>OX493386.1:24216075-25416075 GCA_950371165.1 Lacanobia oleracea | reverse complement strand
GGCTAAATAATCGTTTTACTTGAGTTATATTAGGCTTTGAAAAATAAAACTTATATCATAATAAAGGTCGTAAAAAATGTGTATTATCTCGGGTCACATAATGTGCAATATGAAAATAAATGTATCACAAATTCCAAAACCAAGTGTATTTCACTAGTTTGCGCTCGCTCAGAGTCCTTTAGTCCCGAGCGGAACGTGTTCGAGGTCGGACGTGCGCCAATTTTTTCCGTCATCCCCCGATAAAAAAATGTTTTCGATAAATAGTAATACATGTACATACTTTATCATCACTTTAATTTAGTTTTTTAAATAGTTGTAATATTTTTCGTTTTATTAGGTAGATTATTAGAATAAATTAATATTAGAATGAATAAACAAAAACGGTAAGAATACTTTGACGATATTTTTTATTTAGGTACCTATATTATATTTTACCATACAACACAACAACTACCACAACACAACAAATAATATTATTATATTTTGTGTCTATGTTTGTGAAGGTCACGTACCACAGCACACTCGTACCACAGTGTAGCAAAGTACAGTATTACATTGCTCATTTCCTACAAGTATGTTTATTATTTTCGGTGACATTTATTTTTCGCTAATACGAAACTACGTTATGCCTGAGTTATATATAATGCCTGCGTTATATATAAACTACGTTATATATAAACTACGTTATGCCTCCAATTATAATACTTCATTAATTTTTTTTTTTTTGTAAAAACGTATAGAGGTTCCCAAACCACATCCACCTACCAATTTCCAACTGTGTAGTCCTAACAGTTTCTTAATAAAATGGTTGTGACATACGAACAGACAGACAGATATAAAGAATCTATAAGGTTTTAGTTTTGGAACGAAGTTCCTTATCGCGAGTTGTGAAAGGGGGCTAGACGGAAAAAATTCTTACGAAAAGTTGTCACGACACTTTTTGCTATAGTAAGCTATTGTAAGCTGTGCGAATGGAATGAAATGGAATGGAATGGAATGGAGTGGAATGGAATGGAGTGGAATGGAATGGAATGGAATGGAATGGAGTGGAATGGAATGGAGTGGAGTGGAGTGGAATGGAGTGGAGTGGAGTGGAGTGGAGTGGAGTGGAATGGAATGGAATGGAATGGAATGGAATGGAATGGAATAGAATTTCTCATCTCAATAGGGACTGATTGAGATGAGAAACAGTGGGTCATTAGTTGCCAACGATACGATACCATCTTAGGGAAAAGGATAAAGTCGTAAAACACAGTTATGTTTCTAGTTTTATTACAATTCGCGCGTTGAGAAAGGGGGCTAGACGGAAAAAATTAAGACCAAAAGTTGTAACGACACTTTTTGCTATAGTTGTAAGCCATGCGGCGTAGGAACTTCGTTCCATCCGGGTGTCCCTTGACACCTCTCAAGTTTTTTGCCATTCGGCTTCCCTAAAACTAGAGGCATACATACGAAAAATCACTCGGGCGATGTCACGGGCAGCAACGGGTATGAAACAATAAAAAAGTAATTGGTATTACCAAGTGCAGGGTCAACTACATGTTACCCAAAGAGCCCAATGCATATTTGGAATATGCTCGGGCGAAAATCACCCACTATTAGTGGAATATATTCCAAGGGATGACAAATTTTGGAAGGTGAAAATAGAGAAAAAAATTGTAGACTTTTATTTGAAATGCGTATTGCCAGAAATTGTAGACCCGCGGCAAATTCGCGGTATGCCCATACGAGACATAACATTGCACAGTAGCAAAGAAAATGTTATTGATGAACATAATATAATGGCAGGTCCAAGCAAACAAACTAAACAAATCCAAATCCCAAGTCAATCTGTTCTGGTAAGCCCATGCAAACCACGTCAACTACGTTTCGACGAATTGTAGCCAAATGTGCATAATTTACATATTTTTATTACTTTTATTTCTATACTTTTAATTGATTTTTCCTCTATTTTTACTTTTATCTGGCAATATTTTAGCTAATCTTAATTAAACTGTGTTTAACAAATCAAATATTTATTTATTTAACCCATTTTTCCTAAACCCATACTTTCCACGCATACTTATATTCTTATTATGTGGGATACTAAAATTAAATAACCATTCAATGCATCTAAGTATTTTTGAATTACAATATTGATATCGTAGTTCAAGAATTCTATCATATCTAAATTAATAAATTGAAGTTGCTCTACGGCATTACTCTATTCTGTGACGCAACTGTGTACCTACTCGAGTTCGTGAAGTCATGAATGAGCGGTATGACGACAGCGCGCGGCGTTTCTCCGATGCATCGCAGTTTATTACGTAGCGCTATTGGTTGCGGGGCCTGAGGTAAGCGTTAAATGCCTACACGGCTGGGGTAACCTCGCCTTAACCTTCAAGATCGACCCGTGCGGCTGTTATTATTTAGCCACGAGCACCTTTATGCAGACTATGATGGTATAATTGTTTTAGATTTGAACACAACAACCGATGTGCCTTCAATTCAAGGTATCTCCACCATAACTCTGCAATCATATTGTCATCAAACAAAACCTATAGTTGAAAATAATAACACAAACACATAGCATTTTAACAAGCAATCAATATGAAGGGCGAATCACTTGATGACCGGGAGCAGTTCGCGTGACGGGGCCTATCAGCGGTGCTATTAACACGCTGGATTTTTAATTCTGTGTACTGGTCGATAATAATTGCTGGTAGCGACTAAATGTCTAGGGCCTTTGTTAATTCCATGAATTGGAGGTATGCTCTGTCAATTTTATGATGACTGACACACGCTAGCGACTTGGTGTCTAGTGCTTCTGGCAATTTGAAGTCTTGGCTCATAGGATGTCAATTTGATGACGGACTAACAAACACACATAATCGATTGGACCTTTTCAATATATGTTCCGACGAACTATACTTTCATAGATACTGATAATGTAGACAAGAGTTGAAACTAACTTGAGCAGTTACTGTGCAAGGATTCTTATATCTTATTCCTGGTTTAATAGAAACTTAAAACTGTAGGTACTAAAATGTATGTAAAAGAATAAATAAATACCTCGCGAATTCGTAGTCTACAGTTGCACACTTATTCCCATTTTGCTAGGCATTTCCCAAGTTAAGCAGAGTGGTTAGACAATCCACAATAATATAATTAATAATTTTTCGGCCCCATCGACCAACTGTTCTGTGAGCAATGTGCCCTGCCCACTGTCGCTTCAGTTTGGGCTATGTCAGTAACCTTGGTTCTCTTGCAGACAGTATCATTCTTGACTCGATCACGCAAAGAAACTCCAAGCATTGCCCTCTCCATTGCCTTTTAGATGATTTTAAGCCTTCTGATGAGGCCCATTGTATGTGACCATATGTCATAATCACATTGTAAAAAATCATATACAAAATTAGTTAATGGCTACTCGATAGCGTCGCAAAATTGCAGTTATCGTATTCAAGATCTCTAATTATGTATAGAACTTGTAATTTTACTAGTCGTTCGTGAACCGGTACTAGTAGGGGAGAGTTCGCAGACTTGTAGCCAAGTTCAGTAATACGTAGGTACATTGCATGCATTTTCGAAATTAATGAGATTGTTTGCAGTCTGGAGGGGAGTAACAAGTTAAGTTTAAATTATAATGTTTTCACACTTCTTTTTGTTCTCCTTTGAAAGCTTAACTTTCTTATATTCAACACTTTCATTTAGTGGCATTTAACGTGCTCACTGTGAAAAATATCAGTGACTGACCATAAGTGAGGACTAAAATACACCTGATGTGTGACTTTCTCGTCAGCATTTCTTGCCTGACTGTTAGATTCAACGTGTAATGAAATTTTCGGTCTTGTTTCGTTTCAATTCTAAGCCAGTAGTAGCCTGTAAGTCGGTCTCAGTTGTGCCAATTTCTAGACAGAAGAAAGGAAGGAACTAAATCCTTAATCCTGATGTTTAAGGTGAAATGGGATCTGGGGCACATAGGATAGATACATGAGAGCATTGGTGCATGAGAGTATTATTATGACCTATGATTTGTAGAGTTATGAATACAAATGAGTATTGTTGAAGAGGGAGTGGGAGACCAAAGAAAACATGGATGAAAACGTGTGTGGAGTGATGTGAAAGAAAAGTGAGTCAGTGATAGCATGGCGGTTGATAGGATAGAATGGAGGCAGCAAACGTTGAGACCAAGTAACATGGGTTCTAAAACTGGAAAGGCGAACAGATCAGCTAATTGAGGCGGACTTTTAGCTAAAATATGATGAAAAGGTCAGACAACTAGTTGTAAGTAAGGCTTTTTGACACGTAAAAATACCTAAAAAATGGTTTTAGTTTTAAGTTACAGTGAAAAGTAAAATTTTATGTATATATCTTTTTTGTGAAATTTTCAGTGAAAATCTGGTAAAATAGAACAAAAGCCGGTCAGGCCGGACACGGTTTAATTTGGCCAGACACGCATCCCTAAGCCTGACTATGTACGGTTTTATCCGGACGCCTGGCAACCCCAGGAAGATGATGATATGTAGGTAACAACAATTTCATTGAACATTCCACCAGCCTTTCCGAACAAATTATTCACATGTAAACTATTGCACGAACTGCTTGCAATACATTATACCGCCCAGCTATGCAAACAAGACGTGATAGGTTTAAGAAGCACAATAATGTACAAGTTTGTGTTTGAATCAGCTGTAAGTTCACTTAGTTTAGTACAGTAACCCGCTTTCCTGTATTTAAGTCTAGGGAATGGTTGAGAATAATAAGTGGAATTTCTTGGTTTTGCGATCTATATTTTGATCAGGTTTGGAGTTATCCTGTCTTGAGAGTAGGTCGTCGAACCTTTTTGAGCGCTTTGTATATCTCTGGCTAAAAAAACAACTGCCGCACTGGTCGATCTTGATGGTAAAGCAACGCCTTTTTTGTAATGGGATATTATCAAATGGATCCTTCCACTCTGGGCAAAGCAGAAGAGAGTGTCAGACTCTTACTGATTAAAACCCATCCGTTTTCCTCCTAAAGTCAAAATCAAAGTCAAAACCATTATTCCAATTAGGCCATTAAACGGCACTTTTGAACGTCATTCACATTTCAAATATATAAAAGTTCTGAAGTGACTCTACTGTCCATTCGGAAAGGTAGATTCTTATGGAGAAGAATGGACAAGAAACTCCATAGTTACTCTTTTAAATTAATCTTTTACAATATTTGGTAAGTATACAATTTATTTTTTATATGTGAAGACCATGCACCTAGGGTATGCAGAGGTAGACTTATCAATTTTCTAAATAAGTAGGTACATGATACTCACACATTTACCTAATGCCCTTTGCGTTCCAGAGCCGCGGTGACTCTTTAGAACACATTCCGAAACCCTGGCAGACACTGGCCCTAGCGGGCCCCGTCTCTTTGGCTGACTGAAGCGTGCATTGAACACAACGCGTCAAAGCAAAGCCTGCCGTGGTCGGATCGTGGATGGGTTCGAACGTCGTTACGGGTAACCAGAAGCCAGACAATCTGACAACTGTCTTGCCAAAGAGTATTGTGTTCCACGTCAATGGGTTGTGGAGGTCAGACAGGCAGTCACTTCATGTAAAATATAGTGATCCAGCTATTTCGTTTGGCTTGACACCGCTGAGGGTAGGTTTTTAGCAAAATTTACTCTAAAAATGCACAAAAATGTGATGTGTCATTTTGCTTAACGCAAAACAAGCCTTCTTGGATATTTTTTCGTAAATTCCTCAATGACTTCCCTTAGGTTGTAGGCTTGAGGCTCTTAGCCATAGATATATAATTATATCTACACTCTTAGCCCTCCTCCTGGATCCGGCAGTGCAGTCACACACTCAGGCTAAACTAAAGCGAGCTAGCCCGTTCAGTTTAACCTTACCATGTACACAATGGTCTACATATACGTATGTAATGTTTCGTCTACCCAATTCGGGACTCAGATACTTTTGAACAAGTATTTGAATCAAGCGAAAGCAATAGGCCGTAAAGATTCCTGGCGTGGACCCTATAAATGAACAAATTGTTTCGAGAATCTTCCAAAGCCTTCGTTTAGAAGTTTGTTGAGGTGACTGAAAGACGTAGGCGTCAGAGGAGGCCTGACCTCAGGGCCTACGCATAGTGGGACAAAATGACAGGGGATTTAAATTTTTCCCAAAAGACAGACAGGACATTCGAATTTTTCTGAGGAGCTCGTGGCTAAAGTAAAACAGCCGCACGGGTCGATCTTCAAGGTTAATCAACGCTTGCCGAGGTAGGGCTGTGGATACCGAGATTCCTCCGCGCCTCGGAAAGCACGTTAAGCCGTTTTTCCCGGCCGGACTGTCCTTTGTAGATTTTTAGCAGTCATTACGGGTTGTCAGAAACCAGAAAATCTGACTCCAGTCTTGGCATAGAACACCGTGTAACCTAGTTAATGGGTTGCGGAGTTCTTTTAGGCAGGTACTGGAATTTAGCTGAATGCGGTTTGACTGGAAGCGGATCCCAATATAGTTGGGAAAAGGCTAGGCAGATGATGATGACATTCGAACTTATCTAGTAGGAATCATCAGTATCACTACATACTCGTATTATAAAACAAAGTCCTCTGCCGCGTTTGTCAGTCTGTCTGTTCGCGATAAACTCAAAAACTACTGCTTTGAGTTTCATGCTGTTTTCACCAATGGATAAGAGTGGTTCTCGAGGAAGGTTTTTTTAAATTTATCTGTGGCATCGAAAGATTTCTTGCTTGACACGGCATTCAAGAGCACGCTAAGAGATCCCGCGGCGGCATGTATAGGCCTTAATTTTTAAACTAGAAAAGTTTATAAGTTATTTAAATCTTGTAATACTTTTTGAGCCTTTAAAGTTAAACGATTTATTAGAAAAACATGAAGGTACAGACGTTTTAGTTGTGGGCTTAAACTTTACGAGCAGACTCTCTGGCTGTAGACTCGCAGAGTACGTTACGGATTTTACCTGCTTTAATAAGTTATACGTACTTAATTTTCTGTGAAATGCCTATAAACGAAACTAGGTTTCCCTTTTTTATTCTAGCCGTTGCTGTTGCGTTCCTGGCCAATGGCCTTCCCTAAGTGCTTTCATTATGACATCTTAAAACCATCATGCTAACGGTGTGGGACGGAGACGAGGTATACGAGACGCATAAAACTATCCCTTTTTCCCAGCTGATGGCATTGGCATCTTATATTAGGGCCCCACGCCTCCTTCCGTGCTAATTCGATGATTTGCGTCAAAATCATCTCACTATCTTTTTCTGGCGTTTTCTAGTAACATTTTCGACAACATCGTTTCGTATAGGAGACGGATCGTGAGTACAGATGAATGCAGCTGGTTGATCTCGCCAATGTACGGTGGAACGAAACATGCAAGCGCAATAGTCGATGAGCATTCACTGACGAACCAATAACGTGAAGCGTCAGAGCTGTTTTCGTCAAATCGACCAATAGAGAGTGTGCTCACGACTCGTGCCAGTTATTATATTAATCGAACTGCTTAGCCTTTCTGAACCATGTTGAAGTTACCATCATCATCATATGCCTAGCCTTTTCCCAAGTATATTGGGGTCGGCTTCCAGTCAAACCGGATTCAGCTGATTACCAGTGTTTTACGTGGAGCGGCTGCCTACCAGACCTCCACATCCCATTAACTGGGTAACACGGTACTTCTTGGCAAGACTGGAGTCAGATTTACTGGCTTATGACTGCCAAAGATCTACAAATGACAGCCGGGACCAATGGCTTAACGTGCTTTCCGAGGCACGGAGGAAAGTCGGTATGTTAAGATGGTCACCCATCCACAGACCAACCTTGGCAAGCGTTGCTTAACCTTAAAGATCGAACCGTGCGGCTGTTTTTATTTAGCCACGAGCTCCTCAATCATCAAAAGTATCATTGCTTACCATAAGAAGGCCAATAGGTATGTTTCCTGAGTAAAATAAATATGATTCTATTTAGTCCGTCAGTTAATTTTCGAAAAATATTGGATACGTATTTTTTGTTTTATCAAATCAATCAAAATTGACGAAGATAAAACGCATCAAAGATCAGGAGACGGCTTGTGATGTCACTAACCGGTAGGGTATCGGAAAGTGACGTCACACGAATTTTCAACGTACTGTATCGTCTTCATTAATTGTCAACTTGATATTTTTTGGAAATCTATCTGACGGAATGATCTGATTTTTTAGTTAACTACCCTATTTCCCTATTTTTGCATTCGGATCTCAGTCGCAAACTTTCATTAACCCCTATAATTAAATCATTAATCAATAGGTATATATAAAATTGTTCCGTTACTGACTGATTGAGTGACTGAGTTACTGAGTGACTGACAAACTACGCACAGCCGAAACTAATGTTCGTCGGAAGCTGAAATTTGGTATATAGGTTCTTTAGAAGTGCAAGGGAGCATTAAGAGAAGATTTTCCGAAATTCCTACGATAGCGGGAAAAAACGGGATATGCGCGTACGAAGTCGCGGACATAAAAGTTATAAATACAGGTCGAACATAAGCCTATCCGTAAAAGATAACCCTTTCTTCCCTTTCTTAATAAACGCTTTTTCTTTCTTTCTTTTTTTTCTTTTCTTTCTAAATCAAAACAAAGATTCCCTAGCCCTGCTCACAAACAAACTATTGTCACTGGCAATTGGGAAGCAAAAAGGATGTATTGTCGTAAAGACTTTGTAGAACAAAGACTGCTTTGCAGTCAGAATTCAGACGGCGTAATCACACGCCCGAGGCAGTGCCAACTTAGAACAAAGTTATCACTACCGTATTTTCATGTCAAAGAGACTTTTCTATATAATCGTAGTGTAGTCTCCGACTAGACTCTCTAATTCTTTTAAATATTCAGTAGCAGATTTTATGAATAATATTAATTTGTTTGTTATCTCGCTAGACTAATATTACAATCTCAGGAACTATTGGGGGGCTACTCTCTAAGTCCGAAGTCCGTAGTTTCGGGCTTAGTTGCGGGCGTATTCTACACCTACGGACTTACGATTAGTCCCGAACCCGAACTAAGAATGAATAATCGTGTAATAAACGTGTTGTCATTCATTCTTAGTGGTTAGGTGATACGGAACTACGGACTTCGGGCTTAGAGAAAAGCCTCTCAGGTTCGAATTGAAAAAATATTTTAGTGTTGGATATCCCGTTTATCGAGGAAGGCTATGTAGGCTTTATAACATCACGCTACGACCAATAGGAGCGGAACATTAATAGAAAATGTGACGCAGACGAAGTTGCGCGGGTCAGCTAGTTGTTCACAACTTTGTAAAAAGAAATCTCTGAAATTACTGACGATGTTCGACGAAATTCTTTAACTGAAAACTGATTACACGGGTGTCATAAATTCAAATTTTATATTTATAACACAATTTCAAAAAACCAATGGCAAAATATGTAGTTTAGGTACTTGCCTTATTCTTGTAGGTCAAACTTCTAACACTATTTCCAAGTTCTCTAGCCAACTTACATAAGATACGAGTATCTTTATAGAAGAAGCACTATCATTCATAAAGATGATGTTCTTATTATCTTTCAGCAGCCCAGAAAATTACATTTGAATTGAAGTAATATGGCCGCTAACGAGATGCTTTTGACGTGAAGCGCAATGATAGTGAAGCTGCATTAATTAGAGAAGGAAATCTAGAAACGGTATTAATAAGTAATGTTTAAAACCTGGAGAGATAGAAATTCAAAGTTAAGTGCAAGATGTTCTTCTTATAGTAGTCGATAAGAGTCGTGAGCACAGATGAATTCAACAAGGTGATCTCGCAGCATTTCGAACCAGTACTTCCTGCGAGTCTAAAAAGTCCACTTTAGCAGAATAATATTAGAATCAGAATCATAACCACACAACAATTTGTCAAATTTCATTTTCATCTTTATCGCTAACGCATTAAGTTCAAGGTTGATTGTGTAAATTTGACAGTTAGGTAGCGTGACATGCTTTCTGATTCTGCTAAAATGATCTCCCCTGACATGGATCGATGATTTAAAGAAGGTGGCTGGCAGCGGATAGATGCGGACTGCACAAGACGGGGATGGTTGGCGCTCATTAAGGGAGTCTTACGGTCAGCAGTGGACGATAATTGGCTGAAATGATGATGATGACTTAAACAAACAAACAAACAAACTCTTCAGCTTTATACGAGTAATATTAGTATAGATCAATATGATGATCATGTGGCAATACTTCCAATAGACTTCGATAGATTACTTTTTGCACATTTTTAAGCAAACGATCCATTTTACCTCGTTCTATTAATATTATACCTTGCTTTAATAGTCTCATTAGAGCCATAACGAGTGCGACTGATAAAAAATACGCGAGTCATGGCGGTCCGCCCCGTTCACCAATTAGGTGACTAGCTAATTTGTTTACCCCACAGCTTAAGCTATATACATAAACATCACGCTTGCAATCTCTAAAAGGTTAGGTAGAGGTGTACATAACCATTACATAAGTTATTCGAAGTCCAACGGTATAGTGGGCGAGCCGGTAACCGAGCTCAAATCCCTTCTCATGAAATCACTCCAGATTGAGGAATTCTAGATGAAATTAAAGACGATTTCTCTATTCTACCGGTATAAGGTTTTCCATCGGTCGTCAAAGTTACCACTTTGATAGCTACGCAGTATTTGACAGCTACAAGCCTACAACCAAAAGAGTCTTTAAGTCGAAAGAGTCACCACGGCCCTGGAACGCAAAGGGCATTGGAGGAACACGGATGGGTTTTAAGTCAGTAATAGTGTGATACTCCCTTCTGCTCCGCCCAGAGCGGAAGGAGTCATTTAATGATTTCCAATCTTTAACAAAAACCGGCCTAGTGCTAGTCGGACTCGCACAAGAAGGGTTCCGTACTATAAACCTTTATTTTATTACTAATTATTTTATTATTTGTCGTTATAGCGACAGTAGAAATACACAATCTGTGACAATTTTGAACTGTCTACCTATCACGGTTCTTGAGACACAGACCTCTGACAGACAGACAGACGGACGGACAGCGGAGGCTTAGTAATCGGTTTCCGTTGGTTACTCTTAGGGTACGGAACCCTAAAGGTGTCATCTAGGCCAGCGTGCTCCGTCATCGACCACTCCATCGCTTTCCATCAGATGGGAATTTGAAACTTTCCTCTTCTACCTACATTTTCTTATAATTACCGCCTTTCCTAATTCAGACCACTAGAAGTCCAAGATCTATTTAGTATGTAAGAAATTAACTTCCTAGAGAATAAGACGGCAGATGGTTCTCGCTACCATCCCTCTGCCAAATTAGCCCCTACGTGTTCAGCATAAGGTCGATAATGGGGTAAATTGGGTACTATTAAGGATGCACCCTAAAAATGAGGGTAACGGCTGAAGTTTCCAATGAAGGTAATTGGGGGAACTTCATGTGAGGAAGTCACATTAATCTTGGAGTAAAGTGTTAGTTTTATTAGAAGCTGGCTGTTCCGTCTTAGGGTACTTGATTCACAGGCTTGATTAAGTTAAGATGAATGTACCTGTGTTTTTGTGCTGGAGAGTTTGGAATCTGCTGGTTTGTTCTTGTTAAGAGCCCTATCGCAGAATTGCGTTTTCACTCACAAAACTGCTGACTCATCCCATTATGTCGAAATTAGGCAGTTGCAATTACGTTTATTTTAGGGTTTATTATTAATTTATTTAATGAATATTTATTAAATTTTTATTTCTTACAATTTATGGTTAATTTTAGTATACATTTTACGTAATAATGTTAATGAATTAAGGAGAAATTTACAGTTAATTCTGATCGTTACGGGTCAATCACAGATTGCAGTCTTAAAAAACTACACTAATTAACAAGAAATATGTACAAACGCGTATAAAAAAATAAAATTAATCATTGGGCATCAAAAAAATAATCCACACCGCTGTCAATGACAAAAGTGCCCAGAACACTGGCAGCATTTGTAAATTAATTAGTATTCTAAATAAATACGTCATTAGTAAAATACTATATAAGGAATATTATGATATATTTTTCATTTCATTTGTTTTTTTGTACAGTAGTTCAATCCACGAGCTCGAAAAAGTGCCGTCGCGCTTTTCATGAGAAACTTAATTTTGGCTTTTACAAATAGATAATAGAAAAATGCTAAAAATGAGGCCGCTATGTTCAATACTAATATTCAATTCTCAACTACTCAATAAGCCAAAGTTGTCTAAATATTTAAGTTTCTGAGAATAAGAAAGCCAAAGTTGGTCATTTTACGCAAAAGACTGTCAAATTGTAAAAGGCCTCAGTTGTTACTACGAATGTCTGCGATAAGTTTTATGAATGAATCGTCAGAAAATTATTGTAAAGTCAGGTAAAGACAAGAATGCAAGCTTCCATTGCGACCTGGAGTTCTACTAACCCTTATAGAAATACGTCGCGAGGTTCATAATGAAACGCCAGCTCGTGTAATTAGAGTGCATCTGCTTTGGACATAACTTAAATCCATTTGAAAGTTCATTGTCCTATGAATCTCCTGGCTGGAACGCACTGGGCGGGTTTACTTCTGCGATTATTTGGGAGTCTCCTTTAAGTTTTTCTTTTTATCTATGAAATATCCTAAAGTTTTTTCTATACCCATCATAGTAATAATAATAGTTTGTCACATGCTTGTTCAACGCAACAACGCATGTTTGGCTGAATCTATACCGACGGCATCATCACTATTATGCATGCAGATAGAAAATGTCTTGTTCGATTATCAAGTTTATATAATAGGTAGGTACCTAAATAATAATGCTATAAATACCTCTAATTTTTTTATGGCACTTGTTTCACCGCCGGCGATCAGCGAGTAAAACTTCAAACTCGCAACGAGTTGGCGAGCAGCGAGTAGCGAGTGAAAAGTTTCGATAGTTTTGACGCCTGGCTTTCAGCGAGTGCTTTTGTGAGACGGGCTTTTACTCGCAATACTCGCTCCGGCGCGCACTGTAGGTAAATAACCGCTTTTTGGTGAGTTCTGACCGCCAAGCGAGCATCGCCGAGCGAGTGTCGCTGAGCGAGTGCAATCTTTGATAGCTCTTGTCGCTGCAGTCAACTAGAGGTAATAGCTGCTCACCGGGAGTGTGAACAGCCAGCTATCGACTATGAATACTATGTCTCTTTTACTCACACGAGATCTAAATCTTTTGTCCCTTTCCTCACAGCCACTCGTTTTCCCGCTGGCGGTGAGACAAGTGCTTATGAATGTCTCTGAGATGACCTAATAAATATTGCCTAATCTTACTGAAAGCAAAGCTGTAAGAATAGATCGATACCAGGAGCGGTAGTTTTAGTACATAGTGCGTAAATTTACGAAATGGTTCTAATTTGACGAAGAGTAGAACAATGTTTTGTCTAAACGTTTATGCAAGGGCATGAAATTTTCATCTCCATACTCGTATGTATTGCTGAGTGGCTATGACAGGATTTAGTTTATTTTTGCCAGACAAAACTGTTCATGTAGAGTTTTTATGTTTCATTCATGAAAATGAAGTTGTATGTTCCGTCATCGTTGGAAAGTTTTTGTGAAATATACTTTGTAATTGGTATTATTTGTTGGGAAGTTCGTTCGAAAGAGTCACAGCGGCCCTGGAACGCAAACGACCTTAGGAGGAACGGAACACGGATGGGTTTTAGTCAGTAAGAGTCTGACACACCCCTCCGCTCCGTTCAGAGCAGGAGGAGTCATTTGATGATTTCCCTCTCTTAAAAAAAAGGCTCGCTAATTTGTCAAACAAGGGTATTAAAGGCATGATGGTGTCATCAGTAAAGAATGTGTATTCTTTAATCCAAACTCTCAATTCGGAAACAGATCTTAATATTATGTCGAATACTTACTGAAAAGTTTGGTTTGATTCCCTTGAAAATCAAATTCACCGAATCAACTTATAATGTAGGTGTATTGTCTATACCCACTCCAGCTAGAAATTACAAGCGTGATGTTATATAAACTAACGCTCCTCTAATTTCTCGAATTTCCATTTCTTAAAACAGAACAAGCACATCACTTTCACAGCCACAATAACAAAGGTTACGTTTGCTTCCTTGACGTAAACGTAAACCTTGACGTGTGCGTTTACGTTCGCTCAGAAAACGAAACGTTTGTTACGTCACTCAAGTTTAACGAGTAGGCAACCCCATTGTGAGATGACAAGCTCTCATGCTCATTAGGAAAATTATTGTTATTGCCGAGATAAAGTATTTTCTTGTATTTAAAACGGGAAAAAACGTGCCTTTGTCACAAGCAAAAGAAACTCGGTCAGCAAAGAACTACATCATAAACGGTTCCGTTTTCATGTTTTTAAGGTTCCGTACCTGAATGGTAAACAACGGAACCCTATTACTAAGCCTCAGCTGTCCGTCCGTTCGTCCGTCTGTCTGTCAACGGGCTGTATCTCAAAACTGTTATCATTGAATGTGTGTATCGTGTGTATTTCTATTGCCGCTATAACAACAAATATTAAAAAAATATATGGAATACACTCATCCATCACTCATAGAATATACATCTGTACACTCAACACGTCAGGTTTAGTTGAAAACCAGCATCAGGCAGGGACCACAGCCCTGATGTTATGCTTACGTGTAAATTCAAATTCTGTATTACCTAACATTAACTATCACGCCTATCCACTAATCCGAACAACGTAAATGTAACCACATCTACCTCAAAGGATGCAAGCGAATGTCAATCACTCTGACGTAGACAAAGGAGTAATCGGATTAGCAACATCTTGAACTATACCTACATGGTACGCTGTGATTAAAACCGTGCCATATCCAGCGAGTGCATGGTCACTGAATGGTTGGCAAAAGACATGTTTGTGTTCGTTGATGCATGGACCTGGATGATTGGACTATAAATTCTTAAAGTGCTGTGTCTGCAATGGGAAGGTATCCTAAAACAAGCCTTTACGTATTCTTCGCAGCAAACCCTTTCATTTGATATTCATTTCATAGGGTGCTAAAATAATTCCGCCATCTTTAGGAGTTCGTCATACATTGAGAATTATGCCATAATGTCACTATGCATCGTCATCTAATCCAAAAGTGGAAATTATATATATTTATTCCTATTTCTCCGCTGTACTTTACGGGATCTAACACAGTTGAATCGTTTCTCCGGGACTCGTTGGGCTTCACTGGCGCGACGTTTTTCTGATGGTCGCCACTGTTGATTCTGGCTTTCAGGAGTTGCAGTGGCTGGGAATGTGTGGCGGACTTGTCACATAAATAAATAATTCAAACGTGCTGGCAAAATTTCAGTTCAATTGGTTGGGGATTACTGTTTTATAATTCAGTTGCAAGGAAACCAATACTTATTAACTAATTAGCAACATCTTGAACTGTTCCTACGCTGTGGTTTCAATAGTGCCGTATCTAGCAACTGCATGGTCTGTGACTGGTCACTGAACGGTTCCAATAAGACCGGTGTTCGGTGATGCATGGGCCTGGCTGATTGGACGATTGATTCGAGTATGTTCTACTTCTGCAGGGTAGGGAAGTTGTTTTCTAACAAGGAATTGAAATTAAAAACATTATAAAAACAAGCACTTCGCCCACGACATCGTTTGTGCAGAATTAGCTCTCATTTAAAAGTTGCTGGGATTCTATTAAAACTTTTTTACAAAAATAAAAAGTGCGTGCAAGTGTCTATTTTTTTTTTGTTTTTTAACGCTGACTTCCGAAATTAAAGTTATTGTATACTTTGAAGCGTTTTGTTTTTGGAAGTCGGTAGTATTTTTTTTTGTAAAAATGTGTTGATTTTTACTTTTTAGTGGTTCACATGTGCTTAACCCTTCACAGCGTACGCGGGAGTGATGTTATGTTATGAGCTGGTGTAAACAATAAAAAGACATGAGATTTCAGCAATCCCATATTTGTTATCATTTATTGAGAAGTTCCGTTGCCTATCTCCGAAGTTCTTCATCAGATCTTCACCAAATTGAAATGTGACCACTCCAAGAAAGTACCTATTCTTCTAAAAACTACCCAAATCGTTTCAATTTGCCTATAAAATTTGAAAAGTTCCTTCTATTTCTGCAGAATCCCATCATCAGATCCTGACTTGATGACCATGGAACCACCTGGGAAGTCTACATTTTCAAAGAAAAAAAAAATATTTCCAAATCGGTCCAGGCATCTTCGAGTAATCGGGGAACATACTTGAGAATTTCCTCCTTTTTGAAGTCGGTTAAAATGGTACCTTCTTGGTGCTCACCTACATCATAAAAGTAAGCCTTGTGCATAATATCATGTTCGTAGTCCCAGTACTTTCGATTGTACGTTGATATGTCAGTCTGACTGTTAAATTTTTCGTTACAGTGCCGTATCTAGCAAGTGCACGGTCGGTGACTGGTCACTGGACGGTTGCTAAAAGGCCTGTGTTCGTTGATGCATGGGTCTTCCTGATTGGACGATTGATTTGTAAAAGGTGTGCTCTTCTTTGCGGAAGGGAAATGGTCACTTCTAGCTGTTAGTTGAGCAAGGTTTCGTCTATTGTTGTAGGTATGCCAGAATATTTGATGTACAGAGGGAAGATCAAGGTACCCGAAACTGTCAAATTTTCCCAATCATTTTTGAACCTAATGTTGTAGACATAAAGTTGAAAATCTATTGAAGAAATTTGACAGTGGCGTCTGTAATTTCAACTGTCTACCTATTACGGTTATTGAGATAGAGCCCGCTGGCAGACGGACGGACAGTGGAGGCTTATTAAGGGTTCCGTTGGTTACGCTTTGGGTACGGAACCCTAAAAATGAAATGAATTAATACTTACTTGAACTTCAAAATTGTTGTTAATTAAAAACTCCCAGTACCTAAATGGTTTCATAGACAGCTATACAAACAACCGTGAATAGTGTAAAGAAATTAGTTCTGACAGTTCTGACACCGACACTTTATTTCAACACCTTTGTCCTCTTACTGCATTATGCCAGTAATTAACAAAATAATTCTCCGACCAAATTCTGAAACACCTGTTGGTCACAAATGAGGTAGGCACCACAATTACACGACGTATTCCTATGTTAATCTCCACACGTATTAAATATTCATAGCTCTCCAGGACAATGCGGCCGGCCTGATTGACGTCTGAAATTGCCAAACTTAATTATGTTTGGCTTTACGAGCTCTCGTAAAAAACGGGTTAGCCCTTATTAGGTTTTGGCGGAATAAGAAGAGGATAAAGGAATTCTTGAAATGGTGGTTGGAGAGGGATGTTTGTTTTTCTGGGGTTTTGTTCAGTATCTCGTCTATATGTCGTAGACATATCGTAAAATCGGTTTTTAAGTGGACGGCCATTTCGTAAAATGATTGGCCACTGACCTCGTTAAACCTATCCCCGACGGCAGAAGCTCCGCTATGCAGGGCTTTTATTTCTGTCTGCAGGGTCTAAATGACGGGAGTTTTTATCGCTCACTCGAGCACTCGTCATCCCGTTCGACCTATCTCATCCGTGTTGCGTTGCCCTAAGCTCTAAACTAAATGCCGATGGACTTTTCAACCTAGGAAGCTTTAAAAATATAGTTAAAGTTGAGATTCTCGGTGACAGAATGAGAAATTTGAAGTAGAGAATTTGGCAAACTCTACTAGAGCAGTAGTCTTTACTGGACCTGTTTTTTGTAATCTAAACAAAAATTCGTAATATGCACAAACGCCCAAAATTGCAACATCAAACTAATTTGTTACATTAGAATAGTCCGGTACGATCACGCGCGACCGCAGCCAAAATCCCATGTTAGCTTTTACAACGAATCATCCAGTAGGCGTATCTATGTATTTTACATATTCTGTGGTTGCAGCTATCACTTTCTAGTGTCTGTTGTGACCACAAATGTGCTAGCTTCCAAATGGTCTACAAATATAACCTAAAATTGCTAGTTAAAATATGCGTCGCTCTCTTTCGGTGTCGACTGGAAGAGTGTCCAAACTCCAAAAGACTGGCAGGGCGTTACCATGTCGAATGGCAGTGCATAAGTAGTCAGTGTCACAAGTATTAAATTATGAAAAAAACGTAGTAAGCAAAACTTCGCAGTCATCACTTACAATTTCAAGTAAACTACACTACCAGTGACTCCGTAGTCAACTGTTGTTTCTTGAAATTAATTTACTTTAATCTTTATTAGTTTTATACCTTCATAAATCATATTGAGAACTTCAATTTACAGTAGGTATAGCCACTATCAATTTATCTTCTTGCAAAAAAAATGTCTCTCCAATTCAACTATTTAAACATAAATTCATGCCTTTGTTTCAAAACGACACCCATCCATCTTCTTGCATTTTAAAAACATTCATCCTCGTTCCACTCCCCATTATTTTTGCAAATTAATTTTATTTGAGGGTAGTCGAATACCTAATTATTCTCCCTTGTCGGTTGCGTCTAAATTAATTGACATCACTTAGATGAACGAGGCAGCTTTTTATTACAAACCATTATCTTTATAAATATTTTTTTATTTAACAGCTACAATATTAAGGCTACCGCAGACGGTGCTAGACTACGCGACAAACTGAAATCGCAAGCCCGCCCCCGGGCGAGGGACATCCATGAGGATTTTCAACCCCGGCAAAAAAGGCACTAGCAATTTTTTCGTCAGCCAGTTTTAAGCACTAGCAACGTAACAAAATGAAACTTTGCATAAACATCATAACATCACGCCTGCCTTCTTCGGCACCACTCGCCATTTTAGTCGTCTTAAAAAGGCTGCCCACTTAATGTACCCAACATAAACTACATCTAGGCGCTATATTTTGTTTTAATAATTCATTAAGATAATAGTACAGGAAAAATAAATAATGCATTAGAATTATAAAACACCCTGTTAGCAATGTATATGTATCAAAACAATGTCGCCATTCCACTCCGCACCGTCCTTGGAACACAAGGCACGAATTGCGCTCGCTCCTGGACGTTTCAAAATACGTCATTTTCAGTTTTTAAATAATGAATTAAATTTTTTACAAATCGAATTAGTTCGTCTGATAAATTTAAAAAAAATTTGGACACGTATTTTTTCTTTTTTCACGTAAACAAAAAATAAAGAGGATACAGCGAGTTCAAGACACGCGTGACGTCATCTGGCTTGGTAAATTTGGTACAATTTAACCAAGCTAGATGACGTCACGCGTAACTATTTAAGTGTTATAAATGATTTTGGAACGAAGTTCCTTATCGCGCGTTGTGAAAGGGGGCTAGACGGAAAAAATTCTTACGAAAAGTTGTCACGACACTTTTTGCTATAGTAAGCTATTGTAAGCTGTGCGGCGTCGCATGTTTCTCTGTCTGTCTCTCTCTCTCTCTTATAGAAAGCAAGCCAGATATTTTCATTTCTATTTCGCAAGTGTCCTTTGACACCTCTCAAGTTGGAATGGAACGGAATGGATTGGAATGGAATGGAATGGAATGGAATGGAATGGAATGGAATGGAATGGAATGGAGTGGAATGGCATGGAATGGAATGGAATGGAATGGAGTGGAATGGAATGGAATGGAATGGAATGGAGTGGAGTGGAATGGAATGGAATGGAATGGAATGGAATGGAATGGAATGGAATGGAATGGAATGGAATAGAATTTTTCAGATGAAAAATTCTATTATTTCATTATTCTATTATTTTATTATTTTTTTATTATTCTTTTATTTCATTCCATTGAGATCAATAGGGACTGATTGAGATGAGAAACAGTGGGTCATTAGTTGCCAACGATACGATACCATCTTAGGGAAAAGGATAAAGTCGTAAAACACAGTTATGTTTCTAGTTTTATTACAATTCGCGCGTTGAGAAAGGGGGCTAGACGGAAAAAATTGAGACCAAAAGTTGTAACGACACATTAAGACCAAAAGTTGTAACGACACTTTTTGCTATAGTTGTAAGCCATGCGGCGTAGGAACTTCGTTCCATCCGGGTGTCCCTTGACACCTCTCAAGCTTTTTTTTTTTAATGAATGTGTAGTTGTCATTGGATTGATAAAGTGGGCTGCCGTTGTAAGACGACCTGTACCTAACCCACCCAAAAACAAAGCAATTTCATTACCATAACGTCATTGTCATAAGAGTCAAATTAGAAGCTCTTACCTCTTAACCAAGCAATATAATATGAAGCAAGTACATCCCATACTCCGAGACCAAATTACCTTCCTAACAAAACAGTAATTTTCCGAATCACATCATAACCCGGTCCACACATCTGAATCAGATAATCTCGTCTGTAATCCACGTTTCTTTCAAAATGAAGTCGGCTAAGTATTATTTTTATATGCAAGAACAGTGCCGTTACTTTTTGAGGGAACGCCGTTGTCATGGCAACGTAATTCCCGAATAATCCCCTTTATTGTAACTTCCATCCCCTCGCCTTACCTTCGCTACCCCTCTGTACATTATCCGTCAGCCCTTGTCAGAGGGTGCCTGTCACACCGTAGCGAGAAATCGAGCAGAAAATTTTATTATTGAAATGTTAGTGGACTGGGAGTTTTAAATTGTTTAGGGATTTTGGGGACTTTTTCTTTGGTGACACTTGCCTGTTTAACAAGGCTAAGCTAATCTCTAGTACAGCAATAAAAATAGCTGATTTATACTCTTAAAGAGTGCACTGAAGAGATTACTTCTAGGCAAACGTGCTGCATTCGTGCCACCACATGATCGCTCAACATCTGGTGAGCGCGAGGTTATCAATAATAATAAAATATGGTAGCTGTTCCGATTGACTTAAAATATTAGATTTTTAATTGCTTTGTACATTGACACAAAGCTAGCGTGTTCGTGCACACTGCAAACAAAATTATCAAACACATAAACAACACGGAAGCAATAATTAACTTAACTAATTTATGTTTAAAAGTATTTGTTAAATCAATATTAGTGTGACATATTCAACACCCAGTGCACTGATAAGTAACCATTTAAAGTGTCATAATGACTCTAGATGTTGCCCTTTGTCAATTAATTACCGAATAATAACTGATAATGGGTGTAAAAATGCATTTACATATTTTATTACAAGGACGATAACCCTTGACAGCCATTTTAAAATTTTCTACTACGTTTTATGAGCTTAATAATAAATTGTTGTTTTTTTTTTGTTACAGTTTCCACGATAGTTTGAAAGACTTTCCTATGGAGAAGAATCGGTAAGTGTAACTGTTTTAAATTATTTTCATATTTAACCATCACTTCTTCTTCCACCTGGCGTTAATCCCGGCTTTTGCCAGGGTCCGCTTTCCGACTGAGTTCCTCCACTTTGCCCGATATTCAACATCTCTTTCAGTGAGTCCATTGGCTCTCATGTCGGACTTGACGACTTCCAACCAGCCCTTGTGAGGGCGATCACGGGACCTAGCCCCAAGGACAGCCATATTCATGCATTTCCGACCAACGTAGTCCATAGGGCGGCGCATGATGTGGCCATACCACCGCAGACGACACTCTTACAGTTTTTCCCCCACGTCACGGACACCAAGACTACCTCGGATGAATGAGTTGCGTATGCGAGCTTAGTGCTGGCCAACATTCGCCGCCGTACAGGAGGACAGGCCAAATGATGCATTTATATATCTGCGCCTTGAGCTTCGGAGGCATTTTGTGGTCGCATGCAACGCCCATTATCTCGCGCCACTTCGTCCAAGCCGCGCCTATATGCGCTTGGACATCGTCGTCCCCGTTGCCAGACTCGTACAGCACGGATCCAAGGTACCTGAACGTATCGGACTTTGTGATCAGGTCTGAACCTATTCGGATGGTGTTTGAATCCGTGCTGCTACAGGACATGTACTCAGTCTTCGCCACATTTAGTTTCAGACCACCGTTTTTCAGCATGTCCTTCCAAATGTTGACTTTGCGCTCAATACACATATTTAACCATCACTCTCTAGTGAAATTCTGTCAGTGGTTGCGTGGCGAAGGCGATTGTAAGACGTGAAATATGTAGAAATGTCACGTGATCTATCTATATATTTTGACATTTCGTCTATCGACATCGCTAATTGAATGATACTTTGTCTAGAGACTGGTTAACTTTTCTGCCAGATAGCTATATTAAAATTCTGTTGTATTCTTCTTAAATTATATCAAGTGGATTGTGCCCATCCGGAGGTTGTAAAACATGTTTGTTTTCACAGACCGCCACAGTTTTGTTAAAACAAGCAAATGAATGCAGAATAATATTATCGTTAATTTGCCATGCACATGTAGTAAATTATGAGCGAGTTAAGCAAAAATGGAAATGCAATGACTCCCTACTGGATTTGGTTTGGTTTACATTTAAACGATTTTGTGTTTTTTGTTGATAAAATAGTCATATTTGTTTGCTAGAAAGAAAAATATAGGAATTTGATAAAAACTATCCCAAAAAAATGCGACGAATTGTCTAACGCGAGTAAGCAGCTGTGATTCGTATAAAACAGATGCAACATTCAATCGCATCACTTTATTGAGTTTGATTCGTGGTGCGTCGATAATTTATTTTTAAAAATCTGGGGTAAAGTAGTTTTAATGTAGAACATTGTCATTGAAATATCATTGCTTGATATTTCACACGAGTTTTAGCGAAATCTTCTTGATTGAATACTGATTTATGAGATGTAACTAATCTAATATGTATGTGGTATAATTTTAAAACGGTCACAACTGTATTATTTTTTAGACTTTTATTTTTTCTCCTATTTTATTTGGTCTCCTATTTTCTCTAGGCTATCAGAAATGTTCTAATAAAGAAAAAAAAACTAGCCAATCCTAATCAATCGTACTAAGATCTGTTGTTAATTAAAACACTTCGGTGTAAATGCAGCCGCATCTACAAGTCCAACCCAAGAATTTGTCTATTGAAATGGCCCCTGTATTCCTTCAAACGCACCCCCGGTTACACTGCAGTGTATACCCCAACAAAATGCAGTTTAGCGTGATCGTAATATAGATTTGATATTTCGGTATTATTACACTGAGTGTCATGAGAATGAAACAGCTGTCGTCTTCGCGGTAAGAATGCTTGTTTTAATTTACTTTTTATTTTATTATGTTTGTTGGATGTAATCTCTGAAAGTATTGAGGCTCACACACAAAGTGATATTCTTTCAGTGCAAAAAAAGTGATATGGTTTTGGACTGATCATTATCGCTAATAGAAGAACAATAATGGTCCAGAGAGAATTAGACCTGATTATAAAAAGTCCCCCTTTTGGGGGAGGCCTATGTCCAGCAGTGGACGTCTTTCGGCTGTTATGATGATTATAATGATAAAAGGTCCTACTAATATTATAAATGAGAAAGTTTTTGAGAATGGATGGATGTTTGTTATTATTTCACAGCCAGAACGCCTGAAAGGATCTTCATGAAATTTTGTCAGAGGTAGATTATAGTTTGGAACAACAATAATATTTATTCCAGGAGTATATTCCCTAGGGATAACGCGGGCGAAGCCGCTGGTATAAGCTGGGCATTAATATTGAAAGGATAAATACAATAGACCACGTTAGAGAAGCCGGGGGAAAATGCTAGGTTGATATTCATTGAAGAGTTCCATTCTCTATTTCCGATGTTCGTCAACAGAAAACTTTGGATTCAGTTGGAACATTCCGGAAATGTGCAGTGAATTGAATAGTCTTCAGTTTGCAAAAGTTTTAGAGAAAGTATGCCAGATTCTTAAGACATCTTGTCATGGAGTAGTAAAGATTGTTTAAATGCCCCTTAACTACAGATTTTTTAGTTAATATCTAACTAACTTAATATTTAGAGCTCTGAGCTCGTGGCTAAACTATAACAGCGGCACAGGTCGATCTTTAAGGTTAAACAACGCTCGCCGAGGTCGGTCTGTGGATAGGTGACCATCTTAACATTCCGAGATTCCTCCGATCCTCGTAAAGCACGTTAAGCCGTTGGTCCCGGCTGACATTTGTAGATCTTTGGCAGTCGTTACGGGTTGTCAAAAACCAGAAAATCTGACACCTCATTCTTGCCAAGAAGTACCGTGTTACCCAGTTAATGGGTTGTGGAGGTCTGATGGGCAGCTGCTTCACGTAAAATACTGTTTATCAGTTGAATCCGGTTTGACTGGTAGATGGTGAAACTATAACACAAACAAAAAATAAACTAAGTAAACCTTAAAATTGGCGCCAGACTAGACCTTAGAAAATCCGTTTTCTAAGATAGGGATAGTCGATATCCATCTTTCCTTATTAGAAGGAATTCAGTTTGTGCAACATTTCTTCTTCCCCCGTATTTCTGTTATAAGGCATTTAACACCGGCGGCGATCAGCAAGTAGCGAGTAAAGCTTGAAACTCGAAACGAGTTGGCGAGCAGCGAGTAACGAGTGAAAAGTTTCGATAGTTTGGATGCTGGGCTTTCAGCGAGTGCTTTTGTGCGACGGGCTTTTACTCGCTATACTCGCTCCAGCCCGCACTGTAGGTAAAAATTACCGCAGTTTGGTGAGTCCTGACCGCCAAGGGAGTATCGCCGAGCGAGTGACGCTGAGCGAGTACAATCTTTGATTGCTCTTGTCGCTGCGATCAACTAGAGGAGAGAGCCGCTCGCCGGCAGTGTGAACAACCAGTTATCGACTATGAATGTATGTGTCTCTTCTTCTCACATGAGATCTTATCTTTTGTCCCTTTCCTCAGCGAGCGAATAGTCGATAGCTTCCTCACGGTGAGACAAGTGCCTTAACCTTCATCTCAGTTCTTTCTAGCTATATGTCCCACCACAGCCCATTTATTGTTTCTTGGCCTTCCTGTATTAATGATATGAGATGGTAGATAGCCTTATATTTACTAGCGATACGTCTAATATGCATGATTTGTACTTGTAGGCTCTACGGACATGTTATTATTTTTATTGTTCAGCTTTAAAAACTCTTATTTTTACAGTACAACAGTTTTATTACAATCTGTTACTATCGTAATTTCGTTTGTGTACTCAGGGCACATAAATCAGTGATTGTATTGGATGTAGTGCATGCAATTACAATTGTTTGCCTTGTCAGTTCGCGTGATAAATCAACTTTAATTAATTGTGGCTTTATGCTTTATAGATAATAGTTTAGTAGGTGTACATTATTGTTTAGTGATATTGCTACGTATATTTTTTTTTATTTGAGAAGCGTTTGTTCTTGACGCTAGTCTAGGTCAGTGATGACAGAGACCAAGACCAAACTTACCCAGAAGGAGTTCACTCTAACTTTGAAGAAATAAGGGTTGTCTGCGTTCGGAAACATAGATGCGGGCAGAGAGTTCCACTCCTTAGCTGTGCCCATTGTAAAAGACGTTTTTTTTTTATTATTTAGGAATGGCTAGCTCTTGACCACAATCACGCCTGATGGAAAGCGATAGATGAGGTCTATGATGGAGCGAGCGTGCCCAGAAGATGCCTGTTCACTCTTGATTTGAAGGCAGACGGGTTATATGTGGACGGGAACACAGATGCTGGCAGAGAGTTCCACACTTGAGCTGTGCGTATAATAAATGTGGAAGAGAAGCGCTGGGTACGACTAGTCGGGACATCGACCAAGTACGGATGGTACTCTGCAGTACGTCTGGTATTCTGGTGGTAAAAGGGCGATGGTGGGATCAGGTCGTTGAGTTCCTGCGCACACTCGAAAACGTTTGGAAACTCTTAGCGATATTTTATTTTTATTGTATCTACCAGTCATTATATTCCTGTTCTAATTCCATGTTACTAACTTGGGGTCGGCGCAACACGATGTCTTTTTTCACTCTATCTTGTCAACCGTCGAAGTCTTTGTTTTCCTTTTCATTAATTTATATCATTCCTGTCTTCCTTTTATCATTTCCTTTTTCATTGATCCATTCAACTTTGCGTTGGCCATCTCCCTCTATTTATCGTGGCCTCGTATCATTGGCCATTTCATGACAAATCATGAAATGGTCAATAATACAATCAACATCAGCCGAGGTTAGGTTTGTCATGAAATTGACAATCTCAACGTTCAAATATCTACCTCATCATGGCCGAAAACATAATAATTAAAAAACTTTGTACTTAAAACTCGAACAATTCTCAGTTAGCGATCAAACACACTTCAGCAGTGCAGTATCCCCGTAAAGTTTTCTACTTTCATCTTTTCTTGATAGTTTCTTTGCCATTTCTCGCCGAACTTTCAATTTCTTTGTCAAGAAAGTGTGATATCGAAATGAACTAAGATATAAACTAAGTTAAAGTAGTTATCGATAATGATAGCAAATGGTGAAGAAATGAGAAAATAATCCAATAGTAACTCTCTTTCGGGATTAAAAGTCTACGTCTTAAGCCAGGTAATGATGCATGTGCCAAAATGTATCCAAATTATTACAGTCACTTAAATTTTCTAAATTGTTGGTATATGACGTGTCGGCCGGTACCGTATGGTGCCGTAAAAGAATAATACCATCCCATCACTTCCAGTGGTTGTCGTAAGAGGCGACTAAGGGACTCGCCAGAGAATGGGTAGCAGCGTTCTCTGTAAAACTCAACATCATGCACTGCGATCGCCAACTCGCCTGCCAAGCGTGGCGATTATGGCAAACCCCCCATCTTGGGGGAGGCCTATGTCCAGCATTTAACGTCTTTCGGCTGATATGATGATGATGAGTGGTATATGATTCACAATTCACTGTAACTTATTTGGTGTACAGAATAAAGAGTATTTTACTCTATTCTAGTTTCTATTTCTCTCCTTCCAATTCGAAAGCACAAATTAACAGGTCCTCCTCCTAAACTAGAAACCTGCTTGAAACAGTTGTTATAACTTCACAACACACAGCTAGAAAAGGAAGTCCAGACCATGAAAACATTTTATTACCAGGCAAACTTCTGGGTCTAAGCTAGTAAATACATTAAGGTTGAGTCGTCAAGGACCGGTCGTTGTGGCGACGCTTGGGAGAGGTCTATGTCTGTGTCTTTCGGCTGATACGATGCAATAACTGCATCAAACAACCGTCTCCTTCAATGTCCCACTCACCGTACTGACTTTATTCACTCTTGATTCTTCGTTCAGTCTATTTCTCTGTGGAATGCGCTCTCCAAGAGATCAGGATGCCACCAACCGATTATCCTTCAAAGTTAAAGTTGTGAACACATTCGTAAGAGGTTGGCAGTTGCATCATCACAGCGCTAATGTTTCCCATTAACTTATTCGCCTTAATTGTTTTAGTATTTCGTTTGTATATTTATCTTGTTGATTTGTATATTTATTTTATATTTATATTGTATGTATGGTTTATATTTGTATAATGTTCATTATTGTATTTGAATAATTATCAATCGCTTTAAATTTTCTTTATTGCACCTACGACTATAATATTCTCTGCATTACCCAAAGGTTGACTGGTAGAAAATGCCTATGGCATTAAGTCCGCCTCTGTACATTTGTGTGCTGAAAGTGTTTTAAATAAATAAATAACAATCCACTTTAGACATTGGCAGAATAGTCGACATCGGCTTTACTTTCCATACTAAAATATAGAATAGAAATAAATAAATAAATGATCATTAGTCGTCAATGGTTGACACAAATCAAAAACCTTTGAGAATCCCATCAAAGTACAATACTTGAAACTACAAAATAATTAAGCTTCCGGACTAGCCGGTACACTATCGGACACGAAAACGTTTACTCTGGCTATTCCTGTACGCACGTGCGTTTGAACACGTGTAGTGTCAAACACCTCTGTGTAGCACAAATAGACTGGACCAGGGTCAGTTTAATGTAACACTGCAACAATGTTTTGTGCGCGAGTTTGTTCACTTTGGGTTCGAGTTTAGCCTACTGCCTCGGGAGGGTAATGATTTTCGAGGGTATGTCTCTATTTCTTTGACACCCTCTGTAGCGTAAACGGCTGGATAGATTTTCTCAGATAGACTTCAAAAAATATTAAACCAACTAAAAAACCAGCCAAGTACGAGTTGGACTTGCACGCGAAGGGTTCCCTACCATAAACCTTAACTTTTATTATTTGTTGTTATAGCGGCAATAGAAATGCACAATCTGTGAAAATTTCAGCTCTCTACCTATTATGGTTCTTGAGATACAGCCCGCTGACAGACAGACGGACGGACGGATGGACAGCGGAGGCATAGTAGGGTTCCGTTGGTTTCCCCTTTCGGGTACGGAACCCTAAAAATGAAGACGATACAATGTGTTGAAAACACGCGTGACGTCACTACGATGGTACAATTTTTACCATCAACGTGACGTCACATGTGTTTTCACCGTAATCAATCTTCATTTTTAATAATTCTATCTGGTGGACTAATTAGATTCTTTCAGTAAAATATCCTATTGCTCTGCCACTTGCTATGTTTTCTGCTTTTTAGTTATTTATTATTTTATAGACACTATAACAAGCCCAGGAAAAGCCTTTATTATTTATCTATGAAACTTGATAATCACGCTTATACGGCTACTAAGTATAATTAACCGAACGGCTACACATAAATCTCTTTGTTTCCTCGGGGATGAAAAGAACTTTATCAATTAATGTTTGCTGAGATTAATTAGAGTAATAGCCCAATAGAAATAATATATGGCTAGCTTACTCTGAAGGAATTCATGAAGTACGTAAGAAAAACAAGTGATTTTCAGTCACTAATCAATGGCTGTCCTCTTTTTGATTTTTTGTTGAAATTCTCTTTACGGTTTTCATTCACAAATTCTGTATTTCCAAAATGGCTGCCTGTATTCAATTAGCGGAATACTATTTCAAGAAATGATTTATTCTAATAATGGCTATTTTCGCGAAATACTAAAATATGAGGAGCTCGTGTCTAGATAATAACAACCGCACGGGTCGATTGTCAAGGTTAAGCAAAGCTTGCTAAGGTTAAGGTTGGTATGTGGATGGGTGACCAACTTTACATACCGAGTTTCCTCCGTGACTCGGAAAGCACGTTAACCCGTTGGTCCGCTGTCATTTGTAGATCTTTGGCAGTCGTTACGGATAGACAGAAGCCAGTAAATCTGACTCCAGTCTTGCCATGAAGTACCGTGTTTCCCAGTTAATGGGTTGTGGAGGTCTGGTAGGCAGCCGCTCTGCGTAAAGTACTGGTATTCTGCTAAAGCCGGTTTGACTGGAAGCCGACCCCAATATATTCGGGAAAAGGCTAGGCAGATGATGATGAGAACTAAAATAGGCTCCCTAATTAATACCACCTGCTTAATAAATACGAGTGAATTAATTATAATAATCCTACTTCCTACTTATCTTTACTAATATATAAAGCTGAAGAGTGTGTTTGTTTGTTTGCTTGAACGCGCTAAACTCAGGAACTACTGGTCCGATTTGAAAAATTCTTTCCCATTTATCGAGAAAGGCTATAGGCTATAGGCTATATACCATCACGCTAATACCAATAGGAGCGAAGCAGTAATGAAAATTGTGACGCAGACGAAGTTGCGCGGGTCAACTAGTATAATATTATAAATGCGAAAGTTTGTGAGGATGGATGTTTGTTACTCGTTCAAGTCACAACGCCTGAAAGGATCTTCATGAAATTTAGCACAGAGGTAGATTATAGTCTGGAAAAACACATAGGCTTTTTATTCCGGGAGTATGTTCCTTAGGGATAACGCAGGCAAAGCCGCTGGCAGAGCTTGTAAATATCTGATTTTGTTTTCGTTTCCCTGAAACTTATTTGAAGCATTCAGGAAGGATCGGAATGACCAAATGGTGCCTTCTCATTTACTTTGAGAACCCCCATTTATTTTTGTTTTTGACGTTCTGAGAAGTAAACAAACACATTAATAGGTTGATCGTCTTGAACAACATTTATAAAACTCTTGACTTACATTTAAACGGTTTCCTCAATCAGACAAATACCAGAAAATAGTCATTAAAGACCCGATCTCATTGATTTTAATTTTTTTACCGCACGCAACTATGTAGGTACTGCCCGTACGCGTTAACTTGGCACCTGCCTTGAAATACGTTTTGCGGTTTTAATTTAAATTGAGCAATTCAATTTCGATCAAAATGATAAAAACGCAACGGTAACAGTGTTGCTAACGCGTTTTTGTTGTTTTCATCGAAATCCAATTGTTCAATTTAAACTAAAACCTCAAAATGTCATTCAAAATGTGTCCTTCTGTCACAGACAATTTTCTTCGAATCTACTGGTAGGTTCGGAACCCTTATGATTTACCCTTACGAGTGATGCTGTTTGAGGAAAATGTCGTGAGGAAAATTTTGAGTATGAATGTTTGGAAGCGAAGAATAGCAAAGGTATGATCAGTGGACTGTGTGACAGATGATAATGGCTAGGAAGGGGTGACTTCTGAGATGTCAGTTTTTTTTTTATTTGTAATGGGTTTGCTCTTGACTCTAGTATAGGTCAGAGATGACAGAGACAAAGTCTACGATGGAGCGAGCCTACCCAGAAGGAAGGAGCCTTGCCGTTTTGCACGAATGTGGCGCATATCATCCCAACATTCATAAAATTATAATTTTTTTTGTGCGTCATGCTTGGCGCAATTTAACACTTTTATTTTTCTTTTTTTTTTCTATTTGCACGTGAGTCCGACTCGCATTTGGCCAGTTTTTAAAGAAAGATACAGGTGTGACCAATGTTAGATATATAGTAAAAATATGCTCTTAACTGATACCTTAAGTTATTATTACCGATCAATCCTCGGAGCCTCGGGTTACTCTGCTAAACTCAAATACTATCCGTATTTGAGTTTTGATAGCCCATCCGTTGGTAACTCGCATCTGTAATAGTTTGTCCATCCTCCGTTTACATACGGTTGATAAATTATGAGTTCATCCTCATATACTAAACGATTTTACTGTTAAACTTTTAGAATTATTATGATGTAGATTGTGTGAATAACAGTGTCCATATTTTTGGTGAAACAGCACTGTCAAAAATTCTCTAAACAAGAGCGTTTATGAGTTTCACCCTTAACTCATCATCTGCCTAGCCTTTCCCAACTATATTGGGGTCGGCTTCCAGTCAAACCTGATTTAGCTGAATACCAGTATTTTATGCGGAGCGGCTGCCTACCAGACCTCCACAACCCATTAACTGGAGAACACGGTACTTCATGGCAAGACTGGAGTCAGATTAACTGGCTTCTGACAATCCGTAACGACTGCCAAAGGTCTACAAATGACAGCCGGGACCAACGGCTTTACGTGCTTTCCGAGGCACGGAGGAACCTCGGTATGTATAAATATGTAGAGATGGTCACCCATCCACAGACTAACCTTGGCAAGCGTTCCTTAACCTTAAAGATCGACCCGTGAGCCTGTTATTATCTAGCCACAAGCTCCACAAAGAGTTTCACCCTTAACTAATAATAATAAAAAATATATATATTATATTGAAATAAACAAGGTCACATTTTGAGTTGTTAACCTATAAAACATTGAAAGATTTTTTTTACTATTGATAGGCACACGTTTGACCACTATCTCACCTGATGGTAAGCGATGATGTAGTCGAAGATGGAGCACGCTTGCCTAGAAGTAATCTATTCACTCTTGACTTAAAGACTCCCAGGTTGTAGCTATCAGGAAACACAGACTCCTTCAAGGAATTCCACAGTCCACCATGTACCGGTGGCGCATCGCCGTTCGTCTTGTGGTCCGATGATATAACGGGCTTGGCGGAATTAAATTATGCAATTCCGTCACACATTCCCCAAAATGCAACCGGTAGAAAACCGACAGGCTAGCAACTCGTCGTCGATGCTCATGACTTTGGAGCTTCGTCGCGACGAGCCTCTCATTGCCCATGATCCTCTTGGCTCGTTTCTCAATTGACTCAAGGGCATCAAGCTGGTATCTGGCAGATCCGTCCCAAAATAGACAGCCAGTCTTTTGTTTTATTGGCAGAACAGTATGGTTTGATTGCTTGTCAAGTCCCTAGCAGGTAAGGTTTTTTCTCTGTTTTTGAAAGGTGCTTATCGGGGCTGTTTTACTTATAGGGCGAGATCTTAATAGATTGGGGTGAAAGTGTATTCATAGAGGGGGGACAATCTTAGAACATAAGGGGGAAAAGTTACTGTAAGTGACGTTTTCACTAACTAAGACAGCGGGGGCATATTTTTAGCATACGCGTGACCCTCCCCTAGATCAACGTGCGTCGGTGGAGCGCACCAGCAACTGTTATTTGTGATACAACATATTTCCTGTGGCTTCGTTCCCGTGGTCTATGATGTCAGAACTGTAATGTTTTCCGGGATTAAAAGCAGCTTATCATACTCAGCGATGTCACTTTCTTTTAGTGAAAAAATTTTCGCTTGCGGATCAGCGTTTCATGATCAATCTTACCTCTTAATGATATTCGATTAAGCTGAAATTGTATTAATTATATCAATGAAACTCCATTGGGTCATGACATAGGTATAAGCAGAATGATAGCTGCGCTCTCTAAGTTATACAAATTCGCAATTTTAATAACCAAATCTAATAGAAATAAAAATCTTGTTGTTTGTTATCGAACTCCTCCGAACCAATTTTTAAGAAATTCTTTGTGTATATCTATCTGATGGGTCTGAGAATAGGTCGTAGGCTATTTTTTTTTGGCAAAACCAACGTTTGCCCGATTCAGATTAAGATTCAATTTGTTTTCGAAAACATGTGTAGCAAATATACATGGACAATCCGGAAGCCATTCATTTGGCATTCCGGTAAGCTACTAACTATTTATTTATTTATCACACAAATGACTTACAACAAAATTTAATCGAGTCCGGTTAATCGAGACACTGTAATTTGTAATCACATTGTGTCGAACAAAAAGCAAAATCATAACAAAAAATACCAATCCGACTCTTTCCAAAAATTCATAACATTTGGACGAAAATTAATCCGAAGTACATAAACGTCTAGTCTATGCAAATGCACACAACCCACGACACAACATCAAGCCCACGATCCACGAACGCAGCCTATTTTACGTGCCAGATTTTCTAAGACAGAGCCTAGGCCGAAAGTAAGTCTTATATAATATAAATCTAAGACAATTTGCCCTGTATATTAATATGGCGATTTAAATAATGACCTGAGGCGCCTCGGATGGTTTATTTATTTTAAGAAGGCGATATTTTCTTTTTTATTTGCAAGTTGGAGGAAAATGACCGTGATGTTTTTTTATGAGGATTAAAGGTGACAGAAATGAATATGTTATAAGGGTGAGGATAAGGAAAATTACCAGGATTTGCGTTTGTCAAAATGAGTCGAAGAGACAACTACATTTTTCAAATAATTAGTTCTGAATACATCCAAACCGCAGTTAGTACTAGGCATGCCTTTTAAGTTCTGTCCTTTCCTTATTTCCCGGCAATTTTGAATTTGGAACTATTCTATGTTGAATGTGTGTGATCTCGAATGTGTTTAAATTTTGAATCTCAAAACAGTTGAAAGTATTAGGATTAATGCTATTGTTTAGTCACAGCGTCGATTGGAATCTGTCAGGTTACGTACGAAAATGAATCTTTCTAATTTCTAAATGGCGATTTAAATAATGACCTGAGGGGTTTCGGCTAGTTAAGTAATATTTTCTTTTTTATTTGCAAGTTGGAGGAAAATGTTCGTGATGTTTTTTATGAGGATTAAAGGTGACAGAAATGAATATGTGATGAGGGTGAGAATTAAGGGTAAATGATCAGGATTTGTGTCAGAATGAGTCGAGGACAGGCAAGAAGCGACAATGCGACAAGGTACGATGAGATGTCGATTTTATAGTATTTTATTCGAAATAAACATTAAAATAAATAAAAAAAAACCGTTGTTGCATTGTCGCTACGCGCTTTTCTGCGAGACTTAACTTCGATTGAGCATTTTGTAAGTTTTCACTCACTATGTGTGTGTATATCAAGAGTGACATGTTTTATCAGGCTTCGGTGCGGGTTTAAACGTACTCGATCGCGTTAAACACTTACTTATGTCAATTTGTATTCAATGTCTGTTTGTAGATAAAAAAAAAAAGTTTTCCGTTATCGTCACACGAACATCGCTTACAGTGAAATCTTAACTTACTTTAAAGTGCCGCAAGGTTGCCTGCTTGTACAGATTGTACTTCGGTGAGTGTGCCCAAGAATTCCACGACCTCATCCCACCGGCCCCCTTCTACCATCGGACATCTAGATGCACTACAAGTTACCATCCCTACCTTTTGTTGCTATTCCACCAATTCGCACTAAGCGTTTCCAAACGTGTTTTATAATGCGCACAGCAAAGGAGTGCAACTCAGCCTGCGTCTGTTACCGAACGCTTACAACCCTAATATCTTCAAAGTTAGAGTGAACAGGCTCCTTCTGGGTAGGTTCGCTCCATCGTAGACTGTCTCTGTCATCTCTGACCTAGACTAGAGTACCTAAAAAGCATCTCAAAACAAAAGAGAGACGAAAATAACTTCAATTTCTTTAAACCGGCCTTCCCTCGACAAAAAACAACGATCTGTAGCTAACCGGGTTCGAGGCAAAAACCTCATATTTGTAATTCAATTTGTATCAATGGACATTGAATGAAGTCTAACGTTGGCGTGATAAAACAACCATTCAAAACCGTCTATTTTGGTTAGATCATTCTGATAAGAATAACGCTAATAAAATCCGGCAAAGAGCGAATCGGATTCACTGGGAGTTCCGTAGGTATCTTCGGTTGGAAACATGTTTTTCCAACGCAAACCTCGGAGATCCTAACAAATATGTACGTATTTTAAATGCGAAAGTTTGTTGGTTATGATTCCACGCCTAAATAAAAAGTAAAGATTTTGATGGTTTTTGGTACAAAGATAGATAGGATTCTGGAGATGGCCATATTTATTTTGAGAAAATGGCACGGTACGGAGTGCAGGACACTAAGAGAGGATTGCCCTAAATTCCTACGGGAACGAAAAAAGACGGGATATGGGCGTACGAAGGCGTGGGCGTAAGCTAGTTTAAGGATAAAGATGTACGGAACCCTAGAAACCCCTATTCTATTCTTTTTAAGCTAGGTTTTATGTCTATGTTCTACAGCTGACCATGAATACGAACAATCCGCACATCACATCTTATGGGAGTGTAGTCTTTGGCAAACTGAACGCAATATTATGTTAGATAGTATTAAGGTTACATCTGGGGTAGTTTACTATACGGACCTTGTTGAAACCAGAACAAATTTCCGTGCGTTCAGGCGATTTTGCCATACCTATTACTGGAATCAAAAGTAGCCCACAATTTAGGACCCATTAGTTTAAGTGGTAACATATAATCCGTGGTGCTTGGCAACTGGGCTTAACCCAGTTGTATTTGTCCCTTGGTGCCTATTGGCCTAGTTCTATTCGGTCTCCTGCTTGATACGGAGGGAAGTGGAAATTATATTTTTGTTTTTTTTTCCTACTCCTCCGCTGTACTTTTCTGATTAATTTCGTTGCAGGATCCAAGACAGTTGAATCGTTTCTCCGGGACTGGTCGGGTTTCATTGGCTCGGCGTTTTTCTGGTGGTCGCCACTGTTGATTTTGGCTTTCAGGAAATGCAATGGTTGGGAATGTGTGGCGGGCTTGTCAAAAAAAAAAAAAAAAGCTAGGTTTTGCCCGCGACTTCGTGCGCACATATCCCGGTTTTTCCCGTTTCCGTTGGAATTTCAGGAAATCCTCTCTCAGTGCTCCCCTGCGGAGTGCAGGGAAGCTTCATGCCAAATTTCAACTTTCTAAGACCAGTACTTTCGGCTGTGCGTTGTCTGCCGGTCACTCAGTCACTCGAATCAGTCAGTAATGGAAGTAGTTTATCATCTGCCTAGCCTTTTCCCAACTATATTGGGGTCGGCTTCCAGTCAAGCCAGGTTTAGCTGAATACCATTATTTTACGAGGAGCGGCTGCCTACCAGACCTCCACAACCCATTAACTGGGTAACACGGTACTTCATGGCAAGACTGGAGTCAGATTTACTGGCTTCTGACTATCCATAACGACTGCCAATGATCTACAAATGACAGCCGGGACCAACGGCTTAACGTGCTTTCCGAGGCACGGAAGAAACTCGGTATGTTAAGATGGTCACCCATCCACAGACCAACCTTGGCAAGCGTTGCTTTACCTTGAAGATCGACCCGTGCGGCTGTTATTATCTAGCCACGAGCTCCTCAATGGAAGAAGTTTATATATTAGGATAAGTGTTTGATTGAGTCTGCTCTTCACCACTGAGCAAGTGTAGGTCATGGCCCCTCTATCTATCAACAGATCAAGGGAATGTATTGTATAGGTGCCTTGATAGTGATTCATTCTGGTTAACCGGTTCAGATTACCGACAGGTTTTTTATTGTTTCGATCTTTAGTAGCACGTGGAGAGAACCGGTTTTGTGTTGAATCGTAAGTTGTAAGGGTTTTGGTTTTATTAGGTACCTATGATAATCGCTTATTGCGTTGTATATTTTTATATTTCTACATTATTATTGACTACTATTAAATAAAACATAAAAACCAGGGGCTGTAGACAAAGCAAAATTGACAAAAAGTTCTCATTGCTGAAAGGACAAAAAATTTTAGTCCCTTAGAGGCCATAGTACTTAATCGTAAGGAATTCAATACAAATTAACGTTTACGATAACGCAGAAGATCGAGCAGGTAAGAGAAAAAACACTAAATCGCAGTATCATCAAATCAGTCGAAAGACGTCCACTGCTGGGCATAGGCCTCCTCCAAGTGTCGCCACAACAACTGGTCCTTTGCGTCTCGCATACATCGGCTACCAGTGACTTTCACCAGGTCATCAGTCCACCTCCAATAATTACTTAAAATTCGAAATACATAGTGTCCAAGCCAGAGGTGACAATAGCCTCTGCCGGGGTTGTACGTACCCTGGAACGTAAAGGGCATTAGGAGGAACACAGATGGGTTTTAGTCAGTAAGAGCCTGACACTTCGTTCTGCTCCGCCCAGAGCGGGAGGAGTCATTTGATGACTTCCCATCTTAAAAAGAAGAGGTGACAATAGTCCAATTTTCAGTTAAAACACAATTCAGAGTTGCAATAAAAACTGATTGCTATACTTACCTAATACCAACAACAGATTCATTTCAAAGAGTGGACTGATACAGCAAATATTGTTACTATGTGACTTTACTTAATACTAAGAAACACTGAAACCCTAAAATTGTTTGTTAATGGCTCATTAACATTTATGAACGTCTGCTGGCTTTGCTTCGGAGATTATATTGAGGGGCTCATAACATTTGTATAATTGTGAAATAGGTACTGTAAATTATCTTTCGAATTAGGGTGAAGTGTTCCTTAAAGACAAGCTAGCCCCCTAAACCCCCCCTTTTTTTTTCGATGGAAAATCATCAAAAGACCTTCCATTCTGGGCGGAACGGAAGAGACTGTCAGTCAGACTCTTACTGAATAAAACCCGTTCCTCCAAAAGCCTTTGGCGTTCCAGGTCCGCGGGAACTCTTTCGATCGAATTCCACAAAATCACCAAGATCTTAGAGACGGTACATCTAGATAGTCGACTCTCAAGGACATCAAGTGCTCATTGGGCCGGTTGTGCTGTTGTTTTATCCTGAGGTTACCCGCGATCCTCACCAGGTCTTAGGACCAACTAAAAGTAGGACTAAAAACATAAAATACACACATATCATTTCCTTTGTGAAGCAAGTCTGTGAACTATATAAACTTGCTTTGCAAAACAGATCTCTAATCCTAGTATTGAATCCTTCAAAAGTAGAGTACGGAATGGGATATTGGCAATATCGGGGCTGAGCCAAATAGCCTCTATGTGTGCGTTATGATCGTCAGTATCGTATCAAAAGCCAGTCATATTTAATAACGAGAACTGGCATAGTGATAGCACATAGTCGATACTTAACGGATATCGAAATTACAAGTCAATTTAGTCTTCGTTTTTGTTTCTAAATTTCAGTTGATGTAGGCTGCGCCCCAGTTACTTACAGTATCTGTCACAGTCCATAGGGTTTAAAGAAATACCTAATCCATTGCTAATCGGTTGTCTGAATCACTTCAATAGTAGAATGAATATTATTTCACACGAAAATTCTCATGAGAGATCATAGCGTATAAAATAAGACTATTTTCCATCCATCTAAAAAAAAAAAAAACAAAATCGATATATCCATTTAGGAGTTACGATGCTACAGACAGATACACAGATCTACAGATACACACGTAAAACTTGGAACTGCCCTCTTTCCAGTCGGGCGTTAATACAATTCAGCAATGCTGTGGAATTCCCTGCCAGAGTCTGTGCGTTTTTAACTCAAGAGTGAATAGGTTACTTCTAGGCAAGCGTGCTCCGTCTTCGACCACATCATCGCTGACGATCAGGTGAGATAGTGGTCAAACACGTGCCAATCATCATCGTCTTCCTGCCCTTATCCCATTTTACTTGGGGTCTGCTCAACACAATTTTTTCTTCCATTATGTTCTATCACTAACTCCCTGTTCTTTCATATCGCTCCTCAGACAAGCCATCCATTTATTTTTTGGCCTTCTTCTCCCTCTCCATCTATCTACATTTATGGTCATAACACTTCTAGTTACATGCGATTCATCCCTCCTCTTTACATGACCGTATCAAGACAAGCAATACCCTTTTAACTTACGCGTCCTTATCAACAGTAAAAAAAGATGCTTTGCCTGCCTGTGATAGGATACGGGAGCAAAGTCGCGGCAATAAGATAGTTTCTCATACAGCTCAAAGAACACGGCACAATAATGAAACATACACAATTTATGAGCTCCATTTGCACCTTGAATGCATAAGTTTGACTTGAGTTTGCAGAAAAGTTAACGAATAACAACTGGAAGTTGCTCAGTATATTACATGGATGCCACTTCGCGACTATTTGAATGTTTCCAAGTGTTTTCATTATAACTAAGTACGTGATTTTAGACGAAAATTACGAATGGTTCCGTACCACAGTAACTTAAATTTCTGACAAAAAGATAGGGTTGAAGGAAAAAAACTTACAACATCACAGTCAATTTTCCAACTGCATTAATGTAATCACATTTTTTCTCACTCGCTCTTGGGCAAAGGTCCATTCTTTCCCGTGATTTTCATGTAACGAATTTTCCACATTGGCTGGTCCTGTGCGTCTCGCATCCAGCATATTCCCCCGACTTTCACTGCCATCATAAGATACGTATCAACACAACCGCAGATACCCGCTAGGGCCAGTGCCTGCTGGGGCTGTGGACTTCGTTCGAAAGAAGCACCGTACCCTGGAACGCGAAGGGCACTGCGAGGAACACGGATGGGTTTTAGTCAGTAAGAGTCTGACACTCCTTCCTGCTGTACCCAGAGCGGGAGGAGTCATTTGATGGTTTCCCATGCTAAAAAAAAAAAGATACGAAGTAACCGATTTCCGACATTAACGAGGCCTATTAAAATTTGACTGTGTTTTTTGGGTGTGCCAACTTTGGCTTTCTTATCGTCAGAAACTGAAATATTTTGACAAATTTGGCTTATTGGATAGTTGACAATAGTTATCAGTACTGAACATAGCGGCGTCACTTTTGGCATTTTTCTCTTATCTGTTTGTAAAAAGCCAAAATTCCGAAGTATGTTTCTCATGAAAAGCGCGACGGCACTTTTTCGAGCTCGTGGATTGAACTACTTACTAACCAAGTGAAATGAAAAATATATCATAATATTCCTTATACATATAGTGGTTTCGTTCATAGCGGAAATATTTTGAAATAAGAGTAGAATATTCGTAAAAAAAAATCCCATTAAAATTCATAAAAACTACTAAAAACGCTCAGAATGAACTGTAAACTTCTCCTTAATACACTAATATTGAAACGTAAAATTTATACCTAAATAAACCATAGTTCATAAGATAAGAAAATTTAATAAATATTCATTAAATAAATTAATAAAAAACCCTACAATAAACGTAATTGCAACTGCCTAATTTCTACATAATGCGATGGGACAGAAGTTTTGTGAGTGAAAACGTAATTCTGTGACAGTGCTTTTAAGGTCGGAAATCGGTTACTGTTTTGTGTCGGTACTTCTTATTTTTATATGACTGCAGTTCACAAGATCATCGGTCCACCTTGCTTGTGGGAGGACGCGCCGAAGCGTATTAGAACTAACTTCGTAAACATAGGTATATCATAAAGATAATCGAAAGTTCTAGGCTCGGTTCTAAGTTATAATGGCTAGCTTTAAGCGAGTCTCCTTGTACTGGAGAAACTTATAAGCATGCCCTAAATTGAAAAAGTTCGGTATGCAAATGTAATGCGTGGTTAATATGATTTGTATTCCTTTCATATTCAAAGAAAGCTGAGTTTAATAGTGAAGTGACTGAAGGTTTTCGTTAAGATCAGTCGTGGACTCGTGGTTAAATAATTGAGCAGAGCTTGACGAGATCAGTCCTTGGATGGGTGACCATCCACTACTTTCCGAGAATTCTTTCGTGCCGTTAAGCCTTTGGTCTTGGTTGTCATTTGTAGATCTTGGATCGTCGCTACGGATAGTCAGAGGACAGAAAATCTGACACCAGTCTTGCCAAGGGGTACCGTGTTACCCAGTCACTGGGCGGAGGAGATCTAGGCTGACGCTCAATGTAGTAGTTCTTAATTTATTTTTTAAATATTGCAACCATGATTTTGTAAAATAAGACTTGATGAGACTCACTTGCACAAATATAGTTTTTAAGCAGGGGTCATTTATGTATGAAATACTATCTGACCCGCGCGACTTCGTCTGCGTCACATATTTTATTAATGCTCCGCTCCTATTGGTCGTAGCATGATGTTATATAGCCTATAGCCTTCCTCGATAAATGGACTATCCAACACAAAGACAGTACTTCCTGAGAATAGCGCGTTCAACCAAACAAACAATCTCTTCAGCTTTATAATATTTTTAAAGATACATCATTCAACATCCCGTCTACAGTCCACCTATAAACCAATAACTTTGTTTTTTCAACAACTAAATCCCCAATCCCTCCCCAAACAATCCCCATCTGTAGTACTTACCTACTAGACAAAGTTTACAACCCCCGAGCGTGTTCCAACTTGTATTTCATGACGTCATCACATCTATAACGTCACTTTACCTCACGTAGAGTCTATAAACCAACACTATTGATATTAGGCCTCCTATAATAAGTTTTGTTGATCGTGTTACCATGGTAACTCGAAGGAAAGTCGTTGGTACAAGTTTTCGTTCTGATTTGTATGACAAAATAGGCGGTTGGTTGGCATATAGGCGGATTGTGCAAAAGAATTACCGTGGCCGTAGAATGTAAAGGGCATTTGAAGGAATTTGGATGGTTTTCCGCCCTTTATAGGTCCGCGTTTGACCATTTTCTCACTTGCTGGTAAGCGATGATGTGGTCGAAGATGAACGCTTGCCTAGAAGTATCCTATTCCCTCTTGAATTGAAGACTACCAGGTTGTAGCTATCAGGAAACACATACAGGGAATTCCACTCCTTAGTTGTACGCTGTATGATATGTTGTATGAAAATATTATAGAACAGATGTGTGAGTGAATCGCGTATCGGTAGACGCAGCGTTAGCGCGACCTCCCACAAGGTGGACCTATGACGTGGTAAGGGTCGCATGTAGCCGATGGATGCGAGACGCTTAGGACCGGTTGTTGTGGCGACACTTTGGGGAGGCCTATGTCCAGCAGTGGACGTCTTTCGGCTGATATGATAAGTGATATCCACCATATACAATTTCCAGTCACCAGTTGACCTTTTTCATTTGAATCTTCTGCCAAACTAAATTAATATTAAACCTATGTACTACTTTATTACCAAATGGAAAAATAAGTTTAATATTCTTTCAAAATCCATTCAATCTAGTACTTAATTCTAAAAGAGATTTAATAAAAGGGAAGCCTAGCGAAGTGAAAAAACTTCTTTCTCGCTATCACCGGATCAAAGCGTCACAATCAAAGTGGTCGGAAATATTAAATTATTCTAACAAGTTAAAACACTCAGTTTCGTCAAAAAGTCAAAATCATTTATTCAAATTAGACTAAGGAAACTTTGTAGATACCTTTTTTTCTGTTACTTTCAACTTTTGTTTGAGATTTGAATCGTCCTGATTGCGATAGGGTTTGTATTTAAAATTTAACAAGTATCTGATTTCGATAGATTTTCTTTGAAAAAAACCGGGCAGGAATCGAACTCTCACTTGGTTCTTTATTTTTGTTTCATTCGGAAAATCGGCTGTGACACATCTCTCTAAGGATCAAAGTCTTGCATTTCGAAAGAGAAACCGTAAACCTGGAAAGCAAAATGCATTTGAAAGAACATGGATTGGGTTAGTAAGTAAGAGTCTGACACTCCCTCCCGCTCCGCCCAGAGCAGTCATTTGATGATCCTCAAACCAAAATGACCAGTGTCTTGTCTATAACATAACGTAGAACACAAGATACACTAAACTAGCATTTCGCCCGCGACTTCGTACGCGCTGCAATTTTCTTAAGAATCTCTAATTTTTTTCTTGTAATAGTGCTAGGGATAATGTAGCATTATAATGGTGAAAGAATTTTTGAATTCGTTCCAGTACTTTTTGAGTTTACTCGTTACAAACATACAAATCTTTCCTCTTTATAAGTATAGATAGAAGATATACGAAGAACATACAGCATTTCAGCCAATAATGCTGAATTGTTAAAAATAGAAAACAATTATCATCTGCCTAGCCTTTTCCCAACTATAATGGGGTCGGCTTCCAGTCAAGCCGGGTTTAGCTGAATACCAGTATTTTACGAGGAGCGGCTGCCTACCAGACCTCCGCAACCAATAAACTGGGTAACACGGTACTTGGCAAGACTGGAGTCAGATTAACTGGCTTCTTACTATTCGTAAAGACTGCTAAAGATCTAAAAGTGACTGCCGGGAACAACGGCTTAACGTGCTTTCCGAGGCACGGAGAAAACTCGGTATGTTAAGATGGTCACCCATCCACAGACCAACCTTGGCAAGCGTTGCTTAACCTTGAAGATCGATCCGTGCGGCTGTTATTATTTAGCCAAAATAATAAAAATAGAAAACAATACCAAACAAAAATATTGTTTCGGGCGAACCATGGTAAGGTAGCTCAAGTAATTAGTTGTCCAACTTGTCCACAAGCTGTCGAAAACAATAGGAAAGCGCAACCGTAAAATATAGTTTGCAACAAATAATATCAGCACGGCCATTCGTTTCGTACAACAAAACTTTTGTCATTGAATCAGCTTTCATGGAAAAATATTTCGTCACTTTGAAAAGTTAGAAACGAAATAAATGATATTTGTTCTGTATGCATGTAAATTGGTTAAAAAATATCACTTTTACTCGTCAATTATGAACTAAAAAGAAATCACTCTGGTTTTTAATTTTTTCTGTAATTTAATACGTCTATCTGCCTCCATGGTCGAGTGGTTTAGGCATTTGCCTTGTGACCCGGTGGTCGTGGACTTTGTAAAAGTTGTTTCCAGTTTGGCATTGCAGGCTTGAATCACCTGATTGTCTGCTTCGGAAGGCACGTATAAGCCGGTGGTCCGGTCAAAAGGCGGTCGTCAAACCATGTCCGAGGCCCATAAAGGCGGTTTAGAAACTCTGACGCAGGGGTGTGTGGGGTCGTTAGACCTTACTGCCAACACGATAAGAAGAATAAGGTCTAACAAAATCGTTTTGAGGAACAATTTCTATAAAAAAATGTTTGTCGCATTGTCATTTTACACGTGTCTGTGGTAAAAGAAGGAACGAAAACCTGGGCCGGAAGAACTATGTACGTATTGTCCATTATCCGAAATGTTAATTTTTCTTATACGTAATCTTATTAAGATTTAGGATAGTATATGAATTATTTATCATCATCATCATGTTAGTCGAAAGACGTCAACTGCTGGACATAGGCCTCCCCCAAACATTTTCACAACAACCGGTCCTGTAAATGAATTTTGTGTATGATATATCAATTGGTGTAATGGATAACATTTCACAGATTTTTTTTAATTTTTTTATTTGTAATTGGTTTGCTCTTGACTCTAAGTCTATGTCAGAGATGACAGAGACAAAGTCTACGATGGAGCGAGCCTACCCAGAATGAGCCTGTTCACCCTAACTTTGAAGAGATTAGGGTTGTAAGCTTTTGGAAACACAGACGCAGGCAGAGAGTTCCACTCCTTTGCTGTGCGCATTATAAAAGATGTTTGAAAACGCTTAGTGCGAATTGATGGAATAGCTACCAGCAATTCAAAGATTCAAAGCATTTTATTTCAAATAAACCATTTACAGGCACTTTTGAAACGCCAAGGTCGGTCAGTCAAAAACATGGAAGCTATTTGCACGTTCCAAAGCGTAGATCTCTATGGAGAAGAACGTGCAAGAAACTCCACGGACACTCTTTTGAATCATGTTCTGTTTTACAAAATTCTAAGTTACATATACTTGTTGCTTCTGCATGTGAGGACAATGCAAAGGAAAAAAGCTAAGATTTTAAAGTAAGCCAATGGCAGTTAAGACATGACCAGTTTCAACTGACGGCGCCCGTTCACGAACATGACGCGTGTATCGGCACCATTCAGCTCAACCATTTCGAAGGGAACCGAATGATCCAACCCACTCGCCGCCATCAGCGAGACATTTGAATGAGCATGACATGCTCTCAACCACCACGCTCGTTCATGTCCAACAAGTAAAACTATAACTAATCACATAATATGTAAATGGCTTCATGGTACTCACTATTACAAAATTTGAAAAATATGCTTTTACTTTACACAAAACTATGGACAAATTTGATTTGTTTGTTGACTCTCCTTCCAAAACAACATGCAAACTTGATTATTTCCAGCGAACTGTGTTCTCAAGGAAAATATGTTTATTTTCCTGTTTAATCAATATTACTTGGACGATGTCTCGAGAGTTTTGTCATAATACGGCGGCCGTCATATTCAGAAAATTGATTTAATTTGTTCTTGTTTTTTAGTTTGTATAATTTTCGTGCTCATAAGATTTGCTGTTTGCTCCTCCACCTACTGATTAGCATAGATGTTTTATACAGTTCTTAATACTACATATATATAATTAGGCATATCCCGTTTTTTTTCGTTCCTATAAGAATTTCGGAAAATCCTCTCTTAGTGCCTACACTTCCCAAGGAAACTAAATACCAAATTTTAGCTTTCCACGATCAGTAGTTTCAGCTGTGGTCAGTCATTCACTCAATCAGTCAGTAACGGAAGATGATAGGCAGCTTATAATTTTGTCATTACTGGGACACAATCCGCGCACAGGCGACCTCCCTGTGAGTGTTTTATAAAATTAAAGGTTCTAAAGACATACCTTTTTTTGAGGATCGAAATAATCTCGAATTAATAAATTTCATCGACTCCAAATATGTGAGCACCTATCTGGGTTCAAACCCACGGCAGTTTTAGCATAGTACAATACAGTAACTCATAGTCGAATCTCCAAATAACCAACTTGCCGTCACCAACTTGGCACTTGAGAAAGTCAAGCAATCAGAACACTATGTTTTTCTTAGCATCGACTCGGATACACGACAAACTCGCAAAGAACTGACTTCTGCAAGTTTACTCGAAGTCATTACAAGCCTCGAAGTCAGCACTAAAGGCACTCCTGCATAGTGCCAAGCCAATAAAACTTAGTGTCGGGAAGAAAATCAAATAAGAGCGGACGACACTTCTCGAGGACACAATAAATAAAATTATAATGAAATAACGACACTTGGGAACCTTTCTAAGTGCAATATCTCCGGCCCCTTTGAGACCAATGAAGCTACAATTTTATTTGTACTGATATTTTAAGGACAACTTGCTGTTTGAGGAAAATGTCGTGAGGAAAATTTTGAGTATGAATGTTTGGTAGCGAAGAATAGCAAAGGTATGATCAGTGGACTGTGTGACAGATGATAATGGCTAGGAAGGGGTGACTTCTGAGATGTCAGTTTTTTTTTTAATTAGTGATGGGTTTGCTCTTGACTTAGTCTATGTCAGAGATGACAGAGACAAAGCCTACGATAGAGCGAGCCTACCCAGAAGGAGCCTGTTCACTCTAACTTTGAAGAGATTAGGGTTGTAAGCGTTAGGAAACACAGACGCAGGCAAAGAGTTCCACTCTTTTGCTGTGCGCATTAACGTAATATTATCGTTTATTTGACCCGCATAGATACACACAATTTAAGTATACATAAAGGAAACTTTGTTTATTATTGGATGCCCCACGGCCGCGCGAAATAGGTCCATTTCAACAAGTTTCCAGACAACCAGGAATTGCCTGACGCTGGTTTTGAACTGAACATTACGTTGAGTGTACGCATATAAATCAGTTTTTTGAGGTGTTAAATATACAGGTAAATAATCAAATTTAATAGATCCCAAATAAATTGAGATAAGGACATGTTACAAGAGGTTAAAATAACCAAGTGTAGTCAACATTTTAGTTAAAGTTTACATAAACAGTTTTAGAGCTTCAAGAGTGTCTGCGACGTGAAATTTTGAGGTGGTTTAAACCTAAATTGCTTGGTTATGATACCTTTATCATAACCAAGAAATTTAGGTTACTTTGTGTGAATATTTTCATAGTATATCAGTAAGTAGGTTAACTTTGCCTCATACTAAATAGCAACAAAATTGTGAATATTATGTTTTCTTTCGTGAATTTTTTTAGTCTAATTCATCTATAGAGGCTTTTCAAATAGTGAATGCAATACAACTCTCAATGTCATCTCTGACATAGACTAGAGTCAAGAGCAAACCCATTACAAAAAAAAAAAAAAAAAACTGAAGGTAGAAAATGTTTAGTATATTAAAATGTGGTTGAAGAGGTAGAAGTCAATGAAACTATGGATGGATTGTATGAGGAGAGATATGAACGAAAAGGGAGTGACGGTTTACTGGTCAGAATGAAAAAAACAAACGTGTTGCGCCCATCCCAAGTAACATGAGACAAGAAGATGTTGATTAAAATGAGCACAAGCTTCTTAGAACTCATTCTATCTTCTTCATAATGAAAGATGCCATGGTAGGCGCCAGATAAACTTACAATAAAGTACATTGAGCTTTCCCTAATATACCTTCGTAGATACCCGAACAATACATTATGAACCGTTTTTCGTTACTAGATAACGTAAAAGATCACGATAGAAGTCGATTCAGAACAGCTTTATGTCTTTATTTCTGTTTTTGATATTAAGAAAGTCCAAAAATGTATGCGGGTCAATGCCCGTTATTACACATTTATTTGGCGCCTACCATATCAAACAAAGCGTCAGCAAGAATGCCTACACACTCTAGAAGGCTTGACGTAAGCTAAAATGGAAAATTGAGAAACTGTGTCAACAGGCCTATTAGCCTGACAGAATAAACTGTAGCGCCCCATCAAAGATAAAAGCCTTCAGAACATTAATAACCCATTACTTAGCACTTAGTACAAACACAACGCGAAAAGCATCTCCCTAAAAGTTTTCCAAGTGACATTTCTGTATATCCGCGCGCCCGCGAAACGCTCAAACTTCCTGCGAACGAAATACCCGGAGATGACCCGAAAGTTCTTTTTACTATCGCTATAAAACCTCTGGCCATAAATTGATATCTCTCTGGCTGAAAAACTTTGCGAAGTTACACCGCAAAATCTCTTTGGAATTCGGCCTTAGATATACCTGCTCTGATTTTTATAGACACCTTTCTAATTTTGCGGAATCACCTAACCTTGTACGAAAGTTTCTTCCAGGTATTTTCGGGTGTCTCTTTGCTATAAATTAAATTAAAAATTTCGAGATAACGGAGACTCATATACACAAACATAAAAAAATACATAAAATACATCACAGAAAACATAAAAGACAGTTACAGACAGGACCAAGCAAAAACGAACACGAACATTCACACCGTAACAATATGCTTGCTACAGCATTGTCGGATGTAGGAGCAATCCAGTCTGTTAGCAATCATTGCCAGGACGGTGTTGGCGCTGCCCCCCGCACTCTGCGCACCAAAGACGCGCACCGCTTGCGCATCGTCGCATGAAAGCAGTCGGTGCGCGCCTACGCGAACATGCCCGAGGCGCTGCAGTGTCGGGGCAGCCTCAAAACCGCCCTAAACGCATTGCTATGGTCATCATTATCTGCCTAGCCTTTTCCCAACTATATTGGGGTCGGCTTCCAGTCAAATCCGATTCAACGGAAAACCAGTATTTTACGTTGAACGGTTGTCTACCAGACAACCACTTCTTCTTCACTACTTCGTTCTACTCTGGTCGGTACTTCTTAGCAAGATTGGTGTCACCTTTCTGGCGTCTGACAATCTATAACCACTGCCAAAGATCTACAAATGACAGCCAGTCTACTGGGATCCAGCAGAATACCAGCGTCAGGTATATTTGCCTGGCACATGCTGAGTTGGACTCCCATTTGGTGCAGCTTAGAGACACACACCGCACATTTGAGTGAATATGTCAAATATATTTTTTTTTCTGTAGGTAGGTAATCTGGCAAATTCTTTAGTTTAGGTAGTATTAGCCACCATACATTCTGTCTTTTCTTTTTTTTATTGGTTTTCATTTAATTATTTGTATTTTCTAGTGTTACGTAACTGTGCTTTTGTGTGTTGTGTTTATTTCTTTGTTCCAAATAAATGTTCTATTTATCTATCTATCTTTCCAAGGCACGGAAGAATCTTGGTAACTATGCTAAAATGGTCACCCATCCACAGACCGACCTCGGCAAGCGTTCTTTACTTTAAAGATCGACCCGTGCGGCTGTTATTCTTTAGCCACGAGCTCCTCTCGTCTATTTTCTATGCTCAACAAGATTAATCGGTAAAATATTGAGAGCAAGTCTTTGTTCCTCGCTAGCAACGCTCGAACAGTGTAAATATCCGTTCTCGGGAGTATTAATAACCTGCAAAGTACGAGTAATCAATTATATCAGATGTCCGATTGTTTTCTGCTCCGCAAATAAATTGGGGGTTAATTCATTCGACATCTGAAGTAAATGATTAGCGTGGTTGTTTGCTCCAACTGACGATACGATGGAATGAGCGATTGTTTCCAGATGCTATGCATTGTTCTGAAGTGCTTAAATACATAAATAAACTCACGCTTATTCCCATGGGAGTAGGCCGAAAGTTCAGAACGCCACCTGCTACGATACATACATCCTTTTGCTTCGTTTCCGCTCATTAGGTACATCTGAGGGCCTAAGCACGAATATTTTTGACGTTTGGTAATAACTTAAAATTTTACTACAACTAAAAAAGACGTTCCGCGCATAATATTAAACTGAATTGGATACTATATTTATATTTTTGAATGATACAAATTGTGTATGTCGCATAAAATTAAACCAAAATACTATGGGGTTGAAGTTATTCACATTAAAAATTCACTTACGCTAACGTTACTCATCATCATCTGCCTAGCCTTTTCCCAACTAAATTGGGGTCGGCTTTCAGTCAAACCGGATTCAGCTGAATACTAGTGTTTTACGTGGAGCGGCTGCCTACCAGACCTCCACAACTAGGTACACGTAACACGGCACATCTTGGCAAGACTGGAGTCAGATTTACTGGCTTCTGACAACCCGTAACGACTGCCAAAGATCTACAAATGACAGCCGGGACCAAAGGCTTAACGTGCTTTCCGAGGCACGGAGGAAACTCGGTATATTGAGTTGGTCACCCAAACCAACCTTGGCAAGCGTAGCTTAACCTTGAAGATCGACCCGTGCGGCTGTTATTATTTAGCCACGAGCTCCAAACAAAACACTACAAAGTATAAAATAACCTTAATTTCGGAAGTCGATGCTTTTGGTTTTCATCATAACATTGTCATATCAGGCGAAAGACGTCCACAGCTGAACATATGCCTCCCCGAAGCTTCGCCACAACAATTTTGAACAATTTTGGAATTCGGTTATTTTTTTTTGTAAAAAAGTATTTTTTATAATAACGCAAGTTAACACAACACAATTTGCTCATAAAAATACCTAGCCTATGATTGCACAGACCTTCAAAGGGACCAGATGCCTACCAACGGCATGCATGCATGAAAAGGTGAATGAATGTTGAAAATTCGAGAGAGGTGCGAAGGACACGTCGCGTACGTTATTTCCGCAAGCCCATGGAAAATTGTATGTGTTTTGTGTTGGTATGTTATGTCGTTGGGCCATAAAATGGTGTTGTTGTGTACAGTTTTAATTATGAAGGCCTGGTGTGCCTGCCGGCAGATTACACTTGCGATGACTTTTATGAGTGACTGTCAACTGAATAGGTACTTCAATGCCATGTTCGTTCGTCTTTGTGAGGCTACAGAGGCAGATTGTCACAAACAGCTACTATACCTAGTTTCTGGAAGAAAAAATATTGCAATAAGCTCTGCCCGAGGCCCACATTTAAGAAACCTGTAACCATCGGGCCTAAACAACAATTTATAAAAAAAAAAATTATATTCAATGTAATATAACTCCTCTCCTTGCTCGAACACATGCGGAGATCCTCCTGGGTATGCTGAGGATCAAGTTATCCAACATTTCTTGGGGTAACCTGTCCCATTCTTGAATAGGTACTTCCCTGAGCCTTGGCACTGTCTGGGGACGTGGCTGACGGTTCCAAATAGCTCGCTTTAGAGCATCCCACGCGTGCTGTATTGGGTTTAAGTCAGGCGAGCCGGCAGGCCAGTCTAACCTAGTGATGCCGTTTTCTTTTAACAAATTCATTTCCCAACAACATTCTATATTCAATTCACATCAAAATTCTATACTCCGCTTAAAAATTGAGCTCCAAAAATCTACATCACGAGACACGTACTTCACTCAAACATTTTCGCAAGTTATCAATAAACCCTGGCATATATAGGATCGATTTAACCTTAGCACCTATAAAAGAAGCGCCTGGGACACATGAAATGTTAAATTCATTTCGCACATAACTTGGCACGGGTCTTAGGTAAAGATAACAAGCCACTATCGATGACCTTTGATAACAAGCGGTTTTGAATTTTGTTGCTATTGTATTACGAATGTAAATTAGGTTGGTCTTTTCCAGGTAGTTTGTTCAATGGTTAGTATCTTGTGATGTTGATCTATTGAAAATCTAACAAATAACTGGTCGAGTCTTTGTGACTTGGCTGGGATTTTCTTCGGACCAAGAATCGCCATTGAAATTTTGTGTCCCTAATAGGCTAGTTTCTACCATCATAGCATAATAGCATAGCATAATCAGCCTATAATGTTCCCACTGCTGGGACACAGGCCTCCTCTCGGTGAGAGGGAGTGGGCCGTAATCCACCACGCGGACCCAGTGCGGGTTGGTAGATATCACATGTCTTCGAATTTTTGGTTTAATTCCACCGTCAATAAATTCCAAATGTATTTAGTTTGTCAGTTAGAGTATTGAAAAATAATAGACACGTATCTTTTTTGATTTTGTAATCCAATGAGTATTGACAAAGATAAAACGCATCAAAACTCGGGAATGGGGGCTCGTGACGTCAGAACGCACTTAAAATTATACCACGGCGTGACGTGACGTATTGAGAATTTTAAAAGCGTCTGTTTTTGGTTTACGTAACAAAAAAAAAGACGTGTGTCACTCGGAGACTACCGCGGTATTGCATAGCATTTTTTATCAATTTATGCAATTATAATTATATACCTATTTATTTTATTTATGCAGTAAGTATTTTTTTTTCTTTGTTTTTTTTTTCTTTGATATTAATTCAAGTTACACTTTGAGCTAAAAAAAAATAAAACTAAAAAGTATCACCGCTGTGCCGGTCGGAGTGGGGGGTGTTAGGTTTTTTTCGTTACGGAATTTCTGGATTCGGTCTCCACGCTCAAGGCCCGCGATAGAAGCTATGCAATAGCTTAAAAAAACAAATATTTTTTGATAATCTAACTGACAGAGTGATTAGTTATTTTTAATTGCGCAACCTCTGTAAACACTAGTTAGGCTTTCGTAAATTTGTTCTATTAGTTGCTAGGACGGTGCTGAAAATTGGATCCTGAAGCATTTTTTTAATTTACAACACTAGATTATCTGTAGTACCTAACACTCTAGTATAAACGTTTTTTTGCCATATAAAAATAAATAAAAAAATAGCCTACTATCTATTCTCAGCTTGACCAATTTTTTTGTATACGAGTAGGTATATGGTAGGGTATCTATACAAAAAAATGGTCAAGCTGTTTCGGAGGAGATCGATAATACGAGATTTTGATATATTAGAAGATTAGTAGTAATAGTTTGTTTGTTTGGTTGAACGCGTTAATCTCAGGAACTGGTTCGAATTGAAATATTCTTTTAGTTTGGATAGCCGATTTATCGAGGAAGGACATAACATCACGCTACGCCCAAACAAGCGGAGCATTAATGAAAAATGTGACGCAGACGAAGTTGCACGAGTCAGCTTTTTAGGGTTCCGTATCCAAAGGGTAACCAACGGAACCCTATTACTAAACCTCCGCTGTCCATCCGTCCGCCCGTCCGTCCGTCCATATATCTGTCTGTCATAGATTATGTATTTCTATTGCCGCTATTTCAACAAATAATAAAAATTAAGGTGTATGCTATGGAACCCTTCGTGTGCAAGACCGACTCGCACTTGGCCGGTTTTTAATTCTTTACGCACCAACCTTTCTGAGAATACAGAATATCTAAACAAATGTTATGATCCATAGTAACTATGGAGGAAACCCCTTTTTGAACTTTAACATGTTGAAAACATGTTTCATTTTAATCCGGTTCTACGATAGTAGATGGAATCCCTTTGAAAAACTGTTTCAACTTTATTCTTAGAAATCAAAGCATTTCAATTCTTCTACTGTGTCATTGTTTGCTGTTATGAAGTAAACAGCAAAATTCTATAGAACCTTGTTTTAATTTAACCAGCTTTTTCTAGCTATAAATTAATATTTGCCTTTGATTGGAGTTATTGTAGACTCACAGTATTTGTTCAGTGCTTGAACATTGGAAAACTGGTAATAAAGGAAATTATTGTCAGGACAAAAAAAAAAAAAATTAAACATTTGTATGATGTGAGAACCTGTGAACAGTAAGGTGAATGTTACGGGTTGCTCATTGCCATTTTCCCGCGAGATGGCGCTGAAGTCAACATTCGCCATACTTTTCGAAAATAATATCTAACTCGCTTATAGTACCGTTTACACACACATAGACATGGTTGAAAGTATGATTTGAAGTATGGCGAATCAGAAGGGTTTTTATGCCGTATTTTGACAAATTTCGATAAAGTGGAATATCCGATTGTCGCACCATTACTTCTGCGACTTAATATTGTTCCAATTACACTCGAAACAAAATAAAACTGAAAATGTTGACTTCAGCGCCATCTCGCGGGAAAAAGGCAATGAGCAACCCGTAACATTCACCTTAAACAAAATGTTTACGTAACCACTTCCTTAGAATTCGTACCAGTTTGGTAATTAATACGTAATATTGATTGAGCTCGTGGCTAAATAATAACAGCCGCACGGGTCGATCTTTAAGGTTAAACTACGCTTGCCAAGGTTGGTCTGTGGATGGGTGACCATCTTAATATACCGAGTTTCCTCCGTGCCTCGGAAAGCACGTTAAGCCGTTGGTCCCGGCTGTCATTTGTAGATCTTTGGCAATCGTTACGGATTGTCAGAAGCCAGTAAATCTGACTCCAGTCTTGCCAGGAAGTACCGTGTTACCCAGCTAATGGGTTGTGGAGGTCTGGTAGGCAGCCGCTCCTCGTAAAATACTGGTATTCAGCTGAATCCGGTTTGACTGGAAGCCAACTCCAATATAGTTGGGAAAAGGCTAGGCAGATGATGATGATGATTGTCAGGAAAAAAGACAAATTATTAGAGTCGAGGGAAGACCAAGGAAAGACTGTGTTAAAGAAAGAACTCTCGTTTTCATAAAATAGTCTTTGTCAAAAAGTTTATCTATCTATACTTCTATACTAATATATAAAGCTGAAGAGTTTGTTTGTTTGTTTGTTTGCTTGAACGCGCTATTCTCAGGAACTACTGGTCCGATTTTAAAAATTCATTCAGTGTTAGATAGCCCATTTATCGAGGAAGGCTATAGGCTATATATCATTACGCTAAGACCAATAGGAGCGGAGCAGTAATTAAAATTGTGATGCAAACGAAGTTGCGTGGGTCAACTAGTAAATATATATAGGGCTGAATATGTCCGGAAAGGAGTCACTATTGACTTTTTAAATCTAAGTATATATTTCTTATTGTATTATTTTGCTTTCTTTTTGTGGTTGTTTTTTCATTAAGTGGTGCATGCCATGTTCTGTCTCTGCACCACCCTAAGGTCGACTGGTAGAAAATGTCCATCTTGGGACAGTATTTTTTAAATAAAATTTTTAGTAAATAAAAATACCGAGATGACTGACAGAGAAATATGCAGACAGAAGACATATTGCACTGACCATAGGAAACCCTAGCTTTTGGCTATTCCACCAATTCCCACTAAGCGTTTTCAAACGACTTTTATAATGCGCACAGCAAAGGAGTGGAACTCTCTGCCTGCGTCTGTGTTTCCTAAAGCTTACAACCCTAATCTCTTCAAAGTTAGAGTGAACAGGCTTCTTCTGGGTAGGCTCGCTCCATCGTAGACTTTGTCTCTGTCATCTCTGACATAGACTAGAGTCAAAAAAAGAAAATTTGGATAAGTGCAGGAGAGTTTAAATTGCATCGATTATTCAGAATCGAACACCGCTCATTATAAGTGGAAAAATGTAAATGCTAATGAAAACAAAAAAGAACCGATACTTTCACACAATAATTTCTCCAACCATTTTCTACCCCATTAGTTTTTAGTTCAAAAGAACTGCCAGTACCTTCGTTAGAGTTGCCTTTGACCAGCAATTTTCTTCTTTCTCTATTTATTATTCCAATCAATTTCATGTTCCACCTGAAATACCTATATTCCTTTTAACTAATACCCAATTTCACTGTTCAGGAGCCTGAAACCTGTTCTGAAGTTTGATAGACTTTGCTCAACGGCTCAGAAACTTAAAGCTGACTGTTTTTTGCATTTTAGCAACGTTACCTTTTAGGTAAAGTTTTACTGGATGTCTTTTTTGTGCGTTCTTACATGCTCTTTCAATTTAGTTTTTAGGGTTTCGTATCCGAAAGAAAACAACGGAACTATATTACTAAGCCTCCGCTGTCCGTCCAATCGTCCGTGTGTCTGTCATCGGACAATCTGTCTATCTATTACGGATCTAAAGAACCGTAATACCGAAGAACCGTACCGAAGAAGAACCGTAATAGATAGACACAAATCAAGTTCAAATTTTCATAGATTGTATGTCTATTGCCGCTATAACAACAAATAATAAAAATTAAATTAATTTAAAAATTCTCTCGTGTCCTTTCATCAAAATTCGCACCACCGTAGAGCCGTACCTAATTGATTAAGAAGCATACATAGAGACATTCACAGTTACAACATATTTAAGGACATTATCATCATCATATCAGCCGAAAGACGTCCACTGCTGGACATAGGTCTCCCCCAAGTGTCGCCACAACAACCGGTCCTGCGCATCTTTTTTTTTTTTTTTTTTTACTATTGATAGGCACGCGTTTGACCACTATCTCACCTGATGGTAAGCGAGGATGTGGTCGAAGATGGAGCACGCTTGCCTAGAAATAACCTATTCACTCTTGATTTAAAGACTCCCAGGTTGTAGCTATCAGGAAACACAGACTCCGGCAGGGAATTCCACTCCTTAGCTGTACGCACTATGAATGTGTTCCCAAAACGTTTTGTGCGTATGGGTGGGATGTCCACCATGCACCGGTGGCGCATCGCCGTTCGTCTTGTGGTCCGATGATGGAACGGGCTTGGCGGAATTATATTATGCAATTCCGTCGCACATTCCCCAAAATGCAACCGGTAAAAAACCGACAGGCTAGCAACTCGTCGTCGATGTTCAAGACTTTGGAGCTTCCCGCGACTCTCACCAGTACCCCTATTCTATAACAACATTTTCGAGTCTCGAAAGCGGAATCCGAGGTGAGTATAAAGTTAAGCAATAAAGTTCACATTGTGAGCTATCTCACTCAGGTGAAGCTCGATATCGAAATGGTTACTTACAGAATAGACTAGCTGTATACCTAATCGTTCTGAATTCTTATGGTACAAAGCCTTACATGTGCGAGTCCGAATCGCACTTGGCCGATTTTTTCCTGACTGAAAAAGGAATCGCTTTTCTTGGTATGGTCATGTGAAGAGGAGGGATGAAACGCATGTAACTAGAAGAGTTATGTAGATGGTAAGAGAGAGAGGAAGGCTAAAGAAAAGTTGGATGGATTGTGTAAAGAGCGATATGAAAGGAAAGGGGAGTACCTAATTGATAGCGTCACGGCTGATAGGACGCCGACCCCAAGTCCATGTGATAAGGGCAGGAATATAATTTTTTTTATCCTAATTCTTTATTGTGCAGCTTAAAAACTTATATTAATTACCGCGGTAAATTGCTTCCAAGCACATATACTGACCCTGTGACATATCAATTATTTCGATTAGCCTCCTATCTCTTATTATCTCCTAAGTAGATGTTCGGAGAAGATATAGGTATAAATAATGGTTAGGAGTTTCAATATCTTCCAGGCTGACATTTATTTAAATGACCAGCATGAATATCGCTTCCACATCGTTAAACCGTTCAAGGAAATATCCTATGTTGAACACAGGACAGTTATGAGCATATAAAAGGACATGGCAATCAATTTTCAATACAGCTACTCCATTCCACTTCCTACCATAAATGTTAGGATAGTAAATCAAGTCTTTGATCGTTTCCTAATAAAACCATGGAGTCGATTGATTGCACATGAATATAGCGAGGCGTGGCGGTGCATTAATTGGTTTGTGGATCTTGAGTGGGTCACGTTTATATCTTGGACTAGCTTTTGTTTGCGACTTTGTACCTACCTACGCGCATATCCTGTTCCCATAGGAATTTCGGGAGATCTTAGTGCTCCCCTGCACTCCCCAAGGAACCTACATGTCAAATTTCAGCTTTATACGACCTTTTTTAGCTGTGGGTTGTAATCATCATCATTTCAGTGGACATAATTCTCCCCTCAGATGGGAGGGGTTTGCCATAATCGCCACGCTTGGCAGGCGAGTTGGCGATGCAGTGTTTGGTGTTGAGTTTTGCAGAGAACGCTGCTGCCCATTCTCTGGCAAGTCCCTTATTCGCCTCTTACGATACACACGGGAAGTGTGGGTTGTACCGAAAGAGAATTTCCCACAATTCCTACGGACACAGGATAAAACGGGATATGCGCGAACGAAGTCGTGGGAAAAAGCTAGTGTACATATATTATAACAGGGAATTTAGTTTACCAGACTTAGTTTCTAGATCGAATTTACTAGAAACATACAGATTCCAGTCTCATGTAAACTCCCCAATTCTGACAATAATGGCTTCATCTAGAAACCACCTAATTTCTAATAATAGTCACCTGGAATTTCTCCAAAATAGGTTGTTAAATTAAATTGGAAAGGGCACATAAAGGCAAACGTGGTTACTATAATAAGACCAATCAGCGTTGTTTATAAATACAAAGGGTAGCAATGATGATCCAAATAGGTAACGAACAGGTGAAAAGGGGCGAATGGGCTAATTGGCTGTTGTCGTTAAAGGCAACTAAGCTTCACGACTGTAAGTATCGAAGGGTTCTCTAGAAGTTTTCTACCGGTTACATTTCGGGAAGTGTGCGACGGAATTGCATAATTTAATTCCGCCAAGCCCGTTCCATCATCGGACCACAAGACGAACGGCGATGCGCCACCGGTACATGGTGGACATCCCACCCACACGCACAAAACGTTTTGGGAACACATTCATAATGGGTACAGCTAAGGAGTGGAATTGCCTGCCGGAGTGTGTGTTTCCCGATAGCTACAACCTGGGAGTCTTTATGTCAAGAGTGAATAGGTTACTTCTAGGCAAGCGTGCTCCATCTTCGACCACATCATCGCTTACCATCAGGTGAGATGGTGGTCAAGCGCGTGCCGATTAATAGTAAAAAAAAAAAATTCAAGCAAACAAACAAACAAACAAGCTCTTCAGCTTTATGTATTAGTATAGAAATATAGATTGCTTTAAAGAAACATTGCTAACTAGTTTTTCTTTTATTTCAGATGTGAACTGCTTTCTTGACGGAAGACATTCATCATTCAACCACTAAGGTAAGATTTTTTGCAATGATTTTTAGTTATTTGTAAAATGTGTGAGGAATAGAACTAACACCACATTACCGCTTTGTTTCTTACCGTTGATACTCATACGTTATCGAAAACATCCTTACTTCCTTATCCTGACTAAATTATAAATTCGAAAGCGACTCTGTCTGTCGCGCTTTCATGCCAAAAATATTGAACCGATTTTAATGAAATTTGGTACACAGATAGTCTAGAGCTTGAGAAAGGACATAGGCTACTTTTTATCCCGGGGTATGTACCCTAGGGACCACGCGGGCGAAGCCGCTAGCAGGAGCTAGTATTATTATAAACGCAAAAGTTTGTGAAACCGACGAAATTAAATCTTATATAAGTGCTTTAGAATAAGAACGGAACTGTTCTGCAACCCAGGCAGAACCACAGGCGACAGCTTGTACATCACGCATTAGAAATGAAAGAAACATTACGACTATAACCATACGACTTCCATCCAAAAATATGTGACAATTTGACTTACGACGCAATCAACTCATCTTCCATTCCACGAAGGGATGGATAACATTTTTACAGTCCTGTAACTGTCGTACATCTAATGTTTTTTATGTCTGACAAGCCAGTTACTTTGAGTGGCTTAGTTTTCTTTTTTAATCCATTAACCGGGCTTGCATTTTTAGCCATGTTTTCAGTTTTAGGCTAATTCTGTCAGCTTAAGATTTTTTGGGACTTAGGATTAGGTAGAGTAGTCAACTTGAAGACAAAAATTGTGGTTGGATTAGGGAGGAAACGGTTGGTTTTAAAATTTTGGCGAAAAGCCAGAAAATTTTCTGCGACACTGAATAAATAACGCCAATGCTCTACTAAATTGCCTGAACGATCGTTGTGGTTGAAAACTTAAATTTATATAGAAGTCATCATTTCGAGGAGCTAGTGGCTAAATAATAACAACCGCACGGGTCGATCTTGAAGGTTAAGCAACGCTTACCGAGTTTCCTCCGTGCCTCGGAAAGCACGTTAACCCGTTGGTCCCGGCTGTCATTTGTAAATCTTTGGCAGTCTTTACAGATTGTCAGAAGCCAGTAAATCTGACTCCAGTCTTGCCAAGATGTACCGTGTTACCCAGTTAATGGGTTGTGGAGGTCTGGTGGGCAGCCGCTTCACGCAAAACACTGGTATTCAGCTAAATCCGGTTTGACTGGAAGCCGAACCCAATGTAGTTGGGAAAAGGCTAAGCATTTCGGCCAGGAATCACCATTTACTTTATTTTTTGTATAATTTACTATGTAGCTACCTTTCTTAGTGCTAACCTTCACTCCCCACGTAGGTTCCTACGTGCCAAATTTAACTACGACCAGGTGTTTCAGCCGTGCGTTGTCTATCAGTCACTCAATCAGTCAGTAACGGAAGATTTTTATATATATGTACTGGCTTTTGCCCGCGACTCGCACACGCATATCCCGTTTATTCCCGTTCCCGTAGGAATTTCGGGAAATCCTCTCTTAGTGCTCTCCTTCACTCCCCAAGGAACCTAAATGCTAAATATCATATATAAAAAAAGAGCAAACCCATCACAGATAAAAAAAGAGGATTAAGTGCACCCCGACACAAATAGGTTAGGTTCGAAGGAGATGACGGGAGCTAGAGTGAGCTAGCGAATATAGCTCCCGTCATACCATTTATGTTAGGTTTCTTTAAACCATGCAGAGAGAAACAGGAGTCTGACGTCGTAGTCACATAATATCAGAGACATATCTATACATCATCATCTACTCTACTATTAGTACATAACTATGATTTGCTTTAGTGCCCTGAGAAAAGCCCGAAGTATCGATTTTGAATCCAATACGGATTGTATTAGGTACCCTATTTGCATTATTCATGAAACAGAGGATCGATCTGCTTGCTAAACGTTGGTATTAGATTTATTAAAAGCGATCTATACTTAGGATCCATCGCAGACAAGTAAGGATTATCTAAACTTTGCAAGTAAAATAAAATAAATTGTTGATTGGATTAAACATTTAATACAATCAAACACTTACGAACAATTTATGCATAACAAACGGAGACCGATGACTTGGTGAGGGTCGCGGGTAGCCAATGGATGCGAGACGCACAGGACTGGTTGTTGTGACTTGTGGCGACACGTGCTGGGAGGCCTATGCCCAGCAGTGGACGTCTTTCGGCTGATATGATGATGGTGATGATGAGAAAAAGACATATTAGAGAAGTGACTCTCTAATACGTCTTCGTGTCAGTAATGTATATATTGATTTTTGGTACCCGAGGAATGAATTCACTTGTGTAATTTTTTATATGAAAAACTAGTATGCGAATCCATAAGTACTCATACATAGTAAACTTAAATAACTTGGCAAAACCGAAAAGTAGGTAGCAAAATCTCACATTTTTTTTTTTTTTTTTTATTTGTAATGGGTTTGCTCTTGACTCTAGTCTATGTCAGAAATGACAGAGACAAAGTCTACGATGGAGCGAGCCTACCCAGAAGGAGCCTGTTCACTCTAACTTTGAAGAGATTAGGGTTGTAAGCTTTCGGAAACACAGACGCTGGCAGAGAGCATTTCCCTCAAAACATATTCAAAAATTTAAAAAGAATAAAACATTTTATGTTTGAACTTTATTTTCAAGCAGCAACGACTGAGCTCACATTAGAATGATTACTTATCTTTCTCTCAACATTAGCTTCACGCATACGAAAACCTCTTTGTACAAGATATTTTATAAAGCAAAAATAATACAGGAAAATTCTAGTATATGTAGTGCTTTTCTCTTGTCAGTGCGAGTTATAGGAAAATAGAACTTGCTGTGGTTAAAAGATTAGGTAGTTGGTAAGGTTGACTGGGTGGAAATCCTTTGATAGCGTCGTAGAACGAACTTATGTGTAGTCTGAAATGAAAGTTGCAATACAATAAGATCCATCGCACTATACATTTTAGTGAGTAACATTATAGGTATCATCTCCTCGAGCCCCTTTATTAGGGTTCGTACCCAAAGGGTAACCAACGGAACCCTATTACTAAGCCTCCGCCGTCCCTCCGTCCGTCTGTCTGTCAGCAGGCTGTATGTCAAGAACCGTAATAGGTAGACAGTTGAAATTTTCGCAGATTGTGTATTTCTACTGCCGCTATAACAACAAATAATAAAAAATAAGTTTTATGGTACAGAACCCTTCGTGTGAGAGTCCGACTCGCACTTGGCCGGGTTTTTTTGATAGACCACACATTTTTTTTTTTTATTATTTGTAATGGGTTTGCTCTTGACTCTAGTCTAAATACGCGTTACGAAAAGATGGGACGTCACCTAACAACTTCAACTTCAAAATATTTGTTTGGATCATAGGTAGGTGCATAATAAAGGTTTTAAATTATTCAATTGTGATCAGATACGTCCCGCCCTTAAGCATACAATAGTTACATAGAAATTAAATTTATATGCATCCTAAACTTTTGACATTCAATATCGCCGTGTTCAAATACTAGGCAAATCGCGCAACTTCGTCTGCGTCACGTTTTTCATTAATGCACCGCTCCTGTTCGTCGTAGCGTGATGTTATATTACAGCCTTCCAGCCTATAGCCTTCCTCGATAAATGGGATATCTATCACTAAAAGAATTTTTCAATTCGAATTCGAACCAGTAATTCCTGCGATTAGCGCGTTCAACGAAAAAGACAAATTCTTCAGCATTATAATTTTAGTACCTATAAATAACTAGGGCATCTTATGTCACCTTCGCCATACTCACTAAAAAGATAACCTTCAATATCTATTACGTCAGCCAAAGCACTTACTCTCATAAGTTGAAGGAGACACATTAGAAGCCACGAGCCACGCCTCGTAAAATCTTACGTGAAGGTAGGGTTGCCAGGTCTTCAAACCAAAAAGCCGGACAGATCAGCGAGTTTAGCCGAACATTTGGGTAAAATGGCCGGACACCCATAATTTTTTGTCTAAGTATAACCGGACATTTTTTTATGGCCGGACACCCATAATTTTTTGTCTAAGTATAACCGGACATTTTTTTAAAAGTGAAACAAGGCTTTTTTATCTTTAATTCCATTGGAACGAAAATAAAATTGAATGAATCAGTCTTCTTTATTATTAATCATTTTATGTTAATTCATCATCTGCCTAGCCTTTTCCGAACTATATTGGGGTCGGCTTCCAGTCAAGCCGGATTTAGCTGAATACCAGTATTTTACGAGGAGCGGCTGCCTACCTGACCTCCAAACCCATTAACTGAGTAACACGGTACTTCATGGCAAGACTGGAGTCAGATTTACTGGCTTCTGACTATCCGTAACGACTGCCAAAGATCTACAAATGACAGCCGGGACCAACGGCTTAACGTGTTTTCCGAGGCACGGAGGAAACTCGGTATGTTAAGATGGTCACCCATCCACAGACAAACCTTGGCAACCGTTGCTTAACCTTGAAGATCGATCCGTGCGGCTGTTATTATTTAGCCACGAGCTTCTCTCAATGTTAATTACCTATTACTTACCTATATTAATTTCTATAATTGCTATAGTAACTAACGATACAATGTGAGGTAAGCGGAGCGGAAATCAACACGTGACAAATGTAAAAAAAATGCTCAAATTCAAAAAGCCGGACAGACAGGATACCGTTTAATTTGGCCAACAAAAAGCCTGACTGTGTCCGCCTTTATCCGGACGCCTGGCCACGCTACGTGAAGGTGTAGGAAGTGGAAAATGGCTGTAATAACTATTGGCGGAAGAATTTTAAGAAGGGCTGTAGACCGCTGCTGGCATTTAAGGACTAGATTGTGTTTGAAAGATTCCTGATACTGGTGTGGCGTTATGTGTTGAGGTTATTTTGTAAGGAATAATTTTGGAATTAACTTCTTGGAAAGATTTGAGGCGGAGTTGGTTGTGCTGGCAAAATGTATTCTTCTTAGCAAACTTTAGGAAGAGAAGTAGGTACCTATCCCTCACGACTTTATAAAACCCAAAGAGCGATTGCCCCTATGTCGTGAATTGCAATGGCCTATTTGGTAGGCCCGCTGCAAACACAACCTGGTGAAATGGGGTTTTATAGATCCGTCGGATACTCAATGTGAGTGCGGTGGCTCTGTTCAGAGAATGAGCCACATATTGTTAAAGTGCCCCAAGTGCCCATTCTCCTGTACTTTGGAGGATTTAATTAATGCCACCGTCAGGTAGTCTTGGTGCCCGTGCGACGTGAGGGAAAAACTGCAAGAGTGTCGTCTGCGATGGTACGGCCACATCATGCGCCGCCCTTTGGACTACGTTGGTCGGAGATGCATAAATATGGCTGTCCTTGGGGCTAGGTCCCGTGGTCGCCCTCGCAAGCGCTGGCTGGACGTCGTCAAGTCTGACATGAGAGCCAATGGCCTGACTGAGAAGGACTTTCAAGATCGGGCAAAGTGGTGAAAGTTAAGTAGGAATGTGGACCCTGGCAATGGCCGGGATTAACGCCAGGTGGAAGAAGAATGAATGCCACCGACAATGCTGTAATTAGTGTAGCGACCTACTGGGCCAAAACTATATAAAGAGTTAACCATCGACTCGAAAATAAGAAAAATAATTCTTGGTGTTCAGCGTGATTGCTAGTTGAGTGCTTTCTTTCAAATAGGATTTTATAGACTCTAGAGCCAACGATGATAACCCGTTAACTTGGGAGTATTAATTGGATTGTTTTTCTAGTAATCGAACTTTTTAATTATTTTTTGGCAATTTTTGTAACGACCAAAGCTGCTGATTGTGGGAATATTTGTATGGCCTACAGATAGTCGTTACGGGTTTTTTATGTTTGTAAACGCACACACGATACAGGAGAAATTTCCTAGTGTGGGGCATCTTTTTTATTAAAAAAAGAAAGAAAAAGAAAATCATCTTTTCTGGAAATAAATATTTCTGGATAGATGACTAGCCTCTTTCCCCCCCCCCCTTCCCCTCCTCCCGCTCTGGGTGAAGCAAGAGGGAGTCAGACTCTTATTGACTAAAACCCATCCGTGTTCCTCCTGGTGCCCTTTGCGTTCCAAGGCTACGGCACCGCTTTCGAACAGATTCCGCAGCCCCAGCAGGCCCCGTCTTCCACGCTAACATCTCTTTGAGGCGCGCTGGGATCGCAGCGCGCCGCCGACCCGGGCCTTGTTCTGATCAGACGGCGAGCCACCCACTACTCGCCGTCCGCAGGCCCGCGCCTACGGCGGCCGGGAATCGTCCTGCGACTCCCGACGTCTGGGGCGTCTTCTTCTGTTGAGATGACTAGCCCCTGCAATCAGAAAAGTATCAGTTTATTACACAGAGTGGAGCAGATTTCTCAGGATTAACAGCGTTCTCATGTATAAAAGTATTGATTTTCAATCAAATCTAGGTAGAATGACATCGATCAAAATAATAACTTCAATTCCCATTTTTTTGGACCACCTGGCTTTTTAAGGGCCAGTTACCAAGCAAGATTACCAATTATTATATTCATACTACAGTTTCTGATTTAGTAGATATAGTTTAACCTTTTCAAAAGGTTAACAAAATAAGTGGGTTATCGTATATCTTGTCAGTCTATACAAAAACGAAACCACATTATCCTTTGAATAGTTCTTCTAAATGTTTTTTAGAATATTTTTGCGTAAGAAAGAAATTCCTCTGGAATTTTTCGCCTTTTAAGATATACGTTTGAATATTATCTTATCTTACAACGTGGATAGATACATTATCATACCAGCTAAATATATTTATGTAACAAGAATTTACTGTATACATAGTAAATTATTGTAACATAAATATATTTGGAGAAACACGGGTGGCTTTTAGTCGGTAAGAGTCCAAAGCGAGAGACACAGTGGTCCTACGAACGCAACGTATTCAACGCTTTTGTATCGTATCGTATGTTGCTTTGCATACGATAAGTGTGTTTCTACTGCATTGTTTTTCATACAAAATCAATAGTCCAGATATTATAACGCGTTGCATTCTCTTCCGCTCCGCAAAGAGCGGGAGGAGTCATTTGATGACTGGTCAACATAACTAAAGTAAGAAAAAACGACGCGGGCGGCAACTACATAGTCTCAAAGCTATAACAGCTTCGCGCGACCACGGTATAGATTTAGCACGTGCATTTCCGTGCTAAAATGCCGCCCTAATGGCTAGTAAAAACCCTTCTAAACTGCATTTTTAACACCAAAACACAAAATTTGTTTGAACATGTCCAGACACGTGCAATGCCAGGTCCCCGAACACATGTTTCGCATGTGTTTATTTTAAAGCACGCAGGCTCAAACTTTGTTTTAAAATGAGCAAATCCACATTTAGAATGCAGTTAGTAAATCATTCAGTGTAATTAGTCTTAGGGCGGGTCTTGATGAATGTTTCGAGGTTTAGAGGGATAAGTGACAAGAGTAAGCGGTTTAGCTTCGTCTTGAGAAATTACTTTTGAGTACATCGGCATTTTTGGAACGGTTTACTTCGTGGATGTAGAATATTACACCTAAAGCTGAAGAGTTTGTTTGTTTGGTAGAACGCGCTTATCTCAAGAACTTACTGTTACTGTTTTTTTTAATATTTAGTGTTGGATAGCCCATTTATCGAGGAAGGCACACACATACACACAAATAACATCACGCTACGACCAAGAGGAGCTGAGCATTAATGACCAAATGTGACACAGATGAAGTTGCGCAGGTCAGCTGGTTAATAATATAAGCCAGTCTACCTGAAGAAAAGCTTTCTAAAGGCAGAGCTGATTATAATAGTGAACTCACATTTGTCAAGTCGGCCATCTTTGAAGAGTGGAATAACTTACATAAAACTTCGCCCTACTTGGCACTTAAAGCTTAGGACCACACGCACAGCAAATAAAATATAGCAACCAAATGTTATAAAAGTTAAAACACTTGACAGACCCCACACTTATTTTTATCATTTACCTACCCATCAATTAATAGAACCATTAATCACGTCAAAGTTTATGTCAAACCATGCAAAAAAGCTGTTGTTTGGTTTTTTTCACACTTACACAACCATTTACTTAAGCGTTTATCAAAAAAGCTGTCAAAAAAGTTTTTTTTTTTCAGTTTCGCCCCCGCTCATACCTTTCGCCCCAGCATTGCTTTTGTTTACCGACGTCTCTGTTTGGCCGGGACGAAACTTATCTTGTTTGCCTGATGAATTATCTGCAGTCTACACAATTGGTTTGTCTCATAGATAGCTATCGTTGAGATTGATTCTAATACGGTGGCTTTTGATGGATTATAATCGGTCTATTCTTGGCTGGTTCTAAGTCCGTTTAAAGGAATTCCCCTCTTCAGTTGGTCCCTCATTACTGAGGATCGTGATCACTGGACCCCTTCAAGCGGAGTATCTGTCTCCATCGATTCCGGTCCAAAGTCGCCATCACCACCTGCTGGATGAGAAGGTGGTTTCACTTGGTCAGACCATCGTGTTGGCGACCTACCACGTTCTCTCTTTCCTTCGGTATTGCCAACAATTACTAGTTTTTCAAGACTGCTATCTCCCCTTCGCATTATGTGGCCGAAATAGAAATAGGTCAAAATACGCTGTTAGCAAACTGGAGACAATCGGGTCTTGATATTAAGTTGAGAAAGGACAGACACATTAGTGAGTTTGGCTATTCATGAAATTTTTTTAAGGTTGGGAAATCATCAAATGATTCCTTCCGCTCTGGGCGGAGCAGAAGGGAGAGTGTCAGACTCTTACTGACTAAACCCATCCGTGTTCTTCCTAATGCCCTGTGGGTTCCAGGACCGCGGTGACTCTTTTAAACAAATTCCACTTGACTTGGTCATAGTAACGGAGTAGGGGGCAAGATATAACTATGAATTTAATTGTTTTGGGTAGACGTACCCAGGTTACTAAAAACGTACTTTCTATTATTATTATTTTTTACTATTGATAGGCACGCATTTGACCACTATCTCCCCTGATGGTCAGCGATGATGCGGTCGAAAACTCTTGACACTATACCAGGTCGATTAATAAAAAATATTAAAAGCAAAAAAAAACTATCTTTAAAAAGAGCTTTTATTTAAATGCTCTTAAAAGAAGGAAATAAAATTTATATGATCATAAAAGCTTGTCGCGAGGTTTGCGTAAAGTAACTATAAGTATTCGCGACAAGCTTTTATGATCATATAAATTTTATTTTCAACTTTTTAGAGCATTTAAATAAAAGCAAAAAAAAAATTTTTTTTTGCTTTTTATTTATATTTTACTTTTTGTTATTTTTTTCGAGTTACTCTCAACAAGCCCTTTCATTTGATACCCATATTGTAGATGTGCAAAAAAAAAACTATTCCTCCATCTTGGATGTTCAGCCATATTGGATTTAGAATGATGTCACATTATTTTTCGAGTTACGCCCTTTCATTTGATACCCATATTGTAGAAATGTATTAAAAATAACTATTCCGCCATCTTGGATGGTCCGCCATATTGGACTTAGAATGACGTCACACAGCTTATCGTGTATTGTCATCCAAACTAAATGTGCATACACAATTTCAGCTCAATCGGTTGAAGATATCTGCGTCAGAATTGAGTAGCAAAATTCCACCCGAACAAACATTCATACATACATACATAAAAACTTTTAAAAATAGTTTGGTTTAAGCGTCCTGGATTAGCATCAACTTTTACCCCTAATGAAGGGACAGTTACTTTGAATTTGATTATTTATTGGTAAAATAATTTGATTATTAAAACACATTTAAGCGGTATAATGCTGGCGAAGCTAACTGAATAATATAAAATCATTACAGTTTTTCTATTTATTTGGTTAGCTACAGAAGTAGCATACCGTACAATATATTTTTTCAGAACACCTAAGTACTTGTATTGTAATAGTATTCAGAAGAGTGCTGAAAAAGTTTTAATGCGCCAGCTCTGAAACAAAGATCTTTAAGTACTTTTTCATGCAAAATATATCTGCATTACATTATAACTTGCTAAAAAGAGGACGCTGCGACCTAAAACTTAACTTACCTATAGAAAGAGCAGATGAACTAGCTGTCTAAAATTATATTTATTTCTACTACTACAATTTTACTTGCTTCTGCCAGCGGCTTCGCCCGCTTGGTCCGTAGGGCACATACTCCCGGTACAAAAAGTAGCCCATGTCCTTTCTCAAGCTCTAGACTATCTCTGCACCAAATTTCAATTAAAACGTTTCAGTAGTTTTGGCGTGAAAGCGCGACAGACAGAGTTACTTTTTCGCATTTATAATATTTGTATGGATTGGGAAAATTAACAGCATTACATACAAAGTTATTTGTACAAGACAATCTATAGGTACTAATATATAAAGCTGAATAGTTTGTTTGTTTGCTTGAACACGCTAATCTCAGGAACTACTGGTCCGATTTAAGAAATTCTTTCAGTGTTAGATGGCCCATTTATCGAGAATGGCCATAGGCTATATAATATCATCTCGCTAAGACCATTAGGAGCGGAGCAGACGAAGTTGCGCAGGTCAACTAGTACTAAAATATGATCTGGCATGTATGCCCGTATCAGCCGGTCGATTCTGTAAACATATCGAAGTCAAGTCTTGGATGAAATGATAACGAAGTAAACGGTCATTCCACCTTGATTACTTTGATTGACAGATCCCTTCACCCAAGCCTTCATTTCGACATGTTTACAGAATTGCTTTGTAGGTATAGGTACCTCCAGGGTTCCGGAATTTGTTCGAAAGAGTCACCGCGGCCCTGGAACGCAAAGGACATTAGGAGGAACACGGATGGGTTTTAGTCAGTAAGAGTCTGACACTCCCTTCTGCTTCACCCAGGGCGGGAGGAGTCATTTGATGATTTCCCAACCTTCTTTCTACACGGTTCACACCATAAGTACAACAATTAATTACTATGGTCTAAAGTAAAAATAATAGATACAAAAACAATATACAAAGCGAAAACAGAATTCAGAAACACATCTATAAAATACTGCGTAAAACTTAGTTGAACCTATAGATACATAGATGATCAAACTACGGCTTATTCCCCGATGAGAACAACAAATAAATACCAACACTATAAAGTAACAAATTCTAAGAAAACTTCGCCAGGTGTGACCAATGCGGTGGTCGAAATTCTTCAAACACGTTGCTTAATCATTATTACGTGTTAATTACAAAACTGGTACGAATTCTAAGGAAGTGGTTACGTAAACATTTTGTTTAAATGCACTGTTCACAGGTGCTCACATCATATTATGTACAAAGTATTATGTTTATTGGATTCCTGGAGTCTAAGGTTATTAAAGAGGGCTGTAATATTAAGAGAATATATACGGAGATAAGTTTAGAGGAGCTCGTGGCTAAATAATAACAGCCGCACGGGTCGATCTTTAAGGTTAAGCAACGCTTGCTAAGGTTGGTCTGTGCATGGGTGACCATCTTAATATACCGAGTTTCCTCCGTGCCTCGGAAAGCACGTTAAGCCGTTGGTCCCGGCTGTCATTTGTAGATCATTGGCAGTCGTTATGGATAGTCAGAAGCCAGTTAATCTGACCCCAGTCTTGCCATGAAGTACCGTGTTACCCAGTTAATGGGTTGTGGAGGTCTGGTAGGCAGCCGCTCCTCGTAAAATACTGGTATTCAGCTAAGTCCGGTTTGACTGGAAGCCGACCCCAATATAGTTAGGATAAGGCTAGGCAGATGATGATTCATCTGCCTAGCCTTTTCCCAACTATATTGGGGTCGGCTTCCAGTCAAACCTGATTTAGCTGAATACCAGTAATTTACTCAGAGCGGCTGCCTACCAGACCTCCACAACCCATTAGCCGGGTAACACGGTACTAATAAGAATTAACTGAATATGAAGAATATATACTGTGTCTCTATGTTTTCCTTTTTTTGGTAAAAGAATTTTCAAAATCGGTCCAGTAGATCCAAAGATTAACCCCTACAACCTCAAAAACAAAATTCGAGCGTCTTAACTCATGCGGCATTGTGCGCCACTTAAAAAGGTTAAAACCAGGATTTCATAAAAATAGGCAAATTTACGAGTTACTTTTAGATTTATAATAGAAAACCGTAAATCTTGCCAATTTATCAAACCGCCACTTGCGAAACAGTGGAAGAAACCAAAAATATAATGACGAATAACCCCAACAAAATACCGGACATTGTCAAAAATTCTTTTCCAAGTGCCCTTTTCAGGGGAGATCTTCTGCCCATCCATTCAAGGGAGATTTCAACAATGGCCAACGTCCCCCGAAAACCCAGCCCTTACAAATTACGCTATTACATTAAAATAATATCCCCCCATTAAGAATTCTGCCAAGCTAGCCTTACCCATGGTATGTAAACATTATTCCATGACATTGATGTATCCGCAGAGGACTGGGCCCGTTGGCAACCCCTGCCGAAGTATTCCGACGTATATTTTGATTTATTTCCTAATAGTAATAATATATGATTGTCTGATACTTTCGGGAGGCATTCATTTGTTTGCAAAAGAAGACATAAAGGTATATTCGAGGAATATGGAATGTTTGAGAATGGAGCATAGTTCTAACATTTTTTTTTTAAGGTTCCGTACCCAAAGGGTAACTAACGGAACTTTAATACTAAGCCTCCACTGTCCGTCCGTTTGTCTGTCAGCGGCCTGTATCTCATGAATCATAATAGGTATAGAGTTGAAATTTTTACAGAGTGTGTATTTCTGTTGCCGCTACAACAACACATAACAATCTATACTTAATATATAAAGCTGAAGAGTTTGTTTGTTTACTTGAACGCGCTAATCTCAGGAACCACTGGTCCGATTTGAAAAATTATTTCTATGTTAGATAGCCCATTTATTGAGGAAGGCTATAGGCTGCTATAAATCATTATGCTAATACAAACAGGAGCGGAGCAGTAATGGAAATTGTGACGCAGACGAAGTTGCGCGGTTCAACTAGTAAAATAATATAAACGAGCTCCCATACAAGAAACGTGTTTTTCGGCTTATGGCACGGAATCCTTTATGTGCAAATTCTACTTGCACATAGCCCGGTTTTTTATTATAGACAGGCTTGTGTTTGGCATAATCTCACCTGATGGTAAGCGATGATGGATCACGCTTGCCTAGAAGTAACCTATTCACTCCTGACTTAAAAACCCCCGGGTTGTAGCTAAATTATGTTACCATCAACAAAAGCCTGAAGCAGACCGATGCTAGACATAGACTTCTCTTATAAATTTTAATTAGATTCTCAAGACTCAATTACAAGCGGCGGCTCTATGTTTAATTTCAAGTAGATCTGTATCAAAATAGCACACATTTTACACCCTTATTCCAATATCAATACTTTGCCTTAATTTAACTGAGTTTCAAATCACGTATCCAATCCATTTTACCCCTAAAATGTACCTAAAATAATAACCGCGTAACCTCTCAACATACATACGAGTACTATCCCAATTTCAACCATACTCGGTAACAAAATTACGCAAGCTACCTTAACCAACACACACAGTATCCCAACTCAGTAACACACTTGAAATTTTAAACGTAATTTAGAGTTACTCGCCACTTCAAAGGCCAGCTGCCATACTGTGATTGTTTACTCAGTGGCGTTAATATTTTATACTGTGGTCCGTGCCTCGATGGCGAGGTTATTTTCACTATGTATTTTCGGGATTCTACGGTCTATTTTTCGGGGTTAAAGTGTGATTTTTACAGACTAATTTTAATTAAATATAGAATATGGGCTATCTTTATTCTTGGACTAGTTGTTTTCCGTAGATAGAAGTCTGTGGCACTTAACTAGCGCTGACTATCAGATAAAAGATTTCGTAATCGGGTCAGTACTGCCCTTTACAAAAATATAAACAAACAAACAATTAAACCTTTTTAGGGGTCGGCTTCCAGTCAAACCGGATTCAGCTGAATACCAGTATTTTACGTGGAGCGGCTGCCTACCAGACCTCCACAACCCATTAAATGGGTAACAAGGTATTTCATGGCAAGACTGGAGTCAGATTTTCTGACTTCTGACAATCCGTAACGACTGCAAAAGATCTACAAATGACAGCCGGGACCAACGGCTTAACGTGCTTTCCGAGGCACAGAGGAAACTCGTTATGTTAAGATGGTCACCCATCCACAGACCAACCTTGGCAAGCGTTGCTTAACCTTGAAGATCGACCTGTGCGGCTGTTATTCTTTAGCCTCGAGCTCCTCAGATAATTCCGACATTATTCCTTACAAAATAATTGTAATTCTTTCATAGTGTGGAGTTATATTGCCGCTATAACTACAAATAATAAAAATTAAAGTAATATTAACAATTATAGGGGAGCCTCAGCCTCCAATAAACATGATTCTTCGACTCCTGCTCGCACTTGGACGGTTAATAGTGAAATTATTTGAGACAAATATATACATATTTTGGCCGACTTGTTTTGTAGGAAATATTAACAGAAAAATCCGATGAGCTCTCGATACGTATTTTTCCGGCATACAATATATTTATGGCAGAAGGCGTAGGTCACAAAAATAGTAGCTGTCATTGTCATCAACAGGCTGGCTCCGGATTTCCGGAGTTCCGAAATGAGCTCTGTAGCAATTAGTAATTATAGCAATGTTACATTGATTTACTAGTTATTATGTCAGAATATGTTATTCATAAATTATCTTCTGCCGATATCCGGTAACGCGTAAACACGTTCATAATAATTGAGTTTGATTACTATCAAAAATCATGCCGTATGGTGTCGGCCGGTGCCGTATGGTGCCGTAAAAGAATAATACATCCCATCACTTCTCGTGGGTGTCGTAAGAGGCGACTAAGGGACTCACCAGAGAATGGGCAGCAGCGATCAATGGCCAACCCGCCTGCCAAGCGTGGTGATTATGGCAAACGCCCTCACCTTGGGGGAGGCCTATGCCCAGTAGTAGACGTCTTGCGGCTGAAGTCATCGTGACTATCAAAAATCTACATGAATGAATAATTATTTGAAAAGGTGTTACTAAAATAGCATAATGTTTGAAAAACCGGTCAGGTGCGTGTTGAACTCGCGCGTAAAGGTTTCCAATAGAATTATAATTTTCATCAAGTTGTTTTAAAATCATAGTTTTCTCATAAGTTTTCCTATAATCTTGAAGCGAAGTTTCGGAAGAACCCCTCTCATACAGAACAAAAAACACTTTTCAAATTAATTCAAACAATTCGTCTATTTTCTTGAATATCAGTAAGACAGACTACAAAAGGCTAGCTTAAACATGACTGGCTAAAATATAGTATGTTTACTATAGGGACACATTTATAATTTATATCTAACTAAAGCAGTTGGGAAAAAACCGTCAAAATAAAAAAAAAGAAAACCGTAACCTATTCTATTTTTATCTATTAAACCTGTCTTGGGAATCGAGAAACCCTCTAGATTCATAGAAATAAACCCCTGAAATCAGCCAGTATTATTATTTTCGCCCTCGTAAACTTATACACCCTTTGTTTCGGGATGATCACCATAAAAAAAGTTTTTCTATCAATGAACTCCCACTCAGGAAATAAAGACCGATTTGTAGTTTACAAACTGAAAGTAGTTTATATTTACGGTTTTGGGGTTCCGTACGGAATTGTGCCGATGGGACCACGATGGAACCCTTGTCATTAAGCCTTAAGGACGGTCTGTAAAGGGACTTTATTTTAAGCCGTAATAGGTAGGTACTTAGACTGTAGAGAATAAGAGATAAAGAAAATAAGAGCTGTCTTTTGTCTCTCTCTATTAACATAGTATAAAAACCATACGATGTTAATAGAGATTTTGTTTAGGAATTCTGCCTTAAAGAACACCTTTTAGCCACCACCACATTGATCACATTTCAATCAGGCCGTCAGTTCTTACACGTTACACTTCAAAATTTCCACGCGAACGAAGTCGCGGGAAACAGCTAGTGGTTTCTAAGTCAGTATATCTTACCACGTTTAAGCAGGTGGCGTTCTAACTATGTGTGAAAAATTTCGTTATTGACAAATGCAATACAACTGAAATGTAAAAACTTCGCTTTTAGCAAAAAGGTCTTTCGATCAATGTGTCACCCTATGTCATGTTTACTTGCATCTATCTTTTCTGTAACTTACGTTACAAAAATTATTGTATTCTAGTACGTAAAAGCTAAAGGGATCCCCACCCCATATTAGAAATCACGACGGATGTTTTTTTTACGGTTTTAATTCTAAAACTCTTTTATGTATAAGGTAAGGACGGAACCCTTAGTAAACGAGTCCGAGTCGCACTTGATCGGTTTTATTATTGTAGTTGGGCTTTTAAAAGTAGTCCAAATACTTATTGGGACGAGTTCTATTGTGTTCCAACTATATTATCTAGGCACTAAACTTTAACTGTGTCTGCCTTTTATTTGGACATGAAAGAGAGAGATAGAATTACATGAGAACAAGACTAACTACGTTGCACTATAATGTTCATCAGGATATTATGATGCCGATTCAGATTTTAGTTTTTTTATAAAGGGTTATTTATAAAACACCAACAACCTCTTAGGCAGTGAAAGTACACATGATTATAAACAACTTTTACTTTGAGAACAACCCCGAAAACTCGAAAAAAATATCAGCTGTTTCATACAAAATGCAATATTTAGCTGATATTTTTTTCGAGTTTTCAGGTAGAACGCTTTAGTTATACGGATAGGTATCTTACCCAATGTAAGGCCATGTTTCCAACTGCACTGCCAGGGTTGTAGAATTAGTTCGAAAGAGTTACCGCGGCCCAGGAACGCAAAGGGCATTAGGAGGAACACGGATAGGTTTTATTCAGGATGAGTCTGACACTCCTTTCCGCTCCACAGCAGAAGGAGCCATTTGACGATTTCCCACCCTTAAAAAAATATTTCCACCGAACAAAATTCTCATGTTTTTTAAGGTGTCCACATTCGCATCGCACTCGCAAACTTTCAAAAACACCCTCCCTATATTTTTAAAAGATTTTGACATTTAGTTTCTTTATTTTTACAAATACATACAAACTTATTAGATAGTATAAAAAAAGGGGTCGAACTCATAGGACATCGGAAAATTTACCCTCATCGCTGTCAAGGGAAACAGTGCCCAGAACACCGGCCGCATCGTGACGTTGAATGGCAATGTTAATTCGTTAGACAAAGAAAAGACCAGCTCTCTGGTCACGTGAAGAGACGACTAATTGCTTGGTGATTTCATGAAAAACTCGATGAACACTCGGACCCCATGGCCCTTTTTTTAAGGATGGGAAATCATCAAATGACTCCTCCCGCTTTGGGTGAAGCAGAAGGGAGTTACAGACTCTTACTGTCTAAAACCCATCCGTGTTCCTCCTAGTGCCCTTTGCGTTCCAGGGTACGGTGCCTAGACGGGGCCTGCTAGGGCCAGTGCCTGCTGGGGCTGGAACGCAAAGGGCACTAGGAGGAACACGGATGGGTTTTAGTCAGTAAAAGTCTGACACTCCATCCTGCTTTACCCAGAGCGGGAGGAGTCATTTGATGAATTCCCATCCTAAAAAAAAAAGCGTACGGTGCCTCTTTCGAACGAAGTCCGCCCTCGTGTTTCAACCCCAGTTTTTGACATTGATTGTCATCGAGACGAATTTAATTTGAACGCTTTTCTACGGTAGGCGCCAGATTAACTTGTACATTGACCTTTCCTTGATATCCCTTCGAAGTTACCCGAACAATAAATAATTAACCGTTTTTCATTACTAGAGAAAACATAAAGGATCACGATGGATGTCGATTCAGGACAGGTTTATGGCTATATTTCTGTGTTTGATATTAAGAAAGTCAGTAAATGTATGTGAGTCAATGACCGTTACTGCACATTTATCTGGTGTCTACCATAGTACCTACGAGAATTGGGCTTCTTGTCTGTCAAAATAAATTACTCGACATCTAAACATTTAAAATTCCCTTTGTAATTTTCAAAAGCAAAAAATTCTCAACATTTTTTAGCTTTTCAAATTGATATAATAAAAGCGACATTGCTATCCCTAACTCGGTACAGCCCATGGGAGACGATAGGAGATACCGGAAAGTGACAAATTACTGTGAGCAAGGACATAAATAATAGGATTTGTAGCCCGTCACGGGCTATGAAAATTGTGTATTGATTTGGTAGTATTTATTCACATTTTTGTGTGTTACTGTTGCATAAATAGCTCGTGTCTACATTATTACTGCCGCACGCTTCGAACTCCAAGGTCGAACGCTTGCCGAGGTCAGTCCTTGGATGGATGACCCTTTTAAAACACCGCGATTCCTCCTCGGAAAGCACGTTAAGCTGATAGTCCCAGCGGTCACTTGTACATCTTTGTCAGTTATTGCGGGAGAAAGAGAGAAGAGTCCAAGATATATGACTCTTTTAGTGTATGTCAAGATGGTCACCCATCTAACGACCAAACTGGGCAAGCGTGGCTTAACCTTGAAGTTCAGACCGTACGGCTGTAACTATGTAGCCACGAGCACTTCCATAGATCCTAAATCTAGTGCACCATCCTTTGGCTAGTGTTGACAAGTGTACGTTTAGTACAAAACTAAAACTATGAACACCGAATATTGTGCCTAATTTCTCTAGACATAACATCTAGTATGTTATTTTCTGCTCGATCAATATTGTGGCTTCATATCTCACATCACCCCAAGGCGAATATGTTCAACATACGTTTCCTTATAAAGGTTGATTCACATAAACCCGGGCCGTGCCCGAAACGTGCCCGGGCCGTGGTCCGTCCTTTCCTTTATTATTGATAGGCTCGCGTGTGATCACAATCTCACCTGATGGAAAGCGACGATGTGGTCGACGAGGGAACACGGTTGCCTAGAAGTTACTTGTTCACTAAAGTCCTCACCTCAGGTTTTAGATAACAGGAATCACAGACTGCGGCAGAGAATTCCACTTCTTAGCCGTATGCACAATGACACAAGAAATATCGAAGGGTACATTTCATATAAACTCGTTCACAAATGGGTGCGCACATTTCATTATGAACTCGTTCACAGACGTCCGTGTCCGGACCACCTTGTAAAGAACCTCGGCCCGGACACGTCCCGGGCACGGCCCTGATTTGTGTGACTCAACCTTAAGGCGTACTGGCGTATCGTTGCGTCTAGCGATGATACGCATATTTGATTAGCTATGCGTTAACTTATGTTTATTTGTTCTGTCTGAATAATATCGAGTATTCTGCTTTGCTTATAAGTTATTATGGAGATGCTTGGAATGAAGCAAAATGAGCAAGTAAAGAAAGACAGAAGGTTTTTTGTACGGAGTGACATGATGCCGGGTGTTGCCCTGGATCCTTAGGCTAGGCGTAGTAATTATTTATTCCCTTTGGATTCGTTCCTTCCAAAGCTGCGTCTTCCGGTACGCGGTCGCCACTGACCTTTCTACCCCATCAATTGTTTTGCCCTGTCAACTGCCACTTATTTTTGGCGACTTTTTGGGCTGTCAGTGACCTTGGTTCTCGTGTGGATATTCTCATTCCTGGTTCGATCATGCAAACTCCGGTCGTAGCCACACTCATGGTCCATTGGGTGACTTTATGCCTTCTGACGGAATAGGCAGTCGCTGCATGTGAAACACTGGTATTCAGCTTCATTCCGGTTGAGTGGAAGCCTTCTTCTTATCGTGTGGGCAGTGTCAGAGTTTCTAAACCGCCTCAAAGGCCTCTGCAATGTTTTATTTGACGACCGCCATCTGGCGGCCGGGGCCACCGGCTTATACTTGCTTTCCGAAGCACAGAATTATCTTTTTATCATACAATTAGGTGATTCAAGCCTAGCCAAACTGGAAACACCCCTACTGTAGTTGTGAAAAGGCCAGTTAGTAAAGCGGTCCTACGGCATTTAACTTGATAGTGACAACAGTAATGAACTATAGTATCATCGTCTATCAATACTCGACTTCTAAAGGAGTGTACTGAGTACATATTTAGCAACAGATACTAGTAGACTTTGATTAATAAAGCGTTCGTTTGCTTATCTTAGCAAATACGTGTAGTAGAGTACATTGAATGTCTTTGTTGTAAATCTGGAATTCGTTGGATTTTCAAGGTTATTATTACGATAGCAATTTATGCGTTACTAGCTTCTCTCAGAAATCTCTTGTTTTTTACATAAATGTGTGCTATTACACTCGCACAGCTCAATTCAATGATTAATTCCGCAATCATTGTACCGATAGTCGTGTCAGCCAAAGGCTTAATAGCCACGAGCTTCGACCAATATCTCAGGAGCCTCTCGTAAGGCAGCTGGATCAAGGAATTGATTCAGAAAGTGTTACTTCTGGACACGGCTCGCGTTGTTAGGAGGTTCCTCTCTCTAGAGCCCTGACCCTGTTCCCGATACCGGTGGGCTACTATTTCAGCTTTTTTATATGTTAAAACCTATAAAAAAAACTGTTTCTAGACTCAACATTTCCACTCAAAACTATTCCACAGCTGTGATGGGAGCTTTGCAAATATTTCAAAGGTGTGTGCTACCAAGCCTAAAATTCAAAAAACCTTTTACACTAGATTGAAAAAAAAAACACTGAAATTGTTTAACCCCAGTAAAATACTGAAGTTAAAAGAAATTTTCTGTCAAACGTACACCCACTTGCTGTACGGTTGGGTATTAACCTTGGTTCATTTCCGTTTACATGCTTCGGCATTCATGGGATTCTTTGCAGCATGCATGTGATAAATAATTGCTAAGACTCGGAAAATAGAGTCTACCAAGCTACTGTGAACCTACTTATGGTGAAAGAAATATGTTTGGAAAGCCATTTAGTCCTTAGGCAAACAGATAACGATTAAAAAAAATGGAATTGGCCACTTGACATTTCGCTAGCACTTGTTTATTAAATAAATAAATTGTTTATTGACCAAGAGATAAAAAAAAAACAAAAACTTAATGCTAGTACAGATGGTAAAATTTATGGTAGAACATGTTGACGTGTAGGTACATGTTTCATCTGTTCACAAATTAGGCTACCCTGTCTCTTAAACTAGGTTATACCTGTATCTTAAGAGACAGTAGACGGCCATAAGGTTGTGCTTTACCCATTTATTAAGCGAGGACCCTGTCGATTTACCCACAATTTAAACAATACTTAATTAGCAGAGAAAGGGAATGGTAATTAACATTGAATATAATTACAAAATTCCATTCACGCACACCCCCATCACACACAAAGAGAGGACAGAATACACATCTATAATGTTCCTCCTTTTAAATATTGTAATCTGTTTCTATTCTAAATTTACTTTAATATGATGAATAAATTCGGTAGTACATTCATACATGGGATCATTACAATACCACAATAAAGATACTCAATTTGTAACTCAGGGGGATCTAGTTCGGCCTCAGATGCTAATACTTTTGTGTACTTATAAGTTTAGATTAAGCACTGTCATTGTAAAAAAAATGTACATATTTATAAAATCACATTCCTATTTATGAAATCCATTACATTTTTTTGAAAGCTCTAAGATGCATGGAACTAACAAGTACTAGCTAAGTCCCTTGATCTATTCCAAATTTTCTTAGAAGTTATCTTGAATCTCACATTTGAGAGCCTTCTGAAAAAACTTTCACAGTGGATAAGCATAGTTATCTATGTGCTTTCTCTGTAACATAAAATATGCTTAATGAGTGACTCAGAATTACAAAGAGGGGTGCATGAATAGAACGTCGAGTACTCGGGTGTCTGGCACACCTGAGCCACTCAACAGGACAGCCGACTGACTAATCTAGCTTGAGATAAGACAAAGAGGAATACTCTTAACGTAAAAAATAGAATAATGGTGCGTCTACACAATGCAGACTTCCCTAAATTTCTATAGAATTTTGTCTGTGCCACAAAGCATCTTCTGCCTAGCCTTTTCCCAACTATATTGGGGTGAGCTTCCGGTCAAACTGGATTCGGCTGAATAGTGAATACCAGTATTTTATGTAGAGCGCCTGCCTACCAGACCTCCGCAACCAATCTGGAGTAACACGGTACTTCTTGGCAAGACTGGAGACAGTTTACTGGCCTCTGACAGTATGTGCTACAAAGCAAAGCAGAGAAATGTTGTGATAGTTTTTTTGGTTAGAGTTCAAAGTCTGCTACAAAAGTTTTTATTGGGTGGACCCACTATGAGATAATGAAGAAGGTTGCCTCAGTGTTGTTAAGTGTTGTTATATAGTGCAGTGCAGTTGGACAGAATTGGCTGAAAATATATTTTTTTTTATTTGTTTTTAGGGGCTTTTACGCATAGCTTATGTCAGTCCCATCGTATCCTAAACATTATTTAACTATTACAAAATGTGGGCCATGAATTGGAACAAACCCTTCGCATCGTCGCCATTTGGTTGGGATAAAATTGTATGGAACATGCTTGCCTATATCAGTTCTGAAAAAAAAAATAAAAAGAATTACAATTCTTCTTTATTACGATATAAGCAATACTTTTAGAATCTGCGGTGGAATACAATAATAAATTAATGTAGATGTAGTTTCTTGACCGATAGGTAGAAGTTTTGACTCTTTATAAAGGCCTATACAGCAGTGGATGTCTTACTGCTCAAATTTTATTTTACAGAAACCTCAGACTTAACCTTAAGAGACAAACGTAAAACAGATATATCGTAGTTGTGCATTGACATATTCATACAGGGTAAAAATAAACATGTGACCTTTTACTTTAAATCTCTTTTAATAGAAGACAAAAAATTAACTTCCACCGCTTATTATTCTTTTTGTCCATATTTTAAACACACTACACAGTGTGTCCCCATAAGCCAGCGTTGTCGGACATTCCCAAACTGATTTGTATTCACCCTCATATGCATATCTGTGTTTTTCCCTTTTCTATCTTTATTTATGAACGTTCCCGCCCTTATCGTGGATTGTGTTGTTATTTCTGAAGTGGGTAGTAAAAATATTATGTTTTAATCGTGGCGGGTAGTTGTACTGTACGTGCGTACCTACCTACATCAAATTTTGGGGGTTTGGTGAAATGATGTAGAATTGTAGAGTATCGTGTGAAGAGTTTTGTGGATGAAATAAAAAAAGACCATCCCATCACTTCTCGTGGGTGTCGTAAGAGGCGACTAAGGGACTCACCAGAGAATGGGCAGCAGCGATCAATGGCCAACCCGCCTGCCAAGCGTGGTGATTATGGCAAACGCCCTCACCTTGGGGGAGGCCTATGCCCAGTAGTAGACGTCTTGCGGCTGAAGTCATCGTGACTATCAAAAATCTACATGAATGAATAATTATTTGAAAAGGTGTTACTAAAATAGCATAATGTTTGAAAAACCGGTCAGGTGCGTGTTGAACTCGCGCGTAAAGGTTTCCAATAGAATTATAATTTTCATCAAGTTGTTTTAAAATCATAGTTTTCTCATAATTTTTCCTATAATCGTGGCGGGTAGTTGTACTGTACGTGCGTACCTACCTACATCAAATTTTGGGGGTTTGGTGAAATGATGTAGAATTGTAGAGTATCGTGTGAAGAGTTTTGTGGATGAAATAAAAAAAGATAACCGTTTATTCTACCAGAAAAGACGCACAGATAACCGGTTATTCTGCCAGAAGAAACGCACAAAGTTGTCTTTGTACTTACTATCCTAATACGTAAAATTCTTCCTATACTGACTAAGTGATTGACAGACAATGCACAGCCGAAACTTCTTGTTCTAGAATGCTGAATTGCCATGTAGCTTTCCTACACTCTGTAGGGGATCGCTAAGAGAGGTTTACCCGAAATTCCTACGGGAATGAAAAAAAAAATGAGATATGTGAGTACGAAGTCGCGGGAAAAAGCTAGTCTATTATAAATGCGAAAGTTTGGATGGATGGATGTTTGTTACTCAAAACGGCTGAACGGGCCTGGGTGAAATTTGACACAGTCTGGAACACATTTAGTATATTTTTTTATCCCTTAGATTATTTCCGACATAACTGTACTGAAATACTAAATAGAAAACAAAAAAAAACCGGCCAAGTGCGAGTCGGACTCGCACACGAAGGGTTCCGTACCAACTTTGATTTTTATTATGTATTTGTTGTTATAGCGGCAATAGAAATTCACAATCTGTGAAAATTTCAATTATCTACCTATAGATACAGCCCGCTGACAGAATGACGGACGGACGGACAGACAGCGGAGGCTTAGTAATAGGGTTCCGCTGGAACCCTAAATAAGCCCAACTGTGTCATGGATGGACAATACCTAAATTTTTTTTTTGGGAACCGAAATCATTTCACACCGTTCACACAGTGGAATCGAATAAGAGGGAGATGACCGCCACAAACAAACGAGTTATTCCAATCGGATCCCCTGCTGGTTATTATAATGTTTTAATTCATGTCTGATCTACTGTAAGCTTTGTCGTTCCGGTCTGATCCCCTTACTCTTATTGATAGATAATACAGTCGCGAGTAAAACAGCTGAAATAATGGTGAAACAGGTGCCAATCAAAATTAAAAAAAAAAAACTGTTCACGTAAAAAACACTTGTTTTTATTTGTTTCCATTATTTTAGTCATCTTTTAATAGAAACTAGGGTCCATAGTGTATTTTATCCGACCGGAGTAAAATATTTAAATTTATTTGTGATACCCTGTATGGTGGATCAGACCGGAATAGAAAATATTGTAGTATCCGACCGGAATAACTCAAGCAAACAATTAATTTTACCTTTTTATAATATAATACTTATACGCAATAACTCTCAATTAAAAAAAAAAAAAACAATAATTCGCATATCTAGAATAACTTGATCAATACGTTCCCAATATATTCTCAACTCAATAAAAAATATTTTTTCGTGGAACTCCGAAACCAAAGAGTAGATTATTTTTTCAAACGAATTCTCGCTAAAGAAAACCTAACGAATAATATTAGATAACATAAATTATTTGATCAAACGAAACAGATATGCTATTATGATAGATAATATAATAAACTCAATGTTAAAATATCTGGAATGGAGTACCTTTGGGAGGAGCTCGTGGCTAGATAATAACAGTCGCACGGGTCGATCTTCAAGGTTGAGCAACGCTTGCCAAGGTTGGTCTGTGGATGGGTGACCATCTTAACACACTGAGTTTCTTCCGTGCCTCAGAAAGTACGTTAAGTCGTTGGTCCCGGCTGTCATTTGTAGATCTTTGGCTGTCGTTTCGGATAGTCAGAAGCCAGTAAAAATCTGACTCCAGTCTTGCCAAGAAGTACCGTGTTAATGAGTTGTGGAGGTCTGGTAGGCAGGCGTTCCTCGTAAAATACTGGTATTCAGCTAAATCCGGCTTGACTGGAAGCCAATCCCAAAACAGTTGGGAAAAGTCTAGGCAGATGATGATGGAGTATCTTCGGTAGATATTGATCGGAATATTATTTTGTACTGGCATATTTCGCGGATTTGTACCTGCAGCCATTTCCACAAGAACCGCGATTTTTTAGGGTTAAAACTGGCCTAGTGCGAGTCGGACTCTCGAAGGGCTCCGTGCCATAAACTAAAAAAAATAAAGTTTCTTGTATGGGTATACAATTAAAGGAGATGTTTTAAAATGGGCCTGGTATGTACATTACCTCATAAAAAAGAAAAAAATCCGTAGAATTCGGGAAAAATACATTTAATTCATTTAAATGTTTACTGTTATGGTAGTTAATTGATGTTTATAAATTACTTTTATCGATTTTCAACATGGCGTCGCACCGATTTAGTTACATCGTCATCATAGAAAAAAAACTGTCAGTTGTCATAACAATGTCACTTTAGTCACTTTCGTCTCGATGCCGGAAAATAAATATGTCAGAAATAAATCAAACAAAATGACAGCTTACCGCCATGACGGGTTTTTGTTGCGTGTTGCAATTTCAAGTGTAATTTCTTTTATTTTACCAGCAAACAAAGCCATTTTAAAGAAATTAGACAATTGAGAACTGTTTTAAATATATTTCTCTATTTTTAAGTATAGTGTACAAGGACCTGGCCCAGGGTCCATACATTTTGGAACATCTCCTTTTCCAAAATGTATAATTATAATAATTAATACACATAATTATTTGTTTTTATACACTGTGAAGTCTGTCAACACACAAAATTCCATCTGTATTCCTATTACGGTTCTTGAGGTACAGGCCGCTGACAGTCAGACGGTTAGCGGAGGGTTAGTAACAGGGTTCTGTACCCTAAAAAATTGAACTTCATAGGTGTTCTAAATTTCAGACAAACAGAGACAGACATACGAGTGATCCTTAAATAACTCTGTTATTAAATAACGATTCCAATTTTATTTACTAGCTAGACTTGGCCCCACAGATCCGCGATAACTCGCAATATGGCCGGCAACAGCCGAGCGGATAAAGCGTTTTTTATATGAACTTTCAAAACCCTAAAATCTTTGTATGATTAAAAAAAACAAGGACAGAGACGAAAACTAAGGCTCAATGTGTGTTAAATAATAAATTGGACTCTAATAAATCTAGGCAGCAAATAATGTACATAATGCCAAGAAACCAGCCTACAGCAATATCATTATTCCCTTTTACCGAAATTACCAAATTAATTAAACAATATAATATTCTAAACTATAGCGTTGATGTTAATAAAAGCTGAACAACACAAATGTGGAACAGAAAATCAAGTTCTGTAGTACAGTCTGTGACCAACAATATCTGACCCACTTGACTTGATTCGTCAAGTGGGTTAGATAATGTTGGTTACAGACCCTACTTGCCACTTCTCGGCGAAAATAATCGTCAGCATTGTCATTAGACGTGACAACAGCATGCAAGAACAAATTCCAAATCTCGGTCTGCTGCTAAAAATTCCTAATGGAAAAACCCATTTTGCCCGAAATTGGTCTTCGAACCCAGGATCCTATCAGCAGCAGTCAGCAGATTCATTTCTCAAACTCCCAATCTTCATCATCATCATATCAGCCGAAAGACGTCCACTGCTGGACATAGACCTTCCCCAAGCGTCGCCACAATGACCGGTCCTGCGCGTCTCTCATCCATTGGCTACCCGCGACCTTCACCAGGTCACTCCCAATAGAGAATTTGAAATTAGAACTCGCCAACCAGTATCTACAAGCCCTAACCGAAATCCTTCGTGAATGGGCCTCCCTATGTCAGGTTTCTGTCGCGGCGTTCTTCTCCATAGGATCTATTCTTTGGAACGTGCAACTGCCGCGCTGGTGAGTGTTTTGCTGCAGAACAACTTTCTGCTCTTTTCGCTAGCGCAGCAGAACTACCTTCATCTAATTGACTGATAGACCTTGACAATTCAATAGTGCCAGTAACTGGTCTATTTGAAATAAAGGAGATTTTGTATTTGGCACATTATAGACAAAAACTTCTGCGACACTGACATGTGTGGCCGCGACTGACATGTCACATGACGTGTTGTCAGTCGACCTTCTGCCTCACCTTTACTATGTCACATTAATGATGAAACGTTGTTAATTGTAACATAGTATATTGACAATGGCGTCGCTTTATAGTCCATTTTGTCACTTTTCGGTGTCAGTGGCTTAACTTTTGTGCCAGGCAAAAAAGGCTTTTGTGTCCTGTTACTTTGTATCAAAGAAAGTCTTTCAGACCTTTCAAGGGAAATAACGTTATTTGACATGATTTTTTTTGGCAATTTTTATTAATTAGCCTCACCTTAACGAAGACCTTTATATTTCCAGACACTCTTATTTTGTTGCCACCTCGAACCAGTCGGTCGATTCTGTAAACATGTCGAAGTGAAGGCTCGGGTGAAGTGATCCATGTAATAAAGATGGAATTACAGCTCATTTCACTGAAGCGATTCGTCATGACCACAATCTTTAGGAACTTTTAATCTGTTAATCAGTGTTATAAAGTTTTGTTTAAGTGTTTTTGCAAACTAAAATCTATGTGACCATCAAATAACAACAAATCGTTTTACTGACAGAAAGCGGCTCTTTATAAAAAAAACATAAATAAATAAATTACATAGGTACCATTATTATTATATAGATATCTAGATAAGTTGTATCATATTATTCACTGTATTATTTTTTGCAGACAGAGTCTGTGTTTCCTGATAGCTACTACCTGTGAATCTTGTCAAGAGTGAATAGGTTACTTCTAGGCAAGCGTGCTCCATCTGCGACCACATCGTTTACCATCAGGTGAGATAGTGCTCAAACGTGTGCCTCTAGCTACAGTAAAAAAAAGACTTCTTTAATAATATTTGATCTGCAAAAACAAAATATAATGAAAGTACCCTCTAATTTTACCAAATATTCCGACTTAATTTAATAAAAAAATCTGAAGATTAGGTACAATTTTACTTCAAAAAAATAAGAAATCTTTATTAATACATTTCGGGGATCTTTTTAATCCCCACACTTCCTGGCTATCCCTTTTAATTAATTTTTGTCGAGATATTTTTTCTCGAATACCCTCCTTTTTGTGGTATTATTCAATTCTACCTCACCAACCTTTTTATTTGGGTTCTTCCGAAAGATTATTTTTTAGGGTTTTTACTTAAATGGTAGGAGAGTGCTTTGCTAATTATTAGGCAATTTGTTTCAGTTTTCCTTCCGGGAGTTGTTCGTAATTAACAACATTTAATTTGGTCGGTAAGTACGATTCGTATCCGGCTTGTTCTTTCATTTTCAATGTTTAGATATTGTGAGGAAAACAAGTCTTCCTAAGTTGGTGTAACTTTGATATTGGATTGATTTATGTGGGTATTTTTGTGTGAAGACGAATTGTGGATGCGAAAAAAAACATACTGTAAAGAGTTACAGGAAATACATACTGAAATAAGATTTATTATATTATATAGGAGATGTTTTTAATGGAATAAAAATAGTTGTTATTATACATATAGTGGTTAGACATAAACATCGTATAAGATTCTTGATTAACTTTAATTGTTCGTAAAACAATACCTCAAGTGAACCTTAAAATTTGCCTCAAAAAATAAATAGATAAACAAAAATTCCAACAAAACAACAAACTACCCTTGCTATTGCTTGCACATCGTGTGAACCACCATCTGATACAAGACCAACAGACTTATTCATTGTTTCCTCAGCCTCAACTTCGACCTACGAACTACTGCCTAAGTAAATGTTTCCCGCAACAGTTAACCGAAGCGGTTTTAAAAGAACAACAGACGCTAACTGGCTAAGGATTACCTTGCGAGGAATTTTAACTACTGGAAAAATGTTATGATTTAGCCTAAACTTTTACTACCAACAAGCCTGTTCATCAAAAAATTAACCGCAAGCTTAGTTTTTATTTTTATTTTTGACTAGTTGACCCGCGTAACTTCGTCTGCTCAGCTCCTATTAGTCTTAGCGTGATGTTATATAATAACTTCCTCGATAAATCGGCTATCAAACACTGAAATATTTTTTCAAATCGGACCAGTATTTCCTGAGATTAGCGCGTTCAAGTAAACAAACAAACTTCAGCTTAATATACTAGTATAGATATAGATAGATGGGCTTGCTCTTGACTCTAGTCTAGGTCTGAGGTCATCGAGACAAAATCGACGATGGAGCGTGCTCACCCAGAAGAGGCCTGTTCATTCTATCTTTGAAGAGATTAGGGTTGAATGCCTTCGGAAACACAGACGCAGTTAGAGAGTTCCACTCCTTTGCTGTGCGCATGCATAATCGAATCGTTAAATAATCGTTTCTAAACGTCTTTATTATTGTAAATACTAATTAGCAGATTCTTTATTCTTGCTATGAGGAATTGAAATAAACAATTCGCTTATCAGTATTTAAAAAAACTAGTTCTGTTTTTGTAGTAATATGGATATCGGGCCATCAACAAAGCCGTTTGACCATCTATGTTTACAAAGCGAAAAACCGCGGAATTTCACATAATAAGCCGACTGTGCCGATACGTGAGCCGTGATGAATACGTGCTGGACGAAAAATTGGGAGTTAGGGAGAACGTGGTGCAAGGAACGAGAAATAGCGGTTAGGATCTAGATATTAGATGTTTTGTAATAGCGTGATTAGACACCAAAGTACGCAGTGCGAAATCTCTTTGGTTGTGTCAAATTAAAAGAGTAGGCATTTCTTTCACGTTCTTTTCCATAGAGATCTGCGCTTTGGAACGTGCAAATAGCTTCATGTTTTTGACTGACCGACCTTGACAATTAAAAGTGCCTGTAAATGGTTTATTTAAAATTTATTTTTTTAGTTGGAGTTTGAGTAGATCACAACATCTATCTAGATTAAGGTGATGCTCCAGGGTAGCCCGCGAAATTCAAATATTTTTATGTTTTTTGCAATTTGCCGGTCAGTGTGAAGCTGTATGTGGACCAAATACGATTCGCGACCGTAACGCGTATTTATCTAAAGAATTATAACCATTTTAATCATCAATATAGCCCTCTAAGTTCATGAAGCTCGACAGAATGATTATTTCATGAAATAATCATTCTGTCAACCGGCAAATTGCAAAAAACATAAAAATATTTGAATTTCGCGGGCTACCCTGGAGCATCCACCTTAATCCGAAAACTAGCTCTTTCTCTCTTTAAGTTACTGTTACCGTGGTAAAGTCTGTTGCACTCTGTGATACTGTAGCTCTCTGTCATTGAACGAATTTATCAGTTCTTCTATTCTTTTCTTTCGAGATTCTTTCCAACCAATATGATGGAAAAGACATGTAGTTTGTTTGTATGCTTGTAAAAACTATTATTTAAAAATCAGTTTAGAATCCCATTTCTGAAGTTGGAGTCATTGTAACAGGCAGAAGTAAATGTGCTGCTCCGATTTCAAGGTAATTTAATCAAATCAAAAGGCATTATTCAAACTAGGCTAAAAATCAGCACTTTATAAACGTCAAAATTTACATAAAGACAGTCCATCAAATCGCCCGCCCGTCACCACTTTCTAGTGTTTTAGATGGGAAGAAGTGGCGCTACAAACTTCCCAGCAACACAACTGTCTGTTAAGTTTGAAGAACTTGTATTCATACAACATGTAACATGAAGCAGGCTTAGTAATGTTCGTTAAATAAGTAAAAATAAATAAATAATAATAAATTCGTTTGTCCGCCCTTTTTTATTCCAAACTAGCACTTCGCCCGCGACTTCGTCCGCGCTGCAATTTTCTTAGGGATCGCTAATTTTTTCTAGACAAATTATATACTAAAACCTTCCTCGAGAAATACTCCATCTATTCGAGAAAACAGGATGAAAATTGGTGCAGTAGGTACTTTTTGAGTTTCTCGCGAACAGTTAGACAGACAGACAGACAGACGCGGCGGAGGACTGTTTTATCTTATTAATATTATAAATGCGAAAGTAACTCTGCCTGTCTGTCTGTCTGTTGCGCTTTCACGCCAAAACTACTGAACCGATTTAAATTAAATTTGGTACGCAGATAGTCAAGAGGCTGAGAAAGGACATAGGCTACTTTTTATCCCGAGAGTATGTTCCCTAGAGACCACGCGGGCGAAGCCGCTGGCAGAAGCTAGTAATAATATATGTAGTGATTTACAGGCTAACTAGAATACACTAGACACGTGTCCCGCTACCTCTTACCACTTTCGCCAAACCGCAATGCGTGAACGATGGCGCTATGATATGAACGTAAACGGCATCAAATTGTGGCACGTTACGCGTCATATGAAGGACGCCGGATGTCGCATACCGACGCATTTACATGTAATTGGGTTACATTCGTCGGCAGCACGGGAAACCCTTTATTGATACGTCTAGTTATGTAATTTTTCTGCTTTTGGATATATCGTCCAAATTTTGGTCTACATTAGCCTTGGATCGAGTCGAGGTGCTTGTGACTTAATAACAACAGCCGCGCGAATCGAACTTCAAGGTAAAGCAACCCTTGCTGAGGTCAGTCCGTCGATGGGTGACCGTTTACATGTAATTGGGATTCATTCGTCAAGCAGTAGGAAACCCATTGTTGATACGTTTAGTTACTATTGTACTATTTTTAGAAGTACATTTTCCATATCTTTCGTATTTTGGTTTACATAAGCCCTGGATCGAAAGAACTGTAGTAGTTTTGTCAGTCACTCAATCAGTCAGTAAAGGAAGACCTTTATTTACTAGGATGAGACAAATATAATACACTAGTTGACCCGCGCAACTTCGTCTGCGTCACATTTACTGCTCCGCTCCTATTGATCTGAGCGTGATGATATATAGCCTATAGCCTTCCTCGATAAATGGGCTATCTAACACTGAAAGAATTTTTCAAATCGAACCAGTAGTTCCTGAGATTAGCGCGTTCAAGCAAACAAACAAACTCTTCATCTTTATATATTAGTATAGATTCGATCATAGTACGACATAACTACTAGCACATCCCTACAAACACAACACGCAACTAATAATAAAAACAGAAGCCAATACGTAATTAAAACCAACTCGTCAAAAGAGCTCTCGAATTAAAACGAAAACAAAGACACATCCACATATACAGGCTGCTCCTTTATTACTCGTCCTCGAAAAACACAATCTACCGAGTTACAGGAAGCAGAACCAATAAAACACTTTAAAAAGTTTTAACACAGATGTATAAAGAAAAGAAACGGTTGACGTAATGGCTTTATATTTGTGTATCCGGTGTTCAAGGTTTTTTTGATTCAATGGTTTGACAATTGATCTTTTCTTAGAATATATTTGCTGTTGTTCAGCCTTTTCAAGTAAAATATTGATAAAACTCCGGTTGTAACTTGGTCATTTCTAATCAAATAAGCTAATAATGGTTGGACTTAAATTAAATAAATAGTTCTGAAAAATAAAATTAATACTTAGATTCTTAACTCTCTGTGCGTGTTGGTAGGTACTTACTGTAAGTGCCGAGAAATAAATAAGTCATTAAGGTTACCTCTGTACAATTATAATAATAATAAATTTCATTATTAGGGCACTAAGTCCCAATATTACAATTAAATTAAATTAAAACATAAGATTAATAAACATAAAATCACAAAATTACAACTTAAAAAATTACAAATAACCAAATTACAATCCAATTAAAATAATAATAAAATAAAATAATTATTAAAATTTAAATATGAGTTTTCTTTGTGATTAAAGTTTTAATAAATAATAAAAAAAATATTTTCTAGGATAAAAGAGCCTCCTTGTTATTGATAGCTCCAGAGAGCTATAAATAACAAATAAAAAAAACCCGCGTAACACAGCTTCTTCTGCTTCTTAGCTTATTAATCGCTATTATGAAACTAAACCTAACTATTTATAAAATATATATAATAGAATGGCAGTAAACCACTAAGAAAGAAGTATCAGTTATTCGAAAATGACTTTACAAAGTTCCTAACTACAAAAGTTGGTAAACGTACCTAAGAAATAAACTTTTCGTTCTCTCATCACGTTTAACAGGAAGGAAAACCAATAAAAAGCTTTAAAAACTTCAACACACAGATGTACAGCTTATAGAAATGACATAATAAGATGACGTCACTAGACATTATTGCGACGTCAATAAAGTCGAAGAAATAAGATTGATATCGTAATTTGAAAAGTTGTTATTGAATTTACAACTTTATTACGTGGTAGATGAAGCGGAATTTTCTGATTTACTCGTACTGATGAGTTGTGTATGTATTGGAGTTTCTTTTAGGTCTTTATGACAACGATAAATAAATGGTAATAAACTCAAAGCTTCTCTTTTTTTTTGTTAAGGATGGGTAATCATCAAATGACTCCTTCCGCTCTGGGCGGAGCGGAAGGGAGTGTCAGACTCTTACTGACTAAAACCCATCCGTGTTCCTCCCAGTGCCCTTTGCGTTCCAGGGACGCGGCGTCTCTTTCGAACGGATTCCGCACCCCGGCAGGCACTGGCCCTAGCGGGCCCCGTCTCCCTTGCTGACAGCTCCTTGAGGCGTGCGTGGAACACAGCGCGCCGCCAACCCGGACCTGGTTCTGATCGCAGGCCGCAGGCCCGACTCAAAGCTTATCTACGTTAGATAGTGTTGGCAAACTACTATTTTACGTATTTCATTTTGTTTGCCATGCTTTTACCGCAGAACTACTAAACCGATTTTGATCAGAATGTACGAGTAGTTTCCGGGAAAAATATAAAGACTTGAATCTCAGAAACATTTCCCGGGGTTTAGAGCCACAAGCGCAGCTCTTTCGTAAATAAATTGACGTTAGATCCCCTCTCTAGATCAGGCTGAGGATAGGGATCATAGCGTTATCATAATTATGTAGTTACGATCATAAATGCATCACAGATTGAAGGGAACCCACCCCTCCCGGGTTCCCTTCAATCTCAAATTAACTGATTACTTTGGGGTCCGATATTTAAATGGACGTCCGGCACACGCTGGGTAGTCCGCTTCGATATCACCTTGCTGGCTAACTAAAGTTTTTACTATTTTATGAGATTAAGTACGAAACACAACAATGCTTCGGCAGCGATTGTACAGTAAATTTAGTCACCAATAATAGATCGTGCTAATGTGCTCACGTGCTCTAATGTACGCTAAGCAAAGTCACTATGCGGCCGCCCGGCCGTTTCTATGAGTGAATGAATAATTTTACTCATTGACACGCTTGATTTGTGTAAGTGTCGAATGGCCATCTCTAGCAGTCGCCGGTGGCTCGTTGCTCTATGTATTTAAGCTAGCTGGAACCCACGACTTGGTTACGTCATTAATTTAATGTTTTTTTAACATGCTACCGTAATTATTAAAAAAAAATTGGTCCTTAAAACATCACCTGTTTCAATTATATTTATTTGTAAAGATATGATTGAGGATGCACTTGGATGCTTGGTTGGATGGCCTTGGATACATTTATTTTTAACCAAGAACACATGGCTATTATAATCTTTCTGCTATAAAAATATCTAAATTATTTTTATATTTAGAGCGTCAGTCATTAAAAACAGAAGCACTTCCAGTATCGTAGGTCAATGTTCATTTTTTGTACATCAGCCGGTAGGTCATTGCCTCATTGCCTTTGAAATTGTAGCCGAGTTGCACTGTATTACGCTTTATCTATTTTTACTAATGTTTAACTAATAGTTTGTTTATAATATTTATTAGTTAAGCTTGGTTCCTATATTGTCTTACTCGTCTTAAGGTACAGTCTGTGACCAACATTATCTAACCCACTTGACTATTATTCAATAATAGTCAAGTGGGTTAGGTAATGTTGGTCACAGACTGTACAAGTTCGTAGACGACTGCTGGCAGCAGCAGCAGGTGACGTCGGCGACACGTCACCTGCATCAGTCTCTTTGTATTTCTATGAAATAGCGGCAGGCACGTGTCGGTGGCTACGAAAGATATTTTATCATAGAAATATATAGAAACCAGTAGTGGCGCGGCGACACGTCACCTGCTGCTGCTGCCCGTTACGTGTGCAGTCGGCTACGAACTTATAACTCTAATTTGTCGTAATTTCGAAATTGAAAATTTAGATATTTTGATGATATCCGCAAGAGAACCAAGGTTACCGACATAGCCAGAAGAATCGCCAAACTAAAGTGGCAGGGCATATTGCTCGCAGAACAGATAGTCGATGGGTAGACGCTACATTGGAAGGCCTCCCACAAGCTGGACCGATGACCTGGTGAAGGTCGCGGGTAGCCGATGTATGAGATACGCGCAGGACCGGTCGTTGTGGCGACACTTGCGGAGTCCTAGGTCCAGCAGTGGACGTCTTCCAGCTAATATGATGATGATGATGATTAACATCGGAATTATGAGATGCGTAGATTTTTCAATGAAATTAATTCAATCGACCGCGTCAAGTGGAAGCAGAGTTCTAACTTTGAGTTCTCCATATTGAGTTTAATTGAGGTCCCATTAAAATATGTAGATCGACAAACTTTTAGATATCATTCAGACCACCAAAATAAGGACATGGTAAAAAAAATACGAGTGCATAATGGATGGGTTTATTCTAGTGTGCCGGCAATTTATTATTTTAGGTCAAAATAAATTCGCTTTAGTCACAGTTTGCTATGTAATGAATGGTCACCCATCCGCGGATTAACCTCGGCAAGCGTAGCTTAACGGTGAAGATCGAGCCGTGCGTCTATTATAAGTCCCATATTATTTCGAAACGTAACGTGTTGATGGTACATAATCTTTTTTTTTATGTATGGGAAATCATCAAATGACCCCTTCCGTTCTGGGTGGAGCAGAAGGGAGTATCAGACTCTTACTGACTAAAACCCATCCGTGTTCCTCCTACTGCCCTTTGCGTTCCAGAGCCGCGGTGACTCTTTCGAACGAATTCCACAACCGGTTGGTACATTATCTAGAATCCTACATACCTACTCGTACATAGACTTCGCCACTTACCTACGTATGTTTGAGTTTCATGTAAAGTGAAAGAGGATTTTTATTATGTAGCATTATGACATGGATATAACATTATTTTGCTGTTACATAGTAGCTTTTTATGGTCTACGGGAGTCATAAAAATACTATAATAGATTATCATGTATACTTTTACATTCAGTGGTGGACTTTTATGAGGTTTTATGGAGATAATGTGATTATTACAATGTTGTTAAAACTCAAATTGAATGACTGTATACAAAAATACCGGCCAAGTCGTCGGAATCGCACACGAAAGTTTCATACACTGAAGAGATCACATTTCTTGTCTAGTGCTATTCTTTAAGTTTTAGGGCTCCGTACCTAAAGGTTAACCAACGGAACCCTATTATTAAGCCTCCGCTGATCGTCTGTCTGTCAGCGGGCAGTATCTCAAGAACCGTTATAGGTAAACAGTTGAATTTCGCAGAGTATGTATTTCTATTGCCGCTACAACAAATAATTAAAATCTAATTCATACAAGAATCGTGTTTTTTTATGGTACGAAAACCATCGTGTGAGAGCCTGACTCGCACTCAGTCGGTTTTTATATTTATTTTTATTATTTTGTTGTTACAATAACAATAGTAATACACACTTTGAAAATTTCTACGTCTTTTTTTTTGCCTTGCAAAACACGTTAAGCCGTTGGTCCCGGCTGTCATTTATAGATCTTTGGCAGTCGTTAAGGATAGTCAGAAGCCAGTAAATCTGACTTCAGTCTTGCCAAGATGTACCGTGTTACCCAGTTAATGGGTTATGGAGGTCTGATAGGCAGCCGCTCCACGTAAAACACTGGTATTCAGCTGAATCCGGTTTGACTGGAAGCCGACCCCAATATAGTTGGGAAAAGGCTAGGCTGATGACGATGACTTTGAAAATTTCTACTGTCGTCCTATTGTCGTTTAAGAGATACAATACAGCCCGCTGACAGATAAACGGACAAACAGCAGAGGCTAAGTAAAAGGGTTTCTTCGCTTATCCTTCGGGAATAAAACTGTTCAAAAAACAGGGCGGGTTGACATTTTCATAATTTACTGAATGTAAATCAAGGTTTATCTGTTAATTAATAACGACCCTAATCAACCCAACTAAACAATCTAACATGCACATTTAACCCCAAAAACAACATTATGTAAATCGAAAACTCATTTAAAATCACGCACTAAATGGTAATGCACAACTGCCAAAAACCAAACGCCGAAATAATCCGAAAACGCACGAAGTTCACCGAACGCACGCGCTAAATACTAATGCAGTACTAAAACTACCTAACAAGCGCCGGAATAATCCGAAAACGAACGAAGTTGACTGAACGCTTGTAAAATCAGATCTAACCCATCGCTCGCGCGCGGGGTACATATGACCAGTATCACCACTAGGGATGCTACTATTACACCTCCGGTTTCATTTTCGGCTCCGTCACTTTTAAATCGGAGGTCGAAGCATAATTCGGTTCTTTTGGAGTCAATTCATTTGAATCAATTTGCTACCTGTTATGGCAAGCTTGATTAATCTTTGTATTCCCAACGCCTCTGACGCCAAAACACTAAAAACCCTACATAAGTAGGTTTATTATTTTGTAAGTGTAATATTCAGTCAGCCTCGGCAATTGCCGAGGCTGACTGAATAATGTTTGTTCTCTTTTACTTTATTAGGCCTGCGGCCTGCCCTTAACAATTCTCTCTTCGCAAAAGAGAGCTCCGAACATCTCCGACTCCGTCTCGAACTCCGGTTCCGACAAACCAAATTTAAAAACTTCGACTCCGAATTCCGTAACATCCCTGGTAAATATGGCCACTGTCAACAAACCGGGCCCAGCTGATTGATTACAACAGCCCGTGTAATTAAGGTCGCCTGTTTGTCGAACGGACGCGGGCGGCCAGAAATTGGCCCATCCGGATCGTTTGAGTAGCGTAAACGCGACTTTATCGCGACTTTTGCGACGTAACACGAGTTTCCTACGACTTTTGTGATGTTAGAAGAGTGCTTCTTTTGCGATGTTAGAGGAGTTTGCGATTGTCCTTTGAAGAAGTTATGAGGTTCGGGATTATTTCGTGTTTTGCTTTAGCTCGTGTATTTGTGCTCGGAACAAGAAAAGAATTTGTATGAGATCGACTTTAGTTAGGAATCGTTTGTGTGACTTTTGATTGTGAATTATTATCGTCAAATGTTTGACAAAGATTGTGTTGAAGTATTTGCTCAACGGAAGTAATTACCGGTGAGTTTGCTTCATTTTGTTTATCGCATTCTTGACTAATTTAATGCGAAAGTTATTTGTTTGTTTTTTTCTTAAGCTTTTTCGCCTAAATGGCCGAACCGAGTTTAAATAATTTTGGTACAGAGATAGATTGGATCCTGAAGGCAGGTATAGACTTTTTTGCAAAAATCTTTACGATCGCAAGCTGCACGCAAAAGCTATTCATTCTAATACCGTTGATATTTTCATGGGGCATTTATCTAGACACATATCTGCAAAAGCACCAACTAACTGCAATAAATATTCTTTTTTAAATTAAAATTTCATAAGAGCTATTTAGTTTTAACAAAAGAAGCCTTCTAGATGAGTTTTTCTCTGGCCATTATTAATTTCTCGTCTCGTGGAGCAAGTTTACTTTGTAGTAAAAAACTCATTTTTTGCTTAATACTATCACAATTACTTTTTATCGTCGGATTCATCGGCTTCTATGTCGTGTCAAAGTGGATCCAGAGTAATGCTATTCCATTCACTCAGTGCGTCTTAAATTGTTCGTTCAATCTTTTCGTTCCCATTCGTCGTTCAATTGGTCCGTTCGGTGTTGACATTGCCCCATTGCTATATTCGTATTTGCCCCTAAAACCCTCCGTTATGTGACCGTTTGATTTTGCAGGCGTTCCTACGAATTCCCTTAGCGTGTTATCCTTGAATGATTCTGTTTGATTGTGTTTTTGTACGCTAGAAATATTGTCCCTTTTTTGTTTTTTACTGGTTTTTGCTTGCGGATTCCCTCGTGCTAATATAGAATGTCAAATAAACAAGACGCTTTAAACCGTGTTCAGGGTCTTAATTTTATATTATTACTCCTGCATTTATAATGTTAGTTGGTATTGTCATTTTTAGGATAATTCTGAAGTTATGTAAGTACCTATTTTTCTTTTTTGGTGTGTTAATAATGTTAACGAATAATCTTTAACAATAACACATAAATAACATTCTTAAGTGGAGGAAGGGATGGCCTATGTCCTGAAGTGTGACAAAGGCTAATAATAATAATAAATTCCCCAGTAAATTTATCCATACATACAGAGGATTACAGGCAATCCGTCTGCCAGGCAATTTGGCAAATGCAAGGCAGTCAGCATTGGCAAGTTCCTAGACAACAGTGAATGTTTATTGGCCAAACAGGCTTAAAATCACGTACTTCATGGAAAGTCTAGTTATCACTAGAGTAGGCGCCAAAGTTTTTAATTTAAAAAAAACGGAAATAAAGACAGAAAGTTATTCTGATTCGTCATCAATCGACATTCTTTACCCTTTATAGTAATGAAAATTTATTAAATTCATAATTCACAAGTAAACCTTACCGATGAAGGTACCTTGGGGAGTGTAGGGGAACACTACGAGAGGATTTCCCGAAATTCATACGGGATCGGGAAAAAAACGGGATATGCGCGTACGAAGTCGCGGACACAAGCCAGTCTATACTAATATATAAATCTGAAGAGTTTGTTTGTTTGCTTGAACGCGCTAATCTCAGGAACTACTGAATTCTTTTACTTTACTGAAAACTATTTTTTTTCGCTGTTGCCCATTTATCGAGGAAGGCTATAGGCTATATATCATCACGCTAAGACCAATAAGAGCAGAGTAGTAATGAAAATCCTGACGTAGACGAAGTTGCGCGAGTTAACTAGTATGTTTAAATTAATTAAATTCATAATTCACAAGTGAATCTTACCGATGAAGGTATTATGTTAGAGAAAGGTCATTATCATCTCATCGTCTTCCTGCCCTTATCCCAAGTAACTGTGTTGGCGCAGCACGTTTTTTTCTTCCATTCTGTCCTATCAGCCGTCACGCTATCACTCCCATTCATATCGCTCCACACACAATTCATCCATCTTGTCTTCGGCCTTCCTCTCCCTCTCCATCTATTCACATAAAATCCATAATAGGGAAAGGTCATCATATCAGCCGAAAGACGTCTACTGCTGGACTTGGGCCTCCTCGCATCCATCGGCTACCCGAGACCTTCACCGGGTCATCGGTCCACCTTGTGTTAGGCCTTTCAACGTTTCGTTTTCCGGAAAAGGAAAGGCTAATTTACCTTACTGCAAGTTTCTCTGGCGCCGACTCTAAATGACGCCGAACAATGGTCTATTATACTGGTTCTTGTAAAATAGCACAATTTTTAACTGAATGTGCAATTAACGAAAGCTTTCATCCAGCGCATCGCATTGCTGCAGTCGTTTGAATGGCTACTAATTGAGACCACTGCTCTGCGACATTCAATTCCGGTATTTTGTATGTTTTACAATGACATGGGTTTTAGTCATTTAAATTTATGAGTAGGTACACCAGTTATGGTCTTCGGGTTTTTTATATTTCTAGCTTTTAGCCGCAACTTCGCACTCGCATACCCTGGTTTTCCCGTTCTAGAAATAATTTCGGTGAATTCTTACTGGAATGGGAAAATCGGGGTACAAAAACAATAAAGACAACGTACAGCTGAAATAACCGGTCGTAGAAAGCTGAAACTTGGCATGTAGGTACCTTGGGGAGTGTAGGGGAGCACTACGAGAGGATTTCCCGAAATTCATACGGGATCGGGAAAAAAACGGGATATGCGCGTACGAAATCGCGGACACAAGCCAGTCTATACTAATATATAAATCTGAAGAGTTTGTTTGTTTGCTTAAACGCGCTAATCTCAGGAACTACTGTATTCTTTTACTTTAATGAAAACTAATTTTTTTCGCTGTTAGATAGCCCATTTATCGAGGAAGGCTATAGGCTATATATCATCACGCTAAGACCAATAAGAGCAGAGTAGTAATGAAAATCCTGACGCAGACGAAGTTGCGCGAGTTAACTAGTATGTTTATAATACGTTTAACTTAACCTATACATAACTACATATAAGTGTGGCTGTCATTAGAAATCTCAATCTCATTTGAACGTCAATCAACGTCAATAATTCGTCAAAATGTTAGTTATTTTTTGTTTTTGACAGTGTCAAATTGAGACTGGAATGCGACTGTCCTTTTAGAATATGGGTATTGTTGGCCTTCTTATGATGGGGTCGACGACGGAGGCATGCTATAGGTACTAAAAGTGCCCCATGCCCTATTTCACGCACAGGTACATTATCTATACTAATATAGAAAGCTGAAGAGTTTGTTTGTTTGATTGAACGCGCTAATCTCAGTAACTAGTGGCCCGATTTTAAAAATTATTTCAGTGTTAGATAGCACATTTATCGAGGAAGGTTATATATACCTATATATCATCACGAAAGACTCATAGGAGCGGAGCAGACGAAGTTGCGCAAGTCAACTAGTGTAGTATACAATTGAATATCAGCGCCAAGCATTACTACTTATCTGGCATAATGCTGAACATAACCTATTTGGCAAGCAGTTTTGGCAAACGCTGAGTATTTTACCTTTTAATACAATTAGAGCAGCAGTCACATGGAATGTTTCAACAAATAATGATATGTGTGCTACGTAAAAGTAACCATATTTGGCCAGAGCTCCTTTATTTGAAACTAGTTGACCCCGTTAATGTATAGAGTTAATATAATATAGCCTATGACACTCACAAATAACGTGGCTTTCTATTGGTAAATGAATTTCAAAATCGGTTCTGTAGATCCAGAGATAACCCCTTACAACCTCACAAACTTACCTACTTTACCTCTTTATAATAACAGTATAGTTAATACTCGAAGAGCTCGTGGCTAATAATAAAAGCCGCATGGGTCGATCTTTAAGGTTAAGCAACGCTTGCCAAAGTTGGTCTGTGGATGGGTGACCATCTTAATATACCGAGTTTCCTCCGTGCCTCGGAAAGCACGTTAAGCCGTTGGTCCCGGCTGTTATTTGTAGATCTTTGGCAGTCGTTACGGATTGTCAGAAGCCAGTAAATCTGACTCCAGTCTTGCCAAGAAGTACCGTGTTACCCAGTTAATGGGTTTTGGAGGTCTGGTAGGCAGCCGCTCCACGCAAAACACGTGTACTCAGCTAAATCCGGTTTGACTGGAAGCCGACCCCAATATAGTTGAGAAAAGGCTAGGCATATGATGATGATGATGATGATGATGATGAATAACAGTATAGATAATACTAGCTTGGGAGTAGAAATACTTGCCAGAATCTGTATTACCTAGCTATTATAGTAGCCAGCACTAGTCGTCAGCACAGATGAATGCAGCAGGATGATCTCGCCAATGTACGGTGGGCGACCAAAACTTGCAAGCGCAATAGTCGATGAGCATTGACTAACGAACCAATAATGTGAAGCGTCAGAGCTGTGGTCGTCAAACTGATCAGTGGAGAGTGTGCTCACGACTCGTGCCGGTTATTATACCTGGCCTAGCCTTTTCCCAATTGTATTGGTGTCGGCTTCCAGTCAAGCCGGATTCAGCATAATACCAGTATTTTACGTGAAGCGGCTGCCTACCAGACCTCCACAACCCATTAAATGGGTAACACGGTATTTCTTGGCACTGACTTCTGACAATCCGTAACGACTGCCAAAGTTCTACAAATGACAGCCGGGACCAACAGCTTACCTAACGTGTTTTCCGAGGCACGGAAGAAACTCGTTATTTTAAGATGGTCACCCATCTACAGACCAACATTGTGAAGCGTTGCTTAACCTTGAAGATCGACCTGTGCGGCTGTTATTCTTTAGCCACGAGCTACTTCTGGTGGTTGTTAGTCAAGAGTAAACAGGTGAAAGGTTTCTTCTCGCTTACCATCAGATGAGATAGTGGACAACAAATGAACATTAAAAAAAAATGGAAATTACTTGAGCAAACTCGAGTCGCATTGGACTTAAAAACTGTAAAAAAAATTGGTTGTCTGTAAATTTGGTTTACAGACGATAAATTTTCGTGATTGACATAATCACGAAAATTTATCGTCAGAAAACAATTTAATTCTTAACAAACAAGCCCAATGCTAAGGCCGATCGTGCTTCTCTATCGCTTGTTCCGCGCTCTCGCTTGCACGCTCGGCTCAGGCAAATCGTGACACTTTTTCGTGCGTGCAGCCGGCGTTCATCGATTTACAAAACGTTATTACGTCGAAAAATCCCTCCTAAAGAGATAGGCACAAATAAATATTTTGATATAAATGTCTGATAATGATATACCAATTCACATTAAACCCCTATATTACATTTATAGAGTAATCACGTTAAGTCCGTCTGTCATCAATCAGGCCCGAGCGTTCTAGGGTTAAGCATTATTTGATTGATCAATTTCTAGTCACGCATCGGAGGGTTAAAATAAATATAGAGATGGATTATAATGATGATTTAATTTTAGAATTATTTTCGTGGTTTAAGTCTTCTATTAATTATATAAAGAGATAAAATGGCGTGTTAGTTGACTATGGTTGATTAGCTACAAGTAATATGAAAATTACCTAACTGGTAGAAAGTAACTTATTTTTAGTGCAACTGATACTTTTTATTCCGGAAAAATGCAGTGTTCCCATCATAGATATAAGAATTTTCTTAATATAAGAAATTTCTGTTTTTTATATTTCTGTGGTTCCCATTGAATAAATCACGAGAGCAAAGCCGCGGGAAAAGCTAGAGAAGCCATCTGTACTTAACATTATAAATGTGAAAGTGGCTCGTCAGTCTGTTTTTTACCTCTTTACAACTAAACCACTAGACCGATTTTGATAAAATTTGGCACGCGGATATAATAATTATATAGGTACTTTTCAGTACCTATATAATTAGTCTAATTAATTAGTATAATTAGTCCCAAGTAGTAAGTTCCTGTGGGATAATAAAACACTAAACACGCGAGTGAAGCCGCGCGCGCGCTGATGCTAGTTACCTACTTACATCAATTCATGGTAGATACTTAAGAGGTTCAAAGAACTTCATAATTATCTGGAACTTATTTTTGTTGACATTTATTTCGATTGTTGTCTTAGAGTAGGTCTCAATTCTGACTAAAATAAATATTGAAATACATTTCGTAGCATTTGTCTGAGGACACCTAGTTACGAGAACTTATTTGGAATTTATTGATAATGACGTCTGTCAACTCCAATGGGTCTACATCTATTGTCGATGGGCCAAAATAAATATTTTTGATACTCAATCCTAAGCAAGCTCATATTGATTGATTCTAGTAAGCGTCATCGTGAGATTTTGAAAAAACTTATTTGATTGCTTTTTAGTTTTCATACGATGTCTCCAAATTTTAAGTTTTCAGTTGAAGATAAAATTATTAATGAAAAAACGTTCTACTCGTATTCGTCTCCCTTTTATTTGATAACCTTATCATGGGGATGCTTAAAAATAGTATTAGTCCGCTATTTTAGGATAATGGATTGAAATGAATTGAGTATGGATCCAAACCTAACGCGCGATACAAAATTTCAGTTTTATCGAAATTCTGTTCCAAGATGTGACCTGTACAAGTTAAATAAAAACTTATAAAAATGAAATTCATACGTCTACCAGTGGTAACTTTGTCAAAAGCATTTTAAAAAGGTAAAAGTTACCAACAAATCCATAGTACTACAATTCGTTGTGACCCTTTTAATATTCTTCTTTCAATCGCCATTTTAATACAGGTTTAACACCTAGGCCTTTCAGCCATGTCAGTGTGTACAGAATATCCTAAATATTTAAATTGTTGGCTTGTAGGTAGGGGTAATAGAACTAAATTTACGGGTTATCGACTTTGTATAGGCTGGCCGTAACAGCGGCGTTATAACCCCGAAAGCGCTATAGAAAAATGGGCGTAAAATTTTACAAAAGTTTAGTGTCATGAATATGAATATTTTTATGAGAGTTGGTATGATGTTGGCTCATTCAATGATCCATTCTGTTATTAGGTTTAGGGTGCTTTACGGGTAGATATCACCTTCAAAAGGATAGTACTTAGGTGGGCACCTATGTACCTATGTACTTATCTATAGGAATATATTGCCTACATTCTCATACTCAAAATACCAAACATTTCTCCTAGTTTAATGCTTGTTTTTTTTTTTAAATTTTGAAACTATCCTTGGCCCACGCCTTCGTACGCTTATTCCATATTTTCTCGTTTTCTTGGGAATTCCGGGAAATCCTCTCTTAGTGCTCCCGGGACACCCCAAGGATGCTACATGCAAATTTCAGCTTTCTGCGACCAAATGTTTCGCCTGTGCGTTGTCTACTGTCAGTCACTCAGTCTGCTGACTCGGTGACAAAATCTTCCGTTAAAAAAAAAACCGAATGGAATTAGGGGAGATATAAAGCAACGACCTCCCCCAAAATAGGATTTTGGGGGAGGTCGTTGCTTCTGCCGCAAGCTCTTGCTGATTAAAAAAAACTTGTAACCAACAGTTATTAAATAAAATAATATCTCTTGCTACGTTACGATATTATGATATAACCGTTCTAACATAAGTTCTTTATGACTGTAATATTAACGCCATATTAACTAGCAGTCGTAAAGATAAGTCGTAACGCTTCCGCAGGTGTTCCGTAGGTACGTCTGTGTCTGTGCGGTTTTAATATTGAGTTATATAGAGAAACATTGTTAGCATACGTCACGGGTTTGATGTAATGTTTTTGAAGAACTTGGCATTGCTCTATCTCAGATGAAAGACGTCTACTGCTGAATATAGTTTTCGTATCGCATCGCTGCAACGACTGATGACAAATTACTACACACCTGAGTTTCTGGATCTAGTCATTCATTAATTCTATCGTACTTGTCGAAATGCCAAAATATAAGGGATCGAACACGTGACATTTCGACTGCGTTTGTCAATCCCATACATTTTTGAAGTTTTGGCAGTCGCCATTCTGGCTTTCAGGAGATGCAGTCACAGGTTTGGAAACACACTTCCTCATAAAACTGACTCCTCTCACCTATACCTCCTGGGTAACTTGCCCTGGGTTTGTTAGTAATATGAATGGAGATAACTTAATTGGTAATATCAATTAAAGCCATATTAATATCAGTGATAATTATACCGACCTGGATATCAGTTTACGCCTTGCTATTCGTATTCGCTAGTTAGTATAATTTGGCTTTGATTATGCTTGATGATGTAAACCATTCATCCATAGTAACATCTATACTATTATGTTTGTTTGTTTGATTGAACGCGCTAATGTCAGGAACAACCGGTTCGAATTAAAAAAATCTTGTAGTGTTGGATAGCTCATTTATCGTGGAAGACTATAAGCTATATAAGATCACGCTACGACCAATAGAAGCAGACGAAGTTGCGCGAGTCAGCTAGTTATGAAATGTTGAGAAAGTGACTGTTTCATTGTTACGATTTTAGTGTTGCACTGGGAGAAGGAAACAATAATAAGTTTCTTAGACACATACCACACGTGCGAAGCCGCGAGCAGAAGCAAGTATGCACGTAATGTATCATGTCCTGAGGCTCTAGACAAATTGCCATTCTATCTAGCGAATGCGATTGTCGAAATGATAAAATACAAGTGATTGATCACGTGACATTTCGACAACGTCTGTCAATCCCGTACATTTTTGACGTTTTGACAATCGCCTTCGCCACGCTACCGCTGACAGAATATCACTTGTCTAGAGCCCCTGGAATCCACGTCACATATCGCAGCATAACCTGAGTATGTTTCAAAGTTTACGGGTTTAATATGGCATTTTATGATGTCCCAATAAAAGCGCCATTAGACGAAGATCAATATCTCAGCTAACTGGTTCTGAAGCCAGCGTCTTATTGATATGTAGGTGGTATGTAGGCAACAAATAGATATCTGTCTATAGTCGTGACTCAGCAAAATTCACCGTATTTGAACTGTTTTTAGAATTCCGTACCTCAAAAGGAAAAACTGGAACCCTTATAGGTTGTTGTATTGTAGTCAGTGAAAAATATTATGGATTATCAGCGTGACGTCATATGGCTTGGAACATTTTTACCAAGCCAGATTACGTCACGCGTGTCTTCAACTCGCTGTATCCTCTTTATTATTTGTTTACGTGAAAAAAAGAAAAAAATACGTGTCCATTATTTTTGAAAATATATCAGACGGACTAATTACATTTTTTTAGTAAAATACCCCATTGGACCACTTACTAACTAGTTCAAAATAACGAATAAAACTAGTCAGTCTAGATAGCTCACCTGAAACTACAGTAACTTGTTTTTCTTTTGGCTTGTCTGAAACTTCAAATTACATTTGAGGGGTATGCTGGTTTTAGGATTCATACCTTATGAATTCTAAAATCAGCAAACCTAACATAATAGTCGTAGTTTGTTCTAGATTTCTAGAACAAATGTGATCACTATTGTGAACTTTTATTATGGAACGAAACCTTAAATCACCGAAGAAAAATACACCTGTTAGCAATATATTTTATGGAGTTATGCAAACATAAAATGTGAGGAGCTCGTGACTAGATAATAACAACCGCACGGGTCGATCTTCAAGGTTAAGTAACGCTTGCCAAGGTTGGTCTGTGGATGGATGACCATCTTAACATACCGAGTTTCCTCCGTGCCTCGGAAAGCACGTTAAGCCGTTGGTCCCGGCTGTCATTTGTAGATCTCTGGCAGTCGTTAAGGATATTCAGAAGCCAGTAAATCTGACTCCAGTCTTGCCATGAAGTACCGTGTTACCCAGTTAATGGGTTGTGGAGGTCTGGTAGGCAGCCGCTCCGCGTAAAATACTGGTATTCAGCTAAATCCGGTATGACTGGAAGCCGACCCCAATATAGTTGGGAAAAGGCTAGGCAGATGATGATGCAAACATACAATGTATGGAGCAGTTGATTTTATTTTTCGCGATTTTAGAGCCACATTTTCAAGTTCTGCGTTTACTCTTTTTTTATATATTATACGGGGAGGCACTAGCGGTCTCCCTTGACATCTCGAAGGCCTTCGACAGGGTCTGGCACGATAGCCTTATTAGTAAGCTTCCTTCCTTCGGTCTGCCCGCCGGTTTGTGTGATTGGATCGCAGATTTCCTGAGGGATCGGTCTATCCGAGTGGTCATTGATGGCTGCTCGTCTGGACTGCTGGATATTAATGCCGGGGTTCCTCAGGGTTCAGTGCTTTCGGCAACACTGTTCTTGCTGCATATTAATGATCTGCTTAAACCCGGTACCTTTGGGTATGTAGACGACAGCACTGTTGCTGAGAGATACGTGTCCGACGCACGAGCTGGTGGGTCGCAGATCCGGTCTCTCCGGGAGGCAATGGTTGACCGCTTGAACGTGTCCTTACAGGCAGTCTCTGAATGGGGCGATGCCAATCTGGTCAAGTTCAATGCTGCTAAGACCCAAGCGTGTCTATTTTCCGCCAAAAGGAGCCAATTCCACCCAGCTCCATCTTTCCGAGGTGCTACCGTGCCGATAACCGACCAACTTGAGCTTCTTGGGGTTACATTAACATCTACTCTCAATTTTGGCCCTTACATAGAGGCAAAAGCCCAAGTGGCTGCAAAGAAGTTGGGGATTCTGGCAAAGGTGAGACGATACTTCACGCCGGAACAGCTGCTTAAACTCTATCAAGCGCAAGTTCGATCGTGTATGGAGTACTGCTCTCATCTTTGGGATGGATCTGCCAGATACCAACTTGATGCCCTTGAGTCAATTGAGAAACTAGCCAAGAGGATCATCGGCAATGAGAGGCTTGTCGCGACGAAGCTCCAAAGTCTGGAACATCGACGACGAGTTGCTAGCCTGTCGGTTTTCTACCGGTTGCATTTTGGGGAATGTGCGTCGGAATTGCATAATTTAATTCCGCCAAGCCCGTTCCATCATCGGACCACAAGACGAACGGCGATGCGCCACCGGTACACGGTGGATATCCCACCCATACGCACAAAACGTTTTGGTAACACATTCATAATGCGTACAGCTAAGGAGTGGAATTCCCTGCCGGAGTCTGTGTTTCCTGATGGCTACAACCTGGGAGTCTTTAAATCAAGAGTGAATAGGTTATTTCTAGGCAAGCGTGCTCTATCTTCGACCACATCATCACTTACCATCAGGTGAGATAGTGGTCAAACGCGTGCCTATGTTTAGTAAAAAAAATAAAATATTTATTATACGAGCTGCAAGCTGTCTCTGGACCCGTACAAATGAGGGGGCTACTCTTCAAGCCCGAAGTCCGTTGTTTCGGGCTTAGTTGCGGGCGTATTCTACTCCGTATCACCTAACCACTAAGAATTAATGACAACACGATTTATCAGTTACTGTGAAATCGTGTTGTCATTCATTCTCAGTTCGGGTTCGGGCCTAATCGTAATTCCGGATGTAATACGGAGTAGAATACGCCCGCAACTAAGCCCGAAATTACGGACTGCGGATAGTCATCTGCCTAGCCTTTTCCCAACTATATTGGGGTCGGCTTCCTGTCAAACCGGATTCAGCTGAATACCAGTGTTTTACGTGAAGCGGCTGCCTACCAGACCTCCACAACCCATTAACTGGGTAACACGGTACATCTTGGCAAGACTGGAGTCAGATTTGCTGGCTTCTGACAATCTGTAACAACTGCCAAAGATCTACAAATGGCAGCCGGGACTAACGGCTTGACGTGCTTTCCGAGGCACAGAGGAAAATCGGTATGTTAAGATGGTCGCCCATCCACAGACCAACCTTGGCAAGCGTTGCTTAACCTTGAAGATCGCCCCGTGCGGCTGTTATTTTTTAGCCACGAGCTCCTCACGGACTGCGGATAGTATCCCCCAGAATAGGCTTTGAAAATAGATATAATAGAATAGAGTGTAACTATCTTCGATATACCTAAATTGCAATAGATACCTCTTCTAGGCAGATGAAAGTCGGTCCATTGGAGCGACGCGTGAAATCAGCGAAGTGACTGCAATGTCCAACTTTCTAACTGCAACAGGTGAAATAAACTGTATTGACTCTCACTATCATTTAAATGTGGCCTATTGTTGTTTGAAATTAGCTTCGGTTTCGTTTTCTAGATGAATCAAATTGCCTAGATGCTCTAAGTGACATTCTACAACATGTCTGAACAACGCATGTTCTTTATTAATGAACAACTTGTACTGTAGGGCTAAACAAATCTAGTAACGTTACAGTATCGTTAACGTAATTAAAATTTGAATATAATAAAAAACCGGCCAAGTGCGAGTCGGACTGTCACACGAAGAGTTTTGTACTATAGACCGAAAAAAAAACTTAACTTGTGTGGGAGCCCCTATATTTTCATTTAACTTTTATATTTTTTTTGTAGCGGCAATAGAAATACACTATCTGTAAAAAAAATTAATTGTCTACCTATTACTTTTTTGAGATAAGTACAGCCCTCTGACAGACAGACGGATGGACGAACGGAGGGACGGACGGACAGCGGTGGCTTAGTAATAGGGTTCCGTTGGTTACTCTTTGGGAATCTAACCCTAACAACTACTACTCCATGGTATTTTTTTTTAATTTTATGCGACATACAGTATTTGTGTCACATAAAAAAAATATATGAACATAGTATCCCATTAAACTAAATAATATGTGCGTAACGAGTATTATAGTAAAATTTAACGTTTAAATTTAAGTAACCATGCGTCAAAAATATTCAAAAACTCGAATAATTGTAGGTACTCAACAGACATACGCTAAAAGTATTTTTTTTTAGGTTTATTTAACTTAAAAAAAATGGGTAACTATTTTAATGCGTACCTACCTACTCGTGTAATATTTTAGTATTTTCACTAAATTAGACCATAGTTCATTCACAGACATTACACATAATTATTTCGGATTATCTTTATTGTACTTAATTTAATTTAATGTGGCTATAATGCTTCTCATTGTGAACGTTGAAAGCCCTGTGTTACAATCTTATTGTAATATATAGGTACTTTGTAGGTCATCTCTATCATATAGGAATCTTCACCTTCACTCAGTAATATTTCTTGCCAACGGAGAGACGCGCATGTACTATATTTTAAATTAAGTCAAGAAAAAGTTGAGACTTTGAGCTGCTACTGATAAGAAGATCTGAGAATCTGGGATTTCCATCACAAAAAACCCAAACAGCGCCCGATCCGGGAATCGATCCCAGGAATTCATGCTCAGCAGTAACCCTTACATTCACTCAACATTCAGTAGTGCAACTGGGGAGTTTTTGCGCGACTTCTTCTCAGATAGAACCAGGAAGTGGTGACGGGGGGCGTTTTGTCTTTATGTAACACTAGCGACCCGCCCCGGTTTCGCACGGGTGCAAATTATATACTAAAACCTTCCTTGAAAATCACTCTATCTATTAAAAAACCCGCATCAAAAGCCGTTGCGTAGTTTTAAAGATCTAAGCATACATAGGGACAGACAGACAGCAAAAGCGACTTTGTTTTATACTATGTAGTGATTGAGTTCTGGCCCTCAGCCTAATTTGTATAATAACTTTTAGATTTTGATTTGACCAAACAGGTCGACTAACCAATATTTTTTTTAAATTTATTTATTTGTTTTAAAATTTTAATATTTACACAGTACGACAAAGTATATCAAAGACTTCAAGATATAGCAATTATTTACTTGTATGGAATAGCTGCATGAGTGCAATATAGCTATGGAATCTCACATATATCCGTTGGCAACTTTTTATTACTCAGTGATGTTATAATAAAAGCTTACTGTACATAGTATAAACGGTACACCGAGGAATTTAAGAACCGCAGTCCATGTGCGGTTATAATAATTCTCAGTCCATGTTTTCAGAGCAATAATATCGTAATTAAATCCGAATAATTAACTGAAAAATAATTGTAATGATTTGAAAATCATGGTTATCCTCTGCATGTGGACGATTATTCCTCTTTCGTTATTTGCTTTTAACCCATGGACACATACTTTTTAGCGTATCGATGACTAAAATAATATCTCGAAATTGATTGCTTGGAAGTATTCAGCAACGGTGACACCGTTTGCTGATGCAGTCATTCAGTCCTCTCGTGGGCAGGTGACTGGTTATACGGCACGAGCCGAAAAGTTCTGGAATGGCGACCACGCACCGAAACACGCAGCGTTGGAAAACCTCCCACAATGTGCACCGATGACCTGGTGAAGGTAAAGGGTAGCCGAGGGGGAATATGTCCAGCTGTGGACGTTTTTCGTCTCATATGATGATAATGACCGCGCAAGATTCAAGATGGGCCATGTTCTGTGGAAAGACGCCGCATGAACACTGTAGATCGTTAGCATCCGAGAACCGTCAACTGTGGAGATTGTCTTTAATGCGGCAGACGTGACAAAAAGGTTTTCTTCACCTCCGAACCGTCTCAGTATGTGTTGTCAACAAAATCCGACAAATACGCCGTATTGAATCGTATTTAGTGCTAAGAATAGGCCAGGCTTTGTTCTTCAACTTGGTGCTAAAGAAGCAAATCTCTTGAACCTTCAAAACATCAAGAGCAAAATCTGACCCCAATTCTCCTAGTTCGTGTTTGTTAGTCCAAATTGGATTCCTCATTACTTTTGCCACTATTTATTGTAAATAAAAACCTATTAACTAATCAACTGACCGTAAAGGCGTAAACCACGTAAACGGCGCGGTCTGGAACAAAACATGGCGCAACGGATCTGGGTCATTTGCGACCTCTACGGAATTCGACGCGTAAGGATCGTCGCATATTATCGACTATATGCTTTGATAAAGATTGAAAACATGAAAAAAACAGAAAAATTAATTACCTACCAGGTCAGGCAGTATAGGGAGTTTACATCGGTCGAAAAAAAAAAAAAATATCAGTCAGTTGAATTATTAAAAGTACATACAACGTGTCACAGAATAAACACATTGCCTCTTAAAGGGTCATTGTACTCATCTTTATTATAGGACCAATTCCGAAATCACAATGACCCCTTAAGAGGTGTGCGTATATTCTGTTACAGGTTGTATAACTATGGTAGACGTCAGATACCCGTGCAATAACGGTAATTGACCCACACACATTTATTGACTTTCTAAATATAAAAAACAGAAATAATGACATAAAGCTGTCCTGAATCGACTTCCATCGCGATCCTGAACGTTATCTGGTAACGAAAAACGTTTCATAATTTATTGTTTGAGTATCTACGAAGGGCGTTTATCTGACGCCGGACCATAACATGAATTTTATAATCAATTGCATACAAATTTAGGAGTGCCAAAAGAAAATGTAAATGACGAACCTTCCACAAGGTGGACCGCTGCCCTGGGCCTCATGTCTGCTATTACAATAGTGTCAGAATTGTCTATCACTGATTACATAATTGTTGATTTTGACAAGTTTGGTAATCTATAAAAGCGTCATTATGACTTTCCAATGGTCAACCACTGACACTCCATTGAAAGAAATGACATAGAATGGTAATCTCGTACATAATGACAAATGAATTAATAATATGTAAAAATATATATAAAACAAATCTGGCATAACTTAATGTTCAAATTTAGTAGTAGTTTTACGAAAATCATTTCTAATAATCACAACAAAAAAAATATTAATAATAAAAAAATAAATAAATAATATAATGAGTAATATTAATAATAAAATATTAATATTTGGTTTTATAATAATGGCAATACGAAAATGTCATTCTACCAAGATTCTATTACGAGACCATTGACCGACCAATGATAGACCATTATGAATTAGCAGATTACGAACTTTAGCAAAATGACAATGGGATCGTGTTGGAATGATGAATTTATAAAAAAATAGCAGACTTGGGGCCCTGGTGAAGGTGGCCATGGATGCGAGATGCTCAGGACTAGTCGTTGTGGCGACGCTTGGGGGAGGCTTATGTCCAGCAGTGGACGTGTTTCGGCTGATATGAAGATGATGAACCCGCAAAATGTTGATGTTGTGTAAGATGTACATGTGAAATTGTGAATAATATAACTAATAAGTTTTATGTATTGTTACAGGTAAATATTACATCGCGCTTCCTATCAATTACGAGACGGATCTAACGAGGCGACAAATAAAGGTACCTGTTAAATCATAATTCACAAGGATCTTGTGAAATACCATAACATAACATAGGCCTAAAGAACAGGATGAGGATAAACGGTTGACATAGCAACATCCAATATCATTGTAGCCTCCCAAAGAAAGAATATCAAAAAGTAAAAGGAATAAACATGTCTATAATTCCCAGTAAAGTATGTATAAACAGTTCTATTAACACTTCAAAGGCGCAATATCGGACCAGTAACTGAATACAACAGGCCCTGTATTATTTCGCCAAACAGAACTCAGAGCCTTTATTTACCAGAGCTGGGTGTTTGATGCCCAGCAAACGCTTGGATGGCATCCCGGTATGGGCACGCTGAGAGCAATACTGATATTTCCTGGATAAAAACAATATAATTATTTTATTGGATACAATTTTTTTTCTGCATCAAGTCAACAAATTATTGTAAAGATAAAGCATCAAATTCAGTATTGGGGGCTTGTTAGACGTGACAGTTTTATAACGCATTGTATCATCTTCCCTTTTTCATGTGATAAAAGAAAAATTACGTGTTCATATTTTTTGGTTATCAAACTGACGGACATAGTATTTTTAGGAATCTAACCTATTGTATCATTAAATCATTTAAAAATATTTATTTAAACCAATTTACAGAAATTAATAGAATCTCTGTAAATTGGTTCTAAAATCTATCTTCATTACCAAAGTCGGTGCTAGTTCACAAAGATAAAATACTCTTCCCAATCGCCAATGTACGCCGAATCTTCCAAAAATATCTATAGCGCCAATTAAGAAGGCTCGCAATTAAAATTGTCGCTTAAATTGGAGCCGCTTGGGGCACTGATTACGATATTCCTTAACAACCCAACAGTGGGAAGATAAATATACCATCTGAATATTGTATCAGTATCATTTGCTTGAGCACTTTTTTTAAGGATGGAAAATTATCAAATGCTCCTCCCGGTCTGGGTGCTTACTCTCGAATATAATTCCGATAGATCGACATTGGAATTGTCAGTCAAACGTCAGGGATTGGCTAGACTCAGTGAGTCCAGCCAATCCCTGACCATTAAATCAACCAACTGACGTTTGACTAATGTCGATCTATCGGAATTATATTCCAGAGTAAGCACCCTGGCCGGAGCAGAAGGGAGTGGCAGACTCTTAATGACTAAAACTCAATACTTTATTGCATTCCACAATGTAGGCTTAGGTGGTAAACATTTTAAAAGTAACAATCATGGACCCTGTCGGGCACAGCAAAAGTAAGATGTGGAGTTGAGGACCTAACATTTAACTTATTATCTCATCTGCCTAGCCTTTTCCCAACTACATTGGGGTCGGCTTCCAGTCAAACCGGATTCAGCTGAATAACAGTGTTTTACGTGGAGCGGCTGCCTACCAGACCTCCACAACCCATTAACTGGGTAACACGGTACTTCATGGCAAGACTGGAGTCAGATTAACTGGCTTCTGACAATCCGTAATGACTGCCAAAGGTCTACAAATGATAGCCGGGATCAACGGCTTAACGTGCTTTCCTAGGCACGGAGGAAACTCGTTATGTTAAGACGGTCACCCATCCACAGACCAACCTTGGCAAGCTTTGCTTAACCTTCAAGATCGAACCGTGCGGCTGTTATTATTTAGCCACGAGCTCCTCCTTATTTAACTTATTATCTAACCTATTCTAAAATGTGTTTTTGTCAATTCTATGCAAGTTACAAAGACTTACCGTTTTAGTATTCGTTTACGTTACGCTGTAAACCCATCCGTGTTTCTCCTAGTGCCCTTTGTGTGCTAGAGCCGCGATGACTTTTTCGAACAAATTCCGCAACCATGGCATTGCTTGAGCACTGTTTGGTTGAGTTGAAATACACTCATTATAGTCTACTTTACCCGTGAGGGTTTCCCTGTTACGCGGGGTTGGGTTCTATATCAACGCTATTTACTTCGCTGTTAAGCATCGTCATCCCTTTGCATCTCCTTTCGGACATTTGTCATCAAGGTAGTTTACGGTCTACCTCTACCGCTCTTTCTTATAGTCATAGAAATGCACTTTTCACGATATGGTCCAGAAAGACACTTCATCATCATATCAGCAGAAAGATGTCCACTGCTGGACATCTGGCATCCATCGGCTACCCGCGACCTTCATCAGGTCATCGGTCCACCTTGTGCCTTCCAACGTTAGGTCTTCCTTTACGCGTTCGCCATTCTTCCAGAACTTTTCAGCTCCATCGACCATCTGTTCTGCGAGCAATGTGCCCTGCCCACTACAACTTAAGTTTGGCGATACTTCGAAAAGAAAGACCTGAGTCCCTCAGTTGTAGCTGTTAGGGGTCGTCTCCACGAGCGAGAAAATCGCGACAAGTTGACGTTTTTTCACTGTCGAATCGCCGCTATAATATCGCCGTGACACGTTCATAAAGTTGTTTTTACAGAAATACGAAATACGTGGCACGACGATAATATCGTCGTGATTCTCTCGCTCGTGGAGACGGCCCCTTAGGGTTGCCAGTTCGATTTTGTGTCCCATTTTGCCAACAGTATCCTATCTTAGTTCTTCTCCAGACTAATTAGGAATAATGATCTATCAAGCCAGTACTCAGACATTCAGACTACACATTGTCTTCCAATAACGGAACTCCTTCAACAAGTCCAAGATTCCTATGCAACTATATGCACGCACGACTCAATAAGTATGCATCAAAATGCAAAAGATAACATAGCAGATATATTATGCATGCCTGCACGATATCTTTATATGACCGATCATTATCAACAGTCACGTTGGATCGTAAAAGTTGCGATTACGATTGTCAACACGAATATAGAACGTTTTAAAGTAAGTCTTGTTGCAGGAAGTATTGCAACATATTAGCTTGGGAGTGTGTATGGGCTACTTAATGGTGGATACTTTAAAGGGGAGTGGGGGGGGGGTTATTATTACGCTTGGTGCAAGGATTTCTTAGTTGTTATTGGCTCACAAGCCCATACTATTCCCAAGCACTGCAACTCCTGAGAGTCAAAAGAGAGTGTTGATTTGATTGATTGAAACAATTCAACTGTCTTGGATCTTTGAAAATTTAAAAAGTTGCTATTTAAACTTCTAGTACCTGGATGAAAACTGAGCTAGATCGATTTATCGCCCCCGAAACCCTCTGCATACTAAAATCCATAAAAATCGTTGGACCCGTTTCCGAGGTTCAAATTATAATCAATATACATATACAAGAATATATATACATATACAAAAATATATATGCTCGTTTATGTGTATAGTATTTGTATATTAAGAACTTCGGAAATAAACAAATAAAAAAAAATACAGCTATCTCTACCATAACCTGCAAATGCCATCATGCTTTGGCTGTTATAAAAGGGATAGTGCTATGCGTCTTGTTTAGCTTCGTCTCCCTCTCACACCGGAATCATGTCTTGATAGATAGACACTATTGTTGATATATTACGGAAAATTCACGGTTCTTGTCAGATAGGTAACAAAATTAAGCCACAGGAATAAACTAGTTATCCACACAAGTACCCTACAAAATAAATCAAAAATAACAACAACTCAAAGCCCGTAATAGCTTCAATTAGAACAATCGCTCAAACAATCATAGACAAATTATTGGTCACACAATAATTGTCTATAATTACGTTATGGTTTCCTATCGAAGAGCGCTTTCTCTTTCACTCTCGATTTGCTTTAGTCACGCATGGGAATCACTCATGGAGTTACGAAGGACATTTTAACAATGGGGTATTTCACAAAAAAATCTAATTAGTCCGTCTGATAGATTTTCAATAAATATTCGACACGTATTTTTTATTATACATAAATATATTTACAAAATGTAAAGGAGATACAGCGAGTTGAAAACACGCGTGAAATCATCTGGCTTGGTAAATTTGGTACTAATTAGATTTTTTTAGTAAAATACCCTATTCGACTTTTTATTAATCATCGTTATCATTTTACTGTTCTAAAAAGGCCACTTCAGCGGAATCTTATTAGAATGAAATATTAACCACACAACAATCTGTTAAATTCATTTTCATCCTTATCGCTAACGCATTAAGTTCAAGGTTCAAGTGACAGGTAGCATGATCTGCTTTCTGATCCTGCTAAAGGGCCTTTTTAGACCCCTGTTATGCACAGTATTTTCTTAACCATGTCGAGGTCAGTCTAACCGAATGTAGCTGAGTACCAATATTTTCCATGGAGCGACTGCTTATCTGCGGGTCAACTCTATCCTCATTGAACGATACACCTTGGAGAGACTGGTCATAGATTTTTGGCTTTTGACCATCCGTAATGACGGATGTGGGAATGATATTTTTAGGGTTCCGTACATCAAAAGGAAAAAACGCAACCCTTATAGGATCACTTTGTTGTCCGTCCGTCTGTCTGTAAAGACCCTTTATCTCGGAGGTATCGAGTTGAAATTAAAACCATATAGGTACTCAGGTCTACGGCCCCTTGATGCTGTGAAAAAATCAAACTTCTAAGTTAGCGAAAAAAAAAGATATAGCCGTATATCTTCATTTAAGTTAGATCCTAGAACCGGTTAAAACTGGATTGGCAGGACCCTATTAGTAGGTAGGACTCGGAAAATTCCCAGTAGTAAATCAACTCGACAGTTGACGATAACTATCCGTGTTCCCAGCTTGTAGAATTTATTATTGCGTATGGAATTTCCAAGTTATTCCCCTTGAATCGTGTTATGTTTAAATGTGGGTTTTAATGCTTGTCAATTAAATATGATTTAGCATTTCTTTGGGAAAGGTGCTCATGGCTAAATCGGGTCGATCTTCAAGGTTAAGCAACACTTGCCAAGGTTGGTCTGTGGATGGGTGAACATTTTAACATAAGTACCGAGTTTTCTCCGTACCTCGGAAAGCACGTTAAGCCGTGAGTCCTGGCCGTCATTTGCAGATCTTTGGCAGTCGTTATCGATTGTCAGAAACCAGTAAATCTGACTCCAGTCTTGCTAAGAAGTACCGTGTTACCCAGTTAATGGGTTGTGGAGGTCTGTTAGGCAGCCGCTCCACGTAAAATATTGGTATTCAGCTGAATCTGGTTGGACTGGAACCCGACCTCAAATGGTGAGGATTTTAGGAATAGTCACTTTCATCTTCAATACTCGAAAATAATAGTTGACAATTTTGAACGCTTTTAAATACGGGAACCGGCCTTCTGAGGGGAAGTTCTCGTATTTTTAAAGAGTTTTCGCATTCGCAACGCACTCGAAAACTGTTAACAATGCTTCTAATTTTCTACGAGTAGAATTTGTATTTGGCCTTCTGCAGTCTATACAAACATTTTTTATTCCATGCTCAAGAGCCAATCGCTTAATAGCAGAGCTGCGTCAATGAAGCCATCAATTAACTAGGAGAGTCCTACTTACTTCCAAGAACTGTACCCGAGCTAAAACAGCCAGTATTTCCAATTGCTTTATTATTTACGAATGTGATTCTCGTTTTCTTCCGATCGTAAAAAGCTTGAGTACGTTTGTAGGTCACTGTGTGGTCTCATCATTAATTGAAATACCTTGTAAATGGTTGGGCACCTTGTAGGCAGGGGCGTAGCTACAGCCGTGTCAAAGATACGGGGCTCCGGACAAGGACCCCGACGTGTCCTTCGTGGCTTGCCAAGACAATCTTTAGCCTTAGATTTTCTCCAAAAATCGGCCCCCCAACAATGTTTGATACAGGGCCCGATTGAAACTAGCTACGCCACTGCTTGTAGGATAAAAGTTTTGTAGTACAGCCAGGTTGACTAAGCTACCCCTAGCCTTTTCCCGACTGTGTTCTGTGATGTGTTGTGTTGTGGTGTGTTGTGCGATGTGTGTGTTGTGTGGTGTGGTGTGGTGTGTATGTGTCGTGTTGTGTGGTGTTGTTTTGTGTTGTGTTGTTTGGTGCGTGTGTTGTGTTGTGTTGTGTGTGTGGGTCGGTTTCCAGTGTAACTGGATGCAGTTGAGTAGTTTTCATAGAGCGACTGCTCTAACAAGGTAGAACGATGACGTGGTAAGGTTCGCGGATAGCAGATGGATGCGAGACGCACAGGACCGGTCGTTGTGGCGACACGCGCGGGGAGGCCTATGCCAGTAATGAACGTCTTTCAGCTGAAGTGCGATAAGACCGCCCATTGTACACTAGTTTTATAAGTGTTTTTACTGTGCTTGTTATGAGGTGTACAATAAAGTATATAATAATAATAATAATGATGTATACTGCTTATCTGACCTCCATAAGTCTAAACCCAGTAACTGGGTAATGGTTGCAAGATTTAGCTGATGTCAGATTTTCTGGCTTTTTACTATCGGAGATCTACATGGCAACTAGTTCAATGATTGTTTCGTTTCATGTTTAAGTAAGATTTACTTACAAGCTTATAATAATATCATGTAAGCATTCAAAGCTGAAAAATAATTTGTGTGTATTTTCTATACTTGAAATTAGTTTCTGGAAAAATTTATTTTCTAACAGCAGGCTTAATATTTAAAATAACTATGTAAGTTTACATTTTATTTAAAGTTTAAAATATTGAAAATATATTTTAAAATATTTTATTAATGAAAAGCATACTCAACATCAACTAAAGAAATATAAAAGCTCTGATGGATACCGGTGAACTACAGAACAGGCCCCAAAGCTGACGTCATTTATAAAGGCCAGAAGTTGGATGGGAGGCATTCCACGAACATTTTGCAGACAGCAGCTGGCGAGCGCAATCCCTGACATTAAGGTTGAAATAATTCTTAAAAGAAAAATAAATGTTGTACAATTGTACATCTCTACGTACAGTCGCTAACAAAAGAGTTTTCTTTTTTTTGTGAGAAAGTGAATTTGTTTGCTTGTTACGCTTTTACGCCTAAATCGCTGAACCGATTTTGTGTACTAAGTTTTCCGTGCCCTCCTATAAAGTTTTACAGTATAAAAAAAGTACTGCTTTTAATTTACATAGACCTAAATCGTTAATATTTAACTTTTTATTCAAATATACACATGCAACACAACAACATATCTCAGGTAACCATTAAGTTGGAATCAACAGTAGTGTACCCGATACACTGTCAATTAAAAAAAACGTAAAAATGTGATGCTATATAAATTGGGTTTTGTACCCAATTTATACAGCATAACGTAGGTTGACGTGTAATTCGTTACAAAAAACATTCCCGAGTATATTTACTATATCCTTGGCTTCCCAATAACAACCTATCCGTGAGTGATCCACTCAATAGAAAAATAAAAACATGTCGAATGATATTGAATTGATAAATTATTTCCCTCGCTGTGCTTGTTATTCTTTGTTCAGCGAATAAGAAAAACATATATTAGATCGGTTCCATTTGGCGATGTTATGATTCGAGTCACGACACGATATACACTGGAAATGTGGGTTCTCTATTAAATATGTTTTGTGACGAAGACATGGTATGTTTTGACTTCGGATCTTGTCGTGTGTTGTGGTTAATATGGGTGTTTTCGTGATCGGAATCATGTACCAACATCGCGACACGCATTTTTCAGGATAGTAGGTACACCCGCTTATTATTTTTATTCACATGCAAATAATAATAATGAGCTAATGACGAATTACTTATAGACGCGTGATTCACCAACATCACAGCTCTAAAAACAGCGCAAGTACTGTCGGTACTAATCGGTAGCGCGCGCGGCGTATAGGTTCGTGGTATTTACCTTTTTCTCATGTAGCCATTTTAGAGTGGCTAACGCATCCATAGTTTATAGGTACATAATTATATCATTGGGGTGAGCATATCTTTATCAAACGGCAAATCCATACTCTCGGATGCAACTGAGAAATTCCCTGTGGGAATCCCAATAAAACACAGGAAACTCCAGAAGTTGCCTTGGAACCGATCACTAGGCCAACAGGCCAACGACGTAGTTCAACAGTTACAGCATAGCCTGAATGTACTTCTGCAAGACTAAAATATACTCTCATTCTCAAACTTTAAATGTACTCTTACGGTAGCTGCAATAAATTCGATACCTACGTCGATATTTCGTTGAATTTCATCCAGAATTGAATTCCACAGACCATAACTTAAGTTTCTCCCATAAATGTACTGCGGGTTTTATTATATGTGCTTTTAAAAGTACATTTATTTTATTACGTTTGATACTGTTTTCAAGTTTTGCAACATAAGTAGGTTAAACTTTGAGCTCATCGTTTATTAATCCAATTTAACGAGAAATAAGAAAGAAATCCATAGCACCTAAAGAAATAATCAGTTCCGAAAATTGACGACCCGGCGACCTCTGAAACCAATATCCAGTATCATATGATTTTAACTCTTAAAGCACACAGTTATGGTTGGAAATCGTCCGTTATATTTCTTTTAATAAAACCACGAAGTATGTCTTCACTCATTTTGTATTAGTATCATCAATTTGATGAATGAACTTTGCGCGCGACTGTGCGCTGAGTCGGATTACACCAGGTGTTTCCGCTCAGGTGTCGGATCTCTTCGACTTGATTGTGTTAGATATATTATGTGCTTTATTGTGTATGTATTAGAGTTGAATGAGCCGTCAGCTGGGCATTACTCATGCATTAATGTATGAGTGATGTTTCAGAGAAATGAGTTCTGGTTGTGATCTAATTTTGATAAAAAATGAAAGTGAATTCAGGATTATACGTAGCTCATTTGCTATAATGTCGACGTATGTAAAAAATATGATTTTTTAGTTTTCTTTTATAATGCGCACAGCAAAGGAGTGGAACTCACTGCCTGCGTCTGTGTTTCCGTAAACTTACAACCCTAATCTCTTCAAAGTTAGAGTGAACAGGCTCCTTCTGGGTAGGCTCGCCCCATCGTAGACTTTGTCTCTGTCATCTCTGACATAGACTAGAGTCTAGAGCAAACCCATTACAAGTAAAAAAAAAAGCGCATTTTATTCAACTGTTGTGTATTATTAACCAAAAAATCTTCAATTTGGAGATATTATATCAACCTTGTAGCAAATGAGCGTTATGGTTCATCGTCATCATCATTTCAATCGAGAAACGGATACGGAGTAGAAAATGCCCGCAAGTAATGTTTTTATTAAGACATTTATTTTCGCACGGGTAAAAAAATATACGTTTAATCTTATACACCCTGTATAAAAGTACAAAATCATCATCATCATCATCTGCCTAGCCTTTTTCCAACTATATTGGGGTCGGCTTCCAGTCAAACCGGATTTAGCTGAATACCAGTATTTTACGCGGAGCGGCTGCCTACCAGACCTCCACAACCCAGTAATGGATAAAACGGTACTTCATGGCAAGACTGGAGTCAGATTTACTGGCTTCTGACTATCCGTAACGACTGCCAAAGATCTACAAATGACAGCCGGGACCAACGGCTTAACGTGCTTTCCGAAGCACGGAGGAAACTCGCTATGTTAAGATGGTCACCCATCCACAGACCAACCTTGGCAAGCGTTGGTTAACCTTAAAGATCGACCCGTGCGGCTGTTATTATTTAGCCACGAGCTCCTCCTCATAACAGTACAAAATGTATCATAATAAAACAAAATATCCTAACAATCATAGGCCACAGAAATAGGCCATTATTTCCTTTCGTGACGTACTTGAAACCCGGTCAGTATATTCTCTAAAGTGGCTATGTTCTAAATCTAGTACTATCTGTATGAAACACGTAATGTTTGGAGCTGCTCCAAGTGATATCAGAACATTTTAGTAGGTTCGGGTAAGTAATGTATCAGTTCATGTTTTATGTAAGGGTCTATAATGCCTAAGGAAATATTAGTACTGGACCAATGACTATTATATTGCTAGTTAAATATTAGTACTGGACCAACGGCTATTATATTGCTAGTTAAATATTAGTACTGGACCAACGGCTATTATATTGCTAGTTAAATATTAGTACTGGACCAACGGCTATTATATTGCTAGTTAAATATTAGTACTGGACCAACGGCTATTATATTGCTAGTTAAATATTAGTACTGGACCAACGGCTATTATATTGCTAGTTAAATATTAGTACTGGACCAACGGCTATTATATTGCTAGTTAAATATTAGTACTGGACCAACGGCTATTATATTGCTAGTTAAATATTAGTACTGGACCAACGGCTATTATATTGCTAGTTAAATATTAGTACTGGACCAACGGCTATTATATTGCTAGTTAAATATTAGTACTGGACCAACGGCTATTATATTGCTAGTTAAATATTAGTACTGGACCAACGGCTATTATATTGCTAGTTAAATATTAGTACTGGACCAACGGCTATTATATTGCTAGTTAAATATTAGTACTGGACCAACGGCTATTATATTGCTAGTTAAATATTAGTACTGGACCAACGGCTATTATATTGCTAGTTAAATATTAGTACTGGACCAACGGCTATTATATTGCTAGTTAAATTTAATTTTAATAGAAATAGAATAGATTTCTGTATCGTCGAGATTTATGACAACGTTATTTTTAATTAAACGAGCCAAGTGGTAGTTAGAATCGCGCAAAGGTTTCCAAACGAATCATGTTTGTTTAAGGTTCCGTACCCAAAGGGTAACCAACGGAACCCTATTCCGTCCATCCGTCCGCGTCCGTCCGTCTGTCTGTCTGTCAGCGGTCTGTATCTCAAGGACCGTTATAAGTTGCAATTTCCAGTGTGTATTTCTGTTGTCGCTATAACAACTTTTAATAAAAATTAAATTGATTTTTAGGGGCTCCCATAAAAGAAATGTTTTTTTCAGTTTATGGTACGGAACCCTTCGTGTGAGAGTCTGAGAGTCCTGAAAATTGAAAACTTAATTACTATTTTAATTATTTTTTCGAAATACGGATAAACTTTATCCTTTTCTAAACCCCAAATCAAAGTCACTGGTTAAAATACTAGATCAGAAGTCCAACCATCCCCAAAAACAGCACAGTCATCCAAAATTAAAGGCTTCAAAATCTGCCACACCAAAACACCCCATTTCCAATAATCTGTAGACACTACACACCTTCACAAATCAGTGGAATTTATCAGCACATCCAAGGTGCTAATATGTAAATGCGACGCTCCAAATCCCGGGCTTGCCGGGATCCCGGGATGGCGGGATTCTGCCGACGCGGGACAAACAGAATAACATATAGTTGAGGCTCAGGTCGGATCTTGGGATCACACATCTGTTGTATTCTTATTCTATAGCTGTTGGTTTATTAAAATTGTTGATTTTTTTTACGTTACCTATTGTAAAGAGGATTTTGTTTCGTCATTTTATTTAGAATATTTTTTATTTTTTGTAGTGAGTGATATTTTAGTCTGAAATTCTAATTAATCTCGTTTGTTTTTCTGCGAATTCGTCTGATTCTGTTTTCATTGTTAGTGTCATGTTTTTGTTTATTTTTCTGGCTAGATAGTTAATATTTTAGGGTTCCGTTCACAACGGGTAACCAACACGGATGGACGGAGAATATATCTCATGCGCCGTAATAGGTTGTAATTTTCACTAAGTCTGTATTTTTGTTCCCGCTATAACAGCAAATAATAAAAATACGATGGTACGGAACCCTTAATGCGCGAGTTCGACTCGCAATTGGCACTTTTTCATTCACATATCGTTGGTTTCAAAATGTTGATCTCCACAATACGTTTTACCATCTCACTGCCTTCTTTCATTAATTTACAAAATATTTATATAACCGTTCTACCCTTAACATGCCAAACATCGAAGTACATTTTAATCCGCCTCAACGATTAAAACCGCTTCCCCGAATCCCTAATAATACGCTACTCGAACATTTTCAAATCATCCACTCACCCTCAATTTATTAAAAAAAAAACACCAGAGAATTTTATAAAAAAGAGGCAAACGCTTTTAACAGATTTCATCGTTCATCGGCAGATTCCTAGACTAAATATCCAGATATTTAATTTTGCCCGCGTATTAAATTTGGAGCAAAAAACGCTTCCACAGATGGTTCTGTAGTATAATCAATCAATATCAGGCGAATTCGCAGAATCATTATGAAAACAGTTTAGTATCGATATTATGTTGAATAGCGGTTACCGTTCTTTTGAAAAGCAAATAAGCTATAGTAAGGGAGACGGTGGAAGATCGAACTTCACCCACCTGATAACTTGATAAGGCATGTTTTTATTTCAAAATTTATTGATTTATTCGTTCAACTTCGTCTGCTCCGCTCCTATTGGCCTTAGCGTGATGGATGGATGGATGGATGGCGAGATCTCGGTAAATGGGCCATCCAATATCATCATCTTCCTGCCCTTATCCCATGTTATTTGGGGTCGGCGCAACATGTTTTATTCTTCCATTCTTATCTATCAGTCGTCACTCTATCACTAACTCCCTTTTCTTTCATATCGCTCCTCACACAGTCCATCCATCTTTTCTTTGGTCTTCCTCTCCCTCTCCATCCATCCACATTTATGTTCATAACTCTTCTAGTTATATGCGTTTCATCCCTCCTCTTTACATGACCATACCAAGACAAGCGATTCACTTTTAAATGGGCTATCCAATACTGAAAGATTTTTTTAAATCGGACCAGTATTTCTTGAGATTAGCGCGTACGCAAACAAACAAACTTTATACATATACTAGTTGACCCGCGCAACCCGCTCTCTTAGACCGGTGTATAGGAAGGTTCGGTACAAAATATGAATGGAACACTGCAAGCCATGTTTATGGATGTCAATTGGGACCCGGTTGTTCCGTGTCACAATTGTTCTTTGTAGGCGACGTATCTCTGACGCGGGACATGTCCCATAAAAAAAGGACAAAACGATGAATCTTTTGCGCTGTTCTTTACAGTTTTAACGGTCGTTTTTAGGGTTCCGTACCCATAGGGTAACCAACGGAACCCTATTACTAAGCCTCCGCTGTCAGCGGGTTGTATCTCAAGAACCGTAATAAGTAGATGGTTAAAATTTTCACAGATTGTGTATTTCTATTGCCGCTATAACAAAAAATAATAAGAAATTATGTACGTTTCCATTCGTGTGCGAGTCTGTCTCGCACTTGGCCCGTTTTTTAAATGATTGCGATCGTTAGTAATTGAGCTGTTCAAGTGATTGGTGTCATTGCAACCACTTATGGTTTTATTGGATTTAACTGATTAAATAATAATAGGTACGTTGTGAGAGTCCTTGGTTAAAGTTTTAGTGACACAATTTAAATAACACATTGTTTGTTGGAAGAAATAAGTGCGCTGACTTTAGAATTTTTTGTCCAAGTTCGAGTCGAACTCGCGCGCCGAGGACTCCGTACAAACTCGTTTATTATATTCGTTTATTAATTACTAGTTGACCTGCGCAACTTCGTCTGCGTCACAATTTTCATTACTGCTCCGCTTCTATTTATCTTAGCGTGAAGATATATTTATATATCTATAGATAAATGGGCTATCTAACACTGTTCCTGAGATTAGCGCGTTCAAGTAAACAAACTCTTCAGCTTTATATATTAGTATAGATAGGAATATAAACATCCGTACAAACAAACTCCGAATTTTTTGATACCTAAAGGTAGTAATTAAATTGCAAATATTAAAATATGTCGCATAAATGGCTATACTGTATGTATTTTAGAATTGCGTTAACTAAGAATCTTGATCTCGTCATCATCATATCAGCCAAAAGACGTCCATTACTGGATATAGGCCTCCCCAAGTGTCGTCACAATAACCAGTCTTGTGCGTCTCGCATCAAAGCGTATTTGAAATTAATTCCAACTTGATCATCATCTGCCTAGCCTTTTCCCGACTATATTGGGGTCGGCTTCCGGTCAAACCGGATTTAGCTGAATACCAGTATTTTACGCGGAGCGGCTGCCTACCAGACCTCCACAACCCATTAACTGGGTAAAACTGTACTTCGTCGCAAGACTGGAGTCAGATTAACTGTCTATCCGTAACGACTGCCAAAGATCTACAAATGACAGCCGGGACCAACAGCTTAACAAGCTTTCCAAGGCACGGAAGAAACTCGGTATGTTAAGATGGTCACCCATCCACAGACCGACCTTGGCAAGTGTTGCTTAACCTTGAAGATCGACCCGTGCGGCTGTTATTATTTAGCCACGAGCTCTTCGTTTATAAATTCCAACTTGATACCTCCTCAAAAAGGGTCCTGTCACTCCTGACAGATTGTCAGATAGACAGACGACCAACAAAGTGATTATATGAGGGTTTCGTTTTTTCCAGAGGCACGGAACCCTTAAAAGATCTCTCCTTGATCTAACATGGTATTATTTGATAAACAGATCGTGGCCACTCCATGTTGTTCCCCCAAATTAATAACAGACGACTGATCACCGTTGAGCATATCAGGTATACCAGTCCTTATAAGTACTTACAACATGACGAATTTAGTCACATTCCATATACAGCGCTCGTCACGATGTAGGTCGGTTATCGCCGTACAAGGCGACCTCGGTATCTTGTTACGGCTGCGATATGAGCAATTATGTCATAAGGCAATGACCCAGAGATTTGCTAACACTTGTACTTTTTAAAGCATTTTAATGTTTAAGACTTTAAGAGAGCTACATTTTACGTCTTAGAGGCCTTAGAGGCCTATCGAATTAAATTGGTTGCGAGATAGTTGATAGATTTGGTTTTAAGACGGACGGACGGCGTAGGCTTAAGAGGACGCATTGGAAATTTTGGCGCCAATGATCTCAATTTTTTTCAGTAAATACAAAACGGATCAAAATATAAGTAGGTGACCTGAAAGTTCATGATAAAAACCTTATTTTGTTAGTTTTCAATACATGATTAGGTAACTTTTTTAGCAGAGAAAAATATATCAAACATACCTCTTTTTAAAAAGAGATTCACATCTTATGGGCAAACGAGACCGATTTAAGCCTCTTAACTTTCTATGTAGATGCGTCTATACATACTCTTTAAAATTCTAGAAGGAATTTCTCAAATTACCGTTTCTAACTAAATAAAATAACAAAAACCATTTTGTCGCTTACGTCCTTTAGTTATAAGCTAGCGCGCGTATGCAATCCTCGCCCCGCTCAGACGCTTACGTCCCCTCTTGACCATTGTCAGCGACGGGAATAATTGTTTAACAATTCGTCGCCTTAACCTAAAAAAATTGCAGAATTGGCTCGCTCCACCGCTTCACCACTTCACCACCTTTTTTTTTCAAGGATGGGAAATCATCAAATGACTCCTCCCGCTCTGGGTGGAGCAGAAAGGAGAGTCAGATTCTTAATGACCCAAACCCATCCGTGTTCTCCCTCTCATGCCCTTTGCGATCTAGGACCGCGGTGACTCTTTCGAACAAATTCCGCAAATTTGGTACCTGTACGGTTAAGCTTCCGATAATTTCCTTAGCAAAAAATTTCATTGAATTTCTGTTTCTGTATGGAATTTATTCAGTAAGTAGGCGCTATTCGGACAACGAGAAACAGGTCTTATGCTATTAATTCATGTAAAATTACACTGGCTTTTGCAGTTGTTGTACAAGAGTTTTCCGTTGTGTTGTCAACCTAAAAAAAAAAAATATAAAATGTCTCCCAGATTCTTGTGCAACTTATTTTTTCCCATGGCCCAAAAAGAACAATAAAATTGGGTATTAGCCTTTTTTGACACACTTTTCTTTACTTTGAACAATTTTCAGGATATAATGTTACGTATTTGTTGAGTGAATTCTCGCGGATTCATTATTCAGGAGGATTCCTCGGATGGATAGCGACTCTCGTATTCTTTTGTTCTGTACTTTATTGAGAGTTCCTCGGTACACGTGTCGACGTAGGAGGTATTTTGAATTGTTTCAAATTCTTGAAACAAAAAGGAAAGGAAAGTTTGAAAAAGTTAGCCTATATTAATGCCGATGTAAATTAAAATCTGATCAATATAACAAAAATGGTTTAATCCCTACTAAGTAGTATTATAGTCCGATTTCTTGACCGATTTCGGCCGTGGCGGCTAGTCTAAACGGAGACTAGCCATCGGCTTGGGAACTATTATAGTGCAGGCGTGTGTGCCCGCACTTCCCCTTCCATCACTCTCATGTTCCTCAGGGACGGCAACCCGACACGACTGGAGAGAGATCTGGCGCAGCACCAACGTGCTTTTCGAGGCACGGGGGTGTCACACCACCAACTTCAAAACTCCGGGCTGTCACAGAGAAATTCCTAATGAAAAAAGTTTAATGCGCGATTGTTAAAAGTCATTCTTTTAATCAGAATATACTATCCCTCTGCTAGACGAAGGCTCTCAATTCCTTTCAGGTCACCAAGACCACCTTAAACCAGCCCATCCAGTACGCGTCCAGATCTTCTCGTCACCACTTCCTAAGTCGGTACTAAATCACTACTCGTCAACCCATTTTGTGTGAGAGTTACTAAGTAAGTTTATTATGTAATTACTTGTGACTCATAGGTAAATTACATAGCTGGCGAAATTAAAGTTCCTATGTTATATTTTAGCAATACCTATATACATACATACATGCGTAAATATACATAAATAAATATTGATAGTGTGAATATAGGCTGAGTGTGTGTATTTGTTTTTGTATATTCATATGTATATTAAATAAACACGTTGTACTAACAGTGAAAATAGAATCAAAATTGCTCATCATCATCATCTGCCTAGCCTTTTCCCAACTATATTGGGGTCGGCTTCCAGTCAAACTGGATTTAGCTGAATACCAGTATTTTACGCGGAGCGGCTGCCTACCAGACCTCCACAACTCATTAACAGGATAACACTGTACTTCTTGGCAAGACTGGAGTCAGATTTACTGGCTTCTGACAATCCGTAACGACTGCCAAAGATCTTCAATTGACAGCTGGGACCAACGGCTTAACGTACTTTCCGAGGCACGGAGGAAAATCGGTATGTTAAGATGGTCAGCCATCTACAGACCAACCTTGGCTAGCGTTGCTTAACCTTCAAGATCGACCCGTGCGGCTGTTATTATAGATCATTAATTATTAGATACGTTAAAATGTTGGTTATAAAATATTATAGAGTAAACATTTGTGACTGAAAATAAAGGCGAAAAAACCGCAGAATCGGGACAGCGGATATTTACTGGTCTTCTACGTAATTGTCATTAATTATTATCAGTTTATTATTACGTGGTTAAATAATTTCGGCTTCATTATAACACTGGCTGTAAACAAACATGATGCGGTTTCTCCATTAAAGATTTTATTTTAAACTAGTTTTTACTCGCGACTTCGTACGCGCGTATCCCAATTTTTCCCGTTCTCGTAAGGATTTCGGGAAATCCTCCTCCTTTTAGTGCTCCCCTGCAGAGTGCAGGGAAGCCACATGACAACTTTGTTTTCTACGGCCGGTAGTTTCGTCTGTGCGGTGTCTGTCAGTCACTTGAGGAGCTCGTGGTTAGATAATAACAGCCGCACGGGTCGATCTTCAAGGTTAAGCAACGCTTGCCAAGGTTGGTCTGTGGATGGGTGACCATCTTAACATAACGAGTTTTCTCCGTGCCTCGGAAAGCACGTTAAGTCGTTGGTCCCGGCTGTCATTTCTAGATCTCTGGCAGTCGTTACGGATTGTCAGAAGCCAGTAAATCTGACTCCAGTCTTGCCATGAAGTACCGTGTTACCCAGTTAATGGGTTGTGGAGGTCTGGTAGGCAGCCGCTCCTCGTAAAATACTGGTATTTGGCTAAATACGGCTTTACAGGAAGCCGACACCAACATAGTTGGGAAAAGGCTAGGCAGATGATGATGATGATGGTGTCTGTCAGTCAATTCTCAGTCAGTCAGCAACGCAGCACGGAAAGGAGGTTTGGATCCCAGCAGTAGGCACATTGTAGGCTGAATAGGATCTAGGCAGCCTATAAAAAAGCCATCTATTATTCTACAACACTATTCACAGATAAGCTTATAAAGTTATGTTGTAGCATTCATGGAAATATAATATTATTTAAACAAATGAACAAGTGGTAAGTTTAATTACGACTCGTTTCGATTTATCCTAATATTATTTAAAATTTAAGTTGAAATAACATTTAATCGAAATTATGAATTAATACATTTTCATGCAGGTTTAATTTAAAATAGATTTAGTAGTCGCTTCTTTGGAAAATGTACGTGATAACGTCACAAGAAAACAATTGAATTCTTAACAAACAAGCCGAACGCTTAGGCCGATCGTGCCTCTCTATCGCTTGTTCCGCGTTCTCGCTTGCACTCTCGGCTCAGGCGGGACGTGACACTTTTTCGTGCGTGCAGCTGGCGTTTATCGATTTATAAGCCGTTATCACGTCAAAAAACATTAAGGAGCTCGTGGCTAGATAATAACAGCCGCACGGGTCGATCTTCAAGGTTAAGCAACGCTTGCTAAGGTTGGCCTGTGGATGGGTGACCATCTTAGTATATCTTAGTATATATATGATCACGTCAAAAAACATTAAGTTTATTATTTCGGGTTACCGACTTAAACATAAGTTTACAAAAAAAAACTCAGAAACAAACATTTTAGCAGTGGCTATTTTCGCTTTGTTTTTTTACCCGTTATTCCTTTCGTGCCACAATATTAGTAAACCGATCACTGGAATGTCGCTATAAAAATATTAAAAACGTTCTTCCATTTTCGTACCGTGGTACTGCGAATTTTTCCTGTAAATTGAAGGAGAGTGGGCTCTAACGCTTATTGTTCTGGTTCGTTAAGGAATTCGTCCGTGATGCCTCTATCATGCCAGGAGGAAGATCTGATTAAAAGTTATTTATTACTTTATTATGCCTGGTACCTTGGCTAAATGTAATTAAAAGTAAAAGTTGCTTTTAAATGCCATCTTGAACTTTTCTGTACTTCGAGTTCATCATCTGCCTAGCCTTTTCCCAACTACATTGGGGTCGGCTTCCACTCAAACCGGATTCAGCTGAATACCAGTGTTTTACGTACATCGGCTGCCTACCAGACCTCCACAACCCTTTAACTGGGTAACACGGTACACCTTGGCAAGACTGGAGTCAGATTTACTGGCTTCTGACAATCCGTAACGACTGCCAAAGATCTACAAATGACAGCCGGGACCAACGGCTTAACGTGCTTTCCGAAGCACGGAGGAAACTCGTTATGTTAAGACGGTCACCCATCCACAGACCAACCTTGGCAAGTGTTGCTTAACCTTCAAGATCGACCAGTGCGGCTGTTATTATTTAGCCACGAGCTCCTCAAACTTCAACTTCGAGTTAAACTATGTAAAAGATTGTATTTCTAATACAGACAGGGAGAAGTCCTAGTTACCATTTTAGATGGGTATAAGGGTCATAATTGATAAAATAACCCTGATACTATTTTTTACATAAAACGACTGCCGACTGAACCTTAAAACTCTAATACTAGCTTACACGATATCTTTCAGCAATACTGGTGCCAGATTGAATGCTATCTAGAAGATACGTGCATCCAGAGACACGGAGGAGACCTGGTCACCCATCCACAGACTGACCTCGGCAAGTGTTGCTTAACCTTGAAGATCGAACCCATGCAGTTTTTTTTTAACTGCTCCACACTAGGAATTTCTTTTTTTTTTTTCCTGGTGTGTTGTGGGTTCGTGTGGGAATCGAACCCACGACACGCAGCCCAGCAGCCAATTGCTCAACCACTGCGCCAACCGTGTGACTTTAGTTGTTTTTATTTAGCTACGAGCTCCTATAGAACATTGGCGCATAGGAATTCCCGGTTCATATTTCCTACCAATTTACTTGAAAGAAATAAGGCAGACACGCATGATGTCCCTAGAGGTTTGCTTGAGGGGCAGACAGGATAATAAGTTAGGCTTTTTATTTCCTTTAATATAGCAGGTAAGCTATGTGTTATTTATTGAACATATTTCTAATACTATGAAGCTAGAAAAATAAAGATTAAGTTAAGGTACAAACATTTCAGATTTAAATATCGTTTCTCATCTTGGAGGGTATTTTAATGGACCCTGAAACATAGTAGTATGATTTCCTATAATCGGTAAGATTAAAATGGACCTCTAATGTTGCCACTAGAACTCTGTCTCTTCTCCATTAGAGATTTAGAGGTGAATGGACAGTTGGAACCATGTCCTACAACTACAAAGTCACGACCGTTAATATTGGGCTACCACATTCATTTGATATACAAATTACTGTACATTTAAATACCATACGTTCATATATGTACACATGGCGGGTTTCAAAATCGAGTATTTTAATTAAGAACGTGTCAAACCCTACTTTGATGTCAGGCGGGATTTCAGGCCTAAGTAAACTTTGAGAAATTCAATTTCAAATGCTTCATTCAGAAATCGAGGAATATAAACTGATAGTATACATAACATAATTAGCCAATTGCCATCCACTGCCGAATGTAAGCCTCCCCCAAAGAGCGTCAACCAAGGTTTTGAGCAGTTCGCATCCATCCGCTATCAATCACTTTCTTCAAATCATCGTGCCGCAGGGCGTCCATCACTACGTTTGCCCATACGCGGTCTCCACTCTAACACATGTCTGCTCCATCGACAAACAACCGTGTACAAACATGACCGGTCCACTGCCACTTCAGCATGCTGATATGTCGGTGACTTCAATTCTCTAAAGGCATTGGGATAGAATGATTAACAGCAAAACTTCCCCCTTCACGACTTATAAAAAGCTATATTTACCAAAACCCTCGACTTCAGTAAAAACGGAAAGTAAACTGCACACACGGTTAAGCAAAACATTCCAGCCGGCTAGTTCGGAAACTGAAACATAGCACTCAGGCTTACAAAAATAGACTGCGAAGTTTTGTCGAACATCACGTTTGGCCGTTTGTTTTTCATAACGGTCGGGGCTGTTGCTGAATTGCTATGCTATACTGCAGTTAAATTGGTATGGAGTAGGCAGTAAATGGAGTCTTTGTATGTAACATGAGAGGCGACATTAAGCCGTCCGCCTTTTTAAATGAGTAATAATAATGTTGTTCATTATGATGAGTATAATTCTAGGTCAACCGGAAGTATCTTATAGGTGTTGGGTCGGAAAACCTCTATGGTAGTTCCCGTTGACCTAATTCAAGATTGTTTTTGTCAAATTTGAATCACGAAATTTAGCAAAAACAAGGTCTTACAGCACAAATTAATGAAAAATTCATAGTAAAAATTTTTTTGAAAATTAAGGTACATTTAGCTACATACAAGTTTTCGCGAAAATCTAAATTTGCCCATATTTTATCGTGTTGACTCAGGACCTTGATTTTTATACACCTAATAGAGACTTATAAGGTGGTACGGAACCCTCGGTACTCGAGTCCAACTCGCACTTGACCGATTTTTACTTGATGAGAAGGATTAATGGTATGGATCGAAATTGCGTAATGCAAGTAAATAATCTCATCTCTGATAGTTCTGATGCAAATACGAAAATAAATCTACAACCGCTATCGTAAATCGTATCTCCATTATTGATTGATTACCGAGTTCAATAGGCAATTTTTATTCCGGAAAGTGCAAGGTGATTTTAGCGGTGGCAATGGGAACAAAACCGCGTGGAAAAGTTTTAGTTGAGTTCTTGCTGAGCTCAAACATTATGTTAGTTACAAATTTTTAGTTCACTTGCAGATTTTTTTATCATATTCAGCCTATGCTAACCCACTGCTGAGAAAATCCTTCAAGGTATACTTTTCGCGAGTCACCTCAAACTAGCTCCTGCAGTAGGCGTTTCTTAAGACTTCTCGATGCCGTCAAACAGTAAATAAATGTTAGCAAAGTAAAATTTTGTTGTTAGTATATACCGGTTAACATTCCATTTTCACTTATCTGTGGTTTCAGGAGAAATATAGGAAAGCAAATGTTATGTCAGCTCTTTGTAGTATATCACAAGTTGAGCGCAAAGCGTTTGGGTTCGTCTATGTTACGTGAGCTGGGTTTATATGACAGGATCGCAAGACATTCTGAAATGGAGCGAACTATACAGGGTGAATTTCAGTAAATAGGCCAAATCAAAATGAGTAGGTGACCACCGTGAAATTTTAATGGTTTTTGTCCCTAGCAATAAATAACTAAGTATTAGCCATCAGTAGTACTTTCGAAACATAACTTTAACTTACAAAATAATATTTCTGTATTCAAATAATTTAAAAAAAATATTCACTAACTCGAAAGCTTGAGAAACAATTGTAGTTCACTTGCGACGTAGGACTCAAGACGCACATGCTACTGATAAGTGAATAGCAATTCATAATGTTCAGAGCAAGCAAACTAAGTTCTCATGCGTAGGGATAGATACGGCATCGCACGTATCTTCCATTTTTTATTTATTTTATATTATAAATCGTTTGTATTACCAAAATCATTTCGATGTGGGAAAACAACATTTAAAATTTCACGGTGTATAAGTAATGTCAGAAACGCGAGCGATCCTAGGAAACGCTAGTTTGAGAAATTGCAGGCGTTCGTGATGGATGGATTAGAGAGACAGAGTAAAAGGCTCTGGGTGAGTCCTTTGCCCAGCAGCTTTTTTTTTAAATGAGCTCTTTCCTTTAGTTCTCCGTGTGTTGTTACTTCCCAGAATAAGACCCTTATTAGCGACATTATTAAATGGTGCAAAGTGTTTGTGTTTGTTCTCAAAATCGACGGATTTGATTTCGGACTAGGAATACCGACCAATTAAAAATCGAATTACGATTTTAATTTACATCAAAATTGGCACCTTTCTTTAATTTTCTGATTTGGCTATCTACGCCAGCCTGAAAACTATTCTGTATTGTGCATCATTCACCTATGGATCATTGTTGTCTGACAATTAACAATTTTTGTTTTATTTTATAATAATTGTCAACTTAATTGTAGATAAGGACAGCAACATTAAATTACTTTTTAGGGTTCCGAATTGAAAAATGGAACCCTTAATGAGGGGACTCAATTGATAACGCAGTCCCTACATATTTTGGGCTTGCGAATCGAAAGTTTCTCACATCAGGCCCTAGTACCACATTGATCTGCAAAACAAGGGTCATTCCATTAAATAATTACCACAACATCTCAAATCAATCTCAATTTAACCACCTCGATCCAACGTGAAATTACGTGCGGTACATACGAAGCCTATTTAACGAACGTCAAACGTTTGACAGCTGTCAAAGCCGTTGCTATTTCTACCGTGTTGGTGTTGTTTACGATCGGGAGTCGGTATTGGTTTAATTTTAGCTTTAGACTGAAATTAATGGGTTTGCTACAAATAGGTTGAGAATTGTTTGGCAATCAATCTTTTTTTTTATAATCTGTGGCTCTAGAGCTAGACAAGACATTCTGTCAGCGGTAGTTTTTTAAACGTCAAAAATAAAATTTAGGGATTGACTAACTCTATTCAAATGCCATGTCACCAATCCCTTACATCTTGGCATGGCGACAATCGCATTTGCTAATATAATGGAGCCTCTCTAGACGACGATGCAACCGCTTTCAAAGCGTTTCCTATTTTTACACTAACTTTCAAGGCAAGCAATATGACCTTTAACAGCAATCCTCGACTTTTTGACTCTTTTACCATCGTAATTTCTAATAGAATATCTTTTATCTTTGTTAAAGGTATTAACATACTGTTAAGCCAAATTCTGACTGAACATTTAAATCTCTGAAATAGTAAAATTGAGTTTACATAGATTTGCTGACAGACCAAGACAATTCAAAAGTGCGTGTATTTTTACATCTTAAAAATGGTTGAGCTGAAAGGTGCCGCCGATACACGCGTCATGTTCATGAACGGGCGCCGTCGGTTGAGACTGGTCATGTCTTAACTGCCATTGGCTCAATTTAATCTTTATATTTTAAATTCTTATAATAAGCCTTTTTTTTCCTTTGCATTGTCCTCACATGCAGAAGCAACAAGTATATGTAACATGGAATTTTGTAAAACAGAACATGATTTAAAAGAGTGTCCGTGGAGTTTCTTGCACGTTCTTCTCCATAGAGATCTACGCTTTGGAACGTGCAAATAGCTTTCATGTTTTTGACTGACCGACCGTGACGTTTCAAAAGTGCCTGTAAATGGTTTATTTGAAATAAAATGCTTTGATTTGTACATCTGCTTTTTGAAAAGTATTTGTTTATACCAAAAAGCTATAGCCTGTCTGGGTGCTATGTGCCATTAAATTCCGTTCAGAGATTTAGTCAGGCACTTTTGCGTTTATAATACCAGTATTGAAGTGTACAGGAGTTTATTAAATCATTTATTAACGCACTTGCATCGTAAAACCACCACAACCTTATGAGAAATAGCCTCATTACCATACAAAACTGAATCCCCAGCTGGGTAGGTAATCTTACAAACATAAAAATTTAAGTCTAGCCCGACAAATTGCTTGCAGAGTTTTATGTTCTAGTGCAATTAATTTCCCTTGACGTGATTATAGTGGAAGGTGGTCGCCTCGTGTGGAAGGATTACCGCCATAAGTTACTCTGGAGATTTGTTCTTATCAGAGTAAATTGAAGACAAATTGCGCTGGAATTCCTTTGTGGTGTAAGTAAGAGGAAGCGAGTAGCGTTTCGTCTTGTGTCGATAACTTCACATAAAACATTTTAGGAATAATTTCATTGTCAGTACAGCCAGGAAGCGTGCTCCTTCATCGCTTTTGATCAGATGAGTTTGTGTAAAACGCGAGTTTATCCATAATTTTTTGTTTCTAGAAGTTACTCGACTGACTTTACCTCGATGTATGTATGTAAATCGGGCTGGTTTCCGCAACTCCACGACTAAGCGCGTATTTTGCGTGCAGGCGGGACAAATGCGTCATTCGATCCACCCCAGCTCCCCAAGGAGGGCCAGCAACGCCTTGGTGTTACCAACTATCTCGCAGAGGTTACCTGGGTTTCCGAAGTACTTTGCCCTGTAATCCGCGACTACCGGGCAGCTTAGAAGCAGGTGTGCTGCGGTCTCATTCTCCTCCATGCAGGCTCTGCATAGCGGGAATACTTTACCTCGATATATCTCGGCAACGCGACGGAAACAATGTTGCTATCAGTTTTTGCTTATTGAAGAGTTATATTGTTGGGGGCTATGCCACTATGGTTCTATGCCCTTCAAGCTTTTTACGACCGGTACTTTCGGCTGGGCGTTGCATATCAGTCACTCAGTAACGAAAAGTTTTAGATATACTCGTACCTATTGATGATTTATTCATAATTCTTTTATTTTTGTTACAGGTAATTGCGCGTTTCAACAAGATTTGTGACCTGAAGTATTTGTAAGTCCTGAATATTGTAGGAGAAAACAGACGAGAGCCAAACCTCGAAATTTGGAAAAAAAAAATTAAAATTTAAAAAACTTTTTAAATACAAAGTCTCGACGCCCATGTTTCCTCTTAAGGTGTAAAAAAGGGGATGAAGTCGCGGGAAAAGTGCTAGTGTAAATATAAAAACTTCCCTACCTACCTATGTAAATGAGACCTAATATCGCTTTGCGCTAAAGCCATTGCCAGCTAAAGGAATATGTTATTACTACTAATAAGCATGCAGATGGGAGTGCCACCACACATTTGCATGTACGAGTACGTTTGTACCCGATTATTTAATACAACTTGAGGCACCTGGCAGCTAATTCAATATTTACATTGATTTCCGGTACATAACTAAACAGGAAGATTGAAATATGAGTGTGTTCCTTCAAATGAATGACCTAAAGCTAATTTAGGAACCAAATTGGTTTTCGCGCGGACACGATACCCCTTGCATGGCTGGTATCAGATTATCAAGCGTTACGACTATCACCCGTCGATCATCCAAGGATCCATGGCTAGCGTTGCGTTACCTTGAATATCGACCCGTGATGCTGTTATCAGTTCGTCCGCTTTTCACTTGCACCACACACCAGCATCTCACTAACAGATTTTTCCCCATTAAAATATAAATACAAAGGGTGTTATTGCCAACATCTTAGAGAACGTTCACACGAAGTCGGGTTATTTGTTGCCATCCTGCTTGAAAAGGCTATTCACACTTCATAGGCAATTATTGGACATAAAATATTGAAGGATGGAAATTCACGAAGGAAAAATGATATAGAAATAGAATGGGGTTACTGTGGAAATGAAGGCAAAGAGAAAAGTATTGAAGAAGAAATGCTGCGCTGCAAAGTAGTCGGGATAATTGGTATTTTTTTTAAGGATAGGAAATCAATAAATGACTCCTCCCGCTCTGGGCGAAGCAGGAGGGAGTGTCAGACTCTTACTGACTAAAACCCATCCGTGTCCCTTTGCGTTCCTGGGCCACGGTGACTCTTACGAACAAATTCCGCAGCCCCAGCTGGCACTGGCCCTGTCTTCTATGCTGACAGCTCTTTGAAGCGCGCGTGGAATATAACGCGCCGTCGCCGTCGAACCGGACCTGGTTCTGATCGGACGGCGAGCCACCCAATGCTCGCCGTCTGCAGGCCCCGGGATATGGGTAGGACTATTTTGATGAGCTTAACTAGAGACTAACCAACTTTAGGCAAACAAAACTCGCATAAGCAATTTTCACTGGCTCGCAAACGTCTACTCCCCCTAACGTAGCATATGAAATGGACATTATTTATACTATTTGAAAGCTCAATACCATAACAAGTGCAGGGGTGGATTTTCAAGGTCCAGCAACGCTCGCTGAGCTCGGTCTATGGGTGACCATTATACAGAGATCCCCTCCGTGCCTCGGAAAGCATCGGCATTACTGGCTGTCATTTGTAGATCTTTGGCAGTTGTTGCAAACAGTCACAAGTTGGAAAATCTGACACCAGTCTACCAAGAAGTACCGTGTTACTGAATTACTGGGTTGCGAAGGTCAAAAAAACAGTATCTCCATCTAAAGTACTGGTACTCAGCAACAAATCTGATTAGCCTGGAAGTCGACACCAATAAAGTTGGGAAAACCTAGGCAAATTGATTTGCATCCGCAACCTCTGCTTCTACGGTTTTAACCTTATAATCTATCGCCGGCCAACCGCATGCCATTGCAAAAGAATATTTCACCAAGAGTTTTGTCCCTTGCCGTAAAATTGTACATGTTTATAACTCATTCCTTCCAGTCGGCAGCACTGTCCTCTATCTCACCGTGTGGGCGTAGAAATGACGCGAACGTTCCGCAACACCGGGCTTATGATAGCTATTTGTTATTTTTGGGGATTTTCCCGTAAATATCACGTTGAGTGAAAATGTTCTCAAGTGGTAGCAATGACATTACGCTTGAACATCTTCATAGGCTTTACTTTTATCCAGTATTTTACGGTTTCGTAGCGAAATGGTAGCTACGGAACCCTTACAATATCAATTTACCCGCTGTTCGTAGTTAAATAATAACAGCCGGACGGGTCGATCTTTAAGTTTGAACAACGCTTGCAAAGGCCGGTTTGTGGATGGGTGACTTTCTTAACCCTCAGAAAGTGACGTTCAGTAGTAAGTCCCGACTGTCTTTTGTAGATATTGACAGTCGATTCGGATTGTCAGAAGCTAGAATATCTGACATCAGTCTTGCCAAGACGTACCTTGTTACCCAGTTACAGGGTTGTGGAGATGAGAAATGCAGTCGCTTGCTCCTCGAAAAACAATAATATGCAGCTGAATCCGTTTTGATTGGAACCCCCAAAGGTGTTGGAATACTTCAATGTTGTGCATGCGTAAATAGTTATCGCGACAAAACAGACGTTATGTTTTCGGGACTCGTCGAGCTTCATTGACTTGGCGTTTTACTGGTGGTCGCCACTGTGGTTCTCAAGAATTATAGTGGTTGGGAATAGTGTAGCGGGCTTGTCCCAAAATGTACATTAAAATAGTCATCCCGAATACGGAACCCTGGCCCGTATTTCTCGTAGTGCTTAAGTCTACTAAGAAAGAACTAAACGCAGTATTGTTAATAATGTTTTGTAGAGGTAATACTATTGTTATGTCAACTACAAGTAAGGAAGATCCATTATTCTTTTTTCTGGAGATAATACACGGAGATTGGACTGACAGGTACGCCTTAGGCAATACATTCACCAAGAAAAATTTAACAAAGGTCAAAATCAAATATATTTATTTGCTGGAATATAGTAGCGGTTGGCGTCCTATTGAATACATTCTAGTTCTTCTAACTTAACAGACACACCTGTGTATTATGTGTTGCTGGATTCGTTTAAAACGGAAAAGGAAACCCATTAACACGGCACATCTTCGCAAGACTGTTTCCAAAAGCTTACAACGCTAACATCTTCAAAGTTAGAGTAAACAGGCTCCTTCTGGGTAGGCTCGCTCCATCGTATGTCATCTCAGACATATACTAGAGTCATATACAAGAGCAAACCCATCAATAATAATAATAAAAAAGACTGGAGTCAGATCTACTGACTTCCGAAATCCGGAACGACTGCCAAAGATCTACAAATGACCGGGACCAACGGCTTAACGTGCCTTCCGAGGCACGGAGGAAAATCGGTATGTTAAGATGGTCACCCATCCACTTACCAACCTTGGCAAGCGTTGCTTAACCTTCAAGATGGACCCGTGCGGCTGTTATTATTTAGCCACGATCTCCTCCGTAAAACCATCTACTAATACAAAGGAAATACCTTAAAATAACACGATACCAATATAATTTTCCATTACAGAAAATATGAGTTATTATCCCGTACAATCTCGTCCCAGGTCATTAACAGTTCGTATCGGGCGCCGCCAATTAATGGCCACGATCCTGTCCTGACGACTTTCCGATATCCGGTATTAGGTACTCTCCTACGCAACCAACACTTGGGAACCGAAAACAGAATAATTTACTTGTAAATGTTTGTAATAAATGGTAAAGAAGCGGTTTTGTGTCGACGCAAATAGGTCTAATTTAGAGGTTTTTTTTTTGGTTGGAATAACAACTTTTTGCTTCGCTCATCTTCTAATAAAGAGATCGTATATCTATTGTCATCTATATTTTTGATAATGATTTATTCGTGGAACGTAATAATACTCGAGAAAGCAGACTGTGGAAAAATCTTATAGATTTCCGAGAATCGCCGAAGTTTTCGGTACGGTTTCCAATCATATACACCCACATCAGATTATTACATTTATTTTGGCAAACAATAACTCATAAAATCTTACCACTATTTTAAATACGAAAGTTTGGATGGATCCATTCCATCCACATGTTTGTTACTCGATCACGCCAGAATTGCTGAACGAATCTGTATGAAATTTGTTATATATAGTCTGCAATAGCACACGGTCACAGTATCGCAGCATGCTTTTTATCCCAGTAGTATGTTCCTTTGGGATAATATCCAAATTTACTCGGGCAAAGGCGGTTGCAGAAGCTATTTGAATCAAATAAACAATACCATATTTTCCTCCGATATACAAACAAACCACACATAGAAAAACCGGTTGAAATGCATGAAAAATTACCACCATCATTACTTTTAAAGGACCCGAAGATTTCCCCCAGGATATCTCCCAGTGTCGATTGTAGGTACACATTGAAGAGTAAAATTGCTACAATGTTCTATTTTACAGCCTAAACAAGAGAAAAGTAAAATACATTGTGAATCTTTATAAAACATAAATATTAAAAAAAACACACTTTGTCCATCAGTAAAATTAAGCTTAGTTTCCCATATTTTTTATAAGTGCACATTACACCTAAAGAGAGCTTGTGGCTAGATAATAACAGCCACACGGGTCGATCTTCAAGGTTAAGCAACGCTTGCCAAGGTTGGTCTGTGGATGAGTGACCATCTTAACATAGCGAGTTTCCTCCGTGCTTCGGAAAGCACGTTAAGCCGTTGGTCCCGGCTGTCATTTGTAGATCTTTGGCAGTCGTTACGGATCAGGCATCAGGTTATCGGACAGTAAATCTGACGACAGTCTTGCCAAGAAGTACCGTGTTACCCAGTTAATGGGTTGTGGAGGTCTGGTAGGCAACCACTCCGCGTAAAGTACTGGTATTCAGCTAAATCCGGTTTGACTGGAAGCCGACCCCAATATAGTTGGAGAAAGGCTAGGTAGATGATAAATGATAGGCTTTTTGCGAAGTCCATAGTTGCACATAGTACAGCATGCATTCAGTAGTTTCATTCCACCCTGGTGTATGTGTACCAGTAATTGCGGTACTGCGGTATCATTAGGCACTCTTCCAAGTACTTGTCACTACTTACTTTTTATAGCAGTCTTTAAATCCGATACGTTTCCGAAACTGTTAAGGACTGAAGTGGAGCATTAGGAAGGTTCTGAATGTGGGACTTTAAGTACCAAAGATGGTGATGATGTAAAAGTTGTAAACTTTTGACTCTGAAATGCAAAACTGTTTCTTGCTGCCGCCCACGGCTTCGCTCGCGTGATGGGAATTATCCCAGGAGAACATAGTCCCGGGGTAATAAGTATCCTACAATCCAGGATAGGGTGCCAAATTTACAATAAATCCATTTAGCCTTAAGATTTGAAGAGGTAACAAAAAAACTCACTTTCACATTTCTAATAATATATTATGTGTACTTGTGTGGGCAAAAAGCCTCGTTTTCTGATCCTTGTATTTGATCATGAAAACCTCTGTTAACAAAAGATGAGGACGATACAGTGCGTTGAAGACTGACGTCATGTCGCTGGTAAAAATTGTACCATCATAGTGACGTCACGCGTGTTTTTAACGCACTGTATCGTCTTCATCTTTTGTTTACGTACAAAAAAAAAAGAAAAAAATACGAGTCCAATATTTTGAAGAAATTAGTCTGTTGGACTAATTAGACTTTTTTTGTAAAATACCATAATTATCTATTATACGGTCCTTTAAAAAAAACCATGGTTTTTAAAAAAAATATGTTTTTTCAATATATGTAACGGAAAACTGATGAAAATATGAGTAAACGAAAACTGCTGATACTCTGAGCCAGTTTTCTAAAGATTCCAAGGAACTATTTCTACGGTTGCAGATCCTCAATCAATACATATCCATTTCAGAAAGTAAGTACTGAAACTAATTACTAAAAGTAATTTGGTACGTACATTAAATTGTTTTATGGTCGCCGAAGGCTTTCAGAGTGTTCCAAGAAATCGGTGGTAGACAATGGGCCCATATCCGAGGAAGTCTGAGGCAGACCGTGAAATGGGGGCAGAAGTCATAAGCGGATCGAGGGTATTGTGGAAACAAAAGATCCAAGAAGCTCTAGACAATTGACATTCAGTTAGCCCTTTTTATGAATGGGACATCATCAAATGACTCCCGCTCTGGGCAAAGGAGAAGGTAGTGTCAGATTCTTACTGACTAAAACCCGTCTGTGGTCCTCCTTGTGCCCTTTGCGTTCCAGGGCCGCAAAAAAAAACCGCAGCCCTGGATTCTGTTAGCCCGAGCATGGTGAAAGCGATTGTCAAAACGTCAAAAATGTCTATGCTTTAATAGCGCTTTAAATGTGGCGTAGCGTGATACACAAGAGGCGCATTGTACACTGCACAGTTCTTAAGATATGTGACGTCATAGTGGTTAACGGTGAACAAGGGGGCTAAAAAGGCCACTTTAGGGAATCATAATATAAATCACGCAACAATCTGTCAAATTTCATTTTCATCTTTATCGCTAATGTATTAGGTTCAAGGTTGATTGCGAAAATTTTACAGTGGTAATTAATTGATGACTTATTATCGCGCCTCTGGGGCCAAATGGCAAACTATCATCAGTAGCGATTTCTGAAATGTCAAAATGGAATGTCAGTCAAATACAGGGTGTAACAGATAAAACGCAAAACCTGAAAAGGGGTTTGGAGGGTATGCGGTACAAAGAGTAAATTCCCTCAAACCTCCATTAAAAAGGGAGGATCCTCCAACCGGACGGTTGTTGTATACAGGGGTTATTGTTCTCATTATTGTAAACAAAATTTACTAAGGGACCGGTCTTGAAATCACGAAAATAATTGAAAGACTCTGCTCAGTTATAGAGGTAGTAATCAAAGTTAATTTTGTTGATGTTCAAAATTATTTCATTTCTAAGAAATAAACTCCGTTGATTGTTTTCGAAGTTAATTTATTTAAAGCTGCTTCTGCTTTACTCCCAATTATCTGAGACTTAAACCATTTCCAGGAAGAGATGATACTTTGAAACGTATTTTTAACTTTCTAACTTTGTATTACTTGGAGAAGTTTTCTCCGAAACCGAAATTGCTATCGGAAACTGCTGTAATTCTAATTGAATTAGGTTATCTACAAATTACACACAAAAAAATTAAATTACTATTTACGGCCGTTTATATCTCTGCTTTTTTAAACCTCAGATTTTCATCATTCATGAGTTTTTCATTAAGGCGGAGATACTACCTGAGAGTAGCTAATTTTAAAATGAAATTCACGTCTAAACGGTTAGTTGTAATTTTTGGGAAAAATATGTTGCATTCAAATATTTTCTTAATATTTTATTTTGATTTTTATTCGTTGAACTTAATGTAATTAATTTGTAAAGACATAAAGACGACAATCGGATCAAAACTACCGGGCGTATTTCAATGGAATTTATACCATGTCAAAGACAATTTAATCATCTACTTTTTAATATACGGTTATTTTTTTAAAGTCGTAGTTAAACTACAGAATTTTAGGTAGCGCGGGTGTTAAACTTGTGCGCGTTTTGTTCCCTCAAGGTTGCTGGCGCATGTTGCCGTCTTTATTGTAAGGTGATAAACGAGAAAAAAATTTAAATCTCCCGTGCAAAGCGGTCGCTAGTTGACTATAAGTATATGTTTCCTCTCAAAACAAGCAAGCTTCACCTTCTCGACCTTTACTAGGCGTCGTCGGCCATTAGGCCAAATACAAAACGATCATCGCGTAAATACGCACTATGTCGTACAAATGAACGCGACGATCGCGTATTCGCGCATCACTTTGTATTAGAACAACGACTTTTACACCAAATCGCTACACACTTATAACTTACTACTCATACAGTAAACACACAATACGGGGGCGATCATGTAGAAAACAGCGGTACATTCGGTGATTCCTATACACTCTCACACTCAAATAGGTTTTTGTAATCACTTTTAATACTGTTACTTTTCATGTACCTAGTACCTATGTAATAAGGTCAATGACTTTTGAAGTTTTGTCAAGCCGTAGGTATATTTACTGGTCACTGTCAACTAGGTAAATAACATGTTTTTCTTTTACATTTGTGAATATTTATACCCGTTAAAAGTATGACAAGCTGCGTCTTGTTTCGGGTCCCTTATCCGGAGGGTAACCAACGGAGTTCTGTCACTAAGCCTCCGCTGTCCGTCTGTCTGTCAGAATGCTGTATCTCATCAATCATGAACCGTAATAGGTAATTTACACAGAATGAGTATTCTTCGTGCCTAGAAGTGACCGTTTCACTCAAAACTGAATAGTTTTATCAAGTATCAGTGAAAGTTCCAAGTGGACGAGCTCGTGGCTAAATAATAACAGCCGCACAGGTCGATCTTTACAAAAAAGATGGTTGTCTGTAAAGTCGGTTTACGAACGATAATTTTACGTGATAACGTCATAAGAAAACAATTGAATTCGTAACAAACAAGCCGAACGCTTAGGTCGATCGTGCCTCTCTATCGCTTGTTCCGCGCTCTCGCTTGCACGCTCGGCTCAGGCGGAACATGAAACTTTCGTGCGTGCAGCCGACGTGGATCGATTTATAAAACGTTATCACGTCAAAATTCATCAGAGTCGGTTCAGCGATTTAGATGTAACAGCGAAGGTAACAAAAAAAAACTCACTCTCGCATTTATAATACAATTGAGGATTAGAATTACTATCAAAAATCCCTTAAAAGCGTTTCCCAACAGCATACAATACAATACACATTTTTTCCGTACCCAACAGTTCAGAAACAGATAAAAATCTAACACACGTTTTATTACCACATTAGCCTTTCCTCGTCGTAAGCAAGGCGTTTGATCGACAAGGGAACCTCGCGAACCCTTCAGCCGACTCAATAGAGCGAGGGAATCCATGTTAAAATACTATGTTTATCTATTTCGGGAGGTCTTCCTGTAATCTTGTTCTTCGAGAACCCATTTTAGAGATCTCTTGACAGGGTACTGACGATGTAAATTTGACTTTGCCTGAGGGAGTAAGGATGGGATAACTAGATGAGATATATGTGATATTGGCAGTTCGTAGACGGTTTTAAATTCGCCGCAAAATGCCGCGCTGCGGCCGCGCATCATTTTATTGATCTACTAGTGATGATGCGGTGATGATGGTGTGTGTGTGATCTGTGTTCAAGTCTAAACATGAATGAAAATCAATTTGAAGAATTATCGATGAGGTTAAGAGTCGTCCAGCGATATGGGATTCGAAATCAGCGAGTGTTTTAAAGAGCACAAATAGTATTTTGAAGGGTGTTTTTTGTTTTCCAAATAAGGTTCCAAACGGAGAAGTGTTGTTGTTGAATTGTTTTCTTGATAATCGTATGTAATTTTGAAATTTTTGGTCACAGACCTTTTACTTTATGAAATTCAGTTCGTTGACTTATACAAAATAATGGCAACATTTTCTTAAGTTTTTTTTTTCCAAATGTTTTTTGTTTTAATAGTAACACTAACAGCAGTGTTTCGTCGTCAGAGTCTATCGTAAAACTATGTACAACACTGTGATGCTCGAACCAAGCGGTTGCAGCGCGGCACTGCGGCTAATTTGAAAGGTCTTTTTTTCGATTAATTCTTTCTCAGGTATAAATAAATCCACAGATTAAATGACGGTTCATTTGGTAGGAGATCAGGCGTTACCTGGCACCATAGTATCATATACTAATTTCCCTGGTCTAGAAATTTTACTATTGATTCTATAGACGACGAGAGAAATGTCACTGCTTCGTTTGCAACGAGTAGCCTTTTTTAGGGTTCTGTACCCAAAGGGTAACCAACGGAACCCTATTACTAACCCGCTCCGCTGTCCGTCCGTCCGTTCATCCATCCGTCCGTCCGTTCGTCTGTCTGTCAGCGGGCTGTATCTCAATAACCGTAATAGGTAGACCGTTTAAATTTTCAACGGTCTATTTATGGCAATGTCATAGCCAAACTGGAGACAACTTTACAAAGTATGCTTCCCGTGGGAATCGAACCCACGACCACCGAATCACAAGGCGAACGCCTAAACCACTCGACCATGGAGGTAAAATGAAGTATATTGTATCTTTAACCGAAATTTCTTTAAAACCGAATGGTCTACCTCTCTAAAGAAGAATAAAATGTACATCGTTACTGTAGCTGTAATCTCCTGCTACCAGCCACCCCCATAGATAAGGGGTTGTTTATTTTATGGTAATAGGCTTGGGGGCCGCAAAACAAACTAAGATAATGGGGTGATAATTTTGAGGGGGACAAAAATATGTTCTCATGTCTCACCTGAGAATTTCGAGCTTGTTATTATTATTTATTTGGTGGCATTACTGTTTTGGAGTTCGTTGCTAAATAATAAAAAAGCGGCCAAGTGCGAGCCAGAAAAATACAACCCACTTAAATTTTTAATTTTTATTATTTGTCGTTATAGCGACTATAGTACACACTGAAATTTTCAACGGTCTACCTATGTGTATGGTTCTTGAGAATTTGAGATACAGCCCGCTGACAGACAGACGGACGGACAGACTGATGGACGGACGGACGGACGGACGTACAGCGGAGGCTTAGTAATAGGGTGATTACTTACTCTTTGGGTACGGAACCCAAACTAAAACTAAATCATAGAGTTTGAAAAATGTATCAGTTGATGTTTAACTTTTGTAAATTTGAAGTATTTTGACAAAAATGAGCGCTATCCTTTAGTTTGCCATGTGCCTTTATTTCCCAGAATTTAATCTTCCTATTAGCGTATTCACTTTCGAATAATACGGGGGTCGACCAACACAAAACATATTCGCCCATAACCGGTCGAAACGTACGCACCTGTGCATTCAGACGCACAGACCTGATAACGTGCCGATATTGCGCCCATCGCATCGGATTTACATGAAAGTGATGTCGGACGGGGAAATTGAAGCTGTTTGGATGTCCGATGAATTATGGGGCTATTTTGTACTATTCATAAATCATAGGACTTGGTGTAAGTAGAGACAGTATGGATGTGGATGAGGCAAGAGGAGAAGAGTATTTAACTTTTTTCTTCTGCCTTTAGTCATTGGTTAAAGATTTCAATTAGATAAGTATTAACAAACAGTTGCGGAATTTGTTCGAAAGAGTCACCGTGGCCCTGGAACGCAAAGACCATTATGAAGGGATGGGTTTTTTAGTCAGTAAGAGTCTGACTGCCCCGCCCAAAACGGAAGGAGTCATTTGATGATTTACAATCCAAAGAAAGGGGTGATAAAATATTCTTTCTAATTTTCTTTCTTTATTTTCTTTCTCTTGTACGTAGTAGAGCTTTGAGGAAATTATTTTAAGCCAGCCTAACAACATCCTGGGTGGCTCGCCGTCTGATCAGAACCAGGCCCAGGTCGGCGGCGAGCTGCGATCCCAACGCGGCTCAAGGAGATGTCAGCACGGAAGACGGGGCCCACTAGGGCCAGTGCCTTTTGGGGCTGCGGACTTTGTTCGAAAGAGGCACCGTACCCTGGAACGCAAAGGGCACTAGGAGGAACACGGATGGGTTTTAGTCAGTAAGAGTCTGACATTCCCTCCTGCTGTACCCAGAGCGGGAGGAGTCATTTGATGATTTCCCATAGGTACTAAAAAATAAAATTGAAATTGAAATTCGTTTATTCAGGTTATTTACACCCATTTCAATACAGTTAAAATCACACACAGAAAAAAATAAAAAATAAAAGATAAATTAAATTAAAATTCATAAATTAAATTAATTAATTATTGCTGAGAAATTAAATTGGAATCAATAAGAAAAAAAAAAAGAAAAAAAAAAAAAAACCCCATCCACCCAGCTTTTCACAAATAACCCTCTCTTAGCTCAGTTATTACTCAGTACACAATAGACAGACATACAGGCAGATATCAAACCAGTTTAAATAATAGTAGATTAGGTACGGATCTCGACGCGCTGCAATGGAGCCGACCGCGCCGGTTAGCTCTCGGGCTTGAAGTGGGCTTGAAAAGTGGACTTGAAATATGTAGTGGGAATATTATGTGCTTTGAAAATAGTACAAGCATATTGGGATTGTTTTGGAGAGTGGTTTTAATAGGATTATCGGTAAAAATAAGGGATAAATGGTTTATAAATATGCGGTGAATCTATTTAGAACTAGTTGACCTTTAGCCTTCTTCGATAAATGGGGAAGGCTATACGGGAACAGAATATGCGTGTACGAAGTTGCGGGCAAAAGCTAGTCATCTGCCTAGCCTTTTCCTATCTATATTGGGGTCGGCTTCCAGTCAAACCGGATTCAGCTGAATACCAGTATTTTACGTGGAGCGGCTGCCTACCAGACCTCCACAACCCATTAACTGGGTAACACGGTACTTCTTGGCAAGACTCGTCAGATTTACTGTCCGATAACCTGATGCCTGATCCGTAACGACTGCCAAAGATCTACAAATCACAGCCGGGACGTGCTTAACGTGCTTTCCGGGGCACGAAGGAAACTCGGTATATTAAGATGGTAACCCATCCACAGATCAACCTTTGCATGCGTTGCTTAACCTTAAAGAGGGACCCGTGTGGCTGTTATTATTTTTTCTACACTATCGCATTGGGTCACTATAATGATAGCTGTATGTATGTCCGTAATAAATAAATAAAATAAATATTTAATCACGAGCTCCTCGGGCAAACGCTAGTATCTAAATAAAATTACCGGTGATTGACAGTTTTGCGAGGCATACACAGGCCTGCTTTTTTATTTTTATTTGGGACAAGCCCGCCACACATTCCCAACCACTACTACTCCTGAAAGCCAAAATCAACAGTGGCGACCACCAGAAAAACGCCGAGCCAATGAAACCCGACCAGTCCCGGAGAAACGATTCAACTGTCTTGGATCCTGCAACGATTAATCAGAAAAGTACAGCGGATGAGCAGGAAAAAATATACAGGCCTTAAGATAATTTTGATATTATGAATCTGCCTTGCTTTTCCCAACTATGTTGTGTTTGGCTTCTAGTCTTACATCTTGCAGCTGAATACCAGTATTTTACCAGTCACAGTATTTTACTTATAACATGAAATACTCTGGCAAGACTGGTGTCAGATCTTCTAACTTCTGACTGATAACGATTGTCAACTATCTATAAATGGCAGTTGAGACCAGCGCCTGAATATGCCTTCCAGGGCACGGTGGAGTCTTGGCATGCAAAGGACGGAGGGAGACCTCCCATTCAAGACCGACCTCGACAAGCGTTGCTTAACTTTAAAGATCGACTCTTGTAGATCAGCCATGAGCTTCTCCGAGATATTTATAATAGTAAGTTTGACTTACCTTGTCAAACACTTCTCGTAGAACTTTCTAACATAATTGAAACTGTTACCAACACAAACAAACTACATATAACATTTGAACTCAACCCATTGGTTCCATTACATTCGCATCGCGCTCCAATTCCCTTCACACTCCTGATAATTGACGAATAGGTAGAACTTGTGAAGCTGGCAACTTTGATGGAGTTCCATTCCATTCATGAATTAAAACCACTTTGTAAAATACTGGACTACAGCAGCAAACAGTATTTAGAAGAGAAAAGTAAGACAATACAGTTATTTAGCAAAAATGTACAGATTTACAAAGCAATCAAAATTGTAAAACGCTAAAAACCATTTTGTTGCCCACTATGGCATTGAAAATAATAATATAAATAGCCAGAAAATAAATAAAACAATATATTTTTTTTAGTTCTCAAAATCAAAAGGTATTTATTCAAACTATACTAAAAATCAGCACTTTTTGAAGGTCAAAATTTACATGAAGAATTCAGTCCCCCAAATCGCTCACCCATTACCACTACTTTTTTTATTTGTAATGAATTTGCTCTTGACTCTAGTCTATGTCAGAGATGACAGAGAAAAAGTCTACGATGGAGCGAGCCTACCCAGAAGGAGCCTGTTCTCTCTAACTTTGAAGAGATTAGGGTTGTAAGCTTTTGGAAACACAAACGCAGTCAGAGAGTTCCACTCCTTTGCTGTGCGCATTATAAAAGACGTTTGAAAACGTTTAGTGCAAATTGGTGGAATAGCCACTTCCTAGTGTTTTAGCTGGGAAGAAGAAGTGGCCAACAAACTCCCCAGGAACACAATTGTCTGTTAAGTTTGAAGAACTTGAGTTTATATAACTTAAATAGATATAATTTCCTAAGTGTAGCCTAACCGACCTGATGCTTAAGATAAAGTTCTTTTGAATTGAGAAAATGAATTGTACTTTCCCAGATTTGAGCCCACGACCTCAAAACACGAGGGACATTGTCATAACACCTTTCCAATAATATAGGAAATCATCTTTCTTTTTTATTCTGAGCTTGTGCCGATTCATTTAAAGTTGTTAAGTGCAAAATCAACATGCTTAGTAATGGTCATGCAACTGTTGGTCACTTGTTGAGGAGCTCGTGGCTAAATAATAACAGCCGCACGGGTCGATCTTGAAGGTTAAGCAACGCTTGCCAAGGTTGGTATGTGGATGGGTGACCATCTTAACATAACGAGTTTCCTCCGTGCCTCGGAAAGCACGTTAAGCCGTTGGTCCCGGCTGTCATTTGAAGATCTTTGGCAGTCGTTACGGATTGTCAGAAGCCAGTAAATCTGACTCCAGTCTTGCCAAGACGTACCGTGTTACCCAGTTAATGGGTTGTGGATCTGGTAGGCAGCCGCTCCACGTAAAGCACTGGTATTCAGCTGAATCCGGTTTGACTGGAAGCCGACCCCAATGTAGTTGGGAAAAGGCTAGGCAGATGAACTGTTGGTCACTTGTTGATTTGGTTCTCTTTTTAAACCGATTTCCTAAAAAGGAGGAGGTTCTAAATTCGGCGGGTATTTTTTTTAAAGTATGTACACTGATTTCTCCGAGGTTTCTCATCCGATTTGTGTGATTATTTTTTAGTTCGATGCGGCATGCTCCCGTTGCATCCATTTGATGCAGTTTGGTTCCGTAGTTTTTATTTTATGAGCATTTTTGCTTATTTAAATGTTTGCATACACGAAGACGTCGTCCAAGTATCGCCAATTAAAAGTGAAAAATAAAAAACTTTTTTTACAAAAAATTATAACCGACTTCCAAAAAAACACTACAAAGTATAAAATAACTTTAGAAACCCTAAGAAACAGCGAGAGGTGCGCCAAAACAAAACATCGATTTCTATACCAACTGTTTGTTTTCCAAAGGGTCGGTTAAAAAAAACAATTCCACCCAGGAAATTCAAGGAATGAGGAAATTGAAACCTTTCGTAACTGTGACACACAGATGTGACCACAAACCCATTTTTATTAAAATTTGAACACAAAGTATGCTAAGTTGCGAGCGAGGCTTGAAACAAAATCGTACCATTTTTTTCAAAGACCAAATTGATTTCTATCTGTTACCGTAGGTACGTATCAAATGTCCATTTCAATTTGGACCTTCAGAAAGACTAGAAAAAAGCCTATTTTCCATTTTTTTTAACCTTTCTCAATTTCTTCGCGTTCTTTCGCAATGAGCATACAGGCAAAAAGTATTTTGTTAAAAATTAGCTCTTCCGTAATTTGCCATATGTTATTACTTCCCAGAATGTGATCCTTATTAGAGACGCTTTTGGGTAGTGTTATAATAGGAGATATTTTTTCTTTTTGATTTATGAAATTTTGTTGAATTTTAAACACGCTTATGATAGCTTGCCAATCGAAAATTGTTTATGGCTATATTTAATTAAATTAATTAAAAAAAAGACCATTAGGTACCTTCACTCTTTTGAAAACCGAAAAAATTTAGTTTCAACTGACAGTATTGAACATGGAGAACATGCCTTGGCGTGTTTATAATATACTATATCAACAAAATTTGATAAAAAATATGTCTCATCTATTTTAATATGTTTCATCAACGTGTGTGAAGGTAGATCTTCCATGGCTAGGAATACCGACATTTTATATATTTTTTATTTCTTATGGGTTTGCTCTTGACTCTAGTCTATGTCAGAGATGACAGAGACAATGTCTACGATGGAGCGAGCCTACCCAGAAGGAGCTTGTTCACTCTAACTTTGAAGAGATTAGGGTTGTAAGCTTTTGGAAACACAGACGCCGAATTTTCGAAAATCCAATAATGCAGTTTTAATTTTCATCAAAATCGGTCTCGAGGTTCCTTACAGTGTTTTCCTCCTAGTTTCGGATTTGGCCTGAATAGTATGTGTCGAATCGATACGCAGCCTTTGATAATTTCAACACAACCTTATGAATTCGATAAAATTGCCTTTGTTGCAACAAAGGATTCCGGAGTGATTGCGTTACACACAACCATTTTCATTTCATTTATTTATTTCATTCCATTTTATCAATGACAATGCCTTTCATTTTGAAGATTAAATAACATATTATATATTGCGTTCATTGAATAAAAGAAAAAAGTAGTAAATTACCTTGTGCGTTCAGTATACATTCTTAAAAAAAAAAAATTTGCAATTTAAGTAGATGTAATGCAATCAAGTACTTAACAACTTAAATATTTTGATATTCTGGTGGACTTAATACGACATGGACAAGCATTCTTTGACTAACTAGATATTCTGTCCATTATTTTGAAATACTACGCACTGATCAATCTTCAAGGTGAAGCATCGCTTGCTGAGGTTGGTCTGTGGATGGGTGACCATCTTAACATACAGAGATTCCTCCGTGTCTCGGAAAGCACGTTAAGCCGTTGGTTCCGCTGTTATTCGTAGATCATTGTCAGTCATCATTACGGATTGTCAGAAGCCAGATATCTGACTCCAGTTTTGCCTAGAAGTACCGTGTTACCCAGTTAATGAGTTGTGGAGGTCGGTAGGCAGCCGCTCCATTTAAAATACTAGTATTCAGCTGAATCAGGTTTGACAGGATGCAACCCCAATATATTTGGAAAAAGGCTAGGCAGATGACTGTTGCAGTAGTAGGTAGTCAATATTATTAGTACCTAACACTTAAAAAGCTTATAATATTTATTTCTTCAAATTGACTTTTAACAGTTCCTACAAATGGAAGACTTTGCAGTATTTTTCTCAGAATCAAGTACAAAGCTTTTCTAGTAAAATATTGCTAAGATACTCATTTTCTTTGACTTAAAGAGGTATTCAAAGAAAATCGGTGAGTTAATAGCTTTTACAGGGTAATTTATTTTGCATACTCTAGCGAATGCATAACGGAAACGAGATATTATAGAATATGAGATGCATGGTACTTATTTACCTAGTATTTCTAAGTGGAGTGGAATTCATGTGCTACATTCTACTCTGAGGAGCTCTTAGCTAAATAATAATAGTCGCACGGGTCGAACTTCGAGGTTAAGCAACGCTTGCCGAGGTCAGTCTGAGGATGGGTGACCATCTATAAATTGCGAGACTCCTCCATGCCTCGGAAAGTACGTTAAGCCTTTCGTTCCGGTTGTCATTTGAGGATATTTGACACTCGTAATGGGTAGTTAGTACGAAGCCAGAAAATCTGACACCAGTCTTGCTAACGGGTATTTATCTCGCCTTTTCTCAACTATGTTGGGGTTACCTTATGAAGCTGATTACTAGTATTTTACATAGACCGACTGCCTATCTGTGCCGATGTGGCTGAAAAGTTCTGGAGTGGCGACCGTGTACCTACCGGAAGAAGCAGCGTTAGAAGGCCTCCCACAAGGTGGACCGATGACCTGGTGAGGGTTGCGGGTAGCCGATGGATCCGAGACGCGCAGGACCGTTCGTTGAGGCGACACTTGGAGGAGGACGTCTTTCGGCTGATATGATGACCTGACCTCCAAAACACAGTAACTGATTACATAAAACTATATCAACACCACCAAACACAATTAATTATCTCATAGTTGTTCGTATTTCCGCTTGTTTAAGAGGAGACTAAATCGGATGTCAGTCAGATCGCCTCTCAAGTGTTTACGTCGCCGCAACACAGCTCTGTGACAAGGGGGTTGAATTACGATCCTGTTAGTTGACTACCGTATGTGTTGTGTATGTGTACGGTTGGCTAAAGAGATGGGTTACCAGAGGGCTTAGTGTAAGTTTTTTACGCATTCGATCGCGTTAACGTAAACCTTTGCTTTTGTCATATGGTATTGAAAATAAAAAGGTTTTCCGTTACTGTCACCAGACGGCGCTTATTCAGTTTCAATACGAATTGACGTTTACGGTAACGTTATCGATCGAGAACGTTAAAAAACTCGCACTAAGGCCACTGGTGAAAGAGGAATATCGATAGGGTTTGTGTTTCCCGTTAAGATCAGTAAATGGAGTACTACACAATATGCACTATGTATGACCAAAATGTCATATAACTTGAGGTTTTATTTAAAAACCTGCGCAACTTCATCTGCGTCACATGTTTTATTAATGCTCCGCTCGTATTGGTCATAGCGTGATGTTATACAGCCTATAGCCTTCCTCGATAAATGGGCTATCTAACACTAGGAATGTTTATCTCAACACATCATGCTCAAACAATCTAGAATTGGTCACGAAGCACAGGAAACACTGCAGCATACCAGACTGTTTTGTCAATAGTACAAACAACGTACAAAACCAACTAAGAAATAAAATAAAATAAAATTTACTATGTATTCGGTTAGTTATGAGAAAACGTTTTGTCGAGTACTAAGTTTGGTCGCGTTAATATAGATTTTTGCAAAAGCCTGTAACTACGGTCTTCCATCTATCTCTGAACCTAAATTCATGAAAATCGTTTCAACAATTTTTGCGTGAAAACAGTACAAACAACCTCATTTCTCATTATAATATTAGTGAGGATATCGTAATAATAGAGGTATAACTTAATGATGGTGGTGCCTGTCATCTACCTAGCCTTTTCCGAACTATATTGGGGTCAGCTTCCAGTCAAACCGGATTTAGCTGAATACCAGTATTTTACGTGAAGCGGCTGCCTACCAGACCTCCACAACCCATTAACTGGGTAACACGGTATTTCTTGGCATGACTGGAGTCAGATTTACTGGCTTCTGACAATCCGTAACGACTGCCAAAGATCTACAAATGACAGCCGGGACCAACGGTTTAACGTGCTTTCCACCCATCCACAGACCCACCTTGGCAAGCGTTGCTTAACCTTGAAGATCGACCCGTGCGGCTGTTATTATCTAGCCACGAGCTTCTGGTCCGGTGGTATGACTGTGTGCTATGCTATATTCTGCCTCTGCAGCTCTCTAACTGCCTCCGTGGTCGACTGGTTTAGGCATTTGCCTTGTGACCCGGTGGTCGTGGGTTCGATTCCCACGGGAAGCATACTTTGTAAAGTGGTTTTCCAGTTTGGCTGGGACATTGCAGGCTTGAATCATCTGATTGTCTGATAAAAATATGATTCCGTGCTTCAGAAGGCACGTGTCTCGACACTAATGGCGGTCGTCAAATAAACCATGTCAGAGGCCCTTGAGGCGGTTTAGAAACTGCCCACACGAGAAGAAGAAGAAGGGGGCTAAAGTAACTGGTAGATAATGCCTCATGCACTAAGACCACTTTATTACACGGTGTTTTTACTAATAGGTACATAAAGTTTAATAAATACACCTTTCATTCTCAAGATGCATACGACACCACATAAGAATCTGTGGCCTTAGTGCGAGTTTTTTAACGTTCTCGATCGCGTTAGCGTAAACGTCCATTTGTATTGAAACTGGATAAGCGCCGTCTGGTGACAATAACGGATAACCTTTTTTTTCTATACAATTTGACATAAGCGAACGTTTACGTTGACGCAATCGAGTGCGTTAAAAACCTTACACTAAGCCCTCTGACGTCATTCAGCAAACGACCATTATCGTCCGGTAAAATTATCATTAAGAATATCGAACATTCTTAACGAGTGTTCGTCGGCCGTAATATTTAATGATAAGATACACAACAGGCCACTAGATCGGAAACTGTTAATGTTTCCATGCTCCATTAGCCTTTATTTTAGCTTACCACTATATGAGGAAATGCAGAAGGGTAAGTTGAGTCACTTTCGTCCCGACTGCATCTTTGCAGTCGGGACGAGTTGATTGTTTGCATGTCCGTCTGTGTTAGGGACCTATCTAAGGACTAAACTGAAAAGGCTAAAAGGAGTATAATCCAAAATAGGTACAATAATACTGAAGTTGGTAAACGTATGAGAGTGCGCGTGCGCACCGTTGTCGGAGATCGGTAGTGTTTCGACGGCCGCCGCCGCTCGCCGCCTTCCGCTCTCTGACGACAGCAGCCGAAGATTGCCGAGTGGTCAGAGGCACCCGAACATCTGTATTTCGTTCTTTAGGAGCTCGTCGCTTAGTATTTAAAGCCACACGTGTTGATATCAAGGTTAATCAACGGTTGCCGAAGTTGAGCCGTGGACTAAGTTAACATACCGAGATTACCTCCATTTCTAGGAAAGAAGGATAAGCTGTTGGTCCCGGCTGTCATTTGTTGATCTTGGACAATCGTTACTGTTACTCATAAGCCGAGAATCTGAAAGCAGTCTTGCTTAGGGTTATGTATGTGCCACCCAATTGTACCGTCTAGTTGAGCATAACACCATTTTTTTTTCTCAAGCTCTGTTTTCGAAGTTTGTTTGCGAGTCTAGTTTGTTTTCGCACATTGTTCAAAGTGGTACTTCTGATAATAACGCGTATACCTATTTATCGTTACCGAGTTTGTATCAGATCTCAACGGTTTAGTATTGAGCTAGATAATTAGAATCTGGAATAGTTGGTATTACTTTGATTTACTGTAGTGTTTAAGTGTTAAAAGATATCTTAATAGCGTTTAGAGGTTATTGGTTGATATTTCTTTTGAATAAATATCAGCGGAACTTAGCAGATGGGTAGATAATAATAGGACATAGGAATCTTCATTATCCGCGGAGTATATTCATTTGGGATTTCCTTCACCAAGGCGAAATCGCTGTCAGAAGCAAGTGGTCTAGAATATTCTTTACCATGCTTTTCAGCCAGAGGTTTTTCTAGCGTAAAATTCGGATCCCAACGGAACGTCCACAATATGATCATCAATCAATGAATCAATAGTTCCTAATATATATAATTCTTCCGTTACTCACTGATTGAGTATTCACTCAGACGAGTGACTGACAGACAACGCTCAGCCGAAACGGTCGAAGAAAGCTGAAATTTGGCTTGAAGATACCGTTGGAAATGTAGGGGAGCACTAAGAGAGGATTTCCTGAAATTGTTACGGGAACGGGAAAAAACGGGATATGCGAAATCGCGGGAGAAGGCTAGTATTATTATAAAACTAGTTGCCCCGCGTCACAATTTACGTTACTGCTCCGCTCCTATTGGTCTAAGCGTGATGATATATAGCCTATAGCCTTCCTCGATAAATGGGCTATCCAACACTGAAAGAATTTTTCAAATCGACCAGTAGTTCCTAAGATTAGCGCGTTCAAGTAAACAAACAAACAAACTCTTCAGCTTTATATATTAGTACTAGCTGACCCGCGCGGCTTCGCTCCCGTCAACTGGCTACCCTACCTACCCTACCTACCCTACCTACCCTACCTACCCTACCTACCCCACCTACCCCACCTACCCTACCTACCCTACCTACCCTACCTACCCTACCTACCCTACCTACCCTACCTACCCTACCTACCCTACCTACCCTACCTACCCTACCTACCCTACCTACCCTACCTACCCTACCTACCCCACCTACCCCACCTACCCTACCTACCCTACCTACCCTACCTACCCTACCTACCCTACCTACCCTACCTACCCTACCTACCCTACCTACCCTACCTACCCTACCTACCCTACCTACCCTACCTACCCTACCTACCCTACCTACCCTACCTACCCTACCTACCCTACCTACCCTACCTACCCTACCTACCCTACCTACCCTACCTACCCTACCTACCCTACCTACCCTACCTACCCTACCTACCCTACCTACCCTACCTACCCTACCCGCTGTCAAATAATAACAGACAAATAATTAGCAATAAATTAAAATTGCGACTATAATTTGAGATTTAAACTATCCTATCTCTCAAGTTGGATCGAACTGCACATGGTGTGCGAATTTTATTATAATCGGTTAAGTGGTTTAGGAGTCCATTGAGGACAAACATTGTGACACGAGATTTATATATATTAAGAAGATATATAAGATTCTTTCGTAACTGAGTGGCTGACTGACTGACAAACAGCGCACAGCCGAAACTATTATCGTAGATCGTAGAAAGCTGAAATTTGACAATGTATTACGATAAAACTAGTAATAATTATGACCTAGTGCAGGACACGGACTACACGTATGCAAAGTTTCATTCAAATTTAAATCTGTCTGTTTTATGCGAGTCCCAAATAAACATTGTTCTTTCTTTTCTTTCTTTCTTTCTTTAAATCTGTTAAGACGTGAAAGAGTTAATTTCGCATTTACAATGTTAGTTTGCATTGTTTTCAAAGTAAGAGATTAAGTATTGCCATTCAACGTGGCAAGGCCGCCAGTCTCTTGGGCACATTACCAGCTGACAGCGTTGAGGATGAATTATTTGATGCTATATTTTAGTATTGTATTTGTTAGTTTCAAAGTTACATTAGTACCTAACGTAATTTTGTTTTTACTACCAAAACTTACCCAACACCCAATTTACCAATAAACCAATAATTGCCATCCCCGATTTAAAGTTATATCATCTAGATAGCTTGCCAGCCCATCGCCTCGAGTGCCACTTATAAAGTTCATCCTCCACCGTTAATATAAAATATATGGCGCTGCAATTTAAGAGAGCCATCGGGGAACCGATCGCCGCCTCGGTGAATGAGAATCCTTAACTTTGCTTTATTTTCATTTTATCGCAAACCTAAGTAGATTGCTGCTTGGATTTTTATTTTAATGCGAAAGTTTTAATGTATTTTTGTAACTCAATCACGTCAGAACGGCTGAACGGATCTTGATGAAATTTAGCACAGAGGTAGATTATAGTCTGGAATAACACATAGGGTACTTTTTATTCAGGGAATGTGTTCCCTTTGGATCATTTCCGACATTGACCCATGCGGCGCCGCGGGCGGCAGCTAGTATAAAATATATGGTGCTGCAATTTAAGACAGCTATCAGGGAATCAATAGCCGCCTCGATGAATGAGAAGCTTTAGAAGCTTTAACTTTGCTTTATTTTAATTTTACCGCAAAGCTAAGTAGATTGCCGCTTGGATTTTTAATTTTTTGAAATGGATTTTCCTGTCATTGGATATTCACAGAACGCTGTTTAAAATAAGTACTCTTTTAAACTTTTGAGTTTAGTTATCTCTTAATGGAAGCTTGGAGTACACTGTAAGCAAATGTAATATATTACAAGGTAGGTACTAGGCTTATTCCGTGGCATTGCTGCAGTGAGCAAAGTTTCGATATAAGAAGGAGCTGAAAAACACTCAGTATAGGTATGTTCGTAAGTCGTAACCTTATAAGTAGATATTTCCCGAAGTTAATACCTCCTAAAAATTACTTACGCCTTAAATAATGTGCAAAACTTATGATATTATCATCATCATATCAGCCGAAAGACGTCCACTGCTGGACATAGGCCTCCCCCAAGCGTCGCCACAACGACCGGCCCTTGGTCCTGCAAATGAGATAGTCAAAATTCCCGCACAATACTTACAGGTCTTCAAGAATTTCATCTGCAAAAGACTTTTTTGCTGGCAATCTGCCCACACCCGCCCTCTAAAAATAGTAAAGCCTTAAGTTATGTTGTACAACGAAATTGTAAGAGTGAAACCACATGTTCGCTAAGAAATATAATGCTGATATTTCGAAAAAAGATAGCAAAAGATTTTTTTTTTCTTTCGCTAAGTCGGCGGGTTGCTCTATGGGTCGACCCCATAGAGTATAGAAACTGCAAGACACGGCATTTTAAAACGTTCCATGCAAACCAAACGTGATACCGAGTGTCACTGTTTACTAATAGATATTGATGGCCCATGCCACAGTTCTGACCATAGCTATGATAATGACACCCGAAGTCCCCAAAAGGAGGGTTAGGTTTTCCAGGAGTACGTACGTTTGTGTGTCAATTTCTTTGGCACGCACTGCAGCCTAAATGCCTAGATAGATTTTATGAAATTAGGTATCATTTGATGCGTGAAAGTGACGTAGGCAATATGAATTTTGAAAGTGGTTATTTTTTTATCATGTCATAGTAGGCATGAAAAAAATGCAGGGTTTTGGAGATGATTTAAAAAAATTATCACACTAAACTACGAGGGTGCGTTTTTAAGTTTGCGGAATGGGAGGTTAGATGATAAAAATAGGTCATTATCGAGGTGGCCACGACTTCAGCCACTCAATATTAGTATAAATACCAGGTTTTGTCTTAATTGGGTCATTAGTCTTTGAACTATCGTCAAGCAAACAACTCAATCGGGAAGAAAGTGTGCATTATGGAAAAAATCGAGTACCGTGCCGTAATAAAGTTCCTTACCAAGCAAGGAAAGTCAGTTCAAAACATACTGGAAGAGATGGAATCCGTTTACGGGAACTCTTGCCCGGGTAAAACCATGGTTTACAAGTGGCATTGTCTTTTTAAACAAGGCAGGACCTCACTTGAAGACGACCCGCGGCCCGGACGGGCGATCGAGGTGACTACTCCGGAAATCATTAAAAATGTCGAAAAAATAATAAGCAGACTAAAGAAGAAACAGCTTGCAGAAATGGTTGGAGTATCGGATACAACAATTTTCAAAATTCTACACGATCATCTTGGCATGACAAAGGTCAGTGCAAGATGGGTGCCAAGAATGCTCACGCCGCCTCAGAAACAACGCCGCGTGGAGTGTTCTCGCACGTTTTTGGACCTCTGTAACGAAGATAAGGATGGACTATTGAGTCGAATTGTTACTGGAGATGAAACTTGGGTTCATCATTATGAGCTTGAGTCAAAACAGGACTCTATGCAGTGGCACAAAAAAGGTACACCACCACCCAAGAAGTTTAAAGTGTCACAATCGGCTGGGAAAATCATGGCAACAGTGTTTTGGGATTCGGAAGGGATTCTGTTGACCGATTATAAAGATAAAGGCGTTTCTATAACCGGAGAATACTATGCTTCTATCCTGGAGAGGTTGAAAGAAAGTATTAAAGAAAAAAGGAGGGGAAAATTGACCAAAGGTGTCCTTCTTCTTCACGACAACGCGCCTGTTCACAAGAGCCGTGTTGCGTTGGCTGCCCTGCATAAGGTGGGCTTCGATATTTTAGACCATCCACCCTACAGCCCAGACCTGGCTCCCAGTATTATTACCTCTTTCCAAATCTGAAAAAAGAACTTCGTGGAAAGAAATTTTCAACTGATGAAGAAGTGAAGAACGCGGTTTCAGCTTATTTTCGGACAAAGACAAAACATTTTTTTATGAAGGTATACATAAGCTAATTGAAAGATCTGAAAAATGTATTAGGGTAGCAGGTGAATATATTGAAAAAAAAAAAAAAAATTTAGTATTTTTATTTTCACTCCTTGCCCTCCATTCCGCGAACTTAAAAACGCCCCCTCGTAGAAAAAAATAAAAATATGACTTATTCGAAGCTGTCTATCAATGCCGTCTCTATTCGCAGCGATTCCACGCTCTGTGTCTCGACCGTACATAAGTACAGTCAGCGAATTAAAGCTGTATTTACAACGCTACATATCAGGATTCTAAGTGTCGTTGGTTGTACATGAGATTCCTTCATAAATTGCTGTAATGAACTGGGGAATAGGGAATCCTATACTTACGGCTTTCCCCATGAGGGTAAGCAAAAACTAGAGGCACGTGTATCTTATATCCTTATTAAGCTTTGTCCACGTTCATATAATTTGAGTAACTATGTAGGCTTGACATAGTAGGTAAATCTATCTCTGAAAGTCTTGACCAGAAGGAATTCATGATAGTAAATTGGAAAATATCGTTGTCTGTGTTACAAGAATTATAAATAAATACTGCATTGCGGTAGGCTTGACATTGAAAATATATATGTGAAAGTGTTCATCAGATGGAGTTCATAAACATAGTTCCACCTAAGTTCAACCGGTAAGATGTCGACAGAATATACAGGCTTCTTTGACAAACCTTTTAGCTGATAGAATATCTAGTCTAGAGGCTTTGGGCGTTGATGGTAGACATCTTGTACCGTATTTTATGTCCACCACTGTTTTGATCCACTGGAGTAGTGAAAAAGCGTCAGAAGGGCTGAACTATAAATAGGGAAAAAGCCAGGGGATCATTTATTTTTATTCGTCAAACTTTCTACACTTCGCTCGTAGCTGAAGTTTAACAGCCGTACGGGTTGATCTTCATGGTGAAGCAACGATTGCCGAGGTCGGTCTGTGGATGGGTGACCATTTTAACATTGGTACCGAGATTGCTACGTGCTTCGGAAAGCACATCAAGCTGTTGGTAATGGCTGTAATTTGTAGATTCCTTAGCAGTCGTTACGAATTGCCAGAAGCCAGAAAATCTGAGTACAGTCTTGCCAAGCAGTACCGTGTTACCCAGTTAATGGGTTGTGGAGGTCTGGTAGGCAGCCGCTCCGCGTAAAATACTGATATTCAGCTGAATCCGGTTTGACTGGAAGTTGACCCCAATATAGTTGGGAAAAGGCTAGGCAGATGATGTACTTTCAACACTCTCATAATAACTTTGATATTTAAAAGACGTACAATGGACCCTATGATGCGCATGGCATGTCTGTAGACTAACGAGTTAGAATTGATTCATTTAACATATGCGCTTGCTTAATAGTGGGGGCCATCAGACAGGCGCAAGAGTGGTGTGGATACGACACCATATTTCAAGATTTATTACCTGACTCAGTTCAGTCAAGGTAATAATTGGTATGTTTGGTTTAGTGCTAATTAATTGATTTTATGATTTTTGTGCATTGAGTTGTAATTACCTACTTAAGTAAAATGAATTATTTATTTAGGAATTAATTACAAAGCTCGACTGAAATGCGTCATGTAACACAGTAAAGTATCATCAATTCATCATTAATCAATCAATCATCAATATATGTATATAAAAAATTTCCGTTACTGTGAGTGACAGACAACGCACAGCCGAAATTACTGGGCGCAGAAAGCTATGGCATGTAGCTTCCCTAAACTCCGTAGGGGAGCACTAAAAGAGGATTTTCCGAAATTCCGACGGGTATGTGAAAAAACGGAATATGTGCGTACGAAGTCGCGGACAAAAGCTACTTATCTTATAAAATGTGTACCTTCCAAACATTTACTCTAGAAGGCAGCAGAAGGGAGTGTCAGACTCACTAACTTCTGCGAAGCAGTAATGCTAGCAAAGGAGGAGGCCGAACGTGTGAGAGAGAGGGAAACCTCACGTCCCAGTCGCCGCAACAGAAGGAGACGCCCCAGTCGTCGGGAGTCGCAGGGCGATTACCGGCCGCCGTAGGCGCGGGCCTGCGGTCGGCGAGCAGTGGGTGGCTCGCCGTCTGATCAGAACTAGGCCCGGGTAGGCGGCGCGCTGCGATCCCAGCGCGCCTCAAAGAGATGTCAGCGTGGATGACGGGGCCCGCTAGGGCAGGTGCCTGCTGGGGCTGCGGAATCTGTTCGAAAGGGGTGCCGTAGCCTTGGAACACAAAGGGCACCAGGAGGAACACGGATGGGTTTTAGTCAGTAAGAGTCTGACACTCCCTCTTGCTTTACCCAGAGCGGGAGAAGTCATTTGATGATTTCCCATACTTAAAAAAAAAAAAAAAAAAAGACTCACTGACTGAAACCCATCCGTGTTCCTCCTAATGCCCTTTGCGTCAGGGCCGCAGTGACTCTTTCGAATAAATTCCGCAACCTTAGCAGAACATTTATAGTACCTAATGTGAAGTTTACAAATAAGACGTCAAACGCAGACAGTGCCATAAAAGGAACACTTACCATCCCATTCTAAACTTACTCAACCGTGTCCACACTACTCTAACGGCGCTCCTAACCCGTAAACAACTCGTGTGGGTCAATAAAAGCGTAACCCCGGTACAACAGGCCCTCATTGACGGCACTGTCCATTGTAGGGTCATCACACACTGGCCCATTGTCGACCGCCCATATATCGGTATTTAAGACCGCCATATTGTATTTTATGAGCGTAAATTGTACAGCGAATTTAAATGATTGGGGTTATTATAGTATGAATTTATTGGTTTTATTTAATGGTATTTTATGGTTGTTGGTGTCCTAGGATAATATGGATTTTGGTATGTGTGTGTGGATATACAGCGTGGAGTTTGGACATTTTAATAATATTTATTTTATGTTTTCTATAAAATAAATAATCTCATTGAAAGACAAGTATTGAGTCTTTGAACTGTGATAAACTTCAGCTGTACTTTATAATTTTAAAATACTAAACCTTATGATTAGATATTACAGAAAAACAAACAACATTGCGTTTTGTTTTTCTGTAATATCACCATATTTTTTTAGGTAGCAACATATTAAAGTACATTATATTCCAATATTATTTTCAAGAAAACAAGTGAACCCATCTTTTATTCCTTTGATTTCGCACGTCAAACCCAGGCACGTCTGACTTTGAATTTAAATTCTTCTGAGTTAAAAGGAATGCAAAAAGCAGGCCTGCGCCATTTTGAATTTATGCAATAATGTGGCATGAGCATTCCAATTTGAAATCCCGTAAAACCTTTGTTTTCTTCTGAATAACTGAAAATAAGCGATCAAAAATAAATATTCCTTTTACAGATAGCTCTTAAACTATATCTAATGCGACTATAAAATAAAAATGACATTAAAATCGTGGATAAGAAAGGGCATAAAACTAGAATCGCACAAGCTTTAATGTCATTCTTAAAGTTAGTGCTATATGAAATAGATAAATGAAGGCGGTCTGGTTTTAAATTGAACGCTAATTTAAATGTCAGACATGTTTAACTATAGCTAGCTACTCATCTGCCTAGCCTTTTCGAACTATTTATTTATTTATTACAAAAAGAACATAGGGACACAGTATATATCCTTCTTATTCAGTGTGTGGAATATCTCTTAAATCACAAAGTCTCGCAGCCAGCATTTCCTCTTAAGTGTCTTAGGAACAGAAATCAAAAGTGGGGTTTGGAATCAAAGTGTAAACTTGAATAATTGTTCTTACACAGAAGCCTCAATAATGAGTCATTGTTGACTATTATAGTAGAAGGTACTATTATGTAAAGTTCATTTACATGATTACACTTAATTTCAATCTCTTCATTTGTTTTCGATGGCGCTCAACATCTGGACTCCGTAGTGGTATATCGGGTTGTAGTAATGTAACGTTACATCGAACTAAAAGTGTTTCGATGTAACAAGTTTCGCACTCACATAGTTTCGAACAAATAAAAATAGAGCAATCAGATTTCTACTGACAACAGATACTAGTACAATTGTATGGACTTTGACTTCCGAGTTTGTTTCGGTTTTTCTGCTCAGGGTAGTCAGCTAGGAAACACCGGACTCATCACTATTACTTCATATTATAAAACTGAGTCGTCCGCCACGTCTGTCTGTCTGTTTGCGATTAGCTGAAAAACAACTGCAACGATTTTCATGTTGTTTTCATCAATGAATAGAGTGGTTCTCGAGGAAGGTTTTAGACGTAATTTGTCTAGAAAAAAAAATAGGGAACCTTAAGAAAATTGCAGCGCGGACGAAGTCGCGGGCGAAGTGCTAGTCTAGTATAAAAATTCCAAAAAAGATTGACGTGTAAGTGTTATTTTCGACCTAATTACAAAATATATTTAATATAATTTATCATGTACCAAACTATAACAACACTGCTGTACAAAACTTTCATCTACTAAAATATGCCAAAATTCAAACTGAAACATACGAGTACATCTACCGTCAAGCACCCCAGTCTTCACGCACATAAGTCGCGGGGTGATCGCTAGAAAGGCAGGGGTATAATAACACGGGGCATAAGAAAGAGATGCCAGTTTCACGGCGCTTAGAACATTCAGGAGTGTTACAGTAAGATGTTATTTTAGACGGGTTATGTTGTAAGCGGAGAGCGATTTAGGATTGTTAGAAATCTAACAGCTTTGCCTTGGTTTATTGTACGGTGTAGGTCGCCTAACGCAACCCGCGTTAATGTACAATTTATAACCAGAATATTGCGATATTTGTTCTCGTTTAATTTTAGCCGTAAATATGGCCCTATGATTTAACTATTTCGAGCGAATTTCAATTTAATTTCACAATATTTATTTAATGTATTGCGTAATATGTACTAATGTTCATGTACTGAAGGTCTTGCTTAAGCTTCTTCTTGTCGTGTGGGCAGTAAAACCTTACGATCCCACACACTCTAATGTCAGAGTTTCTAAACCACCTCAAGGGCTTCTGACATGGTTTATTTGACGATTGCCATTTGGCGGCCGAGACCTCTGGCTTATACGTGCCTTTCGAAGGCCGGAATCTTCTTTTTGTCAGACAATCAGGTGGTTCAAGCCTGTAATGCCCTAGCCACACTGGAAAAAACTTTACAAAGTACGTCCCGTGAGCATCGAACCCAAGACCACCGGGTCACAAGGCAAACGCCTAAACCACTCGACCACGGAGGCAGTTTTGCATAAGCTTACTAAAAATTTATCATAATTCCTTTAGATGCTTTTTAAAAAAAAAACTTTCGAATTCGCAACTCGGTCAAAAAACTTTTAATTGCCTGAAATTTTGACGTTAATTTTCGCAGAGTTGAAATTGCAACCTGAATCTGAACATTTTTAAGTTTGAGGTTCACTTCTGAGGCCAGGTTGACCTTAGAATCGGACTTCCGACAATTTGCTTTTTTTATAACATTCCAAACACCGCAAAACCGGGCGCTCCTATCATTTACACCACAACAAATACACGAACATAAGGCACAGATCACACTGTGGAACGCTCTTACGCCCAAATTACTCGCAGTTTATGCGCGCCCTTACTCTCACTGGCTGTAATTATCACAAGTCCAAATTGTCGCTCTAACGAGTACTCCGATAAATCTTACAGAGCCTTATTGAGACATAAATCTTCATTTTCAAGGAAAAATATTTCGGTTATCTCTCCACATTTTGCAGTCCATTAAGTTCCACTTATTTGATTATGGTTACATTTGTGTGGAGGTTAATAAGGAGAAACATTGCGATTATGTGTCTTATTTAGAAGTTAAACTAATAATAAAATCAAAATCAATTTATCCTAATACAAAATCTTCCGTTACTTACTGATTGAGTGTCTGATAGACAACGTACAGCCGAAACTACTGGTTGTAGAAAGTTGAAATTTGGTACGGAACCCTAAAAAAGGTATGATATAAAAATGATACAAATCTGAAATCGACCACGTTCTCCACAGATAAAAAATGAGACAATTTGATAATCTTTGTGTTTAACCTTTTATAACAAACAAAGTAGGTACTTAATTATAATTCGGATTTGATATTCATCGTTATAATAATCCTGTAGTCGAGCTTATCGGCTTCTAAGTAAAGTCTGGAAGCTAGCCTAGTTTAAGTCCCTTTCATCAAGCCCATACTAATGAGTTTCAGTTACAATGTAAAGGAAATCGTTCGTATAGCTAGGACAAAGCGGCAAGTTAAAGAAAGCTATTTAAGGTGGAAGCGCCAGGGTAGCCCGCGAAATTCCAATATTTTATGTTTTTTTGCAATTTGCCGGTCAGTGTGAAGTGTTTGTTGAACAAAATACGATTCGCGACCGTAACGCGTATTTGTCTAAAGAATTATAACCATTTTAATCATCAATATAGCCCTCTAAGTTCATGAAGCCCTATAGAATGACTTTTTCATAGAATAACCACGGAGGAAACTCGGTATGTTAAGATGATCACCCATCCACAGACCAACCTTGCAAGCGTTGCTTAACCTTAGAGATCGACCCGTGCGGCTGTTATTATTTAGCCACGAGCTCCTCCGTTCTGTTAGCCATCTCCGTGTACCAAAATTCATCAAATACGGTTCGCGATTTTAGGCGTCAAAGCGTAAAAAATTAAAAACAAACTCGCTTGTACATATTTTATAATATTAAACTAGCTTTTACACGCGACTTAGTACGCGCATATCCCGTTTTTCCCTGTTCCCGTAGAAATTTGGAGAAATTAGTGCTGCTCTACACTCCCCAAGGAAATGCTAAATTTCAGCATTCTACGACTAGTTGTTTCGGCTGTGAGTTGTCTTTCAGTCACTAACTCAGTCACACAGTCACTCAGTAACGGAAAAATTCAATAAAAATATATTAGGATTAAGAATAATACGGGCTATATTTTTCTAAATCCTATTCCATTATAGCAGAAGTATCCGTTCGATCCCGCTCCAATGTAGGATATCCATGAAATAAATAAATATAGGACAGTAATCACCAAGTTCGTCAGTCAGATTGATGATCACAATAACCATTGGCAGGCAGGCTTAAATTAGTCCTTAGGGTCGGTACCCTAAGGACTAATTTCCTCAGAATCATTTATGACACCCACGGGTTTGCCAAGCATTGGCGAGAATAACGCGGTAATAAACATAATACCTTAAAATAATACAGTACATGCCGAAATATATTAAGCTTCTACTCCCTTCAGCCTCGGGCAAAACAAGCAAGCTAATGTTAATTATAAAAACAAAATCGTACAAATAATTACGTGAAATACAAGACAAGGCTGCTTCCACATACTCCACATGTATCATTAAAAATAAGTGGCTGAAATGTAAACGCTGCTGTCATCGCACAAAAATATCATATAGTATTCCAAAAAGAATTTTAGAATCCATACAATTTAATTCGTACGTTTTGTACAAAATGAAATCCAGTTTTTTTTTTACTTTTTTATTTAACCAATCCCACAAATATAAGAATTAATTTTGATCTCCAATCATTCAATTTTAACAATTATTATTTGAAAGTTCTCAACACCAACAGAGGATGTATTTTCGTCTACTCATTTTGTGTTATAGCACAAACACCTTTGTCAATATAACCATCGCAATTTTCGTCATTAAATTTCTTAATTTAAAATGTTCCTCGTCTTCAGTTCCATTAAGCTTCTCAGATTATAACAGCTGTTACGAACGTTTGATGTGTACCAACTTAATAATTCACGAAGCCCTAATCCTATTCCAAAGGGTTCTGACAAAGCCCTTCAAAATTATTGAGTTTACAAACCCCTGATACGTAAAACCATGGCGTCTGCATTCCTTTTTTTTTTTTTTTTTTTTTTTTTTTTAAGGATGGGAAATCATCAAATGACTCCTCCCGCTCTGGGTGAAGCAAGAGGGAGTGTCAGACTCTTACTGACTAAAACCCATCCGTGTTCCTCCTGGTGCCCTTTGCGTTCTAAGGCTACGGCACCTCTTTCGAACAGATTCCGCAGCCCCAGCAGGCACCTGCCCTAGCGGGCCCCGTCTTCCACGCTGACATCTCTTTGAGGCGCGCTGGAATCGCAGCGCGCCGCCGACCCGGGCCTAGTTCTGATCAGACGGCGAGCCACCCACTGCTCGCCGTCCGCAGGCCCGCGCCTACGGCGGCCGGGAATCGTCCTGCGACTCCCGACGCCTCCTATCTGCATTCGGCGTCTGCATTCCTAATGTTGCATTAAAGCTACCGTGCGTGCTTTGACGCCTTCTATTTCTGTTTCACTGCCTACAAACAATAATATGCGTTTCTTTTTGTTGCAGATTCACATGATCTCAAAATGGAGAAGCAAGTTTGGGTACTCCTGAGCTTCTTCCTCGTCACAGCAGTCGCTGACTTCACGACAAACTGCCCGCAAGAGTGTAAATGCGTTTGGGCGAGCGGGAATAAACAAGCCGACTGCTCACATTCCCACCTGCAAGATATACCGAAAAACTTAAGCTCAGAGATACAAAATCTCGACCTCACAGGAAATGACCTGTACGAGGTAACGAGACATGCATTCCAAGATGTCGACCTAATAAACTTAAAGAAACTCATCCTAAAAGAATGCAAACTGATCACAATTCAGAGAAACGGTCTAAGCGGACTCGCTATCATGATAGAATTAGACCTGTCAAAGAATGACTTGAAGACGTTACACGCTGACACGTTTAGAGAGACTGCGAAGATAAGATGGATCCTACTAAATGACAATCAATTAGAAAAACTAGAAGACGGCCTCTTCAATAATTTACCGTTCCTACAAAAAGTAGATTTAAGCAACAATAAAATTCTAACCATAGGAATGAAGACGTTTATGAACGTGCCTAAAATGACTATTCTAAGACTGGATGGGAATAAATTGGAGTATCTTAAAATCGACACACTAAGTGCACTGACTTCACTATCAAATTTGGACGTCCACGACAATCCTTGGCGTTGTGACTGCTACCTACAACCTTTTAGAAACTGGGTGATCAGCAAAAACTTCTACACTTCTCCCATATCATGTGTAGAGCCTCCGAAAGTTCACGGGAAGCTTTGGAAAGAGCTGGACTCCAGCGACTTTGCCTGCAAACCCAGCATTGTATACCCTTCCGTCAGTACCACTCTACGAACCTCAGATAACAACGTCACCCTATCCTGTCAGGTTAACGGCAATCCCTTACCAGAAGTCAACTGGGTGCTAAACGCTCAAATCATAGATGGTGCTTACAGATATCAAGGAGAACTCAAATACTTTATCACACAGAAAAATGCTGAAAACACCAAATGGGTTAACCTTACTATAGTTGACTTGGGAAGCACTGATAATGGAGAGTACTTATGCGTTGCTAAAAACCCTGGTGGTGTTGAAGAAAGGAGTCTGACTTTAGCAGTGGCTCATTATCCCCCAGAAAGTGGGGTAGTTCCACAAGGCATGGACAATAACATGCTGCCAGTACTCATAGGTGTCTCCTGTACCGCAGCCATTTTGTTAATAATCCTGGTGATTCTCTGCTACTGCTGCTGTCGACGACGTGGTTCTGACAAAAAGAAGTCTGAAAACTCTAATGGGGAAGCGTTGATCGAAGGTTCAGTAATTCCTGAGATGGAGAAGAGCTTGATAACTGCTGTGAATCCAGTAACAAAACCGCCGAGGAGATACGATGTCCCTCCATCCATCACCAGCGGCGCGACGGAGATGTCTGAACTGAACAAAACATTGCTGGACAATGATTCTGTTTTTGGTAAGTGTTTACTTTTATTTTGTGTTCCGTAAAGTTAGGAATAGAAGGTTTCCAGAACTTTTATGGATAGTGACAAATTACGCAGTAATTCTAGATACTCCGACCATCAAGTGCGATACAGCGCAATTTTATTTCTTTAAGCTGATTATAGTATCAAAATATAGCACCATCAAAGCACTCGGCACAAAGAGCGCAAAATAAAACTGTAGCTGTAACTATTTGCAACTTTTAATACCATAACGCACAACCTGATCTGTTCAATATTAAAAGTTCGATCACTTTACTCATAGATAGTTCCAATCACGTATTAGATGATAAGCTTTGGATCCAATAAGTCAATATGGGGTCGCTATCGATATTTCTGATAAGATATGACGAAGCCAGTAGAGCTTTACTGTTTGCTTTTACTGATACAGAATTGATAGCGCAACGCGTAGGTTTAATCAAAGAGATGATTGACCCCTCGACAAAATGTTAACAAAAAATCATTAGTGCATATCCTGTAGTATATTTAACTAATAATTTCATTTTGTTTCAGCACACAACGAAGACGAGAAACGCTCGCTAGATTTCGATCAACCATCAAAACGATCGCAGGACGCTCTCAACGTGGAATACGGCCGCACCGACGGTCGGGCTTACCCTCCCGACCTCCTCTCGTTTCCTCCAAGAGCTGCTCAGATATCGCCGGCAGCTAGCAACGCATCCACCGTACCTGACACCACCAGGCTTCCACCGCAGCTCAACCCGATCAGTCCAATACACTCTCCAATATATGGGCTGACCAACCAAAATCTCTTCAGAACCCTGCCGTACTCTCGCTCGCAATCACCGTTCACAGCCCCTATAACTCCTCCCGTCGTCACTCCTAGACAAGGGTACGTGACTATTCCAAGAAGGCCCAGAGTGCCTAGCTGGTCTAGTACGGCCAGCACAAATATCTTGCCAAGCTCTGAAGCACAGGAACCCTTGTATGATAATCTAGGGTTGAGGACCACAGCAGACGGCAGCTCGGTTCTATCATTAAACAAAACGGGCCTGGAACCCCAATTTTCTCCAATGAGGAACAGACCCTTACCAGCTACACCAACGGTCTACCCAAACCAACATCCAGTATACTATGCGCCTATTGAAGAGCAAGAGCCAGCGCCATCACCCGTCCCGCCGCAAATGAACAGGAATAGTATCAGTTCACAGTTGTCACACCAGCTATCCACTCCGGGTCCTCAAGAACCAGTGAACCCGAGAATGAGCTGGACCGCGAAGAACACTTCGACACCACAACCAGAGCCAAGGAAAGTTCTATTCAGTGACAAAAGCGATTCGCAATCCCAGGTATCAGACACTAGTACTCTAAGTCGAAGAGGCAAGCCAGAAACTGGATCCTTAAGAAGAATTCCAAGGGTTGACAGCAAAGAGGAGCCCAATTCTCCATCTAAAGACGATGGAAAGAAGAACGAGAGTGTATTGAACCAATCTGGTACGGGGACACTGGGCAGGAGTGGAAAGATTCCTCCACGACCACCCCCGAAACCGAAGAAAAAGCCTAGTACAGAAGTGAACCCCAACGAACCACTGTTTGAAGATGAAGGAGAGGATGGTACGGAAGTGTAATAGTTTAGACTAAAGGTTTACCAAAGTGCCAATGAGCTTTTAGTGAGAGGAGAGACCTACGTCACAATATCAGTGAAAAAGACGTGTTTTACGATTAATTTTCCGCGGTGCTCCTGTAAATAGACATTTGTGCTAGATTTTTTACTTGTCGCGTAAAATTTATGGACCATTTTTAATATAATCATTGTAAACGCAATTGGACGTCGCGTTCATATTGAGTTTAAGTATTTATTATTTGTGGTACCCTTTGGTTAAGACATGGATGGTAAATTATGTTTTTGTAGCGACGATTGTTTCATCAATTTCCAAGACTGATTACTCTAAATTGACACGCTTTTGTGATGTATGAACTGTTTCAGGCAGATTGTTTGTTTCCATTAAATCGACTGAGTTTGAAGTTTTATCATTTTTGGCTTTGTTTTGCTCGACTGTCATTGTGCTCGAATTTTCTGTGCGACACGTGCCTATATTATTAAAAGAAAGGGAAGGAAATATTAGTGTAATTGAATTTTTAAAGTACATCATTTCTTTTACACGAGCTAAACATGAGAATTCTTACTTAAATCATTCCAAAATTGTCATCATCTGTTTGGGACTGTTCGTATATTCCATTTTAATTTGACATTCCTTAAAGCATTCTTAGTAGCATCAACACACATTGCTAGAATGATTTTCACTTACATTATAATGGAAGACTGAGGCAAATAGTTCGCTTTCCTCTATTGATGACGTCAATAGTTTTGTGTTATAAGCGTTATGTGTTTGTGAAGTTCTCTGTTTTGTTCGTTATGTTGCACATTTTTAGGATTTATTCATCAGTCTTGACTTATAGTTTACATAGTCCACGAAAGTAGTTCTTTCAGGATATTTTAACGTCTTGGGCTTTAGATGCTACAGGCGCCCTAATTTCATGCCGAACTATGTAAATTTTTGTGCTGGGACAACTCAAAAACACTGTCCCTACTTTAAACAACGTTTCTATTCCAGCCAGCTAGTTCATTTTGAAATGGTGCCGTCTGTATGCACTCGGCTTGTAGTAGAGAAATAAATATACGAACGAGGTCACAAAATGGGTTTGCTATATTTTTTTAGTTTTCGGGCAGTTTTTTCAGAAAATGTGCAACATATTTCGACACACCGGTCATCCTGTACTAAAATATTTAACTTCGTGTATTTCTAAGTTAACGACATTTTAGTTTTTAGTCCGAGGCTGTTTTTGCTAACATATATTTTCATTTATATCTCAAATAGAGACATTTTTAAAATATTTTTAGTGCAAAATAAACCTGCCGTTTCTGAAATGAATTTCCCATATAGGGTTGAATATACCATGTACCAATGTATTATTGAGGTTAAAGGAATTTCCTTAAAAACCAAAGCAGGCAATATAACCAGTAACTCGATTGTTAGATTTCTTAGTCACCTCTTGTTTTTTTACAGACTTCAAAACAAATTGTCGGTATCACGTTAAATTGTAAAATGACATTTCATATTTTGAAAATGAATTTGTCTCTTCATTATTTTAGAAAAAGCTTACATGTAAACTCATGACTACCCTCTCCTCAAATACTTTAAGGCGTCAATTACACAAAATACTGTCACAATAATTTTCTAGAGGGTAGTTTTGAGTACACGTTTAAATTACACTGTAAAGTATGGAACGACATCGCATTTGGAACAAGTTCATTCAAATACTGAGGTTTAATTGGCTAACGATCGTCCGAGTTAGCGGTGCTATGGCGTCGCGCAATGTAAATCATTCCTATGCTCACGCGATGACTTGCAAGCTACAATGGGGTTGGCAAGTGGAGCTCGTGGCTAAATAATAACAGCCGCAAGGGTGAATCTTGAAGGTTAAGCAACGCTTGCCAAGGTTGGTCTGTAGATGGGTGACCATCCTAACATACCGAGTTTCCTCCGTGCCTCGGAAAGCACGTTAAGCCGTTGGTCCCGGCTGTCATTTGTAGATCTTTGGCAGTCGTTACGGATAGTCAGAAGCCAGTAAATCTGACTCCAGTCTTGCCAAGATGTACCGTGTTACCCAGTTTATGGGTTGTGGAGGTCTGGTAGGCAGCCGCTCCACGTAAAACACTTGTATTCAGCTGAATCCAGTTTGACTGGAAGCCGACCCCAGTGTAGTTCGGAAAAGGCTAGGCAGATGATAAATGGGGTAACATTAACATTCATTTGTTTGTTTTGTGTATTATGGGCAGTCTGAATTTTTTTAAGGTTTATAAAATCGAATTCGCATTACCTTACCTGCATTTTAGGTTATGTGAGGTTATGTGATAGAAGTAGGTTTGGGTTCGTACAAATAATTGGATATAGTTTTTGACGATCAACGTCGTTTTGGCGACGCTTGGCCTATGTCCAGCAGTGGACGTCTTTCGGCAGATATAATGATGACGATCTAATCAAACTGAAAGTAATCATTGTGTTATTGTGTTTGTCAAGTGTTTACCCATTTTTTCTTTCATCAAAAACTGCTTTTTTATTGGTTTGTGCGCACCTAGCGCCACTTTGACAGTTGTCGGCCCCATTAGGACACTTAAAAAAAATGTGTGTGTTTAATCTCGTGCGACGAAATCACATCGTTATCTCGTACGATCGAAATCAGTTATACTATGTCCATTTTAAGATGACCTATTCGAATAGCTTATTTTTGAGTCATTGCATACAACCTACGTTGAATCGTTCGATTAATGACTGATTCTTTCGCTATTGCGATTCTGTAAACATGTCGAAGTGAAGGCTTGGGTGAAGTGAACACGAAGTGAGCTGTTAATCCACATAATCAGGGATTGAAAGGCACCTCACTTCGTGATCACTTCACCGAAGCCCTCACTTCGACATGTTAACAGAATGGACCGGCTGAAAACTCTTGAGCTTTTCTGTAAGTAGTGTATCATATCAGACATCATAAAATCAACATAGTATAATGATGTCACCTGGTTTCTACTGTGTTCTATGCCCTGCCATTTCTACAGTTAGATGTTTTAAACCAAGTACCCGTAATAACGAGAAATAGTTCCTAAACTTTATAAACCATGTGTTAGCTTATTTCGGTAGCTATAATTATCATGTTATATTTTAGGAATCGCTTATGTTCTGGTGCATATTTTTATATACTTTTTTATTGTGTCTATTTATTTATTTTTTTAAATTGTGTACTGCTATGTTTCTCACTTGAAAATGTTTGGAATTGTGAATAGCTTTAAATATATTTTTAAACTATTTAAATCATGGACATCGAATAATGTGTTACAGAGATACGATATGATATACGGACAATATAATTATTTGGGAAAGGTACAGACGCCAGCACATCAAGCTACAACAATCTGTCAAATTTCTTTAATAGACTTTCAACTTTATCTTTAAAGCAATAGGTTCAAAGTTGATTAGCAAAATTTTACAGTTTTGGGTAGTTGATGTGCTACCAGTCTGCTGTACCCAAATAATTTCGATATCTATCGCATCGAAGGTTGGGACAAGACATTTGTATACCAATTTTATTTACTTTGACTATCAATGCAAAATCATGTCTTTTATTTTTGTCAGCATTTTTCAAGTGAGAGGCTAATTTTATTTAAGTTGAACAAGTACATGACAAGTTGTATTCACATGAAATGTTGTAATTCTTTAGGATTTTATATGAAAGCATTTAAGAAAATGGGCGTTTACGAAAATAAACATAATAAATTAAATGTATTAAAATTTGTAAGCTTGTAAGTAAAAAAAAATCATACATTTTTGGCCACTGAAAAATCATTTGATAACAATATGTAAATCAATGTAACTATGCGCCCTTTGTACAAATCAAATGTTTCACAAATTTTCTTGTCTATGCGATAAACGGATCGTAGTTTAAACGCCTCGTTCAATTAACGTTTCGTTTTTTTACCGTTACGTTCAAATCCGTGTCGCCCTTATTTTATTTTGTAAATTGTACTTCGTACGATATTTTTACGATGTTTACTGTAGAAATCCAGTTTTTATAGTTTTAAGTCCAATGTAAATAGATACATTATTAAAAGTGATTAAAGCTATATTTCATAATAATTGGTTTTATTTTGTAATATTACCGTTCTTTCCAGTGGATGCGTTAATACTTCGGCTGCCACTGCTTGAGCAAAACTCTCCATACAAACCGTGTCAGCGTTTATTCATAGAAATTGCTACCGTTAGAAGAAAAAATGACGTATGTACACAAAACAAAGTAATCGATTTCCGACCTTAAGTTATTTACTCAATGTCGAAAATCGGTTACTTCGTTTTGTGCAAATACGTCCTTTTTATTAGGGTTCCGAACATACGTAAGAAACGGACCCTTGTACGATCACTCGGGTGTCTGTCTGGCTGGCTGTCTTCCTGTCTGTAAGTACATCTGTCACAGACATTTTTGTTCCGAATCTACTGGACCGATTCTATTGGTACACTATATGAACTTTTGGGACACAAACACAGACGCGTTACGTAAATATTTTTTTAGTATGGAGGTCACTTTTGGGGGACAAACTAGAAAATTACAATCATTGAAGGGTTTATTGTGAGGGCTTTAAATACATTTTTATTGTCATAATTTTAAAATAAATAGTTTTGAAGATATTCAAGAAATCAGACGAAAAATGACCATTCTCCTACTCTTATCTCCAAAACTACTGCTTAAAATCTTGAAAACGATGCAGATAATAGTTCTTTACCTAAAGATAACAGGAGTCAGGAGTCTTCTCTATAATATTAAAATAACTTGTAACACAAAAAGAAACTCATTCAAAACCCTTTGCATGCGAGTCCAACTCGCACTTGGCCAGTTTTTTCTTACGACGCCAGATTGACGGGCCGTCAATCTGGCATTTAGAGGGTAATATTGATAACTAAAATGGTTATAATTCTTTACGGCCGCGAATCATATTTTGATCAACATACAGCTTCACACTGACCGGCAATTTGAAAAAAAAAACATAAAATTATTTGAATTTCGTGGGCTACCCTGGCGCTTCCGCCAACAGTAGATGTATTTACTGTTGGTGGAAGCGCCAGGGTAGGCGCTTCCACCAACAGTAAATACATCCCTGAATCATAAGACGAGAAATATTAAAATCTATGGCTTTAAATCTTGTTTTGTTTTAAATAATCGGAGAGTAGAACAAAGTTAACGCGCTAGCAGACAGACGGGAGACGGAAATCCAATTATATGGTACTGAGCAAAACATAAACGAAGCCAGACAGCACGACTTGGGAAACGGGCTTAAACTGTGAAAAGTATGGAACAAAGATTTATTTTAAAGAAGGCTTGAGAAGTTTCGAAGCCCTGAAGGTAGAAGAAGGGGTAATGAGCTCGCTTTATTAAGAGTAGAATCAAAGGAGGTATTGAATGAAATACCTGTTCCTTTGCCCAAGACAAAAGGGTTTACTATCAACGAAAACGACTGTATAATAATAATATCCGGCACGAGTCGTGAGCATACTCTCCATTATTGGTCGGTTAGACGATAACAGCTCTGACGCTTCACGTTATTGGTTCGTCAGTCGATCCTCATGGACTGTTGGTTTGTAAGTCTCGTTGGCACCCCGTTCATTGGCGAGATTACCTCGCTGCTATTCATGTGTGCTCAGTCCCGGATTAACCACGTAGCAAGAGTAGCAAATGCTACGGGCACCGCGCATTGGGGGCCCCGCACTTGGACTTACAAAATCATGTCGCTGAAAACCACACACGAGTCTTCCTAACTCCCACTATACTGCGATGGCCGTTTTCTGCGGATGAAGTAACTAGTTTGGTTTATTGTGTTATGGTATGGGTTATTTCACGCTACCATACCGTGTGAAATCTAAACATGGGGCTACTCTCTAAGCCCGAAGTCCGTAGTTTCGGGCTTAGTTACTGGCGTATTCTACTCCGTATCACCTACGGACTTACGATTAGTCCCGAACCCAAACTAAGAATGAAAAACAACACGATTTCACAGTACCTGTCAAATTGTGTTTTCATAAATTCTTAGTGGTTAGGTGATACGGAGTGGAATACGCCCGTTACTAAGCCTGAAACTACGAACTTTGGGCTTAGAGAGTAGCCCCCCAGCTCCAGAATCTAATGTAGGCAAAACCAACAAAATATGGGATTGGTGCTGTATGACGGCCCCGGGGTCCGTGAGAAATAATAGAGGAGGTTAATTATTTTGATATTTTCGTTTTCACTTTACGATGGTTTTAGATTTAGCCCCTTGGTAAAATTTGCTACAGGCCCCGCGCGTCTGTGCTCACGACTCGTGCCTGCTTATAGTAGCCGGGGGTAGTCAGAATGTTCGGTGTTGATGACTTGTGTACCTGGACAAGTCACTTGCAAACATTTGAGACTTTGAGAAACGCTATCACTGAAAGAATGCCATAAAGGCCTTTTTGAGTAGATACACCACCGTAGGTAAAGTGAACGCAAAACCTGAATGGGTCATTGTAGGTACTCATCATTATGCACAACTTTTAGTTTGGGACCATCAAAATCAAAATCAAAAGGTATTTATTCAAACTAGGCTGAAAATCTGTACTTTTAACTTATCAACAAAATTTACATGAAGACAGTCCCCCAAATCGCCCGCCCGTCACCACTTCCTAGTGTTTTAGGTGGGAAGAAGAAGAATTTATATAACAGTATTATTCAACATTTTCTGATAGATATCGAACTTTAAATTAAATTAAATGGCACATGTCAGCTAGCGCACTATATTACCTACCCCGAAATCACTAAAATATCGATATTCTCGTACAACCATTGTGCACTGGTTCCACAAACTAAAACAAAGACCGCTAGTCAATATCCATCGACCATCACAACATATTGCTATTCAATTTCCAATTTACAATCCGAACAGACTGACAGGCAATATTTTTACACCTCAACAAAAACGTAACGGCCATATTCAAAAACCAAGGACGCCATTTTGAAATATTCTCTCTCAATAATGCCCATTGTTTGGGCTCGCTTAAGCCAATAAAAACTAAAGAACTTTTATTTCTGGCTCGAACATCGACTAATAAAATAACAAAGGACTGAAGGAACTTTCGAGTCGGTAATTTTGAAGTTCCTCGCTTAATAATTCAGTTTTTATTTTCGTTCCAAAAATAACCGGAGGTCGAAACTATAAAAATGAGTCGAAGTGAGGTTACGATTATATTTTGCTGAGATTTTTTAGGGTTCTGTTTCTTAAAATGTGAAGCCATAATGTGTATAGATTCACTTGAAATCACTTTGTTACTGTCACTTTTAGTTTCTTACGATTTTAAGCCTACATCGCTGAACTGAGTATGATGAATTCGTTGGAACAGAGGTAGATGAGATCTTGGAGATTGCGAAAATAAAACTTGAACGAGAGCGAGGTCACAGGCTGATGCTAGTAACACTTAGCTAGGCTTAAAATTTAAACCCAATAATCAAGCAAAGATCCCATACTCAACCGTCGTACCTGGGGACTACATACTTATAGTCCTCCTGATCGATTTTAGCCATGGCGGCCAATCTCAACCGAGACAAGACATCGGCGCGGAACATATTATAGTGCACAAGTATTTGGTGCACTTCCTCTTCCATCACTCTCATATACCGATGCGTCGGCAAACCGACACGACCGGAGAGAGATCTGGCGCAGGACCAATGGCTTACCATGCTATCCGATGCACGGGGGTGTCACGACCATCAACTTCCAAACTCCGGCCTGTCACAGACAAATTCCTATTGGAAAAACTTAATATCACTTTTTTTCCGACCTGGGAATCCAACCCAGGACTCCACATCGCAGTCGCACTTGCAATCGCGAGACCAACGGAACAGTAGCACTTGCGGGCTATTGGCCTGCTTGATAAGGAGGGAACTGGAAATTATGTTTCATCTGTTCTTTTCTGATTAATTTCGTTGCAAGATCCAAGAGAGTTGAATCGTTTTTCCGTGGCTCGTCGAGCTTCATTGACTCGGCGTTTGTCTGGTCATCGCCACTTTTGATTCTAGCTCTCAGGAGTTGTGGTGCTTGAGAATTGTGCGGCTGGCATGTCCCATAAAAAAGGCTTGCGATAACAAGATCAGAGAGGCTTTTAATAAATATTGATGAAAAATCTCAAAAAATTACGGTGTCTGCGTTTAAAAATCTGGAATAAACAGAGACAGCACTAATTGCGTGTGATGTCACTAACAAGTCCCGTCATGTCAAATTGAATCCATCCCGTACAAACTACATTTTGTGTGTCAAGGAAAATTTCAAAAGTGTATCATCTTATCTGTTTTTCCAAAAAATTTTTTTTTACACCAATCGTACTGTTTAATATTCATTCATTCATATAAATTCTTCATAGTCATTTAATTTAATTACGTTGTGAAAAGCGATAGTGCTATGCGTACTGGATAACTCCATCTTTGTCCCACTATTGAACCCTGATATCTTTAAGACTTCATAGTAGGTACCCATGGGCACAATCTATCTTCGTAATAATGTCTGTCTGTACGTTCAAAGTAAGTTTGTATCGTCTGTGTAACAATGTAACTTGGTCGCGCAGTTAACCGGTAACTATTGAAGTTTATCAAACAATCCGCGAGCTGGAACAGTTACAAGTTGTTTGGTTATATTAATCAAAACATTATCATAATGTTAGATATAGGTGGTGTTTTGATGAGCTCTTCCGACTAGAAATAGATGCTGTTGGATACAGGAGTTTGGGTTCATTGTACAAAGAAACGAAAAATAAATCTACAAAATACTACTTAAGTACAAAAAATCTCAGTAGCCGCCAATAGAGTCTCCAGAAATTGGCCCGACACCAAAAATCCATGAAAGTGACAACCTTGAGGAAAATTTTAAAAAGCCACCCATGAAGACAACGGGAGGTCATATAATTCGTAACTCGATGGCCAACATGTGAGATCTGCGGGTCTAAAAAGGGCCACTTTAGCAGATCATATTAGAATCATAATATTACAGCCACAGTTTGATCTTCAAGATTAAGCAACGCTTGCCAAGGTTGGTCTGTGGATGGGTGACCATCATAACATACCGAGTTTCCTCCGTGCCTCGGAAAGCACGTTAATCCGTTGGTCCCGGCTGTCGTTTGTAGATCTTTGGCAGTCGGTACGGATAGTCAGAAGCCAGTAAAACTGTCTCCAGTCTTGCCATGAAGTAACGGGTTACTCAGTTAATGGGTTGTGGAGTTCTGGTAGGCAGCCGCTCCACGTAAAATACTGGTATTCAGCTGAATCCGGTTTGACTGGAAGCCGACCCCAATATAGTTGGGAAAAGGCTAGGCAGATGATGATTATTTTTTTATTTATTTTTTTGTTTTTTGCTTATCTTGCAATCAGTTTTCAGAAACTATGAGCAGATGTGTTGAAGGAGGATTTTGCAGGCAAGAGCTTTTCCCCACCAGGAACAACTCTCTTAATACGAGTATCTACAACTCTCTCTACAAATTATCCAGTTGTAGGATCTCTCTCTTCTTTGAGCCTGTTGACACAATCTGGTATTGTAAGTTGGGTGTCTCTCCAGTCTGGACTTATATTTCTTAGAGCACAACCTTATTTCTTCCTTGACTGTGTTCATGTTCAGGTGTTCGTGTACTTCAGTGTTCTTAATGAACCATGGAGCATTTGATATCGGTTTTAGGATGTTATTTTGAGTTCTCTGAACCATGATAATGTTTGAGTCACACGCAGAGCCCCACAGTTGAATGCCATAAGTCCAGATAGGCTTCAATATGGTCTTATAGATCAGCACTTTATTGTCTATTGACAGTTTTGAATTTCTCCCGAGGAGCCAGTACATGCCTTTGTACCTAATGTCGATCTCCTTTCATTTTGTTTCAATGTGCTTTCTCCATGTCAGTCGCTGGTCCAGGGGGAGACTTGGAGACTTTGCGGGAGTTGATTAGGACCAAGTTTAACCGGTGGACATTGCTGGTGTCTAAGCGTAAAGGCGACCTGGATAGACTTTGTTGTGTTGGCACGAATCCTCCATTTGACAAGCCAATGATGAATTTCGTCTAGGCTTTTCTGTAGTTTCTGCGACGCTTTTTTAGGACAATCACTACATGCCAGAACTGCGATATCATCTGCATAGGTAGCAATTGTCACTCCAGGGGTTTGCGGTAGGTCTGCCGTGAAGATAGTGTATAAAACTGGTCCAAGAACAGAATCCTGAGGTACTCCTGCTAGTATGTCATGGAAACCAGAGGTTCTATCATCGTCTTTAACTTGGAACATTCTATCGGATAGATAAGATGCCAGGATATTGTAATAGGAGTGTGACAAGTGTGATTTTATTTTGCTCAGTAGTCCCCTATGCCATACTCTGTCGAAGGCCTGTTGTATGACGAGGAAGACTGAGGAACACTATTGTTTGGTGGAGACCAAACAATCCTCCTCAGTCTTCCTAATGACGCATTTCTAATGACGCTCTGTGTGTTTGTTCTGTGGTAGATGATGATGATGATGATGAGAATCATAATATTAATCACACAACAATCTGTCAAATTTCATTTTCATCTTTTTCGCTAAGGCATTAGGTTCAAGGTTAAGACAGTGACAGGTTGCGTGATGTGCTTTCCGTGATGCCACCAACTCAATTCATACCAAAGCGAATAATTTGTAAACCTGAAGAGCCATTCCACAAATTTTTAACAGGTTCACTGTCCGCACAGCTGACAATAGTTAAACAATCAGCGAAGACCATGTGGTTCATGGTAGGACCCAACCTTTTAAGCAACTTTCGCATTCGCATGTCTGTCGCAAACTGTGCAAAAAGCTTTAATTTTCATACATTTTTGACAGATAGCGACTAAGATGGAGCTTGAAAATAAGTCGAATTGCCCCCCTGAGGTTCTAGGCAAGTGATATGCTGTCAGCAGTAGCATGGCGAAGGCGATCGTCAAAACTTCAAAAATGTATGGGATTGACAAACGCTCAAAAATCAAAATCAAAATAACTAATTGTTTATCACAGGTTTATTTTATTTATTAATTTATCAAAATAATATGTGGACCGCTGTAACATACCCGTAGGGCGTACAATATAAACAACCTTTTTTTTAAAATTAATTAATATAATTCTAATCTCACGTGATCAGACCCATTAAATTTGGCATTTCGGCAAACGCATTCACTAACAGAATGGCACTTCACCTATGGTAGACGTCAGATACCCATAATAACGGTCATTGACGCACATACATTTGTTGACTTTCTTAATATCAAAAACATGGCGTGGCTTTTGGCATGAAGCTTATTTAAGAGATATTTCAGAAACTGAATAAAAAGGATATATTCTGAGTCGCAGTGTAGCGACTCAGAATATATCCTTTTTATTCAGTTTCTGAAATATCTCTTAAATCGGTCCAATATTTAAGCAGAAAACAGTCGATTTATGACTTTTTACATACAAAGTCGCGCCGCCCATGTTTCCTCTTAAACCATGCAATGGTTTTGACACGGTAATACCTAACAGAAAAAGTGATTACCGAGGATTGTGTATTTAATTCGCACCCGTGAATACTTCATCTTTTTGAGAAAATAACTTGCTCACTTGTTGGAGTGTCGCAAGTGCTTAAATTTTACAAAGTTACACCTGTACCATTGAGGACCTGATGATTGCCACTGATGCCGTTATAAACGTGGCCACCTGCTAGGCACAAAGTGTTTAAGGGTCACTATCGACTCTAAATGAAGAAGATGAGTACGGGCAACGCATCTATGGTTTCCGGAGGGGAGTGATGTAGCGGCATCAAGACCGCCACAAGAAAAACCCACGGAGCAAATCTTCACATCGCAACAAAAAGAACCGCGACGCCATCTATCCTACTAGCAGCGAACTACAACGTTGAAATCCTGCATCGCGCAAGCAGAGTTTACCGTGCGATTTGAACATATACATCAGCCCGAATATCAACTATCGGGCAGTAGCCCGCCAGGCACAACAGCCGCCTTCTTGGAGGATCCTCATTTTCAAATGAGGAGTTTTTCAAATGACTTTACTCTCTGTACCGCTACCTCCGAAGTTTATATATCATTGTATTAATCCTACACTAACGTACCTATTATAACGAAAAACTATGATAAACCAAACAACCCTTTCAAATCATCCGATCTGAATCAGTTTATCTCGGAAATCAGACAAACAATCATACTACAAATGAATGTAATTCATGATTATCATCATAACAGACAAGGGTTTTGTTCGATTCAATAATAACAGACAAACAGCTCTGTGAGTGGTACATTCTATGATTAATGAAATAACCGTTTTGATAGAGATTTGAGGGCTGAAATGCGATGTGGCGTTTGGGGGTTGAGTTTCATGAAGGATGAAACGCTATCGAGAAATCTAGACTTGGCTTTTCACAACATTTTTTTTTAATTGAGGAATGGTCTTGCTCTTGACCACAATCACGCCAGATAGAAAGAGCAGTAGTTTCAGCTGTGCGTTGTCTGTTAGCCATTCAGTCACTCTAATCAGTCAATAATGGAAGAATTTTATATACTGACTGATTTCGGCCGTGGCGGCCAATCTGAACGGAGTCTAGCCATCGGCGCGGGACAAAATATAGTGTACAAGTGTGTGCGCAAACACAGGTGTACTCCCTCTTCCATCACTGTCATATTCCGCTGGGATATAATATGCTATTCGAGGCGTGGATGAATCTCGGTGCTCGGTGTGTTATGGATGGATGGACACCCATCCGCAGTACGACCTCAAAGATCAAAATTCTGGCTGGACGGATACACTTGGTTAAGGAGTGAGTCAAGGTCAAAAGTGGCTATTAGTTTCGAACTAACAGTAGCTAGGCGAGTCTTATTTTAGAATTTCTGGGCAAGTGTGCACCATAATCGAGTGCATTATTGCTTAGAGTAATAGATAGTCTAAAGTATTTGAAGAAAAAAACAATACCTCATCATTTTTCGTATTTTTGCAGAACAGACTTTGCTCTTGCTAGGGTTCCAGTCGACAAGAATTTATAGTAAAATGGAATTTTCTTGAAACCACTTGAAGCTGGGAAATGCAAGATTTTGCATTTCCGTTGACTGACGCAGACATTCTCCGTCGTTGGCTGCACCCCTAAATAAGGGTGTAAGCACAACGTCTGTTCAACCCTTAAGGGTTCTTAATATCCTTTTGATATTTTGAACCAGAGTTTGCCCGAGTCTGTGCTGCTTTTCTATTCCTAAATTTGAAACCCGTCGGACACAGTAGGTTTTCCTTCTGGAATTACTCATTTTTGAAGTCTGGATTTAAACGTAAGTGCCGTTACGTTTAAATCCAGACTTCAAGAATGAGTAACCTCTGTGTTCATCATATCAGCAAATTGCCATCCACATCCACTGCTTTACGTACGCCGCCCCCAAAGAGCGCCAACCATCCCGGTCTTGAGCCGTCCGCATCCATCCGCTGCCAGCCACCTTCTTTAAATCATCGTGTTTACCTCTCGGGAAATACAAGGGTAATTATGTTTTCCCGGAACATCATCCACTATGTTCTATGTCTTGTATAGCCATATACATAGAGTTACAAAAGCAAGACAAACAAATAAATTCCCTCCCATCACAGTATTAATATGAATTCTTGTTACACCAACAAATCACGGATAGTTTTAAAAATGAAATATCGATGTGCATCAATATTCGATGTTTCGTTACCCATAAAGTGTCGCTCAGGCTGTAATGGCTGCCTGCCGGTCACAGAATACATCAGGGGGTGTTGGGAATCGAACGATAAAAATTTCAACCCCTTTCGGCTACGTGGTGGAATGGTGGAATGCAGTTGAACATTTTGATGGGGGTGAAACTTTGTGGGTTTTTCGCTGATGGTATTGATTGAGGCTGTTTGGCCGTGTTCTTTTAGATAATCTGCCAAGTAAACGATTATCCTAGAACTTGAGGAAGACCGGATCGTGCCATCGTGGTGGATAAGTCACCTGGACCCTGCGTTACGAGTTAGGTGGTGCCTGTCCATCACAGCGGTCAAAATTTCAGTGAGTCACGTGGTGCAGAGATGCAATTCCATTGGTTATAAATTTCTCCGTTTCTCCGCTGTGCTGCCTCGCTCGGCTGTAATGGACATGCACCCTTATTACCCACTTGACAAATCAATCTGCAGGGTGTAGTCACATCACAAACTATGGCTCTTCTCCTATTTTGCCCTCGTGGCCCAAGACATGCAACTGAAGAGATCTATGTCCTGTAACCAACGATGGAATGTTTTGGGCCACACAAATCGAAAAAAACCGTTCCGCACCATAAACTTTAAAGTATTCTCATTTCTTGACTCTCCCAATTTGTTCTCATTTCTTGACTCTCCCAATTCTCCTAGTTATTTAGCCCCTTGTTTCCAATACATTTGCGCCAACCACAATAAAAATCTACGCTCATCCCATAATCGTCTTCTTCACTGTCCGTCTCACCGTACTGATTTCATTCACAATTATTTTTTCATACAATCCATTTCTCTGAAGAATTCCCCAGGAAATCAGGATGGCAACCAGCCGATTAACCTTCAAAGTCAAGGTTCGAGAGCACATTACATAGGGTTCCGTTGGTTACCCCTTGAGTACGGAACCCTATTACTTCTTCCTGAAATTTGAAAAAAAACCCTAGCAAAAATAAGCTGCTTATTTAATAAGAAGCTAATTTTGTAATAGTTTTTTGATCATATTAATCACTCGAAATGCTTAAATGAAATGCCAATGCGTAAAAGTCACCATATATTTATATGGCAAGTGGCTACTAGCACTAGGCATGATTCCTTGTTAAACCTACAAAAGTAAATAAGACCCCCACACCCTCTAAAATGACCTTTCGAGACCTCTAAACATTTACTACCTACACGCACTTTAAAACCGTAAAAATCCCCACAAAACCGTACAGTTACGGTTCATTCGCCCCTTACAGAGAATTGTAAAGAGCCGCCACTTCGCTCTCACAAAAGGAATCTAAAATTAAATCTCTGGATGCGTTTGATCGCTGTTTCACGGTCTCTATTGACCATTTGGTATGAAGTATGAAGTATGTGAATATGATATTGAAGTACTTGTACTAATACATAACCATGTCACTCAAAAAAATAATTTACTTTGTCTAAAAAACCCGACCGCTGAAAACGACTAAAAAGTTCGAAACAAGTCGCTTTGCTTTGCTTTAAAACAAGTCAGATGCAGTTGGTGGTATTGGATCAGTGATTGAACTGCATCAGACTGCTTGAAAAGCGACGTGTTTCGAACTTTTTAGTCGTTTTTAGCGATCGGGTTTTTTGACAAAGCATTTTTTTTATTTCCTACATTTTAGTGAGTTACTTTTCGGAATCGTCTCCTCGAGCCCTTTATCTTAATACCCCCTCGATAGGTTTCGATTTTTTTTTTTTTAATTTGGCGCCAAAAATCCGCAATTTTGTTTTTTTTTCATTTTGATTAAACCAGTGTCACTCTCACAGTAAATACAAATCTAACGACACCTCTCAAGTTAAAATCCATCGAGCCGTTTAGGCTCTAGGGCGTGCCAAAGAAATATACATACTCGTACATACAGATACACACGAAAAACATAACCCTCCTTCTTTCGCAGTCGGGTAAAAAAAGGGCGAGTCCGACTCTCATATGAAGGTTCCCGAATCGTAAAACGAAAAAAACACGTTTCTTGTATGGCCCAAAAAAGCCACCTTTAATTTTTTTTTTTTATAATTTTTATTATTTTTTGTTATAGCGGCAATAGAAATACATACTCTGAGAAAGTTCTTGAGATACAGCCCTCTGACAGACAGACAGACAGACGGACGGACAGACAGCGGAGGCGGATAGGGTTCCGTTGGTTATGCTTTGGGTACGGAACCCTAAAAAAATTATTAAAATATTTTGTAATAAACCTAAATGAGTACAAAACAAGATACATACACTTGCGTGCGTAAAATACTAGCAGCATTGCCATGTTGAAGACCATTCTGGCTGTCTGGCTGTCTTGGTGTCAGTTTTCTGGTTTTTGACTATTCGTGATAACTGTCAAAGATCTTCAAGTGACAGCCGGGACCGACAGCTTAACGTGGTTTCCAAGGCTCGGGGGATTCTTGGTATATAACGGTTGCCCACCTATCCAAGATCCGACCTCGGCAGGTGTTGCTTAACCTCGATGATCTAACAGTGCGGCTGTTATTATTTAGTTACGGTCTTCTCCTTAAAGTGTAGAACTTACAACTTCGAAAACTCGGCTCAAAAATCAACCTGAACAGACTCAAAGTAAACCGTAACTTAAACAAGCTAAGAGGTCTTTTCCAAGCACTATTTTATTTTATAGCCCGAAATCAGTTACCGGTTCGCAATCACGAAAGATTTAACATCGGCTTGGGACTATCTCTAATGGATGCCGCCTGCGATCCCAGCTGATCCGCGCTAGTTAAAATGGCGGATCTGCTGCTGAAAAATCGGATCTCCCTAGGTTTTAGATCGGTGAGAGGCTATTTACTATTACCTAATGTGTGCATCGGTCTTAGTAAGTTATTTGGGCAATTTTCGGCTAAGAGCTTTTCGATTGGTGCTTTAAATTACCTATTTTTAAACATAGATGTAGTTGGTTTCTGGGATTTGTTCGAAAGAGTCACCGCGACCCTGGAATGTAAAGGGCATTGGGAGGAACACGGATGGGTTATAGTCAGTAAGAGTCTGACACTCCCTCTCGCGCCGCTCAGATCGTGAAGTGGTTTGAGGATCAGAAATCCTTAAAAAAAAAGATATAGTCGATGACTGAGAAGCTTGTGGCTAAATACAAACCTAGGAGTCGAACTTCAAGGTTAAGCAACGCTTGCCGATGTCGGTCCTTGGTTGTGTGACCATCTTAAAATACTGAGATTGCTCCGTGCCTCGGAAAGTATGTAAAGTCGTAGGTTCCGGCTGTCATTTGTAGATATTTGACACTAGTTATGGATAGTCAGGAACCGGCCCCGATAAAGGAAAATGGCTAACATGGTAACATATATTTCTTATAGTCTGGGAAATCATCAAATGACTCCTTCCGCTACGAGCGGAGCGGAAGAGAGTCAGACTCTTACTGACTAAAACCCATCCGTGTTCCTCCTAGTGCCCTTTGCGAAACAAATTCTGCAACTAATATACGTATTCTTTACACAAAATACAGATACCAATATTATTAAATCGAAATAGAAAGTCACGTTCGAATCTATTTATAAAACAACATTTATACTGATTGCTATTCTGCTCCGAACATTTCTATTAGTTTGCGGCAAACGTTTTAGTATTAATCCTCTGCATTGTGGCGAATGTTATGCGAGTACAATTGAAATAGGAAACAACTCGGAACCTATTTCCATGATAAAGAGAAATTAATTGTTTGTTAAGCTCTGGATTCCTGGTGTTTTAAAGGGGTCAGTTGGGCCCTTTATCCTTTGACCTGGATCACGTTTGATAGTATTATCCGAAAGACTGAAGGCCTCGATAGATAGACTTCATTATAACAGCCGAAAGACGTCCACTGCTGGACATAGGCCTCCCCCAAAATAAGGGGTTTGCCATAATTGTCACGCTTGGCAGGCAGTGTATGGTGTTGCGTTTTACAGAGAACGCTGCTGCCTATTCTCTGGTGACAGATTGACTTATAACGCGGGAAAGAGAGAGCCTTTAATTCCTTCAGATCAACATATTTATAGATAAATCCATGATTTGTGGCTTAGATAAAGAACAAATACATCCTGTTTTCTTCAGAAATCAACATAAAATGAACCATTCGATGTCCTATCACCTGTTTTTATTACCGCCATAAAATAGTGAGTCTGTTGATAAAATATGTAGGTGACCCGCTAGCGAGTATTGCCGGCTTTGTCTGGGATATTGCGGATTTTACAACGGTTTAAGACTGTCTGTCAACTGGAGCGGAGAGGAGAGAAGCGGAGCGGAGTGGAGAGACGCGGAGCGCTTCGCTCCGCTACAGTGGCCTGGGATTTGCGAACGAGTTTAAAAAATCATATACAACGGGGAAGCGGTGAGGAGAAGCGAAGCGAGGAAGTGGGAAAAATGCGTGAACTCGTTAACTTGGTCTCTTCAGACTCCACTCCGCATCAATGAACAGACAGTCCGCCACTGCGCTCCGCATTACTCCCAGTCTCCGTTTCGCTGCCTCGCTGTGCGTCAACGGACAAGTCCTGGGTTTCGAACACAATCCTTTTTTTAAGATTCCGTACCCAAAGGGTTACCAACGGAACCCTATTACTAAGCCTCTGCTGTCCGTTCGTCCGTCCGTCCGTCCGTCTGTCTGTCAGCGGGCTGTATCTCGAGAATCGTTATAGGTAGACAGTTTCACAGATGTGTATTTTTTTACCGCTATAACAAAAAACTAATAAACATTAAGGTTTATAGTACGGAACCCTTCGTGAGCGAGTCCGAATCGGTCTTGCCCGGTTTTTTTAACAGAGGGTAATCCTTATGGATGTCCTCCTGGGGCTGGCGGAGGGGTCCGTCAGACTCTTACCGACTAAAACCACCCAGGTGTTCCATCTCTCACATACGCCAGGGATCGCGAGAACTTACGCGACCTCAGCGGGGAAGTGAGGTGTTTGACTCCCTCCACGACGTAAAAGAGGGGCGCATGGGAACACCACGCGTCGCCACCTCGGGTTCGGATGAATGGGGACGACGGACATCCCCAAGTCCACTGCCTCTGGACCTAGTTAGGAAGGCCGGAAGAGAGCAAATCGTCCCTCCTTCAACACCAGGTGCGCCTGTTGCGGGCCGTGAGGGAGGTCAAGATCTCCCTCTGCCTTTCCGCAGCCTCCTCCTGCGCGATAACTGTTTCGCAGAAGGAGACCACCGCGAAATCGAACACAATCCTAACCTAATGTTATCTCAAATATCTTGGGGTCGCCGGTCGGTATAAAGTCAAACCGGATGTAACCGAGTACCAGTATTTTACATGAAACCACTGCCTACCTGACCTGCACAACCCAATAACTGGGTAACACTATAGGCACTTTTCTCACCGCCAGCGATCAGCGAGTTATAAGTAAAGCTTGAAACTCGAAACGAGTTGGCGAGCAGCGAGTAGCGAGTGAAAAGTTTCGATAGTTTTGTCGAGTGCGAGTGCTTGTGTGCGGCGCGCACCACTCCGGCCCGCACTGTAGGTAGAAATTACCGCTGGTTGGTGAGTTCTGACCGCCAAGCGAGCATCGCGAACGAGTGTCGCTGAGCGAGTACAATCTTTGATAGCTCTTGTCGCTGCGATCAACTAGTGGTGAGAGCCGCTCGCCAGCAGTGTGAACAGCCAGCCATCGACTATGAATGCATGTGTCTCTTTTAACCACACGAGATCGAGATCTTTTGTTCGTTGCCTCAAGAAGCAAATAGTCAATAGCTCATCACTTCCTAGTCGGCGGTGAGACAAGTGCCATACTCTTTGTATAGTCTAGTGACACGAAACGTGACCACTCGGCAGAAATGGAACTGCATCGAACGTATCTCCATGTTCCTCATTTGCACAACCACAGAACTCTGACAGGAGTGTCCGACTCAGAAGAACAAGAAGTATATACTCTTCGGAGGGACTGGTGTCAGATTTTATGGCTTTTGACTATCCGTAACGACTGTCTAAGATCTAGGAACAAATGACAGCCGAGACCAACGGCTTCACGTGCTTTCCAAGACACGGAGGAGTATTGAAAAGGAGTCTTAAGGCACGCGAGACAAGCTCGACATGTTGAGATGGCCACCCGTCCACATACTGACCTCTGCAAGTGTTGGTTTACCTTGAAGATCGACCCGTGTGGCTGTTATTATTTAGTAAGGAGCTCCTCAACTCAACCTTCAATATAAAGTACTAACCTTTTATAGTGTCACAACAAAACAGCTCATTCGAAATGCAAAGAAGCCATTCGCAATTGATTGACATTCATGAGTCGCTGCTGATCCCCATGGAGTCGCCGTGAAGGTTTCTAAACGTCCTCCTGTCCCATGGGGTTTTAAGAGAAATGCTTACTACCTTTTGTGACACAGAGTGGGGAGGAAATGGAGTGGTAACGTGGATGGGCGGAGATAAAACTTCTATCTAACCTGAGTCATTTGAAGTTTAGTTTGAAAATGCAACTTTTCATGTTACTTGATAAATATCACGCCTGTATTCCACGATGGGTTAAGCAGAGATGTAGCTAAAGTGCAGCAACATTTTCACCAGGTAAAAATGTTAAGGTCCCATGTGACATCTGCCGGCCAATGTTTTAAATATAATAGCAGAAACTAACTGACTGATCGATCAACGCACAGCCAAAACTGAGTGCACTAAGAGAGGATTTCCTGAAATTCTAACGGGAATAGAAAAAAAACGGCATATGCGGGTACGAAGTCGGGGGCGAAAGCTAGTTCTGTATAAATATCACCATAAAAACCTAACTTAAGTGACTGTGAAGTGACCGAAAAGTGAACTATCAAGTTGGAATGACAGTTTTTTACGTTAAGATGTTTGCTGAAAGACCGGCCGTTGCATAGTGCGAGCCTTTACCATCCAGAATCTGGGCTGCTGCTACAGTTTTATTTAATTTATTTATTTATTAGGGACAAAAACAGTTACATGCTTCAAATAAACAAGAAATCCTTTAAAATAATAATAACAAATATGTAACCCACACCAATGTCCGCGTATTTACAAAAGAATAATAAAAGTGCAGGACTGTGGTATGAGTTCACAGATGGAAGATCTGTGATAGCTTCATATCTTGCCATAAATAACACAAACAATTCATTTCAATTTAATTCAATTCTGGCAGTCACAGATTACATATCTCTGTGACAGCTTAATATAATATAAATAAATTCAATGTAATTACATTTAATATAATTCAATGTTGTCATATTTAATATTTTCATTCAATTTTATTTAAAAATATCATATAATTCTTACACATGTCTGCGTGGAACAATTGAGGCACGCGCACCCCTCGCTGGATAACAGTTCTGGGCACTGTGTAACATAATTGACCAGTGAGCTCGATACAATCGAACTTATTGTTACATAAGCCATATGGTGTCATTACACACAGAAGTATTCGCCTAGACTCCAAACTAAAAACCCCGTATCGCTTCAGTAGCTGCATATAAGGAACCTTTGAATGACAGCATTTATAGTTCATTGACCGTAAGAACTCCTTTTGTACCATTTCCAGTCTAGAGCAATATTTGTCATAGAACGGGCTCCAGATCTGGATGGCGTATTCTAACTGGGACCGTATCAATGTTTTGTACAACAATAAGAACGTAGAAGGCCGCACAAAGTCACGTGAGGATCTCATGACGAGGCCGTACATCCGAAACGCTTTGTTCACTATGTTGTCCACGTGTATGTCGAAATGCAAGCGCGAATCCAGAGTGATAGCCAGATCCCGGACAGATGCTACTTTGCCCAAGTGTGTGTTATTAATATTATAATTGAAATTTAAAATGTTCTTATTTTTGGTGATGAAATGGTATGACATTTGGGCAGACTGAGATATAGTTTATTTCTAATGCAGTACGCATAAAGCATGTGTAGGTCGTCTTGCAAGAGTTCACAGTCATGTATACTCTTGCAAGATCTATAAACCTTAATGTCATCTGCATACATTAAGAAATTTGAATTTATGAAGCAATTTTTAATATCGTTAATATACAAAACAAAAAGAAGAGGGCCCAAGATGGATCCCTGTGGAACACCGGACCTTGCCACAACAGGGTCGGACTCAAAGCCATTAACTACGGTTCTTTGTGTTCTATTAAAAATGTATGAAGCCCTCACCTGATAATAAGTGATTAGCGCCACCTGGACATCTGCAATACCAGAGACAATGCGTTTGTATATCCATTCCATGAACAAAGCTGATCTGTCCCATTCTAGAACCTTAGGCATCGGAGTTTGTATAGCATCCCTGGGACAAAGCTAATTTTCTGATGATAGGCCTGAAAAGCCGTTGGACTGCTATTAAACTGGTATCCATATATTTTTTATGCTCATTGGAATCACATGTGTATACGTATCCATTTACTATCGACTCTATGTTTTCACAGCAATCGACAAAGCCGTTTGGGAACAGAGGGGATCTTTTAAAATGGCCTATTTATTACTTCGGGATTTCTTTAAACCTTAGTTGTTAAATCAGCCATTTACTTTATACTCGTGGGCAGGTTTCCAAAAACTGCCGATGGCTTTATATGCCTTTTGTGGGTTTAAGATCATTCTGATGATTTGAATTGTTTATTATTAAACGGTGACAAAATCACTACGTCTTTTTGACGTGACAACGTCTTATAAATTGGTTTGCCGGGTGACACTTCAAGAAACTGCGTTACGCTCCGCTCACGTTATGCGCTCACAATGAGAGCGAGTGAGAGGCACGCGTCCCTTCCACTCGGGCATGGTTAGCCCGCCTAAGAGCGAGAGAGACAGACATAAAAAGTGAAAGGCACAAGTAAGTATTTACGTCAATTGTAAGTAGATACTCAAAGTCGTTGTCACGTAAAACTTTCGCCCGTATACCGACTTTACAGGCAACCAATTTTTTTTCCTAAATGGGAAATCATCAAATTAAAACCCTTCCGTGTTTCTTCTAATGCCCTTTGCGTTGCAGGGCCGCAGCGACTCTTTCGAACGGATTTCGCACCCCGGCAGGCACTGGTGCTGGTGCGGTGGTGGTGTGGTGGGGTGCGGAATACGTTCGTTCGTTCGTTCGACGGGGCTCGCTAGGGCTGGCCCTAGCTGACAGCTCTTTGAAGCGCGCGTGGAGCACAGCACGCCGTCGACCCGGACCCGTAGCCTCGACGAGGACCCGCCGGCGCTCCGCCCAGGCAGGGCAGACCTGCACCGTATGTTCCACCGTGTTCTAAATCACTACGTCTAGGGAATGGATTTTAGTACTATACGTAAGGAATCATTTTGACGTATACTTTTACGATTTTTTAGCTTGACGTGCAGTCTCCACATAATAGCGATCGCGAGCGACCTACGATTAGAACTTACCGATTTTTGGTAGTCTCTATATTCAATTTTAGCGTAAACTTAGTCGTAAACTTCTGCCGATCGATTCTGTAAACATGTGATCACGAACTGATCAGTCATTCCATATTGATTACATGGATTGACATCTCACTTCGTGATCACTTCACTCAAGCCTTCACTTCGACATGTTTACAGAATCGACCTCTGATGTTCTTGTCTAATTAATACCAAAACAGTTTGTTTCGTTTCTCCATCGAGCTTCATTGACATGGCGTTTTCTGGTGGCTACCACTGTTGATTGTAAGCTTTCAAAAGTTGGAACAAAGTGGCGAGGTTGTCTCAAAAAAATACCTTTACGACGACGTTACAAATAAACCTTATCTATAGTTTATACAGGTAGGTTCGCTCGGCTCGACAGAATGATTATTTCTGAAATATTCATTCTTTCGAGCTACATGAACTTAGAGGGCTATATTAATGATTAAAATGGTTATAATTCTTTAGATAAATACGCGTTACGGTCGCGGATCGAATTTGGTCCACATACAGCTTCACACTGACCGGCAAATTGCAAAAAACATAAAAATATTTGAATTTCGCGGGCTACCCTGGAGCATCCACCTTAACTAAAACCCAACTAGGTTCGAGTCGGGTTTAAGTTATTTTAATGAACAGACAACAAAGCTTTTCGGTATACAGGCAAAAATATTAATTTTTTCACAGCACTACCAATGTTTATTTCTAATGTTTGCATTATATTTTTTTAAGCTTTTGACATACTTACGAGTGTGTTGTAGAAAAATAGTTTACTCAGCACATTCACAAAGTTGTTTAAAAGTAGTTGCAAGTTAGCTGCCTGCAATCTGCATAGCTAATATCTTTTTGACTGTACATGGAGCGACAATTTTTCAGACCTCCAGAACCCAATAACTGGGATACATACTCCTTGCCTCTTGTTTTGATACTCCTTGTCTGTAGACAGTTATGGAATACAAGTGGTGACATCATTCTTAAGCTTTCCTCAAAAGCCAAGATCACGGACAGGACCTCCAGAACCCAGTAACTGGATCACATACTCCTTGCCTCTTGTTTTGATACTCCTTGTCTGTAGACAGTTATGGAATAAAAGTGGTGACATCATTTTTAAGCTTTCCTCGAAAGCCAAGCTCTATATACCTGATACAGTATCATAGTAGCGTTGATACAAAACACGTGAAAAATGTATGTTCAATATCATACGCTTTTACAGGATCAAGAAATGTGGAGCGGAAATTATTTTTGCTCCCATTTTAGATAAAAGCGTAAAAAATAGAATACATCAGTTTTTTGTATATAACAGAAGTGAGAGCTTATAGTATTATCCCAGTGAAAATATAAATTTGAAAAAACGCCAAGTTATTAAATGTAAATACCTATGGTAGCAAACTAGGTAGTTTGTTATGATAGATTTCCATAAACCATTCTTTCTTTGTTCCGTCTTTTTTAGAATGTTTTAAAAAAATTAAAATCTTTTTAACAAAAAGTAAAACCGACTTCCGAAATTAAAGTTATTTTTTACTTTGTTGTGTTTTTTAATATTTGTATTTACTAGTTTTTATTTTAGTCGCAAAATTGATCTGTGTTTTTTGTGCTGTGTTTTCTATTCTTGCACTGAATAAATGTTTTATCTATGTATCTGTCTTTCTATCTAACTGAGGAGCTCGTGGCTAGATAATAACAGCCGCACGGGTCGATCTTCAAGGTTAAGCAACGCTTGCCAAGGTTGGTCTGTGGATGGGTGACCATCTTAACATACTGAGTTTCCTCCGTGCCTCGGAAAGCACGTTATGCCGTTGGTCCCGGCTGTCATTTGTAGATCATTGGCAGTCGTTATGGATAATCTGACCCCAGTCTTGCCATGAAGTACCGTGTTACCCAGTTAATGGGTTGTGGAGGTCTGGTAGGCAGCCGCTCCTCGTAAAATACTGGTATTCAGCTAAACCTGGCTTGACTGGAAGCCGACCCCAATATAGTTGGGAAAAGGCTAGGCAGATGATGTCTTTCTATCTAACTCGTTCAATATTTCTAAAGCTTCACTTATAAAACGAGTTCTAGCTATATACCAAGTTCTCTCGAAATTCGTTAAATCATATCTCCTGTCATGCAGAATGATGCTTTTCCAGTTGCCTAAAAAAAGGTTTTGCCTAAAGTGGTAATGTTTTTTTCATGTATCTTTTGTGTGACTAATATGATGTACGTAATAAAGAGTACTTTATTCTATTCTATTCTATTCTATTCTTAAGTGGACGAACCGAAATGGTTCGTGTAATGTAATGATAGGATCTCATTCAATTATCGTGCATCTGATGTACCTAATGGTTGGTGTGATATAATGAGTAATGATCGGTGTGTCGCATTTTTGCTTTCCGAACTTCGCTAACACACTGCCATGTGTCTAGATTTAGTGTTCCAAAGTGTTCGCAATACGTAAGAATCATTTTTAAGGAGTTTTGTGTTACCCCGTTACCTACTGGGTTGTGAAGATGATAGGTAGTTGCTCAATGTAAAATATTGGTATTCAGCTGCATCCCGGTTAGCCTGGATGCCGACCCCAGGCTTGTTGGAAAGAGAAAAAAAATATTGATAGTATTTCGCAGAGACTTTAAAAACCGAAGTCACGTTTTTAACCCCCGACCAAAAGAGGCATTATAAGTTTTTATCTTTTCAATCACGATCTCACCAAATACAACATAAGGGGTCGTTGTGCTCATCATTATGAGCAGCGTTTACCATGCGACCAACACTGAAATCGCGAAAAAAAGTCGATTCCCCATGTTATGCTGTTAGCTGATTTCCCCCCCTTCCCACTCTTAAGAGATATTCGGTGTATTCTGTTACACTTTGTATATTTTCACGTTGGCGATTACATAACAATTTTTGTGCGAGAACACCATTCCTCTTCACCAAAACACAATCCTCGTCCGCTTGAAAAAAATAAAAAGGAAACTTTTCGACATTCCAATAAATTAGTTCTTAGTTTCTAACTAGAAATTAAAACTTAATTATGTAAAAGTTACGCGGGCAGTAAAGGTGTGATTCCACTGCTGCGTGGGATACGAACGGAGAGGTCTGCTACGTTAGCGGCACAGTTTATTTGTTTGCCAGCCACGCTCAATAATAGGATAGTTGAGTCATATTAAAATGTATAACGACGTGACTCTGTGGGATTCTTGGAGGACGCTTCAGTGGGCGAATTCGTCCACTGCAGCGAACATCGTGGAGGAATTTCGGGAAATCCTCTCTTATATCTCTCCTGCACTCCCAAATAACCTACTTGCCTTTCTACAACAAATAGTTTCGGCTGTGCTGTACGTTTTGCAATCACTCGGTCACTCAATCATTCGGTCAGTCACTAGTAATGAAAGAATTACATATTAGGATTAACTCGAAAAATTATGCACATTTGTTATTAATTACTCCTCCGCAATTTTTTTCTGGTTAATTTAGTTTTGAGATTCAAGATATTTAAATAGTTTCTCTGAGACTCGTCGAACTTTATGCCGCAGCGCTTCAATCTGGTGGTGATTCATGGAGTTGCTGTCTTGGTAATAGAGTCGGCTTGTCTCAAAAAACATCTGTATCGAAGCGCCCCGCCGTTCCGTTAGTCTTGGTCACACAATCAAAAAGTTTTTGAATAACTTGAATGCATATAAAAGTGTCACCTTGGCATTTAAACATTTATTTAAATGCCTACGATACAGGAAAATAATATTCAGATCAGTGGCCCTTGCCGCCCGCCCATATTTGGATGCAAAGCGAAACTAAGCACGAAAGCGTAGCTTAGCCGTGGGCAGCAATGGAACTGCGCCTTTAAAGGGGAGGTCGGGCGAAAAATTATTTTTGTTTTCACTTGTTTGGAAATTTTCATTATTGAACGTTTTGTGTGCTTTAGCCTTAAGGTTCATTTTGCTTCAGCTTTTTAAATTAAATTAGAGACGTTTGATTATATTTTTCAGGGAAAATGCTGGAGTTAAACACACACTTTTTACGTTCATAAACAGAATTATTTTATTGTTTTTATAACATTTTGTAAACGTGATGTGTGCCTTATAAGTAAATGCATTTTTATTTCTTTCAATCTATACTGAAGAGTTTGTTTGCTTAAAAACGCTAATCTCTCCTGAGATTAACTACTGGTCCAATTTGAAAAAATATTTCAGTGTTAGATAACCTATTTATCGAGGAAGGCTATAGGCTATAGAGCAGACGAAGTTTCGCGAGTCAACTAGTTTAAGATAAGATGATAAGATATCAGAATAGGTATTATAATAATAATAATTCCATTTATTTCTATAAAATGTGGTAGAAACAGATGTTACAATAATATATTTAGTGCAAAGACACATTCTGCCATTTAATGGCATACAAATATTAATCTATCAACTTGTTTTTTAGAGATCTCGAACAGAACAGATTTCTCTGATGCAAACGTGGAAGGAGACACGACCCCTGCCAAACTGGGAAGAGCGTGGGATTGGAACATGAGAATATTGAAGCAATAATAATATTAACCTGTTCACGTTTGCACCAGAGGGCTGGGCTTTTTTTTCGGCCAAAGGATCAGCATTGCCATTCAACGCGGCAATTCTGCCAGTGTTCTGGGCACTTTTGCCATTGACAACGATGTGGATTATTTTTTTGATGCCCAATGATTTATTTTGTTTTTATACGTGTTTGTACATAATTTCGTGTTAATTAGTGTAAAATAGTTAAGTATTTACAATAAGTTAAAAATTCAATAAATAATTGTTAACACGATATAAACTGTAACTAGTGCTTCAGAACAATTATACACCGTGACAATTTAATGATTGTTTTCCCGCGGCACAACGATTAGCCATCACTAGAACAAGATAAGGCAAGATAGACGGCAGACGGTCTAAGGCACTTGTCTCACCGCCAGCGTGAAAGCGAGTAGCTGTCGACCCTTTCCTCGCTGAGGAAAGGGACCTTGTGTGAGTAAAAGAGACACATACAGTCATAATCGATAGTTTTTTTTTAAGGATGGGATATCATCAAATGACTCCTCCCGCTCTGGGTGAAGCAGGAGGGAGTGTCAGACTCTTACTGACTAAAACCCATCCATGTTCCTGACGACACGGTTGGCGCAGTGGTTGAGCAATTGACTGCTGCGCTGCGTGTCGCGGGTTCGATTCCCGCGCGGAACAAATATTTGTATGGCCTACAGATAGTTGTTCCGGGTCTGGCTGTTTGTGTATGTGTGATTATATGTCTGTAAACGCACCCACGATACAGGAGAAATTCCTAGTGTGGGGCAACGTTTTTTAAAAAAAATAAAAATAATTAAATAATGCCCTTTGCGTTCCAGGGCTACGGTACCTCTTTCGAACAGATTCCGCAGCCCCAGCAGACACTTGCCCTAGCGGGCCCCGTCTTCCGTGCTGTCATCTCTATGAGGCGTGCTGGGATCGCAGCGCGCCGCCGACCCGTGCCTAGTTCAGATCAGACGGCGAGCCACCCACTGCTCGCCGTCCGCAGGCCCGCGCCTACGGCGGCCGGCAATCGTCCTGCGACTCCCGATGCCCGGGGCGTCTTCTACTGTTGCGGCGACTGGGGCGTGAGGTTTCCCTCTCTCTCACACGTTCGTACTCCTCCTTTGCTAGCATTACTGCTTCGCAGAAGGAGGTGACCGCTTCCCATGCCTCCTCGTTCCGGACCACAGATTGAACCAGGGCCGGTCGCGAGAGGTTGCCGCCGCCGATTGCCTCGGCGAGGACCCGGCGGTGCTCCGCTCAAGCAGGACAGACCTCCACCGTATGCTCCACCGTGTCCTCCGGGTGACCCTCACAGTGTTGACACCCGGGCGTGTCCTCCCGCCGAATCTGAAACAGGTATCTCCCGAAACAACCGTGTCCGGTGAGTACCTGCGTCAGGCGGAAGGTGAGGACGCCATGGCGCCGCTCCAGCCAATCTTCAAAGAGGGGCTCTTATCGCCTGGATTGTGGCGTGCCCAGCGCTGGGTTGCTGTCTCCATACCGCCGCCGTGTGGCAACGCATGCCTGACGCAGTATCGCCAGCTCTTGCGTCCACTAGTACACCTGGCAGCAGGCGCGTCCTGGCTTAACCCGGGGCATTGCCACGTCACAAATATTGGACATCACCTCCCGGAACTACTCCGCTTCGTCATTGATGTCAGCAGGCCTGTCCGGAGGTGACACCCAGGCCTGCACTATCGAAGCTTCCAGGAGGAGCTCCCGGTCCAGCTGCTTCAGCACCCACCGCGGACCACTCGGGGCCTGCCGGGCTGGCGCGGTTGAGGTTAACTCTTTATATCTGTCTGTCGCGTTTCACGTCAAAACTACTGAACTTATTTAAATGAAATTTGTCCAGAGCCTGAGAAAGGACATAGGCTACTTAAACAATGGTCAAAAATCACTACCTTTCTGTTTGATCGTTTTCACTCGATTCCTATGCTTTTTATTTATTTGTAACATAATTATAATTGTATATATTTATCTATTATGTATTTATTTATATAATTCGTACACCTAAGACTACCTGCAGTACTGTATTTCCGTTATCGTTGAAATCCATCTAAAGGTTATCTTGAAAAGATCGCTTTTAGCGATAAGGCCGCCCATTGTGTCACCCTATGTAATGTTTTCTTCATCTATCTTTTCTGTAACTTATATGGTGTACATAATAAAGAGTATTCTATTCTATTCTATTCTACTTTTTATCCCAGAAGTATGCTCCCTAGGGACCACGCGGGCGAAGCCGCTAGCAGAAGCTAGTTTTAAGTAAAGAACAGAAAACAATTATTTAAAGTACAGAATCATAATACCGCCTATGTATTATAATAAACTAGTTGACTCGCGCAACTTCGTCTGCATCACACTTTTCATTAATGCTCCGCTCCTATTATTGACCGAAGCATGCTGTTATATAGGTTGCCTATAGCCTTCCTCGATAAATGGGCTCCAACACTAAAATAATTTTTCAATTTGAACCAGTAGTTCCTGAGATAATCGCGTTCAACCAAACGGACAAACACTTCAGCTTTATAATATTGATATAGATAAGATTATAGTTTTAAAGTAACATGTTGAAAAACGCGACTCGCACTTGACCGGGTTTTCTAGGGTTTACCAAGGTGTATTTCAGTAAGTAAGAATCTGAAAGTCCATTTCATGTCATTGAACTCCCCACAGAAAATCATAGAACAATTCCCGTAGGTACCCAAACAAAGCCAATGAACATTTTAATCCCAAAACAAATGAAAATCAAAATAAATCTCCCACTAGTAAGCACCCAATTACCTTTGAATAAATAAACCCTAGTCTACACTAGCTGCCCAAAATAAAGCGAATAAAATCCTCCATTCCAAAAGACCCCTGTAAATAATGCATACGGGAATATTTTAAAGATTCATCCTTACAAGTACAGGGGTACAGAGAATCTAGATATCTTGTCTGGGATTATTCTGAGCTGAAAACCCTGTCTGATGCGGCGTGAAATAGAATGCCTTAGGCTTAGAATGTCGGGGTACAGACGAGTTGTATGTAGACGCTGCCTTATAGATTTTTATTTTCTTGTTCTTGGTGATTCGAAAATTTAGAATAGGAGGAATATGCATCAAAAACATATTTATCATCTATACTATCATATATAACTGTGAAAATAGAATCAAAATTACTCGTAAAACGAAGGAGATATAATTATTTTAAATAAATATATCTGTCCCTCTCGCGAAAACGCTGTTCTATGGCTGCTGTATAAGCGTCATAGACGATGACGTCACAGTTTTCATCGGACTTCTCTTTCTAATTGTAATCTTTAAAGTTATATAACTTCATCGTTTATGAAGGTATTTAAAAAATAATTTTGCTGTATAGGCGTCATAGACGATGACGTCACACTTTTCATCGGAGTTCTCTTTCTAATTGTAATCTTTAAAGTTTTATAACTTCATCGCTGATGAAGGTATTTCAAAATAATTTCACGATTGTTTACTAGAGCTAATAAGTATTTCATTTTGCTAATAAAAAAATCGCATACGTATTCCCTATTGTTTACCACACGATTTCACAGTTATTGTCAAATCGTGACAGTAACTGTTATTCTTAGTTCGGGTTCGGCCGTATAATAATCGTACGACCGTAGGTGACACGGAGAAAACTCCCTTAACTGAGGCCGAAACTACGGACTTCGGTTTAAAGAATAAACCCCCAGATACTTCTGCTGACCTCCTAATAATGACACCTTTGATGATGACAACAGTAGAAACAATAAAGGAGGAGCTCGTGGATAGATAATAAGAGCCGCACGGGTCGATCTACAAGGTTAAGCAACGCTTGCCAAGGTTGGTCTGTGGATGGGTGACCATCTTTACATACCGAGTTTCCTCCGTGCTTCGGAAAGCACGTTAAGCCGTTGGTCCCGGCTGTCATTTGTAGATCTTTGGCTGTCGTTACGGATAGTCAGAAGTCAGTAAATCTGACTCCAGTCTTGCCAAGAAGTACCGTGTTACCCAGATAATGGGTTGTGGAGGTCTGGTAGGCAGCCGCTCCACGTAAAATACTGGTATTCAGGTAAATCCGGTTTGACTGGAAGCCGACCCGTACCCGAACAGTAGAAACAATAAAAACATTATTTCAGTAACTTTAATACACGAGGCTATTCAACTTCGTACGCTAAGTCTGAGTAAGGGGTGTTCAAAACGCGGTAGACATAGCTTTTAATGGCGCTCGCCGTAGGCCTATTTGTCCATTGCCTGGTTCCTTTGAAAATCCTTTGCAAAGTTTTATGTCCATAATGAGAGGGCATTTTGAGCTCCTTGGTGTTCTGAGTTGAACCACACGATAGCTGACAAACTGACTATGTAGTAGTCGTACAATTATTATTGTCATCAATTTTCTGCGAGATCTCGCAGAAAATGTATGAACTCGCACTAATCACTAATCAAAGTGTAAACGCTTATGAGCTAACTTTTGAATAAACTGCGGATTAAGCTGGCAAAATGCATAATCGAAGACAGGTTAAGCAGGATCATTTGCAGCTGTTTTCCCAACACACTACACTACATTATACCTAATGTTTCATGTAGAGGTGTCTTTGTGTAGTGTGTATGACAAAATAGCCGCAGACGATCTGACCTAAAAAATCTGACTTGCCCCCTAACCCCCCCCCCCCTAGGCTAGAAGCTAGGTACGCCCATGATTATTGTGACAGAAAATGCAAGGAATTAATTATAAACTTTTCAGGTCTGGTCGTGGCCATAAGAAATAACATTTTACGAAACGTGAATAATCTCAATTCACTCTAAGACTCTTGTTCATAACCTTGCAGTTTTGGCGCAGCTTCCGTCCAGAAACAAGTAAAAATCGCTCGAATCAATTTACTTTTTCCCATTGTTCCTCAGCGTTACCCTGAGGTCCAAAATCAGCAAAACAATTGTGTAAATAGCTTGGCAGAGGTCTAATACACGTGTATTTCTCCAGGGACCTCGGTGCATCGATATCGAACGAGGCGATACTAGTGATGGGACGTTATCGATAGTGATGGTTATCGATAATAGTGGGTAATTGATATTTAGAAACTTATCTTTCTAATAATAAATATCAAGATACTCAAGTTTAAAGGGAAAATCTATACGTCCGTGATAAGACCTGTCGTAATGTACGAGTATGGATCAGAATGTTGGGCTGTGACGGATGAAAATAGATTGCATGTAGCGGAGATGAGAATGTTGTGATAGATATGTGTAGTAACGAGTTTGGATAAAGTGAGAAATGAGTACATTAGAGGTGGTTTAAAAGTGGCGCCAGTGACAGTAAAGTTAAAAACTGGCCAAGTGCGAGTCGAACTCACACACGAAGGGTTTCGTACCATAAACCTTATTTGCTGTTCTAGCGGCAATAAAAATACACATCTGTGAAATTTTAGCTCTCTACCTACCTCTATTACGGTTCTTGAGATACAGCCCGCTGACAGACAGACGGACGGACGGATAGACGGACGAACAGCGGAGGCTTAGTAATAGGTTTCCGTTAGTTACCCTTCGGGTACGGAACTCTAAAATGCATCGCTTGTCTTGGTATAGTCATGTGAAGAGGAGGGATGAAACGCATGTTACTAGAAGAGTTTTGAATATTAATGTGGATGGAGGGAGAGGGAGAGGAAGGCCGACGAAAAAATGTATGGATTGTGTTAGGAGCGATATGAAAGAAATGGAAGTTAGTGATAGCGTGACGGCTGATGGGACAGGTTGGGAGAAAAAAACGTGTTGCGCCGACCCCAAGTAATATGGGATACGGGCAGGAAGATGATGATGATCAAGTATCAAGATACTCAAGTAACATAAATATATAACAGACTGTGTTTGGTACCTCCACCAACCTTACTACGTACATCTGGTCGGCTTCCAGTCAAACTGGATACAGCTGGGTGCTATTATCACCCAACATCTGGGCAATATGTATATCTCTTTGTAAAACAGGTCAGATTTTCAGCATTTACTAGATTTTCATAAACTTGCCAATTCTTACAGAAAACCAGTGTTTTCTGTAGTTACGATGCAGAATTTGACATTACAATTCGTGAGTAGAATGTTAGGTTATTTAACTTAAAGAAAATTAAATGGTTTTAATGTCAACGAGAGCTCGTGGCTAGATAATAACAGCCGCATGGTTCAATCTTCAAGGTTAAGCAACGCTTGCCAAGGTTGGTCTGTGGATGGGTGACCTTAATATACCGAGTTTCCTAAGTGCCTCGGAAAGCACGTTAAGCCGTTGGTCCCGGCTGTCGTTTGTAGATCTTTGGCAGTCGTCACGGATAGTCAGAAGCCAGTAAATCGGACTCCAGTCTTGCCATGAAGTACCGTGTTACCCAGTTAATGGGTTGTGGAGGTCTGGTAGGCAGCCGCTTCGCGTAAAATACTGGTATTCAGCTAAATCCGGTTTGACTGGAAGCCGACCCCAATATAGTTGGGAAAAGGCTAGGCAGATGATGAATGTCAACGAGACGTAATTAACGTACAGCGCTCTACGTGTACAGTCTTATAATAATGCCTTTAGGGTGCTGTTTGGTCTCCCTAGATACTGTAGTGCATCTGAAATGTTTCCGTGTACGCAAACTGACGATTTCTATGATATGATGCGCAAGAGGACCGCGTCTATAATGAGTAGGGTGAGGTACCAACATCATCTTGAGGACATTACGGGACAAGCTGGACAAGCCAGTCACTGGGCACTGGATGCACACGCACTTGTGTACCCGTGGTCGGGCGATGTTTACATTTTGATTGTGATTTGATTTAATTTTTAAATGTGGTTTTAATTTAATTTTTATTAAATTTTTATGTATGATTTTAAATTGATTTAATTTTTAAATGTGGTTTTAATTTAATTTTTATTAAATTTTTATGTATGATTTTAAATTGATTTAATATTTATTCAATTGTATTATGATTTTCATTTCATTAATGTTGATTAAATGTGTACTTATTATGGTTTTTTTTTGTACAAATAAAAATCCATAAAACACAGCAAACGTTTTGATTGATTGATTGATAGGTAATTAGAAACTACACTTCATAGCGACTTTAGTTGAATAGACAAAGTAAAGTTACAATGCCATGTTATTCACCACTTTTGGGTGACTGGTAGAGAATGATATTTATAGAAAACGTTAAGTCCACCTCTGTAATTTTGTATATCGATCAATCTTAATAAGTTAAATAAAAATACATTAATTGAAGCCATTGAAGGCAGATAAAATTCCCAAGAATTTGCGGGAAGCCATAGCATTACTGACCATTCTTTGAACACTGAAGTTTGATACTAAATAATTACTTATGCCGTGCATTCACTTTCTTCCCTACAAACAAAATATAAAGAGGTAAAAATGGTTTCATTGTGTATCTGCTCTGGACGGCGGAAGGGAGTGTCAGATTGACTGATTAAATTTCATCCGTGTTCTTTAATGCTCTTTTCGTTCCAGTGTCACGGGGACTCTTTCGAACAAATTTTGCAACCCTGGCAAGCCTCGTACCTTTGTTTATGTAGCCTAAATAAATAATCAAATTATTTGCCACTTCTCTGCTAACACACTCAACTATTAAAAAATAAACTAAAAGGGGTCACCAGGCATAAAAGGTGTGCCCGTGCAATAGCCGAAATTATCGATAAGATTGACTCAATCGATATCAAGGTGCGCATCACTATCATCCCCTTGTCTGCACTGCGACGATTTCTTTTCAAGCATTCAGGTAATAGACTAATGTTTATAGGAACAAAGGAACAATCTAGAACTATCTGGTTCTATCTAGGCATTGCATTGTGCAGCGATACGTCTCGCAAGGAATTCGTTTGAACGGAAATCAGTCTATCAATATACGAGAAGGCAATTTTCTTTCGAAGTTGTTTTTTATTAGTGACGTTGCAATTTTTTTAAGGATATCTATTATTTTTTAAATAAATTGATTGCTTCGGAAGGCATGTATAAGCCGGTGGTCCCGGCCGCCAAATGGCGGTCGTCAAATAAACCATTTCAGAGGCCCTTGAAGCAGTTTAGAAACTTTGACACTAAGGCGTGGTGGGGTGGCTAGACCTTACTGCCCACACGATAAGAAGAAGAATCGTGTACCAAATTCATCAAAATCGGTTCATGTGATTTGGCGTCAAAGCATAGCAAACCGACTCACCTTCGGCGAGATTCATGATAATAGTTATGATAGGTTCACGCTTGACCATAATCTCACCTTATGGAAAATGATGATGTGGACATGCAGCACGCTTGAACCTCAGGTTGTAGCTTCCGCCTCCGTACATTTTTGTGCTAAAAGTGTTTAAAATAAACAAATAAAATAAGACGGGGCTGCGGAATCTTTCGAAAGAGGTACCGTAGCCCTGGAACGCAAAGGTCACTAGGAGGAACACGGATGGGTTTAAGTCAATAAGAGACTGACACTCCCTTCTGCTTCACCCAGAGCGGGAGGAGTCATTTGATGATTTCCCATCATTAAAAAAAAAAAAGGTTGTAGCTTCTATCAGGAAATAGGAAATTCCAATCAGAGGATTCAACAGTATCCGGGGATAGAAAAATCAATATTTATAAAATTATTCCGTTACTGAGTAACAATAACTCAATCACTGAGTAACGGAATTTGTGTAAATGTGACTGACAGACACCGAACCGCCGAAACAATTTAACTGGTCATAGTAAGGTGAAAGGCATATAGTAGGTTCCTTTGGGAGTGTAAGGAAGCAGAGAGGATTTCCCGAAATTCCTACGGGACCGGGAAAAAACGGGATTTGCGCGTACGAAGTCTTGGGCAAAAGCTAGTTAGGCATATATTTTTTTCTCAAACATACCTATTTTGACAACCTTCTTCGAGATAAATCGAAATTGCTGAACTGGGAAAATACATGCGACAAAAGTTGTATCAAAATCCATATATCTGTCGTGTAATTTAAAAATGGAACGATCTTTCTCGGAAACATGGCAACCAAGGTGGTAACTTATCAAAGGTTTTATTTAAATTTCGAACTGGCTTGCAAATAGAAAGCTGTTTATTGAACCAAAAAAACAAATGAACACTTTAACCCGGTAAAAAATATTGTAGTGGTGGTTTTGAGTGACAAATTGGGACTGAGGGCGAATGCGAATGTTGCTAAAACCACTAGTAAAATTGCCTGTAGTTCTTCTTCTTTTCGAATCGATGGTTATATCTTTATTTATTTAATGTTTTGGCCCATTAGGTGAAAAACTTTAGCCGGGGAGAGGAAACAAGGCGATCGGATGCGCACAAGCTGCGAAGGCAACAGCCAGCGCGGAGCGCAGATGTTTGCCACAGAGAGAGTACGCGACCAGCCACAAGTACGCGAAGGTGTAAACCAGCGCGAAAAACGGCCGGACGCGGAAACACGGGACCGGGGGCGAGTCCGCAAAGGGGAAACCCAGCGCGAAAAATCCTCGGAAACGTTGGAAACCACCGGAACAGAAGGTCGGAACCTAGACCGAGAACCGGACACGGAACGACGACCACCGAAAAGGGGGAGGGGGAAGCGGGCTGGAGCTTCGCACAGGGCAACCCTGAAATCGAGTGCCGGTCAGGGCACCTCTGAGCCACAACCTGGGCCAAGCGGTTTGGGGGCGGCAAAGAGGGAACGGCCGGATGATACGGCCTCGCCGAGTACGCTGCAGGGAAACCCGAAACGTGTGAAGATCCAGACCGCTCAGGGGGAACAGAGAACCTACGCGCGGGCCACAAAGGACATTCCGGCGCGGCTCTCCGTGGCGATCTGCTTTCCTCCCTCCTCTCGAGACCTGACACAGACTGAATCTTCACTGATTAGGACTGAGCTGGAAAGACTAGTCATGGAAGCTGACCTGACTCAACCACTCCCGGCCTTCCGCGGCTTCCCTAGGGTAGCGGAGGGCACCGTGCAGTTGTGGTGTGAGGACGACAACGCCCTGACCTGGCTGACTCTAAATGTGCCCAGAATTAGACTCCCGGAGACAGAACAGACGCTGACCGTCATGCGACAGGACGGGATACCGACCCGTGCCCGAGCTGCGCTCTTCGTCCCCAGGTATAATGGGGACATAGCGCGGCTCCAAAGTATTCTGATCCGTCAGAATACCTGGTATGACACAGGGAGGTGGTCGCTGTACAGGGCGACTTCTGTCGGTAGGGATAACCACGGGACATATTTGACCCTGGGAATCCCGGCCGATGAAGTTGATCAGGTCTTGGAGCGGGAGCGGCGTATATCGTACTGGGTTCTATATACGTCCGTTTCTATCAGAGACCTCAGCCCTCCGACGTCAGGACCGACACTGACACAAAGAGCACGACTGAGACTGTACCGACCCTGACGAATGACCAAGACATGGCACGACTGGAGGAGGAGATAGCGAGAGCGGCCATGGCCGATGCAGACACAGTGTCTGCACCACCCACATCACCCGGGTGGACGTCACAGCTGCTTGCATCCTCCCCAGCAACAGACAACTGGCACGGAATGGAGGAGGGAGGGACGCTGTCCGATGGATCAGACTCCTCCTAACTCCACACCACCGGTAATGCCGCCCACACCCAACACCATCCAGATCATACAAACAAACCACCAGCATAGCCAAACAGCAACGGCTAGCCTACGCAGGGCGCTGGAGACGAAACCAAGAACAATCGCACTGATGCAAGAGCCGTGGATCAGATGTGACAGGATATGCGGCCTTGGAAATATTGGAGGTAAATTAACACTCAGCACACATAGCACCCGAAATCCACGAACATGCATATACACCCCTAAAGACGTGCCTATTACGCCACTGACCCAATTCTGTTCCAGAGACATAACCGTGATCATGCTACAAACTAGCATAGATACCCCAGATCTCGTATTAGCATCGATGTACATGCCAGGCGACGACGAGAACTGCCCACCGAAGGAGATGGATGATTTGGTCCAGCACTGCGAGACCGCCAAACTGGACCTGATCATCTGCACCGATTCCAACGCTCACCACCCACTTTGGGGCAGTGAAGTACCGAACACCAGAGGTGAGGCTTTATCCACTTATTTATTCTCGACTAACCTTAACATCGTAAACCGTGGCTCTGAACCCACTTGGGTTACCGTCAGGGGACAAACGATCATAGACCTAACGCTGGCCACAGAAAACGCGACGAGTTTTATCTCAAACTGGCGAGTGTCAGACGAACCATCCTGAAAAGAAAAGAAAGAAAAAGCGTTTATTTGCGCCAAGCATGACGCATACCAAAAAAATAAAATAGAAATAATAATTAATTAATTAATTATTCGTTTTACACTGGCGGCCAACACAAAAAGCCCGAGCCCAGGCGAAACCTACGTCGAACAAACATACCAGAATTTAAACGCCTTCTAGCAATTTTACTAGCAAGGCACCAAATGCATCGAAACCAAATAACAGATCCAAATTGACTAGAAAATACTGTTACCAAACTAGTTAACTATATTACCGATGCATACCACACCTCCTGCAAACTAGCAGTACCACGCATGGGCAAAGGTAACCCTTGGTGGAATGCTGAACTAAATAAACTCAGAAGTACACTACGCAAACAATTCAACAGAGCAAAGAACACCAGACTCCTAGAAGACTGGGAAACATACAAAACTACTCAATACACCTTTAAGAAACATATCAGAACCGCCAGGAAAACAGCTTGGCGGAAGTTCTGTGAGTCTATAGAATCAAATGGCGAAGCCGCACGGGTGCGGAAGATCCTATCAACTGATCAAGACCGCACCCTCGGCGCACTGAAAAAACCAGATAACTCATACACACAGACGGACCAAGAAACCAGTAAGGTACTTCTTGAAACGCATTTCCCGGACTGTAACCTCCTTGAAGACAGAACGTGGGCGGCCGAATCAAGATGGGCCCCTACCGAACAAGACTGGTCTACAGCTCGGAAAATAGTGACAGAGGATCGGATAATGTGGGCTGTGGAGACCTTTCAACCATACAAATCCGCAGGACTTGATGGTATCTTCCCAGGCCTATTACAATGGGGAAAGGGCGTCCTGACACCATGGTTGTTAGTAATCTACCAAGCCTGTATTGCACACAGATACGTACCCCTCGCATGGCGCGAGGTGAAGGTCATTTTCATCCCCAAACCGGGAAAAACGGACTATACACAACCCAAAGCCTACAGACCAATAAGCCTGACATCCTTTCTAATGAAATCCCTGGAGAGGCTTTGCGACAGATACATCCGGGATGGACCACTGCGTAAATTCCCGCTCCACAGTCAACAACACGCCTACTCCACGGGGAAATCAACAGAATCAGCTTTGCACAGCGTAGTCTCAAAGATCGAATGTGCAATAAACCACAAATGCTCCTCACTAGCTGTCTTCATCGACATAGAGGGCGCCTTTGATAAAACCATGTTTCAAAGCATTAGCACAGCCCTCGAAAGGCACGGCGTGGATACGACCCTGAGAAGCTGGATTACAAATATGCTCAAGCAGAGAGCTGTGCAGGTCACCATAAATAACACAACTCGGGCCATCTTTGCGAAAGGCTGCCCTCAAGGGGGCGTCCTCTCACCGCTACTATGGAACCTTGTTGCAGACACCCTAGTAAGGAAACTCAACAATGAAGGATACTTTACCGTTGGTTACGCTGACGACATAACCATAATAATAAACGGAAAACATGAAAACACGCTATGCAATCTCATGCGGCAGGCCTTAAGAATAGTAGAGGACTGGTGCAACGAGTATCAGCTAGCAGTGAACCCCACCAAAACCGAACTTGTTCTTTTTACCAAAAAGAGGAAGTTGCCACCATTAGAACTACCACGTTTCTTCGGTACCACCCTAAGCCTTTCAACTAAAACCAAATACCTGGCATCTATTTGGACAAGCAGCTGAACTGGGCGAAACACACTGAATATACCACCACAAAAGCCAGTATTTGCATGTGGCAATGCAAACGCATGCTAGGCAGGAACTGGGGCATCAGTCCCAGTATAACACACTGGCTATACACTACAGTTATCAGACCAGTAATTACTTATGGCTCATTAGTTTGGTGGCCCAGGACCGACCTGAGCACAGCACAGAAAGACCTCGAAAAGCTGCAGCGACTCGCCTGTGTGGCAGTCACAAGCAGTATGAAAACTGCTCCCACTGCGGCCCTGCAGGCAATGCTGGGACTGCCACCATTACACCTCATAGTGCGGGAAGTGGCGGACCTGGCGGCTCTCAGGCTCAGGACATCTGGCACTTTAAGAACAGACTCCAGAATCAAGCACACGTGCATCATGGACATCTGGGCATCTGTTGGACTGCAACCCATGATGATTTCACCCAACGACAAAGCCCAAAAGACACACCATTTCCAAAAGCACTACAACATAGTTCTGAAGCAGGAAATGGACGACCACTCGGGTCCCAAAGAGCTGAGAATATACACTGACGGATCAAAGACAAGCGACGGAACCGGTATTGGAATTTACTCCGACGATCTTAACATCAAAATATCCAGACCCTTGGGTAAACTCAACACCGTCTACCAGGCGGAATGTATGGGCATTATCTTAGCGGTCCACGCCATAGAAGCCAGGAGAGTCACAAACACCAATATTCGCATACTCTCTGACAGCACCTCAGTCCTCCAATCCCTAGGGAAATATTATACTACCTCGAAACTTATACAAGAATGTCACATTGCATTAGAACGCATCACGGTGACCAACCGCAACACTGTGACGCTGCAGTGGATTAAAGGACACAGCGGATCACTAGGAAATGATGCTGCCGATGTGCTAGCCAGGAGGGGTTCCGGTGCAGTGGCGGTTGGACCCGAACCCATAGTACCGCTCCCTTTCACCCAGCTGCGCACATGGCTGCAAGAACACACACACAAGCAGGCGGAATGCTGGTGGGCCTTGGCACCAGGCTGCAGGCAATCCAGGGAAGCTATGCCATCCCTAAACAAGAAACTGACCAGTCGCCTTCTGCGACTGAATAGGTGCAGCCTGCGAATGGTGGCGGGGACCATCACCGGGCACTGTTAATTAAACAAACATTTATACACCATAGGCATTACGGACAGTCCTCTATGCAGAGCATGCATGGAGCAGGAGGAAACTGTATCGCATGTACTCCTCGAGTGCACAGGCGTTACCGAAATACGGAACCAAACGATAGGAACACAGAACTCGCTCACAGACATCTTGAACACACCGGGTAAATTGATCTGCTTCTGGAGGGAAGTTGGCTGGTTGGACTAATTTGGCCGCCATGACTCACGCACAATGGTCCAGCATCAGGACTAAGTGCGGAAACCATATCCTGATAGATAGATAGATACGATAGGTGGCTACGTTAATTGCAGCATCGGTGGCATTCATTACATACCACCAATGCCGATGCGATGCGATAATGGTGGTGCCATTATTAGGAAAAGATGTGCGTGCATCCCTGATGACTCGTGTTCGCAGCAGTACCAACAGTACAGTCAACAAATCTATTTGGTATGCAGGCAGCTAACTTGCAACTACTTTTAAACAATGTTGTGAGTGTGCTGAGTAGACAATTATTGTACACCACACTCGTACGTATGTCATAAGCTTAAAACATTAAAATGCACACATTAGAAATGAGTATTGGCAGTGCATAGGAAAATTTAATATTTTGCCTGTATAAGTACCTAATAGCTTTGTTGACTGTACCTACTCTCAGTGTATTCGTAGATCGGTGAAATTCAGCGATGTTGCAGAGGTGGATGTGGCTCCACGCTGAATTTTGAATTTTAGTAGATACATATTTTTATATATCTACCTACTAATATTAGAATTTACGAAAAATTGTTACTAACCCTATGGACTGCGGTCTGAAATAAAAACAGTCTATTCTATTCTATTAAATTCTCCAAAGAAGTAGGTACCGACCGTGTATGGGCACTTGGGGCACTAATCCCGCAGTTAAAAAGAAATCGCAAGTGATAATATAATATAATAATAATATAATAATATTCCACACAACTATCACACAACGCCATCTAGTCCCAAGCTAAGCAGAGCTTGTGTTATGGGTACTAGACAACTGATAAACGTACTTATATATTTCTAAATACATACATATTATAGATAAACTACACCCAGACACAGAACAAATGATCATGTCAAACACAAACATTTGTCCTGCATTTTAACCGACTTCCAAATATGGAGGAGGTTCTCAAATCGGCGGGTATTTTTTTTTATGTTTGTGCACCGATTACTCCGAGGTTTTCCATCCGATTTGTGTGATTCTTTTAGTTCGATGCTTGCCGTTTGGTCCCGTAAAAATTTAATTCAGTTTGGTTCAGCAGTTTTTATTTTATTTCAATTATTGCATACATGAAGACGTCATCGAAGTATCACCACTTAAAAGTGAAAAATAAAAAACTTTTTTACAAAAAAATGTAACCGACTTCAAAAAAAAAAACAGTACAAAGTATAAAATAACCAGTGTTAAAAACGAAGATACAAAACCTAAAACACTGATTTAGAATAGAATAGAATAGAAAAACATTTAGTCAGCATCGGAACAAACGCATATCGACAAAGAAAATAGAAGTAAGTAATAAGTAGCAGGTACACCAAGAATCACACAAATCGGATGGAAAACCTCGGAGTAATCGGTGCACAAACATAAAAAAAATACCCGCCAATTTGAGAACCTCCTCCTTTTTTGGAAGTCGATTAAAAATGCATCACTTGCGATTTCTTTTTAACTGCGGGATTAGTGCCCCAAGTGCCCATACACGGTCGGTACTTCTTTGGAGAATTTAATAGAATAGACTGTTTTTATTTCAGACCGGAGTCCATAGGGTTAGTAACAATTTTTCGTAAATCCTAATATTAGTAGGTATATTTATATAAATATGTATCTACTAAAATTCAATTTTTTTTTTACTACTAAAATCAAAGCAATTTTCATAGTAATAAAACTTAGCGAGATGGCACCAGAATTTTAATGATATCGACTTAAGTGCATTTCCGAAGTTATATTCAATTCTTGGCACCGCCTCTTGGCAAGGATTGAAATTATGAAAATTCTTCAGAGGAAAAATTAAAATTTAATAAGTGTAAAATTTTCTGATTAAGTATCCAGTGTTTTACGAGTTCGGTGTAGGAATTACCGAGAAAAAAATACCGGCCAAGTGCGAGTCGGACTCTCACACGAAGGGTTCCATACAAAAAACCTTATTTTTTATTATTTGTTGTTATAGCGGCAATAGAAATACACAATCCGTGAAAATTTCAACTGTCTACCTATTACGGTTCTTGATATACAGCCCGCTGACAGACAGACGGACGGACGGCCGGACGGACAGATGGACGGACGGTCGGACGGACTAACGGACGGACAGCGGAGGCTTAGTAATAGGGTTTCGTTGGATACCCTTTGGGTACGGAACCCTAAATAGAGCATGTGACGTGATAACACTTCTAATAAATTAGTGAACGCGGAACGCTGAACTCGGACTTCTGACCGCTAGATCACACGCAGTGGGGCCGGCGCATAGAAATATAAAAAAAGCAGTTATTAAATCTATGGGCCAAGGCCTAAGGTTCTAGGTTGACTGGGAAAATTTGTTAGTTTCGGGTAGTTTGAATTTCTGACTGATTCTAAATTCTACTAAAGTGTCATTTTTAAGCGCAGTTCTTAAAACTGGAAAGGAAAGCCAAAGAGGCCAGGGAATTTAGCCGGACTTTGAGGTACAATTTATTAAGAAGGCCGGACAACTTATCTTATACAGGATTGTGTATGTTTAAAATAATTTTTGTGTGCATTGTTATAAGTATGTCCAAGCTTTTTTAAATAAAAAAGTTAACCATTTTTAAGTTTTTTTTTTAAGCTATTGCATAGCTTCTATCGCGGGCCTTGAGCGTGGAGACCGAATCTAGAAATTCCGTAACGAATACCTAAAACCTAACGCCCCCCACTCCGACCGGCACAGCGGTGATACTTTTTAGTTTTACTTTTTTTTAGCTCAAAGTGTAACTTGAATTAATATCAAAGAAAAAAAAAACAAAGAAAAAAAAATACTGCATAAATAAAATAAATATATAATTATAATTGCATAAGTTGATAAAAAATGCTATGCAATAGCTTTACCGCGGCAGTCTCCGAGTGCCACACGTCTTTTTTTTTTATTTGAAATGGGTTTGCTCTTGACTCTAGTCTATGTCAGAGATGACAGAGACAAAGTCTACGATGGAGCGAGCCTACCCAGAAGGAGCCTGTTCACTATGCTCTAACTTTGAAGAGATTAGGGTTGTAAGCGTTTGGAAACACAGACGCAGGCAGAGATCGATATATAGATAGGGATCCGTGGTAAATGTCATGAATGGTTCGCATCATATTTACAGCATAGAGAGCAATTGGTGGAATTGGAATTTTTTAACCAAAAAACGAACGAAATAGAATCGATTCGTTCTGAAAACATCCCAATCACTGCTTCAATACCACAGGGCAGTGTAATAGGCTGTTTCCTATTCTTAGTTTACATAAACGACCTCCCAAAGCATATCAGCGAACCTTGTGTTTTGTTCGCGGATGATATATCCATTGGGTATAATTTAGACGGTCACCAAAAATGGATCAATGGTCACCAAATGGTTGATGGATCAATGGTCACCAAATTCTATCCAACTCAACTGTGATTGCCATAAAATGTAGGCTTGGGGTTACAAACTGGATAAAATAGGTTAGGTTAGGTTAGAATTGTGACCAACCGCGCGCGAGCCGAGCGAGCGAAGCGAGCGGTGCCGCGGCAGCGGCCGGCGAGCGCTACTTCTCGAATATTATTTGGTGACCATTTATCCGTTTTGGTAACCGTTTAGAACTTTTTTGGTAGTAAAATAGGTACTTTTTTGGACGGTGTTTAAACACAAGCCATATCCATTCTTGCCTCATGCGGAACTAGTACCAACCTTTACGATAAACTCAATACGATACTTGACACTACAACTCAATGGATGACGGAGCATAACCTAGAAATAAACTATAGTAAAACAAAAATAATGACATATCACCCACGACAAAAAAAAACCTATTACACTTAACTTCAGTTTTAAAAATTATCAGTTAGAAGTAGTTAATAAATTCACCCTATTAGGCTTAGATATAGACACACACATAAATTGGAAGACGCACATTCAAAAATTAAAAGCAAAATTATCTAAATTTTCATACGCCTTTCGGGAAATTAAAAAAACGACAGACCAAAATACTGAATTGGTAACATATTACGCATATGCTTATGCATGGCTAAAATACGGTGTCATATTATGGGGGAATAGTACAGACGCACCCACTCTATTCACCCTACAAAAGAAACTTATTAGAATTTTAGTCAACATCGAACAAACCGATAGCTGTAAACCACACTTTCAAGACTTGAAAATTTTAACCCTACCGTGCCTCTACATCTTTGAGCTCTGTAAATTTGTACGTAAATACCCGGAATTCTACACAAAAAGAGAAGATATACAAACCAAATTTACCTTAAGACATAAAAATAGATTCAATATACCCACATCCCGATTAAAAATTCACTCCTCAAGCTCCTACGTTATGTCGATAAAAATATATAATAAGTTACCAGAAGAAATTAGAAATATAAATAAGTATAATATTTTTATTAATAAATTAAAACTATTTCTTTTAAACAAGTGCTATTATGATACAAATGAATACTTAAATGATAAACTATAACTGGTATAAATATATACATACATTCTTTAATATATAATTTATGTATTTTGTTTTGGTTAATTTCTTTAATATTAATTGTATAGATATATGTCAAGAAGATAATTTGACACTATAGAATAGGTACTATAATATATGCTGAGTGTGTAATAACCTACCTCTAATTGCGATACACGAAAAATGATCTCGTTAGTATTATTTATTTTGTATTTTTAAGTGAACAATACCTTTTGCTCTGCCCTAACAGGGTCTACAACGGTTCTTAGCTGTAAGCCTTTTATGACATCTTTTGTAAATACCTTGTAGAACGCAAATAAATGAATATGAATATGAGAGTTCCACTCCTTTGCTGTGTGCATTATAAAAGACGTTTGAAAACGCTTAGTGCGAATTGGTGGAATAGCCACAAGGTAGGTTTAGTACACTAATCTTTTTATTCTGCAATTTTCAGTAAAAATCTGGTAAAAAATTACCTGAAAGAGCGGACACGGTCTTATTTTGCCGGACACACATTCTAAAAGTCTGACTTTGTCCGGTATTATCCGGACGGCCGACAACCCTACATACATAAAATTACTTTTGAACACCCTTCAAAGTTATCCGTAAGATTTATTTATTTATCAAAGTCCTAAACGGGTTTCACATTTAATTATTTCCAACTACAAATTACAGACACTGTGTGAAAAGACAAAAGTCAACACGTTTGGATTAAAAATGAACACGGTGGAGCCTTTGACTTTATAGTGATGTGTCATTATGGTATAGATTTGTAGAATGCCACTAGTCAGGGAGCTAGAGTCTTGCAGTCTTATTTACTGATAATAATCTGAGCATGTGATTAGAGGAGCTCGTGGCTAAAGAATAACAGCCGCACAGATCGATCTTCAAGGTTAAGCAACGCTTGCCAAGGTTGGTCTTTGGATGGGTGACCATCTTAACATACCGAGTTTCCTCCGTGCCTCGGAAAGCACGTTAAGTTGTTGGTTCCGGCTGTCATTTGTAGAACTTTGGCATTCGTTACGGATTGTTGTGCCGACCCCAATATAGTTGGGAAAATCTGCCTAGCCTTTTCCCAACTATATTGGGGTCGGCTTCCTATTTTACGCGGAGCGGCTGCCTACCAGACCTCCACAACCCATTAACAGGGTAACACGGTACTTCATGGCAAGACTGGAGTAAGATTTACTGGCTTCTGACAATCCGTAACGACTGCCAAAGATCTACAAATGACAACCGGGACCAATGGCTTAACGTGCTTCCCGAGGCACGGAGGACACTACATTAAATTTCTTCAATAGCAATAAGCATACCAGACCACCCACGCAAACAGTTTTTGTGGCAAAACTTTAAACCGCGAAACAAAATACTCGTGAAAAAATCTGCTGCTAAAAATCAGAACCCTTTTTTCGAAAACCACAAATCTATTCAGCCTAAGGTGATCACCGATCAGTGTCCGACTAGCGACCCGCGGGCTCTATTTGCATAATAAATTGTTGAATTTATCGACACCGGTACAGTCTGCACGTAAATCTATATGGCTTGCAACAGATTGTAATAGATATTGTAGGGCGGATTTTATGTGGAGAGAAAACTTTTTTTAGTTACTCGAAAATTCGCTGATACTCCACCGCTTTTAAGCACGCAATGAAGTGTTTTCCGCACTAATGTGGGAAAATACAGCGACCAGACACCCAGATCTGAAAAAAACCGCTAGTCATTTCTCGTCACTACATAATAATGTTCATTTTTTTTCGAGGAAGTTTTCGATCAATTTTTGTTATTGCCGTTGCTTAGCTTCAGACCGCAAGAGCCGAATGCCTCGGCTACCAAATCAAAGTTTTGTCCAAGTGCATCATCGACGTTACTTCTGGCTGTCATTACTAGATCTTACGGGTCAGAAGCCAGAAAATCTAACACCAGTCTTAGCAAGACGTAAGTATTACCCAGTAACTGGCCCCATTAAATTTACAAAACGTTTTGGTAACACATTCATAATGCGTTCAGCTAAGGAGTGGAATTCCCTGCCGGAGTCTTTGTTTCCTGATAGCTACAACCTAGGAGTCTTTAAGTCAAGAATGAATAGGTTATTTCTAGGCAAGCGTCCTCCATATTCGACCACATCATCGCTTACCATCAGGCGAGATAGTGGTCAAACGCGTGCCTGTCTATAGTAAAAAAAAAAGTTGTGAAAAAGCTAAACAAATTGATTAATATTTAGCACAAACCAGAGTATGAATATGTTCAATGGCCATGTGACGATATGTGTCACAAATTCAATAAACAAACATGGTTGTTCTTGTTTTGTATGTGACTGTACCTGCATGAATATATAATGGCGAAAAACGTCGATAACTAGCATCAAACAATGCGCTGCTATTGTGCCCTAGCACCTTAGGCTAAGAGCTAGAGTCCTATAAGGAATTGCAGAATGGGGTATTTTACTAAAAAAAATCTAATTAGTCCGTCTGATAGATTTTAAAAAACTGTTGGACACGTACACGCGTGACGTCATTTGGCTTGGTAAAAATGTACCAAATTTACCAAGCCAGATGACGTCACGCGTGTCTTCAACTCGCTGTATCCTCTTTATTTTTTGTTTACGTGAAAAAAGAAAAAATACGTGTCGAATATTTTTTGAAAATCTATCACATGGACTAATTAGATTTTTTTAGTAACATACCCTTATTGTTCGAATAAGTTACCGAGTCTCTGGAATGCAAAAGACATTTCGAGGAACACGAGTAGGTTTTAGTCAGTAAGAGTCTGACGCTCCCTCCCACTCCGCCCAGAGGGGGAAAAGTAAAAAAAGCTAAGAGAGTAAGAATAGTCAGTCAAAAAATATTGGACTTTATTTTAATTTTTTTAGAAATCAATAAAAATTGACCAAGAAAAACGCATAAAACTTCAGGGGTGACTTGTGACGTCACGTCTCGGTAACGAGTACCTATGTACCAAAGCGTGACGTCACCCGTTTAAATAATGACCACGTCTCATTAAAAACTTGGAACAGGTACACTCGAACCTTTTGAAATAGCTCCCTTTACCATTAAATCTTTACGTCTATTAAAAAGCCATAAAATATGAGTTTCAAAATTAGCATTTAGTAACCCACAATTTAAGAGTCAATTAAAATTTATATCCATTTTAAAACGCATAAATTCGACTGATAGGCATGAAAACTTTTATAAATAGCATTGGGAATAAACACCAGATTCCCCTCGCTATATTTTATGTAGCATCTGTTTGGGAGCATGGCAGTGTTCCCAGCCAAGTTCGGACATGTAGCTAGTGTTAGTTGATTAGGTAGTGAAGATGAAGGAGTTTTAATACTTTGTGAGGCAATTCCTAATATCCCTCTAATATTATAAGTGCAAAAGTAACTCTGTCTGTCTGCCGTTTTAACGGCTGAACGGATTTGCACAAAACAGGGCTCACGGGTAGACCACGTCTTGGATTAGGACAGCAAAATTCTTTATCCAGGAAAAATGTTTTTTTAGGACAACCTCCGTCTTTCACACGAGCAAGCCGCAACCAGGGCTTTTTTATAAATTCGTCATTCCAACACGATCCCATTGTCATTTTGCTAAAAGTTCGTAATCTGCTAATTCATAATGGTCGATCATTGGTCGGTCAATGATCTCGTTATAGAATCGTGGTAGAAAGACATTTTCGTATTGCTATTATTATAAAACCCTTTAGAAGAAATGATGTTCGAAAAATTACTACTAAAATTGAACATTTAGTTATTCCAGATTTCTTTTATATATATTTCTACATATTATTTATTAATTTGTCATTATGTACTAGATTAACATTCTATGCCATTTCTTTCAATGGAGTGTCAGTGGTTAAACATTAGAAAGTCATAATGACGCTTTTATATTAGTAGATTACCAATCTTGTCAAAATCAACAGTTATGAAATCAATGATAGACCATTATGACACTATTGTAATAGCAGACTTGTTGCCCTGATGCTAAGAGAATAAAAATTGAAAGAAGAAAATAATACAAAGGATTCAGTATTAAAAAGAAAGAAGTCGGTGTTTTCGGTTACTTTTTCGTATTTTGACACCGACTTCCGAAATTAAAGTTCTTTTCTTTCTTCCGAAGTTATTTTGTATCTTGTAGTGTTTTGTTTTTGGAAGACAGTTGTATTTTTTGTAAAAAAGTTTTTTATTTTTGCCTTTTTAGTGGTACCTATCTTCGTACCCATTAACAGCGTACCGGCGCAATGTTATGTTAAGAACTGGTGTCATCATCTGCTTAGCCTTTTCCCAACTACATTGGAGTCGGCTTCCAGTCAAACCGGATTCAGGTGAATACCAGTGTTTTACGTGGAGCGGCTGCCTACCAGACCGCCACAACTCATTAACTGGGTAACACGGTACATCTTGGCAAGACTGGAGTCAGATTTACTGGCTTCTGACAATCCGTAACGACTGCCAAAGATCTACAAATGGCAGCCGGGACCAACGGCTTAACGTGCTTTCCGAGGCACGGAGGAAACTCGTTATGTTAAGATGGTCACCCATCCACAGACCAGACCAGTTAAGAACTGGTGTAAACACTAAAAATACATGCAATTTCAGCAAGCCCGATCCATTTGCTATCATTTGTTGATTAGTTTCGTCCGTTGCCTACCTCGTTCTTCGTCAGATCTTCACCAAATTGAAAATACTTTTCTAAACAAAAAAAAAAAAAAACATCCAAATCGGCTGACAATTGGCGAAAATATCTCTGAACCAACATATTTCATGGGATCTCATCATCAGATCCTAATTTATACCTTCCATCATCGGCTCAGCAACATGAGATGATAATTATCAGGCACAAATTTAATAAGCTTATGAAAAACATTGTATATGCCTATAAAATTGGAGGGTTGCCCTCCATTTTCATGGGGTCCCATCATCAGATTCTGACTTGGTGACAATGGGACCAATTGAGAAGATATACCCTTTCAGATGAAACAAGAATTTTTCAAATCGGGTCATAAATGACGGAGTTATGAGGTAAGAAACATAAAAAAAATCAACCGAATTGAGAACCTCCTCCTTTTTTTGAAGTCGGTTAAAAAGTGAGTGTTATTTTCTGTCAAAGTCAGTGATTCCTGCTTACCTGGAGGTCTCTTTCTCAAGAGCGAACAGCTTACAAGGCAAGGCAGGCGAGATCCATTATCAACTGCATCATTTCGAACGTGAGCATATGAATAGACGTCAAAAACTCAACTAGAAATAATTTGGAGGGAAATTAAAACACAAAGCACTAAAGCGAAACTGAAGAGATAAAAACAAACTCAAATATTTAGTGCAAAAAATGGCAGTATTTTCCAACAATTTTTAATTTTGTAACTTGAAAAAAAAAGCCAAAAAAATAATAAAAAAACTTGGCGCATTTTTATATGAAATTCAAAAAAGATAATAACTCATTACAATATTAGATGAACGTCACACAAATAAGATTAATTCTTCAACAAATTGTAAATATTTAATTTTGTTGGTCATAAATCTGCGATGGGGTGACATAATAACATATAATAATATGTAATGCGTACCTGTGACACACAGGGGTGTGGAATGGGGAACCCTTTTTTTAGTACCCGACCTAATTATGCGAATTGGTATTAAAAAAACGAAATAATTTAAAAGTGGGAAAAAATCCACTTTTAGTTTTGTATCCAAAGGAAAACCAACGGAACCCTGTTACTAAGCTTCCATTGTCCGTCCGTCCGACCGTCAGCCCGTACGACCGTCCGTCCGTCCGACCGTCTGTCCGCCCAACCGACCATCCGTCCGTCTGTCTGTCAGCGGGCTCTACCTCAAGAACCGTAATAGGCAAACAGTTGAAATCTTTCACAGTGTAACTCTATTGCCGCTATAACAAATAAAAATAGTATAAATTAAAAACACGATTTTTGTATGGGAACCCCATACAATAAACTTGTTTTTTGTTCGGTTTATGGAACAGAATCCGTCGTGTGAGAGTCTGACTCGCACATGGACGGTTTTTTTTAAGAATCAATCTGAACCAACCAGACTACAGGGTTGAGCATGAACGGTGCCATCGCAGCCAGCTCCAGAAGAGATGGCGAGACGCCCTAAATCTACTTGGAATAATTTGGGGCGAACTACGGAATCTTAAGGTACACTTTAAAACCTCAGGGCTTATCTTTGAATGCCATTGTTACTATTTGTTTTTAAAACATTGTGCGATGTTTCTTTCAAGAACGCTATCGAAGAAAAATAAATCATTTGCAAAGTTATTACAGCAATACAACGGTAAAACCAAACTATGTAATCCATTAAAAACAGTCAGTAAACCCGGTTTACCTTCTTACATAAAAAACTTTGTATTTTTAAACCTGTAAACGTTACTCGTCAAACAGATATAAACGAGTACACAGCAGCATACCTATAATTATTTAAACCTCCAAAAACCCCACTTAAAAGCTCGTTAAGCTCTCCAATCTGTCTGTCTGTATGTCACTTGTGTAACGGTCCCGTTAATAAGGAGTTTGCCCATAAATCATGACGCGGCATAATTAAATGTTAAATCACTTTTATTCACACGGTAAATCAGTGCCTCACTTTTATTTCACACCGTACTGTCTATATTCATGCTCCTTTTTTTCAAGGTAGGATTTTGAATAAAACAAGCGGGTTTTTATGTCTTGTAGGGACGTTTTTTTTATTCAGGTTAACCAACAATTGATCACACCAGTACATTACCAGCTTATTATTTATAATAGGATACAATTGCGGGTGCAACAATAACTATAGGTTAACAACGGTAACGCAAAAAAAACAGTGGTAAAACCATTCATTATTAAATTACGACACATTCATAAAATACAAGCGAATAAAATAATATGAAAATTATATTAATAAATTAGATCATAAACGAGTAAACAAAATAAAACTTAAATATTAATTGATAAAAAAAATAGATTATAAATTAGACTTAAATACATATCGGTCTGTTTGTATATTGATGACATAACCATAGCTTAGAATTTACCATTTCATGATGTGGTTGAGTATGAGTTTGAGGGAACTTAGGGCACACGGATAAGTTAGGTTCGAATGTCACGACGGGAGCTAGAGTGAGTGAGCTAAGCGAGCGGACAAAACTCCCGTCATCCCATTCATGTTGGGTTGCTTTAAACCTTCGGCTATTATATCTGCTATGACCACGCATGGAAGAATTTTCGCAATGACTTATGTAGTTCTAGATATTACCTTTTCAAATAATCTACCATTCCACCACTTTAAATATTAGCTTAGAAGTTCAAAATATCACGAACTCTCTTGACTAAGAAAGTCATAGTACGAGTATGTTAAACAATCAACCCTTTGGACTTTAACTTCCTACAATAGCAAAGTTAATCCACAGAAACTATCGATTTTCTAAATATATAGCCACTAACTACTCCAAACTATAAACTATATAGAGTCACAGATACTCCCAAGAATATAATACATATATACCTCAACACGAAAGTTCACCAAGCGACGGTTACTCTGGGAACATCCTGAGAATGGTCTGTGTGTGTCTTCCTTCTAAAATATTTTGTCTGTAAGCTCTCTTCTATCTGTGAATACTTTTAATTGGCCTTACTTTTGTTACTCTCTTATGTGTGAAAATGTTTAGCTGTAAGTTTTCCTAAAACTGTAAAATAAAATAAATAAATAATATCCAGCGAACTTCCCACCGCCTGGATGTTTGCAATTCTCGGTAATTTTCCGAGAATCTCGGGATCATTTGCGGTACCGTCGTTGTTATTGGCAAATCAAAGAGGTTAAGTCTATAGTTAGTTACTTTGTTATGATTGAAAATCAACCGGCCAGTTAGTAAGTTTGAACTTTCTTGGGTAAGTTGGGTTTACATGTAAAGAGGACTAAAAGTAAGAAGACTATTGAAAAACTGGCCAAGTGCGAGTCAGACTCATTTGATATGTCACACGATACAGTTTTTTTTTATTGTTGACAGGCACGCGTTTGACCACTATCTCACCTGTTAGATAAGCTGCTGGTAAGCGATGATGCGGTCGAAGATGTAACACGGCTGCCTAGAAGTAACCTATTCACTCTTGACTTAAAGACTCCCAGGTTGTAGCTATCAGGAAACACAGACTCCGGCAGGGAATTCTACTCCTTAGCTGTACGCGCTATGAATGTGTTTGTATTTATTAAATATCTTTTAATCGCGTTTCTTGCTCAAAATTGCATCTACCACTACTTGTCTCTGCATCACCCAAGGGTTGACTGGTAGAAAGTGCCTAAGCCATTAAGTCCGCCTCTGTACATTTGTGTGCAATAAATAAATAAATGTGTTCCCAAAACGTTTTGTGCGTGTGGGTGGGATGTCTGCCATGTACCGGTGGCGCATCGCCTTTCGTCTTGTGGTACGATGATGGAACGGGCTTGATAGAATTAAATTATGCAATTCCGTCGCACTTTCCCCAAAGTGCAGCCGGTAGAGAACCGAAACTTGAAAACAACTATTTTTCAAAACGTATCGTGTTGGTGAGTTCTGACCGCCAAGCGAGCATCGCCGAGCGAGTGTCGCTGAGCGAGTAAAAACTTTGATGGTGAGTGATCCCTTGTCGCTGCGATCAACTAGTGGTAAGAGCCGGCACGCCGCATCGGCAGTGTGAACAGCCAGCTATCGACTATAAATGTATGTACTCTTTTACTCACACGAGACCTATATCTTTTGTCCCCTTCCACAGAGAGAAAATAGTCGATAGCTAATCGCTTCCTTGCCGGCGGTGAGACAAATGCCTTACACTGTCCGATAAGGTCGGCTACGGCATGTAAGCCTGGTCAACAATTATCGTGACCCAATATTCAAAGTTAGAGTCTCTGTTACATCAAACACCAGTAATTGGTACAATAGGGTTAATAAACAAAATATGTAGCGGCTACTAGACAGTGTTGGGATATTGGGCAACCATTGAGTCATGGAACGCATTGCCGATGCAATTAGGTAAGCCCAGTTCTTACCTTATTTCATTTGTTGCATCATTAACCTACATGTTTTCTTGTCTTTCTCTCTTTCCTATGAAAATGTGTACAATGTTATATGGATGTAATATTTTACCTTTAAAATTGACATTTTTTCAGGCCATTTTCATCATCATCATCTTTATTTTTTTTTTATTATTGATAGGCACGCCCTTGACCACCATCTCACCTGATGGTAAGCGATGATATGGTCGAAGTTCGAGCACGCTTGCCTAGAATTAACCTATTCACTCTTGACTTAAAGACTCCCAGGTTGTAGCTATCGGGAAACACAGACTCCGGCAGGGAATTCCACTCCTTAGCTGTACGCATTATGAATGTGTTCCCAAAATGTTTTGTGCGCGAATCTGCCTAGCCTTTTCCCCAACTATATTGGGGTCGGCTTCCAGTCAAACCGAATTTAGCGGAATACCAGTATTTTACGCGGAGCGGCTGCCTACCAGACCTCCACAACCCAGTAACTGGGTAACACGGTACTTCATGACAAGAGTGGAGTCAGATTTAGGTACTGGCTTCTGACTATCCGTAACGACTGCCAAAGATCTACAAATGACAGCCGGGACCAACGGCTTAACCTGCTTTCCGAGGCACGGAGGAAACTCGCTATGTTAAGATGGTCACCCATCCACAGACCAACCTTGGCAAGCGTTGCTTAACGTTTGCCAAGGTGCGGGCGTTGCTGTTATTATTTAGCAACGAGCTCCTCTTTTTTCAGGCCATTTTGATCTGCAATAATTTCGGCTGGGCTTGGAATTTAAAATTACAAGATTAGCCTCCTCTTTTAAAACAGGTCTTAAAATGAAGACCTATAATATACCTACTGGATAAAATTCAGACTTTAGGCTCCACATTCCTGCCAGGGTTGCAAAATTTGTTCGATAGAGTTATCGCGGCTCTGGAACGCAAAGGGCACTAGGAGGAACACGGATGGGTTTAAGACAGTTAAGAGTCTGATACTCCCTTCCAGTCCGCCCAGAGCGTCATTTGATGATTTTCCGTCCAAAAAAACCCGGTCAATACAGAGGGTTCCGTACAAATTTGCTACAAATTACTTTAAATTTTTTATGATTTCATTACAAATGTATACTTTTCAGAATTTTTCCTATACTTGTAGCATAAGACGGTATTACTTACCAAATTTCATAGTTCTACGTCAACCGGAAATACCCTATACATGTTGATTCCCGTGAGAGTGTAACGGTCTTGACGGACGGACGGATCCTACAAGGGTTTTTTCCTTTTGAGGAACCTTGAAAAACCTACTAATACTTTTCCCAACCCAAGGACTCCCAGTTCAGCGGTCAAATGGCAACCACTCGACTGTGCCATCGATGTTAAAAATACTAATAACTAATTTAAATCTAACTGGAATACATCTGTCGTCTACCAATTAAGGGTATCGTAAACCGTTTGGTTTATCTGCAGTTAACATGGTGTTAATTGCTTAGGTTAAATATAACTGTGAAATGAGTTTGTTGGTTCAAATGTTTAACGGTAATTGGTTAAGTTTGGTGAGATGGTCGTTAGTTTTAATGTTACTTTTACAAGTTAGACTGTTGGTATGGGGTTTCTTAGTAAGGTTATTGGTGCACTGTTCGGCTGCCGACAAAGAAGTGCTGCAGTGGTGTGACAATTTGTCGGGGTTTCTGGCTACTGGGACCGCAATTATCTGGAACCGCGGTCCCAGTTGCCAAATTTCTTCCGGTGACTGGGACCACCCAAAAAGTCAAAAACTTCTATTGATCAAGCCAAAAACGGCACAGGTTACGATTTAAAAAAAACTGTTAGATTCGAAAACATCATTTATTTGTTTGTTTTTCTTTAATTATTAGGTACTTTAAACAATTTTCTCTAAATTTGTCATGGGTTCGATTTCCGTTCGAATCGGATATTTCTAAAGGTTACAATAATCATCTGCCTAGCCTTTTCCCAACTATATTGGGGTCGGTTTCCAGTCAAACCGGATTCAGCTGAATGCCAGTGTTTTACGTGGAGCGGCTGCCTACCAGACCTCCACAACCCATTAACTGGGTAACACGGTACTTCTTGGCAAGACTGGAGTCAGATTTGCTGGCTTCTGACAATCCGTAACGACTGCCAAAGATCTACAAATGACAGCCGGGACCAACGGCTTAACGTGCTTTCCGAGGCACGGAGGAAACTCGGTATATTAAAAGATGGTCACCCATAAAGCTTACAATAATATCTTTCCTAATTGTCTGTAAGCGAAACGTTGTTAAACATCACGCTTGTATTCCTTACGAAAGGTTTGCCAGAACTGTAGTAGTGATTATAAGTAAAGGTATGCGGATCAGTATGTAAAGTCCCTCAAACCTCCATATCAGACGGTTGTTGTTGTCGGTGGGCAACTTCCCGATGTTTGATATTCGGAATGTTGTATAATATGTTCAAATCGCACGGAAAACGCTGATACCGCGATGCAGGATTTCTTGACGTAGTTCGTCGCTAGCGGTATGGATGTCGCTGCGCTACTTTTTATTGCGGTATAATTTCGCTGCGTTAGTTTTTAGGGTTACGGAACCCTCGTGTAGAAACTGTCTGGGTGTCTTGGGGTCTCTTATAAGGTCACTCTCTTGTCTGTCTGTTCGTGAGTTACCACCGATTTTCTCCGGAACGGGTGGACCTAGCAAGTTGAAATTTATACTAGACTGGCACTTCGCCCGTAACTTCGTTCGCGCGGATTTAAATTGATAAGGAATATCATGATACCAAAATCACCACTATTCCATTCTACCCGGACATATTGAATAATTTGAACAAAAAGCGTGACTTACCAGCAAATTGCAAAAAACAAAACAATGTTTGAATTTCGCGGGCTATCCTGGCGCATCCGCCGTAACCATGATAGTAAAATATATACTCTCGCGGACTTTTTTGTAGATATTAGTTTCTTCAATAAAACTGTAGTACATCACTTTGCTCTATTGTCAATAGTTTCCGCAGCGTACGCGATATAAGGGTTTCTTTTTTGATTTTTTTTTCACACCTTGGGTTACATTATCGAAGTTTTCATACGGATCTCTAACTTTTTTGTAAATATTATGTTCATCAGAGATAACGTAAGAAATCTTTCTTCTTTATAATATTAGTATAGATATTGAGGTCTATAAATGGGTGTTAAGAATCAACGTCCTGACTCAACACGATAAAAAGATATATGTATATGATATAAGGGCTCCTTCTGGGTAGGCTCGCCCCATCGTAGACTTTGTCTCTGTCATCTCTGACATAGACTAGAGTCAAGAGCAAACCCGCTACAAATAAAAATAAAAATATTAAAGTTGTTATTTTTCGGAATTTTCTCTTTACTTGTGCTGTAAGACCTTGATTTTTAACCAAAATTGTCAATTCTAGGTCAACCGGAAGTACCCTATAGGTTTTGGGTCGAAAACCTATATTATGGTAGTTCCCGTTAACCTATAGAATCATGAAATTTGGCAAGTACCAACGTGTTACTACAAGTATAGGAAAAAGTTTGAAAACTATACATTTGTAATTTACATTCACAAAAAAAGTATAGTCTTTATTTAAAATAATTGTAGCTACTTTGTACGGAACCCTCGGTGGGCGAGTCCGAGTCGCACTTGGGCGGTTTTTTTGTGGCGGTGTCGATGCCGCTACAAGATCATTCACATTTCGCTGTGTAATAGTGGGCGAGCCATATTGCCATCAACCGAGTACAAAACCAGACTTCGGAAAGAAATCCAGACAGAAAGTTTATAACCCATAAAAAGCTATTAACAGTGTGTCCAACCCGGTTATCAAATCCAGAACCTCATGGTCAGCAGCAGCCCTTGGGACCACAGGATCAAAAAGGCATTTAACACACAAATCACGCTTTAATACCCTAAAAGGCCAGAGTGTTAAAGCAATAAAATTAAGCACGTAGTCTTCCATTTTCGAAAACAATTTTTTTTTATTTGCACACTTTTTCCGGAACTCGTAGGCCAACAAAGGGGGAGTCTATGTGACGGGAATAATAAAAATTGGACATAATTACGAAAGTCCGGAAAGTTTGAACAAAACAGGCTCCTGGTTTTTCTATACTGCCCTAGTTTATGAGGCCGAGTTGTTGTTTTCGTTTTTTCCAATTTGTATGCGTATAAACTGTAAGGGAAATAATATTTCTGTTTTTTTACTTATTCAATTTTTAACATGTAACTTCTCTCTGTTTTTCTGTTTGTCGCTTTTAATTCGAAACTATTTGGTGAATTGACGTCTTTTATTTAATCACTAGTTCACCCGCGCAACTTCGTCTGCGTCACAACTTTCATTACTGCTCCGCTCCTATTGGTCTAAGCGTGATGATATGTAGCCTATATATAGCCTTCCTCGATAAATGGGCTATCTAACACTGAAATAATTTTTCAAATTGGACCAGTAGTTCCTGAGATTAACGCGTTCAAGTAAACAAACAAACAAACTCTTCAGCTTTATAATTATATTAGTATATAAGATAGATTATAATAATGTATTTATTGTTTGACAAACTAGGTGACATACATGCTTAGTACAAATTTATGTGCAAGAATGAACAGATGATGTACTGCTGGTACTTAAAAAAGGAAACCCTGAGCTATAAGTACCAGCTGCCCTTAAGTGACACAGTGAAAGCAGCTCGTAATATTACATGCAAACATGTTAAATGAAGTTGCTGAGACAATAACAATACATTTAATTTATAATATCGAAAACAAAATTTAAAAAGTAAAATCTCTGAAACTAGTAGTAAACTAAGCTTGTGGTAGTGAGAGAGTGGTTATTTGTGTGTGTGAGTGTTGCGTGTGTGTATGTATGTGTATGTGTTTAGGTACACGTGTGCGTGTGTGTGTATGTATATAGGTGTATGTGTGCGTGTGTTTGTTACATTTGTTATTTAATTGGATGAAGGAGATTCTCTGTCTCATCATAGGTAAGTTTTAGAAGCCAATCAATCACAGCTTTTTTACAGTCATGCTTATGTTTAGGATTAATATTTAATAACTTGTTTGCTTTGGCATACAAAAATCGTCCGAGGAAACAGAAGAATCTCTGACTAAAGGAAGTCCTGAGAGTGACACCCAAAGGAAGTTTAAGCCTACGAGTAGAGTGACTTTGGGAGTTCACAGAAACATGGTCACCCTTTGTGTTTAATGAATGTTGCCTTAGAATAATTTGAATAATAAAGAGTTGACGCACCGTTAATACCTCACAGTACTCATAGAGTTCCTTGGTAGGGTAACGAAAAGGTTTGAAGGTACATACTTTTAACACCGCTCTCTGCGCGCGTTCGAGAACTAATAAATTAGTCTTACAGGCACCGCCCCATGAGGAAATACAATAACTAATCAAAGATTGGCACAAGGCATAGTAAACCATCTTTAAAATCTTAGGGTCCGCGACGTGTCTCAGATGTTTGAAAATATAGATTAGTTTCCGAATTCGCCCTGTCAATAGTTTAATATGCGGTACAAAACTTAATCTTTCGTCTAGAATCACTCCTAGATATTTGATAGTATAAGCATTTTGAAGTTTGGGGCAGTTGCATATAACTGAAGTATTTGCTGTGTGATTATGAGCGGTAATGTAAAATTTACTTTTGTCGAATTTTTGTGGTTTTTTAATATTGAATACTAGGTACTTGGTTTTATCTATATTAAGTGACAGAGTATTATCGGATAGCCATTTAGTTATTTTATCAAATCCCACTTGTGCTGCGTTAAAAACTTTCTCCCAAGTGTCCCCTGTAAAAATAATTGCTGTATCATCTGCAAAAGCCAGGAGTTTGCCGTTTGCGATGTCTAATTTGCAAATTTCATTAAGGTACACCAAGAAGAGCGTAGGTCCAAGGATGCTCCCTTGTGGAACACCGTACTTTATGGGAAGATCTTTACTTACATGCTCGCCGATTTTTACGCACTGTGTTCGATCAGTTAGATAACTTTGAAACAGCTTCAGCTGTTTATCTCTGACACCAATCTTTTCTAATTTTAGAATAAGTTTGGGGATGGAGACCGCGTCAAAGGCCTTAGCCAAATCCAGGAATATTGCCAAACATTTGTTGCTCCTGTCCAAGGCTCTAACAATATAATCAGAGAGATCATGAACTGCGTCACTTGTAGATATATTCTTCCTAAAACCATATTGGTTTTTTGAAAGAATATTGTGAGCTTCAAGGTATTTATTTAGGCGATTGTTCATGATTCTCTCCAAGATCTTTGACAGGGACGGCAAGACAGATATGGGCCTATAGTTACCGACACGATTCGCATCCCCAGACTTATATATAGGATGAATCAGAGCCTTCTTTAGCAGGTCCGGAAAGACTCCACTAGTTATACACAAATTGATTATGTATGTTAAGGGAGGTACTAAAATGTTCTTATATTGCTTTAGCAGGCTAGATGAAATACCGTCAATACCAACCGCACAGTCGGAGCGCAAAGATAATACCATTTGCTCAATTTCTTGCTCATCGGTTTCAAGAAATACAAAAGAATCCAGTGAGGATGCTGTCTGTGGTTCAGTTTGAGAACTGTGGTCATTAAAAGTTGAATTTGCAACTTTATCTGCCAGCTCTTCCCCGATATTGGCAAAAAATGCATTAACTTCAAATTAATTACACACAGGACCGGTTGTTGTGGCGACAGTTGGAAAGACGTCCACTGTTGGACTTACGCCCTATTTCCAGCAATGGACGTCTTTCGGCTGATATAACGACGATGGTGAATCATTATTTGATTTTATCATCTAAATCTGAGCAAATAAGAGCCGTACGAGTCAATCTTCAGGTTAAGCAATTCTTGCCGAGGTCGGTCCATTAATGGGTCCGTTTAGGACATACCGAGACTCCTCCGCACGTACATGTTAAGCCTTTAATCATTGCTTTGATTTGTACATCTTTGATAGTCAGATTGTGAAGGTCAGATCAGTCGATTCATGAAAATCACTAACATTCAGCTGCATCGAGCCCAATATTGTTGGGCAAATGCAAGGCAGATTAGATGAATTGATTTTGTTCTCTCATCATCACCTGCCTAGCCTTTTTCTAACTATATTGGGGTCGGCTTCCAGTCAAACCGGATTTAGCTGAATACCAGTATTTTACGGGGAGCGGCTGCCTACCAGACCTCCACAACCCATTAACTGGGTAACACGCTACTTCATAACAAGACTTGACTATCCGTAAAGACTGCCAAATATCTACAAATGACAGCCGGGACCAACGGCTTAACGTGCTTTCCGAGGCACGGAGGAAACTCGGTATGTTAAGATGGTCACCCATCCACAGACCAACCTTTTACCAGATTTTGTTCTCTGATATCATTTAGTTATTTTTTTATTTAATTGTGTATCTATTAGGAAATGGGTTGGTGCATTTGTCAGTAGTTGTTTAGCTTAACTCAGAACTTTAAGGAGCTCAACGATCCAACGAACAGTACTAAAGTAAAGACATAAAGGCTGGCCACATCAAGTACTCAAACTGCCAGTTCATGCTGCATTGTCTGCAGCCCCATCTGATGTACACAATCAGATCAACATTAAAACAAATGCCTGCAGCTTTTCCCCAAATCAAGTTACCCCATAATTTAATCCATAGGGCAACTTAGTTCATTACCGGTCACTTCCGTGGGGTTCAGAGTTTGGGCTCCTTATCAGTTACTATCCACAGTTAGTTAGTGAGTTATTATTATGTAACAGTTAAGTAAAAATCGATAGGTCAACGTTTAACTAAGGTTAATTTAAGATTAGCTGCGGATTAAGATTAAAGTCGCTTATTGTTATGGACCGGTGGTACTGGTAAAATAACGTTTACAAATGTTTTGTTTTTAAACCAAGTGATTATGATAGTAATTTAGGCTATGGTGGGCGCCAGATAAACTTGCAATACAGACATAGACCTTTCGCTAATATCCCTTAGTATCGTAGATACCGGAATAATAAATTATGAACCGTTTTTTATAACTAGAGAACGTAAAGGATCACAAAAGAAGTCGATTCAGGACATCTTTATGTCTTCGTTTCTATTTAATATGGGTCAATGACCGTTATTGCATATTTTTCTGACAACTACCATAAGCATGAAAAGCGAGACCAATCACCACAGGACCATTATGACGAAAACGTGTCCAATGAAAATTCATAAATCATCATCTGCTTAGCCTTTTCCCATGTATATTGGGATCGGCTTCTAGTCACCGAATTCAGCTGAATACCAGTATTTTACGTGGAGCGGCTGCCTACCAGACCTCCACAACCCATTAACTGGGTAACACGGTAGTTCTTCACAAGACTGGAGTCAGATTTTACTGGCTTCTGCCAACCCGTAACGGCTGCCAAAAATCTACAAATGGCAGCCCAGACCAACGGCTTGACGTGCTTTCCGAGGCACAGAGGAAACGCGGTATGTAAAGATGGTCACCCATCCGCAGACCAACCTTGGCAAGCGTTGCCTAACCTTGAGAACGACCCGTGCGGCTGTTATTTCTTTAGCCACGAGCACCTTCATGAAAGCCTCAATGAAAATCCATAAAAATTAAGAGAAAGTTGACTTTTTTAAATCTTTTTGCATTCTGTCTGCCGGCGAGAATTTGAGCATAAAGGGGGATTTAAGAATTAAATTATTGTTGAAGTGACAAAATAATTTGACAAGAGTCTCGAAGGACCTCTTAAAAACCCTTGACCCTTTTTAGGGTTCCGTACCCAAAGGGTAACCAACGGAACCCTATTAAATTACTAAGCCTCCGCTGTCCGTCCGTCCGTCCGTCCGTCTGTCTGTCTGTCAGCGGGCTGTGTCTCAAAAACTGTAATAAGTAGAGAGTTGAAATTATCACAGATTGTTTATTTCTATTGCCGCTATAACAAACAATAATAAAAGTTAAGGTTTACGGATTCCTTCGTGTGCGAGTCCGACTCGCACTTGACCGATGTTTATTTTCCACTATGGAGTTTCTTGACCGTACTTCTCTTTCACTGGACACTGTACTAGTGAGGTGTAGTTAGAAATACAAGTACACAATCTTGATATGACTTTTTAATCTTTTTTTATTTAAAAACTGAGTTTAAAAATAAAATGCAACTAAAAACAACAATACGATTTCTAAATCAATTCAAGTAGTTTATTTGTTGAACACAATGTTTGTGTAAAAAGTCAAATCAAGATTGTTTACCGTTATGTAAAAACCTAAAACCTTTTTAATATAGAGTTACTTTATTATTTTGTAAATGTTGACGTTCAAAAGTGGCGTTTAATGGCCTAATTCAAATAAACGTTTTAACTTTGACTTTACTTTGCTCTCAGAAGTAGTTTTAGGAAGTTAACGAGATTATATAGACTAGAGTCAAAAGAAAACCCATAATTACGGTTACGGTTTTAGACATTTATTTTCTCAAAAGATTTACAATCACTTATACAGAAAATACAATATTTTAACTTAAAATTACATGAAGCCGATTAGCGTAGCGAGTTAGTTACTATGACAAATAACATTAGCATTCAATAACAAAGGGGTAGCCGTAGAAAAAAAAAAGCAATGTTCACGCAAAACCAAGTTGGTAGTCGACGTCATATAATTATGCGTATCGACACTGCGGGTAGGTGCGCATGAGTTGTGGCCTGTGGGATACAAAAGATGTTTATTAAGGCCCATGACACAGTGATTGTTAGTGAAACAGTCGCTTAAATTTATTTGTGTTTACTTATTTTTGTTATGTTATGAAATCTATTATAATAATTATATACCCAACCACCCAGAAAAATATTTATTATGATTACTTGAGTTTTTATGAATGCATTAATCTTGTAAATATATGAAATATAGTTGTTGGTGTGATAGTGTCTAATACGTATTTTTAAATTATTATTGTTTGTAAGTATATTTATTTAGGCATACTTTTATGTAGGTGGGTGATTCTTTAAAACCAAGGGAATTCGACTCATTGGTATGGCTTAACTATTTTTGTATAATATAATCTCAGTTAGGATATTAATTTGTCCGGGTCACTAAACGTAAAAACATATGTCAAAGGCACTCATTTGCATCCAGTAGCCTACGATTTAGAGCGCGCTGATTAATTGATCAGCCAGATTAATTATGAAAAAGGCTGAATAATGAGACTTTGCGCCAGATTAATTTGAATCATGCAGATAAATGATAATGTCACTTTATTTTCAATAGATTTTAATTTTAGCTAACGAGTAGTAAAAGTAAAAGTAATGTTTTTAAAAAGGTAATAAATGCAATATAATTCAGCCTTCATTTTCAATTGAGGAAACTTTAAAATAATCTTCATTTTAAACAAAACTCTTAATAACATACAACAGAAACAGCAAAGATCTTGATTTTAAACTAAACCCCTTGTAACTACTTATAATAAAAACAGTAAAATCTTTGATTTAAACTAAACACTTAATAACACACAACAGAAACAGTAAACATCTTGATTTTAAACTAAACCCCTTGTAACTACTTATAATAAAAACAGTAAAATCTTTGATTTAAACTAAACACTTAATAACACACAACAGAAACAGTAAAAATCTTGATTTTAAACTAAACCCCTTGTAACTACTTATAATAAAAGCAGTGAAATCTTTGATTTAAACTAAACACTTAATAACACTCAACAGAAACAGTAAAAATCTTGATTTTAAACTATACCCCCTTGTAACTACTTATAATAAAAACAGTAAAATCTTCGTTGAAAACTAAACACTTAATAATAATGATATTCGTAATAATCAAAATCAGTCCTAATTTAAAAGAGGTTTTACTAACTTGAGATCAAAGAATCGAATCTAGGAATACTTCTACCTAGATATAAAAAAATAATTAAATCTTCGTCATCAGAGTCCAATAGATACGGATTGACATTTTCTAAATCAACACTAAAATGTTGGTTTCCATCCCTTGAAAAAAAAAAAAAAAAAAAAAAAAAAAAAAGTTATCTCTGAAATATAATCGAATATAATATCTCCTGTAGATTCAATACATCGATCTGCTCTATCGATCCTTTCTCCTGTAGCTTCATTTTTTTTCATGTCTGTTGATTCTTTTCCAGACACCTTGTGTATTACTTATTCCTAATGATTTACTTTTACTATATGAACAGTTCCTTATTAAGGTGGTTTTATCAATCTCTGACAAACTGGTCCCTTCTTTATTTACTGTTTTGTTAGGCGTTCCGCTAATATCTTGGTGTGCATTCGTTTTATTACTCATTGTCCAAAAAGATTCACCAGTTGTCTGTCGCAGTTGTCTTGTTGAATTAACTAGCGGTGTGACTGGCAAGATATGAGGAACTTCTTCTAAGCGACCAAACCCAAGATGATTCATGTGGTTGCAACGAATGGCTTGATAAAGACATTCTTGATCATTGCAACTCAATTTTCGAACGGCTATCTCAGGTGATTCTAAGTTCCAAACTATCTGGTGCATTTTCATGCACCCTGAAAAAGCTTTAACTTTTTGTGGAAAAAGTAAGTCCTTCTCACTAACGTCATAGTCAGAGACAGTTCGCAATATAGTTTTTTTAAAGTTTTGCTTCATGATATTTAAAAAATCATCCAGATCTTTTATATCTTGGCCTTGAGAAACAGCTCGATCTGCAGTTCTTTTAATAATAGCACCCACTCCATCGGGGGCACCTTGAAAAGAAATCTGATTCATCTGGACATCTAAATTCATCTGGCCTTAAGAGCCAGATAAAACCAGAGTAATGCGAGCCAGATAAATTAGAAATTTGAAGATAATTAAACTCTGCTATTTTATTTATAAAACTTACAAAAGTAATAGTGTAATAAATGTAAATAAACAACCTGATAAGTTGATAACATACTTTGGTTTTATAACAAAACATAAGGTCATATGCACATTTCATAAATTAAGACAGATTAATTATGCCGCTTACCTTACAATCGCCAGACGACGGGTTTCAATCGCACTTATTCGCCAAATACACGCGACGCACGACCCCAAAGTACTCTGTGATCGGCAACGACTGGCGCAGCCAATCACGAGTCGATTTTATTAAATGAAATACTTGATGTTTTCGTTGAATTCATGCGCGGCGAAAATGCGCCAGACAAATTATCATTTTAGTCGGGGACAGTTTTTAAAGTATTGTTATTACGAGAATATTCAAGTATCTTGAATGTAAGTATGATAATATTATGAAATAAACATTCAAATATCGATACAACTTACAATTATTTTTGTATTTCGACAATTGGTAACAGGAAGCAAAATTATTTAACAAAAACCGACGTTGGGACACAGCAGATTAATTAGAATTGACTGTTATCTGCAAACTTATATACCTGTATGTTAAGATATAGTGTACCTATTTACCTGTATATTATTTATTGTTTAAATGTTTAAGCGTGTTAGGTAGTGTGTTTGTTATTCTTTATGTGTTATATTTAAATATGACCAATTTTTTTATAACAAATAATTAATAATAAATAAAAATTATAAGATATTCTGGTTTGATCGTAAGAGGCGACTTGGGACTGCCCATTCTCTGGTGAGTCCCAAGTCGCTGCTGCGTTCCCTATAAAACGCAAAACCATACACTGCGATCGCCAACCCGCCTGCCAAGCGTGGCGATTATAGTAACCCCCCATCTTGGGGGAGGCCTATGTCCAGCAGTGGACGTCTTTCGGCTGATATGATGATGATGAAGGTTTGATCTGGTTCAATGTTAGTTACGCATCAAATTCAAAGCTTTGTGGCACGCTACAAAGCTTTGAATTTTATAATATTAAATTTCATATTATACCTACACGTGTGACGTGTTTAATATTATAATGATGTGATGTGTTCATTAATTATTTATGTTAACCTTTGAAATGTGATCTCAATTAAAAACAAAGGTACAAAGGTTTGTGGAACAGGGTGGAAAGTCCCGCCAACCTCCATTGTAAAGTGAGGATCTTCCGACCAGACGGTTGTTGTGTCTGGTGATTGTTGTCGGGCTGTTATATAATTACCAAATCACGACGAGAACTGAGACTAGCTCGATGGAGGATTTGTTAGTCAGGTCTAGTTTTGTGGTTTGTACATATGTACTACATAATGTACCTACATAGTTTTACTTCTGATCTATTTAATGTACATTAGGAGTACATAGACTGAATTGGACTGAATACAACAAAGACATTCTACAAAAAATAGCTCAAAGAATTAGCATTGCCATTCAACGTCGTAATGGCAATGCTGCCAGCCTTCTGGGTAGGTACGTTTCCGGTTGACAGCGATGCGGAGGATGTAGTCTTTACTGTAGTGCTATTCTGTAACAACATTTTCGTGTCTCGACAGCGGAATCCGAGGTGAGTACAAACGTAACACCTTTATGTTGTGTGCAATAAAGTTCACTTTGTGAGCTATCTCACTCAGGTGAAGCTCGATATCGAAATGGTTACTGACAGAATAGACTAGCAGGTCTTTTTATCGAGAAGTTATCATCCAATCTAAGTTCATTTTATGAATAGAAATCGTTTTTAACATTACGCGCGATACCGATTCCCATTTGTCCAGTTTTTCTCTCTTTTTAAAATCTTGACTTGCGGCTTGACGGATATTATGATATTTTTCTGTATATTTGGTAGGTCTGAGGAGCTCGTGGCTAAATAATAATAGCCACACGGGTCGATCTTTAAGGTTAAGCAACGCTTGCCAAGGTTGGTCTGTGGATGGATGACCATCTTAACATAACGAGTTTCCTCCATGCCTCGGAAAGCACGTTAAGCCGTTGGTCCCGGCTGTCAATTGTAGATCTTTGGCAGTCGTTACGGGTTTTCAGAACCCAGTAAATCTGACTCCAGTCTTGCTAAGAAGTACAGTGTTACCCAGTTAATGGGCTGTGGAGGTCTGGTAGGCAGCCGCTCCACGTAAAACACTGGTATTCAGCTGAATCTGGTTTGACTGGAAGCCGACCCCAATATAGTTGGGAAAAGGCTAGGCAGATGATGATGATTTGGTGGATCTGAGAATAGGTCGTTGGCTATTTTTTATGGCAAAACTGCGGTTGCCGAGCCAGCAGGTGTACCTAAAAAAATCGCCAAAATGTACGTACGCGCATAACTTCGTAACCATTACCCAAATTGGATGATTCTTTTATACGAGTAGTTGTATTCGTAATTGTCAGGAAGAATTGTCAGAGCAAGGATTGTTTAAAATAAAATTTTAAAAAGTACACCTGGGCGAAGCCGGAGCGGGCCACTAGTGTAACCTGAAAAGAAAAATGGGCAACCTTAGCCATGCCTCACATGAAAAGTACCAGATGAATCTGAAATCCCTTTGAATAGTGCGCTGAGACAAAAGGTGTCAGAATCACAGTAGGATTGCGAGGATTATTCCCGGCGTACATGTCTGAGTACCTCGAGAGGTGTCAACTGAAATTACAATTTCTGTTGAAGGTTAAAGAACTTTGTAGTTGTGTAAGTGGGTTCTCTTGTTTTAAGGGTGGAAAATATGGCGGATCTCTGGGCGGAGCAGAAGGGAGTCTCAGGCTTACTGAAAGAAAAAGAAAGAAAGAAAGAAAAATCGTTTATTTGCGCCAAGCATGAGGAGGTGGCAACAATGTGAATGTAGATGTGGCTGATTAGTAAAGGTGCGTACAACTCTTAAAAGTAATAAAAAAATAAATGAATAGCTATATTATCTGACTAAATTCCATTTTCCTCCTAGTGCCCTTAACAATCCAGGGCCGCGGTGACTCTTTCGATCAAATTCCGCTACTTTGTTAGGCACTGGTCCTAGCGGACCCCGTCTACTATGCTGACGTCTCTTTGAGGCTCGTATGAAACAACGTGTCGTCGACACGGGCCTACTATGACGGGTACCTATTATGACATCTTAAAACCATGTGTCATGTGTCCGTCCGTCTGTCAAGGCCCTTTATCTCAGGAACGCGTGGAGTTATCGAGTTGAAATTAAAACCATATACTCAGGACTACATTCCTGAAGCGGTGAAAAAAATAAACTTCTAAGTTAACGTAAAATAATATACGGCCGTTTATACCGCAAAAAACTTATATTATGTCGACACTTTCGTAGGGAATTAAAATTTGAAAGGTATTTTCCGTTGACCTAGAGCTATGAAATTTGGCAAGTAATACCGTGTTACAAGTTTAGGGAAAAACTGAAAACTATTTATTTTTAATGAAATCTTGAAAAAAAAGTTAGTCTTTAAATATAAATGTAACTACATATTTGTTCGGAGCCCTCGGTGGGCGAGTTCGATTCGCACTTGTCCGGTTTTTTATTGTAACTTTACTTTATTATTTTTTTCGAGTATTTGTCAAATATCTTAAACCATAAACTGTCCCAATTGACGTCTATCAACAAATCAACATTCTAACATTAAACACAAAAGCTTGACCCCTAGCTCGATAGATGGCGTTGTACCGTTCGCTGAATCGCGCTATGGTTTCGTTACCGCGCACACCACACTATAGGTAGCGAACATGTCCGCGACGACTTCGGTTCCGGTTCAGTAGTTGACAGCCCTCTAGGGTTGAAACTGCGAGTGGCCATCGACAAAAAAAAAAAAAAAAAACGACGACTTCGTGCCTCAACCTATTGAGTAAGGAAATTATTGGGCCTTGTTAACTCTTGGCAATGTCCTAAAAGGGCGAATTGATTTTTGTTATGGTACAGGTCGTCCCGGGGACTGCTCGCCTACTTTGTGAGCGGTCTCGGTGAAGCGATCTATCCTATAGAATTGGTACAATATATATATAGTATGTATGACTGTTTTAATAAAGTAGTTATCAAACTTAGTAAAATAAATTCAGGACGCAGTATTTTTTTCATAATATTTAAAAAAATGACGCAGCGAGTCTGTGATAGACAACACTTATTTCCTGTGACGTCGATCACTATCGCAAGTGGCGCCATCTATTAATAGTATAAACGACATTTTGCGTGACCAGAATAGAAGTATGTACTATATAACTTCAAAAACGTCTAACTTCTGCATTTTTAGACCGATTTTTTTTATTAAGGCGACGAATTGTTAAACAATTATTCCCGTCGCTGACAATGGTCAAGAGGGGACTGAGCGTCTGAGCGGGGCGAGGATTGCATACGCGCGCTAGCTTATAACTAAAGGACGTAAGCGACAAAATGGTTTTTGTTATTTCATTTAGTTAGAAACGGTAATTTGAGAAATTCCTTCTAGAATTTTAAAGAGTATGTATAGACTCATCTACATAGAAAGTTAAGAGGCTTAAATCGGTCCCGTTTGCCCATAAGATGTGAATCTCTTTTTAAAAAGAGGTATGTTTGATATATTTTTCTCTGTTAAAAAAGTTACCTAATCATGTATTGAAAACTAACAAAATAAGGTTTTTATCATGAACTTTCAGGTCACCAACTTATATTTTGATCCGTTTTGTATTTACTGAAAAAAATTGAGATCATTGGCGCCAAAATTTCCAATGCGTCCTCTTAATTCACAAATCGACTATTGTAGCGTCTTTCTAATAAATATTAATCAAAGTAGATTTTAATAGTATTTAAAAATCCTGTTCCTGTTTAATAAGCAACTATATCTACTTACTGAAATTACCGTCATCACCATTTCAGCCGAAAGAAGTCCCCGCAACTGGACATAGGCCTCTCCCAAGTTGGTTGGTTTGCCATAATCGCCACGCTTGGCAGGCTGGGTTGGCGATTGCAGTGTATGGTGTTAAGTATTGCAGAAAACGCTGCTGCTCATTCTCCGTCGCCTCTTACGACATCCACGGGAAGTGATGGGATGGTATTATCTATTCTTTTATGGCACCGGCCGACACCATATTGCGATTAATTATATTATGTTAGCACAATTTGGTATTTCCCGCGGGCTAAGGTGGTCTATTCCAAAGGAGATCTGCATTTTTCCGGAGTAGAATGTTGCCTTTGACACTCAGCGATTGTGCAGTTTCCTTTCTAGTAGTGATACATTTTTGGTACCTGCTATCTCTTGTAGACTCCAATATAGGTCAATAGCAGGTACAAAACCGGCCAAGTACGAGTCGGACTCGCCAACCGAGGGTCCCGTACAAATTTGTAGCTGCAAATTACTTTAAATAAAGACAATATTTTTGCGTTTGACCACTATCTCACCTATGATTTAATTACAAATACACTTCTAATCAGAAAAATCGAAACACTTCCGTTTTTATGGTTTCTGTCCTAATTTAACACTAAAGAGTTTTCATTCCATGAAAAAAATTACGTGATTCACGTGATAAGTTTGGCCATTTCAGTGATTAGCGAAAATTCAAAATTAGAATTTCATTTGTTTATCCTATAAATGAAATGGTTCACTGTTTTGTGACAAATTTGTGTTTAAGTTGGAGTACATTTCACCTTTAAAAATTAAAAATGATCGCTTATCTTAAAACTTTTTGTTCTTTATTTGTTTACTGTGACTTTGGGACGCCTAAAAAAGTTTTTTTTCTAAAACATATGGATACTTCGCCTGCAGAAGCCGCCTAAGTGGTGGCATTGCTGGATTCTGGACTTAGTCAGCGTGTTGTGGCTGAAAGATTGCATCTAAGCCTGTCGTCTGTTTATATATAGTCTAAAAACGCTATCGAGAGACTGGTTTGTTCACGCGCCGTTCAGGATCTGGCAGGAATCGGGTCACTTCTGAGCGAGACGATCGATTTATTGTTAACCGACTTCTTCAAAAAGGAGGAGGTTCTATATTCGGTTGTATGTATCTTTTTTTTTAATGTATGTTCACCGATTTCTCCGCCAATTCTGGACCAATTTAAAAAAATATTTTTTTATTCGAAAGCCTATACTCCTGAGGTGGTCCCATTGTCAGCAAGTTAGAATCTGATGATGGAATCCCATGAAAATCGAGGGAAACCCTCAAATTTTATAAGCACAAATACTGTTTAGGTATCATAAATTTTCTAACAAAATTTAGATATTTGTGCCTGGTAATCATCATCTCATGTTGCTGAGCTGATGATGGAAGGTATAAGTCAGGATCTGATGATGGGATCCCATGAAAAATGTTTGTTCAGCGATATTTTCGTCAATTGTTAACCGATTTGGATGATTCTTTTTTTGTTTGGAAGAATATTTTCTTGGACTGGTCCCATTTAAATTTGGTGAAGATCTGATGAAGAACTTCGGAGGTAGGCAACGGAACTCTTTAATAAATATTATTTTTAACAACTTCTTTATGAAATCGTCGCCTTAATGCTTTTCAAATGTAGCAGACGACTGACAAGTAACGCCTTAGAATGACTTCTTAAGAAGACGTCTTAGAACGACGCCTTAGAATGACGCCATACAGCGACGTCTTAGAACGATGCCATAGAAAGACGGCTTAAAACGACGCCTTAGGAAGACGTGTTAAAACGACGCCTTAGAACGACGTTTTAGAACGACGCCTTAGGAATACGTGTAATAACGACGCCTTAGAACGACGCTTTAGGAAGACGTTTTAGAACGACGCCTTAGGATGGCGTATAAGAAAGACGCCTTAGGACAACGCCTTAGGAAGACGTCTTAGAACGATGCTTTAGGAAGACGCCTTAGAATGACGCCTTGGGAAGACGCCTTAGAACGACGCCTTATGAAGATGTTTTAGAACGACGCCTTATGAAGAAGTTTTAGAACGACGTATCAGAACGACGCCTTAAGAAGGCGTATAAGAACGACGCCTTATGAAGACTTTTTAGAACGACGCCTTATGAAGACGTTTTAGAACGACGCATTAGATCGACGCCTTAGGAAGGCGTATAAGAACGACGCCTTAGACCGACGGCTCAGCTAGACGTATTAGAACGACGCCTTAGAAAGTCGTTTTAGAACGACGCCTTAGAAAGACGTTTAAGAACGACGCCGCAGAACGATGCCTTAGAAGGACGCCTAAGAACGACGGCTTAGGACGACGTATTTAGAACGACGCCTTAGTACGACACCTTAGGAAGACGAAGACGGCTTCCTAAGGTGTCGTTCCTAAAGTGTCGTTCTAAGAAGAATGACACTTTAGGAAGACGTTTAAGAACGACGCCTTTGGAAGACGCCTTAGAACGACGCATTAGGAAGACGTTATGGAATGACGCCTTAGAAAGACGGCTTAGGAAGACGTATTAGAACGACGCCTTAGAAGGACTCCTTAGAAAGAAGTCTTAGAACGACTTTGTTGGGAGAAAACTGTTTTCTCCCAAAAAATAATTTCATTATTTTAATTAATATCTGCCTTACCTTGGAGATTCTAATGGGCTAAGCTGGGGTAGGTGCTCCCCGGATCGGCTACCTATAAACCCGTATATTTTTTAAACCAGTGACCGACTAATTCTATAATTTGGCAACTAATTAATAATACCCGACTGCGAAAGAAGGATGGTTATGTTTTTCGAGTGTATGTATGTTTATTTCTTTGGCACGCCTTAGAGCTGAAACGGCTCGCTGGATTTTAGCTTGAGAGATGTCGTTAGATTTGTTTTTACTGTGAGAGTGACACTGGGCATACCATAATTAATAAAACCAAAATGGCGGATTTTTGGCGTCATAATTTAGCCTTCAATAAATTTTTAATTTTCAAAACCTTTCGAGTGGGGTATCAAGATAAAGGGCTCGAGGTGACGGTTTCAAAAATGTAACTCACTAAAAAGTAGGAAATATAAACTGTGTCAAAAAACCCGACAATTCAATCACTGATCTGATGCCGCCAACAGCATCAGAATGCTTGAAAAGCGACTTGTTTCGAACTTTTTAGTTATTTTTAGCGGTTGGGTTTTTTTACTAAGTAATTTTTTATAATCAAACCTAAAATACCTGATGGTGGCCATGCTATTGTCAGTGACATGTCACTACCACACATTACTTCATTTTTAAATACAATTAAATTATATAATATCTTGTTCATGGTTTGGAAGGAGCTCGTGGCTAGATAATAACAGCCGCACGGGTCGATCTTGAAGGTTAAGCAACGCTTGCCAAGGTTGGTCTGTGGATGGGTGACCATCTTAACATACCGAGTTTCCTCCGTGCCTCGGATAGCACGTTAAGCCGTTGGTCCCGGCTGTCATTTGTAGATCTTTGGCAGTCGTTACGGATAGTCAGAAGCCAGTTAATCTGACTCCAGTCTTACCATGAAGTACAGTGTTACCTAGTTAATGGGTTGTGGAGGTCTGGTAGGCAGCCGCTCCGCGTAAAATACTGGTATTCAGCTAAATCCGGTTTGACTGGAAGCCGACCCCAATATAGTTGGGAAAAGGCTAGGCGGATGATGAATATCTTGTTCATGGTTTATTGTTGACACTTTTGGCTGTTATGAGGAGAGTTTAGTATTTAGGGTTCCGTACCCACAGGGTAACCAACGGTACCCTATTACTTAGCCGCTGTCCGTCCATCCGTCCGTCCGTCCGTCCGTCTGCACAATTTAATAATTATAGTAACATGAATGAAAATAATGGTAATAGTATGTATTTAGATTAGATACAGGTGATTGGGATTTTATGTTTGTTTCGGTACTCATGTTCACGCTGTGTTTTTAGGGTGATGAGTAGAGTTCTTAAAAAACTACTCGTGATACATACAATATTACTTTTTTTAGGGATGTTGTACTATTGCCGCTATAACAGCAAATAATAAAAATTAAGGTACGGAGCCCTTCGTGTGAGAGTCCAACTCGCACTTGGCCGGGGTTTTAGAGGTTCCTTTCTCTACAAGTTCTATAACTTTTATTGGCTACCTAATAATAGTGACTTTTTAAAATAAATAAGATTAAATCTTAGCCGTTTATACCTCTAAAATGTATGGTTAAAATAAATATTGTGGTTTAGGTTTTAAAGTGGAAACTATGCGTTTCAAGGGGCTAGAAAAAGGCGTGCCAGTATTTTTAACCGACTTCAAAAAGTAGAAGGTTTTCAATTCGGTTGTATTTTTATTTTATGTGTGTTACCTCATAACTCCGTCATTTATGAACCGATTTGAAAAAATCTTCTTTCATGTGAAAGGGGTATACTTTCCAATTGGTCCCATTTAAATTTCATCAAATAAGGTTTAGCAGTTTGGCTTTTAAATCAAAATAGCTGGAGTTCGTTAACTTAGATGACGTATTTGGTTTGTCAATCAAGTAAACGAAATAGCGTATTTTGCATTTCTTCTATGATCCACTAAAAAGTGAAAAATAAAAAAAAATCTTACAATAAAATACAACCGACTTCAAAATAAAAAAAAAACACTAAGTATAAAATAATTTAAATTTGGGTAATCGGTGTTTTTGGTGTTCAAAAAAGTTATTGGTGTTGGTATAAAGAATAAGTACTTGAAACTTGAAGGATTTTTCATTATATTATTTTTTATCCCGTGTCGACAGTTATAGGAATCATTTTAACATTTACCTTTAGCCTTTACCTACTAATTACAGCAATCACATGCAAATATGCCATACAACAGACCAACTCTTGTTACGGTAATCCGTTAGGAGATATAAACGTCTCCTTATTGGCGAAACAATGGCATACCGTTAGTGGTTGGGCCATACTTAGCGATTCTAGATCAGAGCTGTGACCTAACGTAGTCTGAGTTGAGCTAGGTAGGACGTGGGTGTCGCTGCCTGAATTACAAGTGTGGGCATGCCTTTAGAGCTGGTTTTATGAATGTCTGGCGCCGGGGTTAGCTTTTTTATATTACTAATCATTGACTGGTATAAGGAGGAGCTCGTGTCTAAATAATAACAGCCGCACGTGTCGATCTTGAAGGTTAAGCAAGGCTTGCCGAGGTTGGTCTGTAGATGGGTGACCATCTTAACATAACGAGTTTCGTCCGCGCCTTGGAAAGCACGTTAAGCCGTTGGTCCCGGCTGTCATTTTTAGATCTTTGGCAGTCGTTACGGATTGTCAGAAGCCAGTAAATCTGACTCCAGTCTTGCCAAGATGTACCGTGTTACCCAGTTAATGGGTTGTAGAGGTCTGGTAGGCAGCCGCTCCACGTAAAACACTGGTATTCAGCTGAATCCGGTTTGACTGGAAGCCAACCCCAATGTAGTTGGGAAAAGGTTAGGCATGATGATGATGAATCATTGACTGGAATAAACTTTACCTTCATACCTGCGTATACGCCACACTTCGGAGGCTTATGGGAGTCTGCAGTTAAATCCACTAAATACCATCTAAGACGCATTTTGGTTTTAACAAACCTGACCTTCGAGAAAATGGCTACTTGTTTAATTCAAGTTGAGGCTACCTTGAATTCAAGGCCCTTAACTCCACTGTCAAACGACCCTTCCGACCTCGTTCCTTTAACTCCAGCTCGCTTCCTTATTAGTCGTTCTCTAACCATGCTGCCTCATCCATAGATTCAGAACGCCAACGTCAACAGCTTGAAACGATTTCGCCGCATCGAATGTCTAAAGCAACATTTCTGGGCTCGATTCTCACACGATTACGTTCTGTGGCTACAGGAGAAAACCAAATGTCGCCGGTCGTATGGCGAGCTCAAGGGAGGAACATTTGTCGTCATAAAGGATAAAAACTTACCTCTTTTATGTGGCTTCTGGGACGCAACGCCCATGTTCTCCCAGGCAGCGATGGCATCGGGAGGGTCACCGATGTCCGCACGAGAACGTGTGTTATTCGGCGCGCTTTCAACACCATTGACAAGCGGTGGGTTTAAAAATCTAGCTTAATAGGGATAAGCTTACTTACTGACAAACTGATTAGGGATTTCATTAATTATAAACTTCTTCATCTTGGTCCCGGCTGTCATTTGTAGATCTTTGGCAGTCGTTACGGATAGCCAGAAGCCAGTAAATCTGACTCCAGTCTTGCCATGAAGTACCGTGTTACCCAATTAATGGGTTGTGGAGGTCTGGTAGGCAGCCGCTCCGCGTAAAATACTGGTATTCAGCTAAATCCGGCTTGACTGGAAGCCGACCCCAACATAGTTGGGAAAAGGCTAGGCAGATGATGAATAGTTAAAAACTTTTGGCGAGTTTTTTTATCAAAAGTCGAAAAAACTGAGTACAGTATTTTACATGCAGCGAGTGCCTATAGATGTGAGTTCCACAACTCAGAAACTGGGTAACATGGGAAGACTGGTGATTTTCTGGCTTCTGATTTTTGGGAAAACAAAAGCAAATCGTTAGTCATCTGCCTAGCCTTTTCCCAACTGTATTGGGGTCGGTTGCCAGCCAAACCAGATTTAGCTGAATACCAGTATTTTACGCGGAGCGGCTGCCTACCAGACCTCCACAACCGATTAACTGGGTAACACGGTACTTCATGGCGAGACTGGAGTCAGATTACCTGGCTTCTGACTATCCGTGACGACTGCCAAAAATCTAACTCGGCACGTTAAGATGGTCACCCGTCCACAGATTAACCTTGGCAAGCGTTGCTTAACCTTGAAGATCGACCCGTGCGGCTGTTATTATCTAGCCACGAGCTCCTCTTCTCCTCTCTCTCTCTCTCAAAAGCAAATCGTTAGTGATTGCAGCTTTCTTAGCGGTGTCCTAAAGTAGTTTGAGTTTAGCTAGATGCGACGAGGGAGTTAGTGCCTGAATTACAAGTGTGGGCTGCCTTTAGAGCTGGTTTTATGAAAGTCTGGCGCCGGGGTAAGCTTTGTTATAGAACTAATTATGGACATGCCATGGTTTTTTATGTGTAGCTTTATAGGGATATTAACAAACTGATTTGGAGGGATTCCGTATATTAAACTTAACTTTAAAATAAAACTTTAAAATCTTCTCAGTCTTATTTGAATTTTAAATTTTAAACTTGACATAACTTCAACAATGTAATTTTATGAAATCGCAAAATTAAATTTTTAATTTTTAATATTTTGTCTAATTTACTTGAATGATTTTAAATTAATGTAGGTATTGGAATAATGTGAATTTACTTTAATTTAATGTTATGATCTTATCCTTATTTTTAATTTAATTTTGTGAAAATTTTATTTTTATTTTGTTATGTGAGCCTAGTTATAAGTGCATGCTGTGGTCCCTGTAACTGAAGGAGCACACTTAAATGAACCATTGTATCACTGTCTTATGTTATATCTGTGTATCTTTTGTTGGAGATCCAAATAAATAAAATAAATAAACTGTTTGGGCGAGTTGCTCCATCCGACGTAGCGACACTTGGAGGACCTATATGCGAAGTGCAAAGTTGAAGAAGTACAGTATTTTCGTTGCAGCGAGTGCCTGTTTGAGATCCACAACTTAGTAAATGGGTAACATAGCAAGACTAGTGTTCGATTTTCTGTCCAGAAGTCAGAACTATCAGTTACCACTGTCAAGGATCTTCAAATGACAGCCGGGACCAACGGCTTAGCGAGCTTTGCAAGGCTTAGACGATTGTCCACTTGAATAACCTTGGAAAGCGACGCTAAACCTCGCAGACCCGTGCGGAGGTAATTATTTAGCCATAAGCTTCTAGCTCAAATGTTGTTAAATGTCCTCGGCGAAATGTAAAACGTATTCCATTCCTTAATTAATATATTATTATGACGAACATTCACGGCGGTCGCTGTCGTGTAAAGACGTAATTTGAACAAAATTCAACACTTACCTAAACAATTAAATTCATGGTACTCGTGATTTGGAGCTTTTAGAAACGCGATGTTTTTGCTAAAACCATGAAAAAACGGCCAAGTGCGAGTCGGACTCGTACACGAAGGACCGTACTATAAACCTTATTTTTTATTATTTGTTATTACAGCGGCAATAGAAATAATTCATCAACTGTCTAACTATTACGGTCCTTGAGATACAGCCCGCTGACAGATAGAGCGGAGGTTTAGTAATAGGGTTCCGTTGATTACCCTTTGGGTACGGAACCCTAAAAACCATTCCAGAAGCATTTGAAAACACATAAGTGTGCTACTAAATTATAGAGGTATTCGGAACAAACAGGGTGTAAAGTTCCGCACCGTCCATTGATAAGGTAGAATCCTCCGGTCTGGTGGGCAACTGCCTGATGGTTGTTGTCAAATGGTTTTATATTTTCAAATCCCGCAGAGAACTTTAAAACTTACCCCGATGTGCCGGGTATACATCATCTGCCTAGCCTTTTCCCAACTATATTGGGGTCGGCTTCCAGTCAAACCGGATTCAGCTGAATACCAGTATTTTTGTACTAGGAAACACGATATTTCTTATCAAGACTAGTGTCAGATTTTCTGGCTTTGGACAATCCGTAACGACCGCCTAAGATCTACAAATGACAGCCGGGACCAACGGCCTAACGTGCTTTCGCATGTTAAGATGATCACCTATCCTCAGACCAATCTTGGCAAGTGATGCTTACCCTAGAAGATCTTTCCGTGCGGCTGTTATTGTTCTTATTCTACAGAATAACATAATAAGAACTTCACTGAGTGGTCGTTGATTTTATTTGCGAACCTGTAAGATTTATTTTTATTGCGACAAATGTGTTTGACGTTGGTGCATGGTTTCCTAGAAGTATCCTATTCTTTTTTTTACTATAGATAGGCACGCGTTTGACCACTATCTCACCTGATGGTAAGCGATGATGTGGTCGAAGATGGTGCACGCTTGCCTGGAAATAACCTATTCACTCTTGACTTAAAGACTCCCAGGTTGTAGCTATCAGGAAACACAGACTCCGGCAGGGAATTCCACTCCTTAGCTGTACGCATTATGAATGTGTTACCAAAACGTTTTGTGCGTATGGGTGACACTTGACATTTTGTAGCTATCGGTAAATACAGGCTCGGGCAGCGAATTCCACACCTTAACTGAAGGAACTTATATAACGCGTGAACGTATGCAACTGGTTCAAAAATAAATGTCACTAAAAAGAAAAAAGAAATTGACAGCAGAACGGCATCAAACCACCATCATCATCATATCAGCCGAAAGACGTCCACTGCTGGACGTTGGCATCCCCCAAACGTCGCCACAACAACCGATCCCGCGCGTCTCGCATCCATCGGCTACCCGCGACCTTCACCAGCTCATCGGTCCACCGCGTGGGAGGCCTTCCAACGTTGCGTCCAATTTCAAACCGATTTCAAATGCACTATCACAAAACCTAATCCAATAATGGTTTACTACCACAATAGGATTGTAAATCAAGCCCGCTGGTTTCCTAGCCCTAATATAAGGGTTGCAACCCAGCCACAGCTAATTAGTAGCTAGGCCCCGCCGTCCAAGCCGCGCTGTGCTCTGCAATTTGCACAGTACCTACATAATGATGAAGGATGTACATATACAAACGTGGAAAAACCAAATGCCGTGTGCGGGGATGCTAATGTTGATTAACTAACTTTGATACAAGTTACAATTTTAGTTTTACCCGACTGCGAAAGAAGCAGAGTGTTTTTCGAGTGTATGTATGTATATTTCTTTGACACGCCCTAGAGCCTAAACGGCTTGATGGATTTAAGCTTGAGAGGTGTCGTTAGATTTGTATTTACTGTGAGAGTGACACTGGGTATATCAAAATATATAATAAAAACAAAATGGCGGATTTTTGGCGCCAAATTATGCCTTCAAAAAAAAATTGGTTGCCTGTAAAGTCGGTATACGGGCGAAAGTTTTACGTGACAACGACTTTTTATGTCTGTCTCTCTCGCTCTTAGGCGGGCTAACCATGCCCGAGTGGAAGGGACGCGTGCCTCTCACTCGCTCTCATTGTGAGCGCATAACGTGAGCGGAGCGTAACGCAGTTTCTTGAAGTGTCACCCGGCAAACCAATTTATAAGACGTTGTCACGTCAAAACAATTTTCTTTTCAATACCTTTCGAGTGGGGTATCAAGATAAAGGGCTCGAGGAGACGATTCCAAAAAAGTAACTCACTAAAATGTAGGTAGGAAATAAAAAAGTTCAATCACTGATCCAATGCCACCAGTCGCTTTTCAAGCAGTCTGATGCACAGACTGCTTGAAAAGCGACTTGTTTCGAACTTTTTAGTCGTTTTTAGCGGTCGGGTTTTTTGACAAAGTCAATTTTTTTTAAAACCGTTATCAACCTTTTGGGGTTTAAGTTATACGTTATTAAATTCTAGCAATGCCATTTTGGTAAAGTAAATCTCGATGTTAATCATAATAATATTATTTTTGACAATCGCTATCGCTAAAAGAAAACTTGGTAAGCTCATGTGAAGAGGGAAGAAACAAATGATTATAGATGTGGATGGATTGTGTGAGGAGCGATATGAATCCGAAATGGCAGCGAAGCGGCGAGCAGGTTCAGTGTCATATAATTTTAAACTTAATCCTCATCACAGTAACACATAGTATCGCTTGATCGCTTGAGAAACTTGAAGAGGTCGTGCGGCCGCCCGCGGCGCCGCGAGCATTCCGATGACTCCCGCGATAATATGTGTTATAGTAATGAAGATAAAGTTTAAAATTACATGACACGGAAACTGCTCGCCGCTTTCGGTATGAATTGACCCGTGATAGCGTGTCGGCTGATAGGACCTCATTTATATTTTATATTTTTAGTAGGCACGCGTTTGACCACTATCTCACCTGATGGTAAGCGATGATGTGGTCGAAGATGGAGCACGACTGCCTAGGAGAAACCTATTCACTCTGAACTTAAAGACTCTTGGTTGTAGCTATGAGGAAACACAGACTCCGGCAGGGAATTCTACTCCATAGCTGTACGCACTATGAATGTGTACCCCAAAACGTTTTGTGCGTGTGGGTGGGATATACACCATGTACCGGTGGCGCATTGCCATTCGTCTTATGGTTCAATGATGGAAAGGGCTTTTGGCGGAATAAAATTCATCTGCCTAGCCTTTTCCCAACTATATTGGGGTCGGCTTCCAGTCAAGCCGGATTTAGCTGAATACCAGTATTTTACATGGAACGGCTGCCTACCAGACCGCACAACCCATTAACTGAGTAACACGGTACTTCATGGCAACACTGGAGTCAGATTGACTGGCTTCTGACTATCCGTAACGACTGCCAAAGATCTTCAAATGACAGCCGAGACCAACGGCTTAACGTGCTTTCCGAGGCACGGAGGAAACTCGGTATGTTAAGAAAGTCACCCATCCACAGACCAACCTTGGCAAGCGTTGCTTAACCTTGAAGATCGACCCGTGCGGCTGTTATTATCTAGCCACAACCGACTGGCTAGCAACTCGTCGTCGATGCTCAAGACTTTGGAGCTTCGACTCGACATAATGGAAGAAAAAAACTTGTTGCGCCGACCCCTAGTAACATGGGATAAGGGCAGGAAGGTGATGTTATCGCTGATAGAAATTAACAAGTCTAGGCTCGAATGATTCATGTATCTTACCAACGAGGAGAAGAAAGCATGGTTGTAGACTTACTTTTATTTAAAAGCGGGTTTTGTAAATGGACTAAATACACAGCAGCAGCAGCAGCTTAGTGCTCTAGAGACTTAAAAAGCCGAAGAAGTTTTCTTGGAAGCGTGAGTCCATTCACCGGTAACACCAACTCGGAAAAAACCGACTTCCAAAAACAAAACACTACAAAGTAAAAAATAAGTTAGTCGGTGTTTTTGGTTATTTAGTTTTTGGACACCGACTTCCGAAATTAAAGTTATTTTTTACTTTGTAGTGTTTTGTTTTTGGAAGCCGGTTTTATTTTTTTGTTAAAATGTTTTGTTATTGAAACCACAAACTCAGCCTGCCGGCGTGATGTTATGTTATGAACTGATGTAAACAATCAACAGACATGCGATTACAGAAATCTCGATCCTTCTGATATCATTTATTAAACAGTTCCGTTGCCTACCTCCAAAGTTCTTCATCAGATCTTCACAAAATTTAAATAGGATCAGTACGAAAAAATACTCTTTCAAACCAAAAAGAATCATCCAAATCGGTTAACAATTGGCGAAAATATCGCTGAACAAACATTTTCCATAGGATCACATCATCAGATCCTGACTTATACCTTCCATCATCAGCTCAGCAACATGAGATGATGATTACCAAGCACAAATATCTGAAAAGCGTTAGAAAGTTTATGAAAAACAGTGTGTGTGCTTATAAAATTTGAGGGTTTCCCTCGATTTTCATGGGATCCCATCATCAGATTCTGACTTGGTGACAATGGGACCACCTCAGGAGTATAGGCTTTCGAATAAAAAATATTTTTTTAAATCGGTCCACAATTGGCGGAGAAATCGATGAACATACATAAAAAAAAAAAACACACACATACAGCCGAACATAGAACCTCCTCCTTTTTGAAGAAGTCGGTTAAAAATGCGACTTTTGGCGAGAGTTGCTCAAGCCTCCTGACTATTTTATCGAGCCTTCGGAGAGCCTGTCACCTAGGCACGCTTGTATTGTACTCGGGTCGGCCGCAGTAAGAATAACCTCCGCGGGTAGGAGTTGTCGGATGGCTCTGATCTTCTGTGTTTGTGTGGCGTCTCTCCGCAGTCCATGACCCATCTTTCATCTTGCGCCGCATGGCCCTGTCACCTATACATGTGAAGACCTTATGGCTGCGTCAGCGAATGGCTGCGTCAGCGAATGCTCTTACCGTTGCTAAATACTGGGTCAAACATATTTTTTTATTGCCATCAACACGCTAAGAAGAAGAGTTGAAAGCAAAACCACGTTCTCCATATGCGTGGTAATTTACAGATATATTAATTCAAGCTTGTGGCTAAATAATAACAGCCGCACGGGTCGATCTTGAAGGTTAAGCAACGCTAGCCAAGGTTGATCTGTGGATGGGTGACCATCTTAAAATAACGAGTTTCCTCCGTGCCTCGGAAAGCACGTTAAGCCATTGGTCCTGGCTGTCATTTGTAGATCTTTGGCAGTCCTTTCGGATTGTCAGAAGCCAGTAACTCTGACTCTGACTGAAGATGTACCGTGTTACCCATTTAATGGGTTGTGGAGGTCTGGTAGGCAGCCGCTCCACTAAAACACTGGTATTCAGCTGAATCCGGTTTGACTATAAGCCGACCCCAATATAGTTGGGAAAAGGCTAGGCAGATGATGATTAATCCAACACACTTGTTATAATTGAGTAATTATTGGAAACTTACTTAAGTATTTCAAATAACTTAACGTGATCGAAAGTCAAAGTTACCTGACCTGACTTTCAACCTGTTCCAACATAAAAAGCCTACTTACATTTTAATACCAAAATCAAATCACGAAAAACTAATTTTGATTTATAACCGGCCTCAAAGTAAAAGTGTTCTTAAAACCTCGACACGTAACGACATATCATTCTATAAAAACTTCTAAAATTTAGTACACGCGTAAAAATTTACGATATTAACGTATACACGGTTAAGGGTGACTTTGGCGCGCAAAATTGTGTAATAAAATCAGATTTTCAATTTGACATGATTTTATTAGTAGTATGTGGGAAGAAGGGAAACATAAATTATTTTATTCTGTCATGAAAAAGCTTTCATGTAACCTATGACGATACTGAATTTATGGGTGGTATTACATCCGTTTGATCGACACGTTTCGAAGGATTTTATTTCGATGTCTCTGACGTAAATTGTAGTAATTAAAAAAAACTGGCTAAGTGCAAGTCAAATTTGCACACGAAGGTTCCGTACATTACGGCGGACGGAGCTCCGGCAGGATCTCATGGCAGTATGGAGACAACGACTGTCGCAACCCAGCACTGGTCACGCCACAATTGAGGCGATAAGTCCCCTCTTTGAGGAGTGGCTAGAGGGGCGCCACGGCGTCCTTACCTTCCGTTTGACGCAGTACTCACCGGACACGCTTGTTTCGGGAGGTACCTGTTTCGAATACGGCAGAAGGATACACCCGGGTGTCAACACCGCGAGGATCGCCCGGAGGACACGGTGGAGCATACGGTGGAGGTCTGCCCTGCTTGGACGGAGCACCGCCGTGTCCTCGTCGAGGCGATGGGCGGCGGCGATCTTTCGCGTCCGGCCCTGGTTCAAGCCATGGTCCGGAGCGAAGAGACATGGGAAGCGGTCACTTCCTTCTGCGAAGCAGTGATGCTAGCAAAGGAGGAAGCCGAACGCGTGAGGGAGAGAGAAACCTCACGCCCCAGCCGCCGCAAGAGAAGAAGACACCCCGGGCGTCGGGAGTCGCAGGACGATTGTTGGCCATCGTAGGCGCAGGTTTGCGGACGGCGAGCATTGGGTGGCTCGCCGTCTGATCAGAATCAGGCCCGGGTCGACGGCGCGCTGAGCTCCACGCGCGCCTCAAAGAGCTGTCAGCATTAAAGACGGGGCCCGCTAGGGCACAGTGCCTGCTGGGGCTGCGGACTTCGTTCGAAAGAAGCACCGTACCCTGGAACGCAAAGGGCACTAGGAGGAACACGAATGGGTTTTAGTCAGTAAGAGTCTGACACTCCCTCCTGCTTTACCCAGAGCGGGACGAGTCATTTGATGATTTCCCATCCTAAAAAAAAGGGTTCCGTACATTAAGTCAGAAAAAACATGTTCCTTGTATGGGGCCCCTTTTATTTTTAATTTAAATTTTATTATAGCATTTGTTTTTGTTATAGCGGCAACAGAAATAACTACACACTCTGTGAAAATTTCAACCGTCCACCTGTTGCGGTTCATGAGTTACGGCCCGCTGAGTGACAGACAGACGGACAGCGGAGGTTTAGTAATAGGTTTCCGTTGGTTACCCTCCGGGTATGGAACCCTAAAAACCGCAATTTTACAGGATAGCGCTTCAAAGATACTATTGGTGTTAAAATCTGCATTTTGCAATTACAAAATTCTGTATGGAAATATAAATAGTCATAGATAGAACTTAACTGCATGACAATATTCAAAATATTTATGGTGTACACCGTTGTTCCGAACATAAATATCTGAACTTATAAAAACCATTTTAATAACTAAAATCAAGCCCTTTAAATGCTTGAACATATTCCAAAAAACAAAGGGCTTGGGGACAAAATCATTTAATTCCCATGGACATAATCCCCTAAATTAATTAAAGAACAGCTTACTTTTGAACTCTCCATTTAAATAAGGTTTATAATATGCGGTTAAAATATTTAACTTTCTCGACAAAAGACCAATTAAAAGTTGTCTCGCTTCAATCAGTATGGTTAGTGCCACAGTACAGGATTAGTTCAGTGGTGTAACTCTGTGAAAGAAAGAAACATAAAAAAAGAAAAACTGTTTATTTGGGGCTCGCACACAACAGACAGATGTAAATTAAATTAAATTAAATTAACAGAATTAAGTAGTCTAAAAACATTTTAATCTGTGCGAGGCCAAAAAGGTCCCTATCTCAGCATAGGCTGTGAAATTTAAAAATAAATAACACAGCCCTGGTTTTGTGAACAACTGTGCAACTTTCATGTTGTGTGTCAGCACTAGATTCTATGTACGAGAGCTTGTAGGTTGCCAACTTACCAAGAATCGAGGTACTGAATCAACTTAAAATAGAAAAAAAAACATTTATAATCACTTTTTGACTTCTGGGGTAACCAATGTCAAATAGCTAAAATGTTTGGGATTGACCAAAAATATTTTAGTACATTTTGGACTTATCGACTCATTACTGCAGACAATAACCCAGTAACAGGGTAACACCTAATTCACTTTGACATACAAGGCTAGTGTCAAACGGTGTTGCATTTTCTGGGCTATATATACGTAACAGCTACCAAAGATCTACAAATGATAGACGGACCAACACATCCATATGGTGTCGGCCAAAACCAACCCATCACTTCACGTGGGTGTCGTAAGAGGCGACTAAGGGACTCACCAGAGAATGGGCAGCAGCTTTCTCTGTAAAACTCAACACCATACACTGCAATCGCCATCCCGCCTGCCAAGCGTGGCGATAATGGCAAAACCCCACACCTTGGGGGAAGCCTATGTCCAGTAGTTTGTCTACATGTACGTCTTTTGGCTGAAATGATGATGATGACCAACAGACTCTGTAAAAATTTCAACCTATTACGGTACTTGAGATGCAGCCCGCTGACAGAAATACAGACGGATGAACAGCGGAGGCTTAGTAATAGGGCTCCGATGGTTACATTTTGAATACGGAACCCAAAAAAGCAATTGATTTTCTGTTTACATTTTTACTTGTTCACCACTATGTTAATGCTTTGAATGGAATATACTTGTCGGGTTGTTTCAATAGCTTTAAAATATTCATCTTTGAATATTGTTTTATAAGTTGGGACAAACTTCATCTGCCTGAATATTCAGGATTAAGTTCAGACTAGATTAATATAGGTAGTTTAGGATCCAAGTTTATACAAGGAAGTGGATTAACTTAGTAAGACAAGGTACTGTGAGGTTTCCGGAGGGAAATCTGGTCAATAGTTACTTACACATTGCCTGAAGTCTGAAAGTCTGGTAACAACCTTAGTAAATTAGTTTGAGTTAGAACGAAAGCTTAGGTGATGTGAGCTTGATCTGGTGAAGTGATTTGGTGAAGTGGCAGTGAACTGTCGCTCCATCTTGATTACTCTTATTGATAGTTCACTTCGTGATCACTTCACCTAAGCCTTCACTTCGACATGTTTGCAGAATCGACCGGCATTCTACCTAAAGCTATGGACTAGGCTGACATAAAGCTCCCTTCAAATTTGTTTTACCTTAGTTTCAACAGCGAGAGGTTTACTGCATAGCACTGCTGTTTATGAATATGTGGAGGAGCTCGTGGCTAGATAATAACAGCCGCACGGGTCGATCTTCAAGGTTAAGCAACGCTTGCCAAGGTTGGTCTGTGGATGGGTCACCATCTTAACATACCGAGTTTCCTCCGTGCCTCGGAAAGCACGTTAATCCGTTGGTCCCGGCTGTCATTTGTAGATCTTTGGCAGTCGTTACGGATAGCCAGAAGCCAGTAAATCTTGCCAGTCGTGTCAGTTAATGGGTTGTAGAGGTCTGGAAGGTAGTCGCTCCTCTTAAAATACTGGTATTCAGCTAAACCCGCCTTGACTGAAAGCCGACCCTAATATAGTTGGGAAAAGGCTAGGCAGATGATGATGACTGCTGTTTATATAGTATAAAAAATTCCAGCAATTTTGTCTGTCCATCTCGCCGCCTGACACCCAAACACTTCTTTGTAAGAAACAACGTTCAACAACAAACGTTCAGTTTCTTCGGTTATTTCTACTAAATCACGTAAAAGATTTTGAAGATGTTTTCACTTACAGAAATTCTTACTTTCATTCAATAAACGAGGCACGTTTGTCTATATTATTGGCACCCGTGCAAAACCGGGGTGGGTCGCTAGTACAAAAATAATCTAGCAAGCAGCAAGCGTTTTACCAGTGTAGCATCAAATAGTGGTTTTCATTAGATGGAGCATTTTTAGACAGGAAACCATCAAATTACTCCTGCTACTGACTAAATCCCATCCGTGTTCCTCCTAATGCCCTTTGCGTTCCAGAACCGCGGTAACCCTTTCAAACAAATTCTACAACATTATCCGTACATTTTTTTTTTTAAGTATGGGAAATCATCAAATGACTCCTCCCGCTCTGGGTAAAGCAGAAGGTTGTGTCAGACTCTTACTGACTAAAACCTATCCGTGTTCCTCCTAGTGCCGTTTGTGTTCTAGGGCTACGGTACCTCTTTCGAACAGATTCCGCAGCCCCAGCAGGCACTTGCCCTGGCGGGCCCCGTCTTTTGCTGACAGCTCTTTGAGGCGTGCGGAGACCGCAGCGCGCCATCAACCCAGGCCTGGTTCTGATCAGACGGCAAGGCAGAATCGTCCTGCGAATCCCGACGCCTGGGGCGTCTTCTTCTGTTGCGGCGACTGGGGCATGAGATTTCCCTCTCTCTCACACGTTCGGCCTCCTCTTTTGCTAGCATTACTGCTTCGCAGAAGGAGGTGACCGCTTCCCATGCCTCGTCGCTCCGGACCATAGATTGAGCCAGGGCCGGTCGCGAGAGGTCGCCGCCGCCAATCGCCTCGACGAGAACACGGCGGAACATTATTTGTACCTACACTTGTGTCGCGACCAACAACAAAGTCACTTCATCAAAAACTACAGCACAGAGGGAAGTGCGGACGAACTTACAGAATCGCCATAGAGACAGCAAAACGTTCGTCCGAAAAGCTTATTAAGCGTCCAAAGGGAAGTTCGCATTCGGCACACGTCCGCGACTCAGTCGCACTAATTGTTGGCTGTTTAACAAATTGGTTGTCAACACGCTGTTAATTTGTAGTCTGTCGGTACCCACCGGCAATTTGTCCGTCTTTGTCACACGGGGACTTGATGAAACATTTTCTGTTGGTTTCCTGATTCAGGGAATTGGTATTGTAAAGGGAAAACATGGTCTTTACATGGTAAAGTGAAAGCAGAAACAGATATTGACTCCTCTTGAAAAGTGACATGTTTGGAATATTTAATTAAACAAAATCAAAAGTAGTTTATTCAAATTAGGCTGAGAGCCAGCACTTTTTGAACGTCAACTTTTACAAAAGACCGCCCGCCCGTCACCACTTCCTAGTGTTTTAGCTGTGGAGAAGAAGTGATTTAACAAACTCCCCAGCAACAAAACTGTCTGTTATGTTTTAAGAACTTGAATTTATATAATAAGTGGGTATGGAAAGTAATCAATACAAAAAAAAAATATTTTTCACTTGTTAGCTATGATACTGACACAAAAGTAAATACAAACCTACAGTGAATCCAAATAAAGAACTCGAGGAGACGATTCCAAAAATATAACCCACTAAAAATATAGGAAAAAAATACCGTTAATTCACAATAACATAGAATTTTGGTATAAGTTGTACAACTGGCGTATCAAATACCTACCTACTCCTTCCGAAAAAAGAGCCGTGATGTTACATTATAATTTCCATACATTTCCACTGTAAACATTTATCTTCCTTTCACTACATTAAAGCTACTTACACCAATAACAAATTCGTTCTTCCGCATAGCGTCGGGGATACTGCAAAAGTGCGGAACTAGCAATGTTAAATGGGAGATAATTTTTATTATCATTTACTAATTGACCCGCGCAACTTCGTCTGCTCCGCTCCTATTGGTCTTAGCGTGATGATATATAGATAAATGGGCTATCTAACTCTGAAAGAATTATTCAAATCGGACCTGTGGTTCCTGAGATTAGCGCGTTCAAGTAAACAAACAAACAAACAAACAAACTCTTCAGCTTTATATATTAGTATAGATAGATAGAATACTAGTAGACCCGCGCAATTTCGTTTGCTCTGCTCCTATTGGTCTTAGTGTGATGTTATACATTCAGTCAAAAAAGTATCGGGAATGGATGATTTGTTTATGGTTCCAAATTCAAATTTTAGTTTTTTTGTAGTTGTTAGATTGGCACAACTGTTTTCCATTTTGGCGCGGAGTTTGAATTGCATCTGTTATTCATATTAAATACAGTGCTGGTGTGTATTGCGAATTTCATAATGGACAAAAATATCGAACAAAGAGTTGGTCTTAAATTTTGCATCGCCAATGGAATTTCGTGTTCGGAGTCACTGAAAATGTTACAGAAGGCTTACGGTGAATCGACTTTATCAAAAACTCGTGCTTATGAGTGGTTCAAAGCGTTCAAAAGCGGTCGAGATGTGATGGAAGATTTGCCTCGCTCTGGTAGGCCGTCAACGTCTGCAACTGAAGTTAACATCGCAAAAGTGAAGGAAATAGTGACTGAAAATCCCCATTCAACTCTGAGAGAGATAGCCGCCGAACTTTCTGTATCTCACGAGTCGATCCGTACCATTTTAACTAATCATTTGGGTATGAAACATGTTGCTGCTCGGCTAGTCCCAAAAGATCTGAATTTTCTCCAAAAACTCAATCGCATGAAAGTCGCTGAGGACATGCTAGAACGAGTCAGTTCGGACCCAACATTCATGAAACGCATTGTTACTGGTGACGAGACGTGGGTTTACGAGTTTGACATGCAAACTAGTCAACAAGCTTCGGAGTGGCGCCTTCCAACTGAACCGAAACCGAAAAAACCACGCCAAAGTCGATCAAAAGTCAAAGTCATGTTGACTGTTTTCTTTGACTATCGCGGTGTTGTGCACTCTGAATTCTTACCGGAAGGTCTAACGATTCGACGAAAAAGGCCAGATTTGTGGAAAGAAAATTCTTGGATTTTGCACCACGACAATGCGCCTTCGCACAAGGCTATCATTGTGAACGAATTTTTAACCAAACACTCAACAAATACCATCCAGCAACCACCATATTCACTAGATATGGCTCCTGCTGACTTTTTTCTTTTTCCTAAACTCAAATTACCACTTCGTGGCACCCGTTTTCAATCGATAGAAGACATAAAGGAGAATTCGCGGCGAGAACTGAACTCAATTCCGGAAGCATCGTTTAAAAAATGTTTTGATGAATGGATTATTCGTTGGCGCAAGTGTATCGTTTCTAAAGGAGCATACTTTGAAGGTGATAAAATAAATTTGGATGAATAACAGACATTTTGTGTATTATTATTGATTTTTTCCCGGTACTTTCTTGACAGAGTAGTATAGCCTATAGCCTTCCTCGATAAATGGACTATCTAACACTGAAAGAATTTTTCAAATCGGACCAGTAGTTCCTGAGATTAACGCGTTCAAGCAAACAAACAAACAAACAAACTCTTCAGCTTTATATATTAAAAGTATAAGATTAATATAAGATAAGATATAGAATATAGATGTAAGGCTAGCTTCTGCCAGTGCCTGCTAGGGTTATAGAGTTGTTTGAAAGAGTCACTGCGTCCCTGGAGCACAAAGGGCATTTGAAGGAACGCAGGTGGGTTTTAGTCAGTAAAAGTCTGACACTCCCTCCGTCAACAGCGGAAGGAGTCATTTGATGGTTTTACATAAAAACCGGCCAAGTGCGAGTCGGATTCGCACGCGAAGGGTTCCGTACCATAAGCCTGAAATTTTATTATTTGTTGTTATAGTAATAGAAATACACAATCTGTGAAAATTTCACGTATCTACCTATTAGGGTTCTTGAGATACAGACCGTTGACAGACAGACAGACGGACGGACGGACGGACGGCCAGCGGAGGCTTATTAATGGGGTTCCGTTGGTTACCCTTTGGGTACGAAATCCTAAAAAAGGAAAGGTAAAAACCGTTTCCCAGCGTAGTGAAACATATTTCCAGACTATATGTTTTCTCTGTGCCAAATTTCGTCCAGATCCGTTCAGCGGTTGTAGCGCAATTGAGTAACGAACATACATCCATCTAAACTCTCGCTATTTGAATAGGGAATGCTAGTTACGCACTCTTGCACTATCCCCGACGATAGGTACTATTTCTATCGCGGAAGGGTAGAGAAAATAAAAAGTTATTTTTACGGCCGTAATGCGGGTAGGTACAGATGCGTTTGAATTCAATTCGGCTAGTGTAAATGATCTGCTTGTTTAATGCACCGAAAGCGGAGGGTATTTTTGGATTTTATGTTTTGGGGCATAGAATAGACGGGTCGTAGACGAGACAACATTGGTGATGTTAGAAAATGTAAATTTGTGTTTTTTTTTTTGTGTGGAAGAGGTCTGGAATTAAAACTGTCCTTATCTATATTTCTATACTAATATTATATAGAGGTAAAGGTTGTAAGGGGTAATCTCTAGATCTACTGAACCGGTTTTGTTCTTTTACCAATAGAAAGCCACGTTACACGCTTTGTTTGTTGTTTTGGTGTTAGGGCAGTGGTCAGCTGGTTTTTTATAAATTTTCTTGATGCGCCAGGTTTTGACTTCGATGGAACGAGTGTTTTTCTGTTGTTTGTGGCTTTCAAAGTTAGGATGGGGCTATTGTTGCATAACCCAAAAAAATATTATTGAAAATAGAAATCGGAAAACCGATAAAAAAAAATCGGTTTCATTTCAATATATTTTTGTATGACACAAACCAATCTTTTCAAAAAAGTCAAAAGTAAAAAAAAAAGTCAGAACGTTTATTCCAATTAGGCCATTAAACGGCACTTTTGAACGTCATTCACATTTCAAATATATAAAAGTTCTGAAGTGACTCTACTGTCCATTCGGAAAGGTTTCTTATGGAGAAGAATGGACAAGAAACTCCATATGAACAAAGAACCGACCACCAAAGAAGAATCCAAAAAACAAAGAAGAAGCATAACCAAAATATCACGCATAAAACAGACACAATATTAATAAGAAAGAAGAAAAAGAAAGAAAGAAAATATGTTGGATTTCAAATATGTAGTACTAGCTTTTGCCCGCGACTTCGTACGCGCACATACCGTGTTTTCCCGTCCCGTAGGAAATTCGGGAAATCCTGTCTTGGTGCTCTTCTACACCGCCCAAGAAATCTACATGCCAAATTTCGGCTTTGTACGAACAGTCGTTTCGGCTGTGCGTTGTCTGTCAGTCTCTCAGTAACTCAGTAACGGAAGAATTTATATACTTATTAGGATTTCAATCTGCCTAACCTTTTCCCAACTATGTGTTGGAAATTGGAATCGGCTTCCAGTCTAAGCGGCTGCAGTTGAATACTAGTATTTTACATGGCTGGCACAACTACCTGTCTGAACTTCATGGCCCAGGTACTGGGTAACACGGTAGCTCTTGGCAAGACTGGTTACAGATTTTCTATCTTCTGATAAGACTTATGTAAAGACTTAAAGATCTACAAATGATAAGCAGAGAGAGAGAGAGAGATAATACTGCAGAACAGATTAGTATTGGTACGTCATGGGTGGCAAAGAATATGTCGCATCTGCGGCTCAATTAGCTACTCTGTGCTAAACATTTGATCACAGAGCACTCAAACTCCACTGCAGTAATAAACGCAGAAGCGATTCTTTGATCATAACGACGCTGAGCAGAGATAGTGGTCGGTTCTTATTTGATTCTAACATAACAAGCACTTAACGCCAACTTATCGTAAGCGACAGGTTTTTGAAACATTCGTTTTGTATCTTAAACTGTATAACTTAAGATATAAAAACGCATGTTCAGCTAAATGTCGCTTACGGTTAATTAGTGGTAGGGTCGATAATATTGCAGTGGGCCATACTTTTGATGTGGTGGTAGTACTTCATAGAATGTGATTAAAGGAAAACTGGTGAGAACGATTGTTTGTTGTTTTTGGTTGCTGAGGTGTTGTGTCGGTTTATTGCTATTTCTGGCGTTCTTTAGATGGAGTAGAATGGCGAAATGCATTTCGACTGCTTCACAAAATTAATAGGTGGATTCTAGTTAGTCTAAGGCTTTATGATGGAATGGTTTTTTTCTGGCTTCTGACAATTCTTAACGGCTGTCAGAAATAACAGAGGGGACTTTTAGCTAAACGTGGAGCAGCGTGGAGAAGGAGCTCGTGGCTAAGGAGTAAAAGCCGCACGGGTCGATCTTCAAGGTTAAGCAACGCTACACGCAGTTATTTACAGAATAGGCCAGCTGGAGTCGGATTTATTGGCTTCTGACAATCCGTAATGACTTCCAAAGATCTATAAATGACAGCCGAGTCCAACGGCTTAACGTGCTTTCAAAGGCACGGAGGAGTCTCGGTATGTTAAGATGGTCACCCATCCTCAGACCAACCTCGACCAGTTGTGAAGCCAATCCGTGCGGCTAATTAGCCTCGTGCTCTTCAAAAGTTATCTATAATAATAATTAATTAATTCATTAGTCCACTAAACCAGCCAAACCCATAGCGTTTCATCTTTTGTTTCCATATTCTGCAATAGTCTTGCTCCATCCGGGGATTGTCCTCGGCTATACTTTCACAGTGCATACAGGGATAATCGTCGGTTGGTGTCCCATTCCATTTGAAATATCTAAAGAGGCCTCTGCGAGTTGGCTTCGGCCCCTCGTACGCCTACCAAAGGACCGGGTCTCTAGGGACCCGAGAAGTCAAAAACAAAAAAAAAAAATTAATTCCATGAATTGTTACCTAGTCTTCGTCCTCTCTCCTAACTTTGCTGTGCCCGATAGGTTCCATATTGATCTTGACAATATTTATATCACATAAATGTACATAATATGGAATGCAATATAGTATTGAGTATTAAGTATGACGATATCACATACTGATAAAAACTCAACCCTTTTAAATCATCGTTCCACCCTTCTTTGAAACATTTTCCGTCTTCCAAGCTTCCAAATTCCGTGGTAAAAGTGGTAAGCCTACTTAATTCCTGTGTACTTTAATCCATGGGATAAAGGATAAACAATTTATAAACATCAAGTCATGAACACGAGGGCGCTGGTTGACTCGCCAAACCGTTGAGAGGTCGATTTGCATTTGACAAATTTTTCAGCGTCCCTTACCCCTTGAATTAATGATTTTGCGTGACGACCCCTCCGAATAATTGAGCAGAAAATATACATTTTTGCTGGTTTTGTTCAGGTCCGTTTGTGAGCGTTTAGCGGGCTTGTTTGTGAGCGATTTTTGTAATAGGTAACTATTTTGATTGTTAGAATATAGATATAGATGCTTGGGTGATGCATAATGCTTAATTATGTTTACAATGCATTGTTTAGTATTGGATCGTATTGCGTTTGTGATAATGTTGATGACAAGGTGACTGATTTGTCAATGAAAATTGCAATTTGGGAGTCATTTTTGTCATGCATAACTGCTATATAGTGATTCGGAATTTCATTAGTTTTTTTTTTTTTACTATAGATAGGCACGCGTTTGACCACTATATCACCTGATGGTAGGTGATGATGTGGTCGAAGATGGAGCACGCTTGCCTAGAAATAACCTATTCACTCTTGACTTAAAGACTCCCAGGTTGTAGCTATCGGGAAACACAGACTCCGGCAGGGAATTCCACTCCTTAGCTGTACGCATTGTGAATGTGTTCCCAAAACGTTTTGTGCGTATAGGTGGGATATCCACCGTGTATCGGTGGCGCATCGCCGTTCGTCTTGTGGTCCGATGATGGAACGGGCTTGGCGGAATTAAATTATGCAATTCCGTCGCACATTCCCTAAAATGCAACCGGTAAAAAACCGACAGGCTAGCAACTCGTCGTCGATGTTCAAGACTTTGCTTCGTCGCGACAAGCCTCTCATTGCCGATGATCCTCTTGGCTCGTTTCTCAATTGTGTCAAGGGCATCAAGTTGGTATCCGGCAGATCCATCCCAAAGATGAGAGCAGTACTCCATACACGATCGAACTTGCGCTTGATAGAGCTTATAGGAGACTAGCTGATCCGTGCCCACTCCGTTGTGCTGTATTTTTCTGGTTAATATAATTATAGCCACTCACCAACAACTTGGCCTTCTATTGTAATATTTTCAATATCGGTTCAGTAGATCCAGAGTTTACCCCCTTCAACCTCACAAACGCATTAACTTTACTTCTTTATAGTATTAGTACTTTTGGATAGAAAAATATAATTTCTCTCTATTTGGTTCGAAACCAAAACCAAAAGCTCGAAAAGCCATGTCATAAATCCCGGCCGTCACGACGAAACACGAGAAGGTGGACGATCGTATGTCACGCTCTGCTAACGGTGAGACTTCGTCCTTATATCGGTAACAAATGGATGACGGAATTTACGTTCTGTTAACAATATTTTATGTTTATCGTTTTAATATAAAAGGGAAATTTGTTTGCCATAACTTCCTGTAGCCGGCTTTATAATAATCGTTGTTTTTGGGTCGAAAATTGAATATTAATTTTGTATTTAACAGAGATTATTTATAAAAGTATGTAAGTAGGTAATGATTGCTCTTTAAGTGAAAGTAAATAAAAGTTTACCGTCGTTAAGTAAAAATTACTTAAGGAAAAAACGTTAAATCCTTTTAATGAATAAAAGTAAACTCTTTACGGTTTTCATACGATTTTTCGAAGACTTAATTCTTGGAAATAAGATTGAGAAAAAGAAGAATTTAAATCGAAAGGAAACAATAGGTATTAAGTTTTCGACAAACGTTCTTTTGTGTTTTAGGTTTCATTTTTATCATACATTAGATTGCACTCTTTTATATTTTAACTTAATTATTTTTTATAGTTTACACCGTTTTCATCAATCAATCAATCAATCAATCATTCAATCAATATTCTTTATTTGTAAACATAGGTTACAGTAGTGTGTAAGATGTTACAATGGTTATTTTATAGTTTCTCTATGTTTTGCCATTTGGCGTACAAATACATAAACATTTATATGGGAGGACAATTCATGCAATAATTGTATAGTGATGTTGTGGTTGTCTGTAAGTGTTGCAGCACTAAATTTTTTTTTTCATAATTAATGCTTATTAGCTTAAGGTATGTACTGTACTGTGTATGCAATGTTGACGATCCTAATAAATAAATAAATAAATTATAACCTACCTCATTTCTAAGAATAACGATTTGCGAATTTGTTTGAGATACTCAGAGGAGTCTACTCTTAAGCTACACACCATCTTTTAAGGAATAATCTTCTAAGAACACCATGCCTACCGTCACTTTGTAGACTTTTATAGGTAGGTACAAAAGTTTCTACACATTCGTAGTCCGAATAAAACCTAAAATACTTTTCCGTTACTGAGTGACTGACAAACAACGCACAGCTGAAACTGATGGTCCGAGAAAGCTGAAATTTGCCATGTACGTGCCTTGGGAAGTGGGGTACTAAAAGAGGTTTTCCCGAAATTCCTACGGGAACGGGATATGCGCGTTCGAAGTCGCAGGCAAAAGCTAGTGTATCATAAAATATTTCTCAAGCAATACCGCACAACTTCGTCTGCGTCACATTTCATGAATGCTTCGCTCCTATTGGTCGTAGCGTTATACTACTCTGTCAAGAAAGTACCGGGAAAAGATCAACAATACACAAAATGTCTGTTATTCATCCAAATTTATTTTATCACCTTCAAAGTATGCTCCTTTAGAAACGATACACTTGCGCCAACGAATAATCCATTCATCAAAACATTTTTTAAACGCTGCTTCCGGAATTGAGTTCAGTTCTCGCCGCGAATTCTCCTTTATGTCTTCTATCGATTGAAAACGGGTGCCACGAAGTGGTAATTTGAGTTTAGGAAAAAGAAAAAAGTCAGCAGGAGCCATATCTGGTGAATATGGTGGTTGCTGGATGGTATTTGTTGAGTGTTTGGTTAAAAATTCGTTCACAATGATAGCCTTGTGCGAAGGCGCATTGTCGTGGTGCAAAATCCAAGAATTTTCTTTCCACAAATCTGGCCTTTTTTGTCGAATTTGCTCTCTTAAACGCCGCATAACGCTCAAATAATGTTCTTTATTTACCGTTAGACCTTCCGGTAAGAATTCAGAGTGCACAACACCGCGATAGTCAAAGATAACAGTCAACATGACTTTGACTTTTGATCGACTTTGGCGTGGTTTTTTCGGTTTCGGTTCAGTTGGAAGGCGCCACTCCGAAGCTTGTTGACTAGTTTGCATGTCAAACTCGTAAACCCACGTCTCGTCACCAGTAACAATGCGTTTCATGAATGTTGGGTCCGAACTGACTCGTTCTAGCATGTCCTCAGCGACTTTCATGCGATTGAGTTTTTGGAGAAAATTCAGATCTTTTGGGACTAGCCGAGCAGCAACATGTTTCATACCCAAATGATTAGTTAAAATGGTACGGATCGACTCGTGAGATACAGAAAGTTCGGCGGCTATCTCTCTCAGAGTTGAATGGGGATTTTCAGTCACTATTTCCTTCACTTTTGCGATGTTAACTTCAGTTGCAGACGTTGACGGCCTACCAGAGCGAGGCAAATCTTCCATCACATCTCGACCGCTTTTGAACGCTTTGAACCACTCATAAGGACGAGTTTTTGATAAAGTCGATTCACCGTAAGCCTTCTGTAACATTTTCAGTGACTCCGAACACGAAATTCCATTGGCGATGCAAAATTTAAGACAAACTCTTTGTTCGATATTTTTGTCCATTATGAAATTCGCAATACACACTATACATGATATTACTAAAACCAGCACTGTATTTAATATAAATAACAGATGCAACTCAAACTCCGCGCCAAAATGGAAAACAGTTGTGCCAATCTAACAACTACAAAAAAAACAAAATTTGAATTTGGAACCATAAACAAATCTTCCATTCCCGATACTTTTTTGACTGAATGTATTATACATTCAGTCAAAAAAGTATCGTGTTCGGAGTCACTGAAAATGTTACAGAAGGCTTACGGTGAATCGACTTTATCAAAAACTCGTGCTTAGGAGTGGTTCAAAGCGTTCAAAAGCGGTCGAGATGTGATGGAAGATTTGCCTCGCTCTGGTAGGCCGTCAACGTCTGCAACTGAAGTTAACATCGCAAAAGTGAAGGAAATAGTGACTGAAAATCCCCATTCAACTCTGAGAGAGATAGCCGCCGAACTTTCTGTATCTCACGAGTCGATCCGTACCATTTTAACTAATCATTTGGGTATGAAACATGTTGCTGCTCGGCTAGTCCCAAAAGATCTGAATTTTCTCCAAAAACTCAATCGCATGAAAGTCGCTGAGGACATGCTAGAACGAGTCAGTTCGGACCCAACATTCATGAAACGCATTGTTACTGGTGACGAGACGTGGGTTTACGAGTTAGACATGCAAACTAGTCAACAAGCTTCGGAGTGGCGCCTTCCAACTGAACCGAAACCGAAAAAACCACGCCAAAGTCGATCAAAAGTCAAAGTCATGTTGACTGTTTTCTTTGACAATCGCGGTGTTGTGCACTCTGAATTCTTACCGGAAGGTCTAACGGTAAATAAAGAATATTATTTGAGCGTTATGCGGCGTTTAAGAGAGCAAATTCGACGAAAAAGGCCAGATTTGTGGAAAGAAAATTCTTGGATTTTGCACCACGACAATGCGCCTTCGCACAAGGCTATCATTGTGAACGAATTTTTTACCAAACACTCAACAAATACCATCCAGCAACCACCATATTCACCAGATATGGCTCCTGCTGACTTTTTTCTTTTTCCTAAACTCAAATTACCACTTCGTGGCACCCGTTTTCAATCGATAGAAGACATAAAGGAGAATTAGCGGCGAGAACTGAACTCAATTCCGGAAGCAGCGTTTAAAAAATGTTTTGATGAATGGATTATTCGTTGGCGCAAGTGTATCGTTTCTAAAGGAGCATACTTTGAAGGTGATAAAATAAATTTGGATGAATAACAGACATTTTGTGTATTATTGATCTTTTCCCGGTACTTTCTTGACAGAGTAGTATAGCCTTTCTCGATAAATGGAAAGTACGTACACTAAAACAATTTTTCAATTCGAACTACTTAGTTCCTGAGTTTAGCGCGTTCAACCAAACAAACTCGTGTCAAAGAAAGAAAGAAAACTAATTCGGTCGGTTTCGGTCTATTTCGGTTCGATTCGTTCGGTGTTTGTTACCGAACTCCTCCGAAACGGCTGGCTATACTAGACTAGTTGACCCGTTCCTTTTTCGTTCGTTCTTTTCCGATTGATCTTAGCCTTCCTCGATAATTGTGCTATCTAAAACTGAAAGAATTTTTCAAATCGGACAAGTAGTTCCTGAGATAAGCGCATTCAAGCAAACAAACAAACAAACAAACTCTTCAGTTTTATATATTAAGTCCTAGTTGACCCGCGCAACTTCGTCTGCTCCACTTCTGTTGGCCTTAGCGTAATGATATGTAGCCTATAGCCTTCCTCGATAAATCAGCTATCTAAAACTGATATAATTTTTCAAATCGGACCAGTAGTTCCCGAGATTAGCGCGTTCAAGCAAACAAACAAACAAACTCTTTAGCTTTATATATTAGTACTAGTTGATCCGCGCAACTTCGTCTGCGTCACAATTTTCATTAATGCTCCGCTCCTATTGGTGTTAGTGTGATGATATATAGCCTATAGCCTTCTAAAAAATGGGCTATCTAACACTGAAAGAATTTTTCAAATCGGACCAGTAGTGTCTGAGATTAGCGCGTTCAAGTAAACAAACAAACAAACAAACTCTTCAGCTTTATATATTAGTATAAGATTAGTATAAGATATAAGATTATTCGGTAGGTATGATAGTAGGTGGTAGGGTACCCACTTTTTTTTTGTATTGCAAAACAACGTTTGCCGAGACAGCTAGTCTAATATATAAAAATCACGTTTCACGGTGTTTGTTATCGAACTCCTCCGAAACGGCTCGACCGATTTTTATTAAATTGTGTGTGTATATTTGTTAGGTAGGCTATTTTGTTTTTTTTTTTATTTAGCAAATCAACGTTTGCCGGGTCAGCTAGTAATATTATAAGTCCAAAGAAAAGATGTCCGGGAAAAGGACATGCGATAGGACTTTTATTCCAGGAGTATGTTCCTTGTAAGTTTCATCTGTCACGTGGATAAAGCTGCTGACAGTACCTAGTATTGTATAGATGAGACGAAATGAGGTCAGCATACCTGCCATGCTTTGTCCAATCTGAATCCAAACCACTAAATTAGCATTTACAATCTGGCATTCTGGCATGCTGGCCGTCTCGCAGTCTGACAAGTCGTGTTTGAAAACAATAAGCTAGCTATGCAGGTGTTCCAGTAATTTAGCAGCGGTTCTGGCAACCTGCCAGAGAGCCAGATGGTATAACTCAGCATCACTCTATTAATTTATGCAAGATTTAATTAAGTTTGGTGGCTTTAGATTAATAGGGTGTTTTTGATGTGTGAATGTAAACAAAGTAATAGGGGCAAAGTAATATTTGTAGGCGTGTTATCTGGATCGGACATTTTAAAAGTAAAAAGTGGGTAGTTTACCTACTTATTAATCAAATTTATTCGATTAACTCACTTAATCAATTAATTATAACTGTGAACTTAAATCATCTCCTTTATTCAATTAATATTCCTATAAATTATATTTCTAAATATTTCAAAAAAAATATAAACAATTGTAGCCCACCGGTATCGGGATCAAGGTCCAAGCTACTGGCGGTCAGGTCTGCAAAGAGAAGACCCTCCTAACAATGCGAGCCGTGTCCAGAAGTACTGCTTTCTGAATCAAGCCCTTGATCCAGCTGCCCAACGAGAGCTTCCTGAGATGGTGGTCGAGGCTCGTGGCTATTAAGCCATTGGCCGACACGACTATCGGTACAAAGATTGCAGAATCCACATCCCACATGTCGAAAACCTCGTGAGCCAAGTCAAGATATTTGATGTGTTTATCTTTCTCGGCTTTCACGAGGTTCTCATCATGCGGGACGGTTCTGTCTACAATCATTGCACGCCTCTCGATTCGGTCTACTACCACTATATCAGGCTTATTGGCATGAATAGTCCTGTCAGTGATGATGGACCGATCGCAGCACAATGTGATATTGCCTTAGAGAGTATTTCATAGCGAGTTGCTGATGGATAATCCTGGCTACAAGGTAATATTAATGCAAGTAATTATTAATTATCATAATTATTATTAAATAAAAGGGATTAACAAGATATTAGCAACTCGCAAGGCGCTACGACAACATATACATCGGACCGCCCGCACTCGTTTTACGTCTGAGCACAAACAAGTCGAGTAATGGGGGAAGGTGGGGATGGCAACATCGCCTGATCGGTCTGGTGCACGTACCGTTTACCGAATTATGACGTAGCGCCGTCATATTCTAAAGCTTGTGATTGACCACACGACATTTTGGTAAGGCATGCCAGTACCAAAATCGTTTCAACAAACAACAAACGTATCATCGTATCAAAAGTTGGAAAGAACATAATGATAGGAGGAAAACATGTTAATATGGAACACACAATGTAGGAAACATAATAACATCGTGTACCTGACCTAAAACCTCTTTTGTTTAATGGATACAAGAATAAACATGTATAATGGATATAAAACTTTTCAAATACAAGCTTGTTTCGTTCGCCATTTGGCGGCCGGGACCACCGGCTTATACGTGCCTTCCGAAGCACGGAATCATCTTTTTATCAGACAATCAGGTGATTCAAGCCTGCAATGTCCTAACCAAACTGGAAACAACTTTACAAAGTATGCTTCCCGTGGAAATCGAACCCACGACCACCGGGTCACAAGGCAAACGCCACCACCACCACGGAGGCAGTTGAACTCAAGATGCAAGATTTTTACTCAATCGCTTGGGCAGTTACTCCAGTTTTACCCAAGTTAATTGCAAGTTTCAGGATCAAAAGTTATAAAGGAGCAAAGTGTGTGATTGACTTGATCCAGTGAGCGATCAATATGTACTCGTTTTTGCCCAGTACCTACAAAGAGGTCTTTGACCTCCAAAGAGTCAATTACCGACCCATATTATATGCTCCTATGAAACTTTCAGAAGACTTATAACTTATAAGTCTTCTGAAAGTTTCATAGGAGCATATAATATGGGTCGGTAAATGATGTTATAAGTTATAACATCATTATGATTTTATGATGCGCCCATAGTGCAGACAAATGGACAAATAATAATATTCTTAGGGTTGTTTTACACTACAGAAGGGCGAGATAGCTTGGCGGGATACAAGGAAAATTTCCTCAAATGGGATCATTCCTGGCTTAGCGTTATTTTAGTGGAACAAAACCAGCGGATCTAGGAATTTGCAAAAAGCGAGAGACGCGTGTGAGAAATGCAAGCGAGAAATGAGTGTGAGGAACGTGCCAAGGAATATATATGTGTCTCCGCTCACAAAAAAACATCGCAACCCACACATCAGCCGTGCTATGCTGACATCCCACCATAAAAATTTCGGTGATATGAGCTTGTTGATGAACATCAAGCTGTATGATGCGTTCCATGATGCCAAGGACAGACTCAGTGGAGAGACATTGTACAGCGGAAATTGACCCCTTATCGGGGGATTCACGACCCACAGCAACGAGGGGGGGAGGAGGGGAGGGGAGCTTATAGTAAGCTGTCATCCAGCTTCTGGATGGAATAACAGTTCACTTCACTAATTTTCATGGTGACTTTTGAGCAGCATATACTGGCTCAAATAGTCCGCCACGCAGCCTCGCTCCACTCAGCTACACAACGGTTCACAGCTTCACTACGCAGTTACGCACCCTCTTGCACCGTGCCATTTCCCCGCCAGGTTTAGTCGAAACGCCTGCCTAGCCTTTTCCCAAGTATATTGGGGTCGACTTCCAGTTTAACTGACAGCTGAATAACAGTATTTTACTTGGATCGGCTGCCTACCAGACCTCCACAACCCATTAACTGGGTAACACGGTACGTTTTGGCAAGACTGGAGTCAGATTTACTGGCTTCTGTCTGACAATCCGTAACTACTGCCAAAGATCTAAATATAGCAGTTTGTGCGGAGGTTAATTTTTACTAACACTAGACAAAAAGTTATTTTTGTATGTTTTACTAACACAATATAGATTTTGGTCAGAAATAAAGATATCATTATATTATTATTACTAGCTGACCCGCGCGGCTTCGCTCCCGTCAACTGGCTACCCTACCTACCTATCTCCTTACCTCCCTAACTACCCTACCTACCCTACCTACCCTACCTACCCTACCTACCCTACCTACCCTACCTACCCTACCTACCCTACCTACCCTACCTACCCTACCTACCCTACCTACCCTACCTACCCTACCTACCCTACCTACCCTACCTACCCTACCTACCCTACCTACCCTACCTACCCTACCTACCCTACCTACCCTACCTACCCTACCTACCCTACCTACCCTACCTACCCTACCTACCCTACCTACCCTACCTACCCTACCTACCCTACCTACCCTACCTACCCTACCTACCCTACCTACCCTACCTACCCTACCTACCCTACCTACCCTACCTACCCTACCTACCCTACCTACCCTACCTACCCTACCTACCCTACCTACCCTACCTACCCTACCTACCCTACCTACCCTACCTACCCTACCTACCCTACCTACCCTACCTACCCTACCTACCCTACCTACCCTACCTACCCTACCTACCCTACCTACCCTACCTACCCTACCTACCCTACCTACCCTACCTACCCTACCTACCCTACCTACCCTACCTACCCTACCTACCCTACCTACCCTACCTACCCTACCTACCCTACCTACCCTACCTACCCTACCTACCCTACCTACCCTACCTACCCTACCTACCCTACCTACCCTACCTACCCTACCTACCCTACCTACCCTACCTACCCTACCTACCCTACCTACCCTACCTACCCTACCTACCCTACCTACCCTACCTACCCTACCTACCCTACCTACCCTACCTACCCTACCTACCCTACCTACCCTACCTACCCTACCTACCCTACCTACCCTACCTACCCTACCTACCCTACCTACCCTACCTACCCTACCTACCCTACCTACCCTACCTACCCTACCTACCCTACCTACCCTACCTACCCTACCTACCCTACCTACCCTACCTACCCTACCTACCCTACCTACCCTACCTACCCTACCTACCCTACCTACCCTACCTACCCTACCTACCCTACCTACCCTACCTACCCTACCTACCCTACCTACCCTACCTACCCTACCTACCCTACCTACCCTACCTACCCTACCTACCCTACCTACCCTACCTACCCTACCTACCCTACAGGTTTATTATATTTCTGGTCAGACTATACATTAGTTGAGATCAGAGACTATTACTTTGGATAGTGCACTTTTTAACCTTTGTAATTATTAATCTTAGAAAAATCATAGACAACATAAAAAAGACATTTACGTTTTCGATAACCTATAAAATAAATCTTAGAAATTGATTTCAGAAATACAATAGTTTAGAACATAGACTACTAATAAATTTATAAACGCACGCGTAAATGTTAATCATTTGTCATTATTTCTGAACGCATGTCAACCATTACTCATAGTATTTGACAGGATGGACAACAAATGTTTGACAGGTACCGTAAACCGGGGTTACTTTGATCAATTTTGAACTTTAAATCTCTGTAACTTTTCAATATGTGGTTCTAAAAATTATTTTAAAAAGACTAGTAATCGGTTTTTATACATCTCTCTACAAAAGTTAAAAAACAAATAAAAAAATGAGTTGTTTTTCAGAAAAAAAATAAAAACAGCGTGATCAAAGTTAAAATGATTTTGGGGTTACATTGATACCCCCCTTTTTTAATATGGAATCTGAAAGTAACCCCAATAACTATTAAAAAATAAAAAAGAAAACAAAAATCGATCAACGGAAAAAAAGTTATTGCCGTTTTTATTCCTTGGGGTAACATTGTTCAAATAAAACACTCAAAATGAAACAGTCTACACGTTTTAATTAAGACAGTTATTTGACAGATAAAAATCAACATAATTATCAAAAAGCAAAGTCTTATACTAATAACAATTGAATACCTATAGGTATACTAAGATACATTCGTTTATTAAAAATATTTTCTTTTCAAGCTTATTAATTATTTAAATAGGCAAAATGAGATCAATCAACAATGGAACTTATTAATAATAAAAAGAGATCAATATAAAATGGCATTAACGCCTTTAACATAATCTAAGGAAGTTCAAAAATATTAATATCAAAATTAAATTGAACGCATTCAATATTATTTTCATCGAAAAAATTTTTGGGCTTCGGCAGATAGCTTAAAATATCAGTTTCCTCAATTTCTGATATGTCATCGCGTACCAGTCTAAAGTTTTTTTTATTTCCAATCGATTTAAAACCTTCGGCTACTAAGGGATCTAGGCTAATAATGCGGCAAACATATTTGTACACTTTCTTTCCTCGACGTGAGTAAAATTTCGCCAATATAAATCTCCCTACTTCTAATTCGTCATGCTCCTCGGAAACTGGATTTTCAGACCCACTACTCACCTCTACAGGGATTGCCTCGTTAACATTAACTGTAACGATTGGTAAGTTTCCTTGATCCGTATCAGAAGGTTGTATGTCATTGGCATCTTCGTTCTCATTCTCTTCCGTGTCTAGATTAACATCAGCAGTTGACACGCTAGCACCTGGTTCCACATTTAAACGTGTTCTTCTTCTTGGGGCAACTGACTGACCACCATATCGCTGTTCTTTGAGATAGTTGGTCAAACAGCTTTCAGCTTCATTAGTAGGGTCGCCATTTTCTACAGCAGGCAGTCTTTTGAGCACTTGATCTCTCGATAAGGGAAATATGCCAGTGCCTTTAAAGGCACTCAGTAAATTTCTTTTTACTCCTTGTGTGACATTTGCAAAAGGTGAGTTGGGTTTAGCTTGGACTGAGTCTATTTTTTGTAGTGCCTTTTGGAGCAAGCGTGGAAAAGTATCTTTAGGAACTGTCGACAATCGAGGATTTTGCAGTTTCCAGTTAGTTAAGACGTGTCTCCAAGCGCCTTTCATCGGCCTAAAGAATGCCACATCTAATGGCTGGCACAGATGTGTAGAATTTGGCACCAGACAGACAAAATCAATGTTATTCTGTTCACATTCATTCAGGACATCAACATCTATGTGTGAGGACAGGTTGTCCCCAATCAAAACTTTTCTACCTGGTAATGCTTTAGCATGCGGCAAGAAAGAGGTCCTAAACCAATCACGGAAGGTTATGCTGTCAATCCAGCCACTATTGGTTCTGTTAAATCGAGATCCACCGGAACAGCAGGTCTTCTGACAACACGGTGTACCCTTTGGTCCCCCTTCTTTCCATGTATCATAAAGATGAACACTTTTGTAGATCACATATGGTGGTAAGAGAACACCATCTGCAGACCCGCACATCATCACTGTAGTGGCACTTTTGGAGAAATTCATAATTTTCTCTGGATATTTGACCCCACGCCTGTAAATGCCTTGTTTTTTTCCCGGGTCGTCGCTCATGTTCGTCTCGTCATAATTAAATATATTGGACGGTGGCAAATCTTTAATAACAGGTGTGAGATTATCAAAATATTTATTTATACTATCGTGAGATACTTTTGCCCTCGCTTTTTTAATATTTGATGACACCCTTTGAGAGTATTCGTCTTTATGGCGACGTAAAAGGGAATATGCCCACTCAACTCCAGGTAGATTATTTTCGAACTTAGTAACCGATCGCCCTTTTTTATCTAGAAAAGCTTTTGCAAAAAATCTCAAATCTAGCAATTTTAGAGGATATCCCCAATCGGAACACTTTGCAGCTGATTTTAGGATAGCTTTTTCCTCAGACTCTGAGAAAACTGTTTGAGCGCCAGGTTTTCTATTATAAATAGTTCCATAAGGTACATTATATTGCTCTGATGCACCTCTGATAGACAACTTCCCGTCTACTACCTGACTTAAAGCCTCGTTAACCGTCGCTTCAGAGTAGTTTCTGTATTCACGGGTACCCAGTTTCTTTTTATATATTCTCGGCATTATCCTGGTAAAGAAAAAAAATTAAAAAAATGAATAAAAGCCATAGTTCAAACTCTTGTATTAATAGCTGGGGTAACTTTGATCATTTGATCAATCTCACACCATGTACCCTATCAAAGACACCCCGCAAGAATTTAACCGACTCCTTTACGAAAATTTTGAGGTTAGAACAACAAATGTTTTTTATTTGGATTCTCGAATGTATGCTTCTAAACAGAAATTATCAAAAATGTTCATGATACGTACACGTATTAAGATGTATATGAAGTTTTACAACGCAGTTTTTCTAGTAAAAATCGGTATTAACAAAAAACTTACCTTTTTCTATACAAAACAACGTGAGATCAGCAGCGCACCCGCAAAAATGATTGTGACAGTTCATCAGTGTGGTCATCCGAAAAAAAAAAACAACCAAAAATAGTTCCGTTTTACGCTATTTGCATTTTTAAGTGAATAGGAAGTTACGATCAAAGTAACCCCGTGGTTCAAAGTAACCCCGGTTTACGGTACGAAACAAAATAACATTAAGGGAAAATGATTCATCTTTGATAATTATGTTTTCGTCGAGTTTTCATTATTTTTAAGATGTATTCTGCTATTCTGGGCGGGGACAAATCCAACGAACCTAAAACCATGAAAATTGGTCTAGCTGATCTCGAGTTATAAGTGTTGTAACAAACCCGTCTTTCTTTTATATATATAGATTATAGCAGCCGAGACCAACGGCATAACTTTCTTTCCAAGGCACGCAGGAAACCCGGTATGTTAAGAAGGTCACCCAACCATAGACCAATCTTGGCAAGCGTTGCTTTACCTTGAAGATTGACTCGAGCAGCTGTTGTTATCTAGCCACGAGCTCCTTCACAGATTTAATGGAAACAATAAAACAATTTACCAGCTTCGCTACACATCCTCGCACCGCCTAACTACCTCGCTCATCTCTAGTGGAAAAGCAGCTTTACTCAGCAGTGATAAATTGTTCATTGATTGCTCTTTTCTTACACATATCTTGTTTAGGGCTGAAAGGAAATGCTGACACAAAATGTTTTCCCCCTTATCTGAGAATCTTTATACGGAAAGGTCAGACTGTACGAAGGTCAGATCGTTTGATAGATTTCGTGATAAGGATAGAATTTATTTGACGTTACTTTGTTAAGTATTGTTGAAAAAGGGAGATTTTTACAGGCGGTTAGGGTGGGTTATTTTGTAATTGTATTCTTATATTGTTACCGTGATGTTGTGAGGAGCTTGTGGCTAAATATTAACAGCTGTACAGGTCTATATTAAAAGTTAAGCAACGCTTGCCGAGGTCGATTTGTGGATCTTAATATGTCGAGATTCCTCCGTGCCTCAGAAAGCACGTTAAGCCATTGGTTCCAGCTGTCATTTGTGCTCTGCCTGCGTCTGTGTTTCCAAAAGCTTTCAACCCTAATCTCTTCAAAGTTAGAGTGAACAGGTTCCTTCTAGGTAAGCTCGCTCCATCGTAGACTTTGTCTCTGTCATCTCTGACGTAGACTAGAGTCAAGAGCAAACCCATTACAAATAATAAAAAAAGATCTTTGGCAGTCGTTATAGATTGTCTGAAGCCAGAAAATCTGACTCCAGTCTTGCCAAGAAGTACCGTATTACCCAGTTAATGGGTTGTAGACGTCTGGTAGGCAGTCACTCCACGTATAAAACTAGTATTTAACTGAATTCGGTTTGACTGAGAGCCGACCCCAATATAGTTAGGAAAAGGCTAGGCAGATGATATTGATGCACGTAATATCACTCCGGTTTACCCCGAAAGTTTACGTACAACAGGTGTAAACATTATACACCCACCTTCACAGTAGATCAGGTCAATGGTTCATGGGGTCATCTTACCGTGTAAACCTCGTCCAGAACGTTACTTACTATGTGATCACGTAAAGCAGTGGGTGTCTAATGACAAACAACCTAAAGTTAAAAACAAGAAATTGTCGCCCAACTATCTCCGACCGAAGATCACAACTGAAACCAATCAAAATTACGATGAAAAGAAACCGCGTTCCATTTCCTCATTTTTTCAATAAAACCTTGTGACAAAAATAGACACGTCAAATAATATTAGTCCGCCCGAATTCCACTGAATTCGATTCCAAATGAAAAGACGTACATAAGATTTATTGGCGCCCAGTTGGGACTTGCGGTTACATAGCTCTTATTTCTTCGCAATAAGCTTTATTTTGTTTTCAAATGTTAGGTGGAGTTAGCGAATGGTTAACGCGATCTATCAAATGTTGACTTGGATAAATCTACGACACCGTATGTTACTAATCTGTGCCCCGGGTTGGGCGCCAGTAGCGAATCACGCCATTTTTTAGGCAGGTTTTGTGAATGTACGCACGGATTCGGGGATTGCATGCGAATCAGTTTTGTTACTGTTGTGATGGTAGTTTTGGGAATATATGAAAAATAATATGTTAAATAGGATGAAATGCTAAAAACAAAGCATCTGGCCAACCCACACTTAACATTTCAAAATGTATGCCTTTCTGCATCCTTAAACTGAGTTTCTGATTCAATTGTATGTAGAGTTATTAAATTGGTTAAAAGCTCGCGATTTCGCTCGAGATTTTCGCACAAAAAGCTATTGCTAGCCTATAACCGTCTCCCGGGTAAATCAAAATCAGTACAGCGATTTAGGCGTAAAATTGTAACGAACAAACAAACTAACTTTCGCATTTGTAATATTAAAGTTAGGGTAGGAGGCTCTATTCCAGAGCAAATCTTATGTCTTGCCCATAAATTTTTCGGAACATAATATTACTCTGAGAATAAAGTTGAAGCAAACAGAATGTGATATGGAGAAGTTATGCAAGCGAGTTTATTGCACACACAAAACAAACGAAATATGAATTCCAAAATGCACATCTCAAGAGCAAAATAACCAAACTGCTGCAAGTAACTTTAAGTTACACAGGAGCCATCGCTTGGGGCTAAGTTATGTTGTAAGTTGTAAGTTGCGACAACTTGTTTTAAGTCGAGCAACTTTATGTGTCCAGGTGTAGCCCAAGTGGCCGACTTTAGTTGTTTGCTTTGTATTTAAGGATGCTTAAAGTTTTGTTTGGTGTACTGGTGTATGCTGTGTGGTTTGAGAGACTTCTTAATTTAACTCGTTGCTAAACCTATTGTAAATATGGCGAAGGGCCTGTTTTAATGCATCCAGGAACAAACGGAGTAAATAGTAGATGTATAAATGCTAGAATACAAACACATATAAAACTGTAATAAAATATACAAGTTCGTAAAAATATGTATAAATGTACAAGCGGAATAAAGGGAAGGGAAAGGGAAGAGCTCATAATAAGGCATCGAAAAAATCGTCCATATCGCTATCAACGGGAAAAGTGCACAGAACAGGTCGCATTGCCAAAATATGAATTTATTCCCGGAAATAAATTACTTTCAGTAACTGCAATTATTTACGGGAATAAACAGTATGTCAACCAATAGGCTCAATCTCATCTTCGAATATTTACTGCTTATCTTCGACATATTATGTCATTAACTCCTTGTAAATTGTATCCAGTTAGGTCGTCTGGCTAGGTCTACAAAACTTATTCATCTACAGCTAGCAAACCCGTTTGAGAACGCCTAAAAAGTAAGTCTTGGATTTTGGTCGTTTCGGATACATTATAAGATCATCATCTGCCTAGCCTTTTCCCAACTATATTGGGGTCGGCTTCTAGTCATACCAGATTTAGCTGAATACCAGAGTTTTACGAGGAGCGGCTGCCTACCAAACCTCCACAACCCATTAACTGGGTAACACTGTACTTCTTGGCAAGACTGGAGTCAGATTTACTGGTTTCTGACAATCCGTAACGACTGCCAAAGATCTACAAATGACAGCCGGGACCAACGGCTTAACGTGCTTTCCGAGGCACGGAGGAAACTCGGTATGTTAAGATGGTCACCCATCCACAGACCAACCTTGGCAAGCGTTTCTTAACCTTAAGATCAACCCGTGCGACTGTATTATTTAGCCACGACTCTTCAGATATATATAAGATGTTTTTGCATAAATATGATTCTTAACCATATTTGCACCAAATTTCATCATAAATATGATTTTATGATGAAATTTGGTGCATAAAAATCATTCTCCAACATGTTCCAAGTCCTTCGAGCCGGATTAAACAACAAATTCAAAAAAATAATAATACCCTCACATAAACTAATTACTGCGATACAAAACAAATCACCTCACACGCTACACCTCTGTGCAATTTAAGGGGATTACATCGGACGTTTACGACGCAATAAATTTGTGCATCCCCTTGCATGGAGGGGGATGAAAGAGGCATCCCCCTCCCGAAGTGCATTACTGCATTTCCCTTGTGCCTACACGTGTACCCCTATTGGCAATTTTATTTATATTTTAGAAGGCAAAATTGCGGGTAGGCATGGACACTATGGACGTTTGTTAGTGCAGATGAGGGTAGTTGTGATCTTTAAAAATTGAATGGTGTTGTAAATTGCTTTAGGGGTTAACGCGTTTTGTTTTTGAACAGTTGAATGTGTGTCGGTTTAGATGTTAGTTGAAATATTTTTAAGGGTGTTAGGTACCTGTTAAGATGAAAGTTTCTTTCTTTAGAATAATTTATTTATACTTCATGTACAATAGTGGTATATAGGCGGACTTGGAAGGGAGGAGGGCGAGGGGGTATTTTATTATATCCTAAATCCATTCTATTCTTGTAGGCTTTTACGAAGATAAAAGTGGTGCTAAGTACTTGTAAAGATGCTGACAAAAAATCAGTTGAGGTTAACCCAAAACTTTACTAGTGCCCAAACATGTTCTTGCTTCCCAAGTTCTAACAATTTTCATAAAAGTTTTGTCAATATCCACAGATATTTCGGCCGATCCTTCTTCTTTTTTGTACACACAAACACATAAAAATACAACAGGAAAGCTTATTTACTTACGCTACAACAATCTGTCAAATATCTTCACTAGATTTTCAACTTTATCTCTAACTAGCACTTCGCTCGCGACTTCGTCCGCGCTGCAATTTTCTTAAGGATTCCAATTTTTTTAGACAATTTATGCACTAAAACCTTTCTCGAGAACCACTCTATCCGTTGGTGAAAACAGCATGAGAATCGGTGCAGAAGTTTTTGAGTTTATCGCGAACAGACAGACAGAAGACGCGGCGAAGGACTTTGTTTTAGAATATGTAGTGATAGTAATAGTCAAGTATTAGGTTCAAAGTAGCTTGATGTCTGTACAGAGGCGAGCATAACTCAGAATTGGCTTTTTTAACAGCAAACCTCAGTGCGATATAAAGGGCCAATAATTATTTACAACGAGCAATGTCCTTTGTATAATTATTATACAAAGGACATTGCTCGTCGTACATACATAGCTCGCCTAAGATCCAACAGAGAGGTGTATTTACTCTTTGGGTTTTAGATAATGTATATATTCGATTAAACCTAAATTAAAACAACGGACACTTTTGAGAATTCTGAAAAAATCAAAACACTTTCGGATTTTGAGGTTATAATTACGTCAATAAAAACATTCGGTATGTAGCAATAACTTAGCATTTATTACTGAATGTAAGTACGACAGATGCGCGCTTCTTGACATTGAACTCTTGGAGTCGGAAGTCTTATGGACATGCAAGGGTTTACTTTTTCATTTTCGTGTGATTATAAAGTAGGTATACCATAATTATGTAGTACATACGCGCCAAGTGACATTACTACCAAATGTCAAATGTTGTCATCTGTCAATTCGTCAAATGTCAGTGTCAATATTATTGCTCGTTTCAAACAGCGCTTTCAATCGAGTTTTTTGATAAGGCTTATTATGTTTTCGCGACATCATAGCGGACTGTTTGTAACTAAAAATCATTATCGTATATCAAGTGTTGAGAATACTGACGCTTGTGTGTGTCAAACTCCTATTAAGAGTGCGGTTACAAAGACTTGGCTGTATGGGCTATAATACCTTTGCCTATTAAAAACGTCAAATTGAACCAAAAAATAATAGAACTATCACCGAGGATTATGACGGAAGCTAAGGACGAAAGTAGTAAGAATACTTTTTAAAAGTGTTTTCGAAACTAAAAAGTGTCCATTCTATTAAAATATAAGTAATGTATATTATTAAAAGAACTAGTAATTATAGTAAATATTTTATGCGTGTTGGTTCATAGGCCATTTTTTACAATGCCCTTTTTACCAACATTCGCATTCGCAATTGTAGGTAATTTTGACAGATTTCAACTGAGTTGCGAATGCGAAAGTTGCTTCAAAATTAATAGAATTGGCCCTGAAACAAAATCCGGCCAAGTGCGAGTTGGACTCTTACACGAAGGGTTTTGTATCCCGTATCATAATCATCATACGTAATAATTTAATCCTAACTTAAGCAAAATTAGGTACTTGAACAAATATGCGTAAAGCACATCATTATTATAAATACAAAAGTACATAAATAAAATTCTATGAAAACATAACATACATACAAATACTAATACATTTATGGGTCTTGTTGACAGGAAGTGTTTCCTTGTTCCTTTTGGGGAACATTTTCAATAAGATGAAACAATTTGTTATTTTCTCTTTGAAATCGTGCCGCCAAGCTGTGTGAAAACGGTGTAAGGTGCAATCCAAAGTTAACTGGTTGGATTATATGGGGACAAGATTCTTTGGAAACTTTTCCTAAGCAAGGTGACTGCTGAAATACCAAAATGATACATTATTGACACGTGAGTGATTTGAGGAGCTCGTGGCTAGATAATACTACACCCATCCACATCACAGTATTCCTTGTTGTCTCTTGTCACTAGTACGTAAGCAATAGGGAAGATGCAAATACAGAATTTATGAGAATTTTGTCAGTAAAATGATAAAAAAGTATAAAATAAAGACCATTGCAACGTTTTTTATTTTGGTTAGTATCGATTTTTAACAAAAATAATGAATTAAAGTAACATGAAACGGAACGTATTTAAAAACAACAATCGGCGTTTGGTGACGTATCTGCTGTTATGCCAACGAAAAGGCACCCTTATGTCTTTGAGTTAGGACAGTTCTTGACCAGTGATAGACACGGGTGACGTCATCGTTCGTTTTCGAGTGAACCTTTAAACTGTCGGTTTCAAAACGCAATTTTGGCAATAATTTAAAGCGTTTTCATTTCTTATTTATGTGGTGGTCTATTCTAGATGGAGTTCTTTAAAATTAAAGCAAAAATGGAAATATTGCATGTTCCCTATTAGACATATAAAACGGTGTGGAGACCTGGTGACCTGAAACACAGGCCATTGGCCTAGCTTAGCCACCAGTCCCACAATATTTTCAGTGTTGTAATACTTGGCAATTTATACATGTAAATGTTTCTGTTAATATTATGGTGAAAATAAACGTATTATTATTATTAATAATAAACGTATTATTACAATAGCAGCCGCACGGGTCGATCTTCAAGGTTAAGCAACGCTTGCCAAGGTTGGTCTGTGGATGGGTGACTATCTTAACATACCGAGTTTCCTCCGTGCCTCGGAAAGCACGTTAAGTTGTTGGTCCCGGCTGTCATTTGTAGAACTTTGGCAGTCGTTACGGATTGTCAGAAGCCAGTAAATCTGACTCCAGTCTTGCCAAGAAATACCGTGTTACCCATTTCATGGGTTGTGGAGGTCTGGAGGCAGCCGCTTGCAGATGTTTAACACAGTACCAGTCAAGTTTTTCCGCCTTAATGGTCAATATCTTATAATATTCGCACTAAGCGTTTCCAAACGTCTTTTACAATGCGCACAACAAAGGAGTGAACTCTCTGCCTGCGTCTGTGTTCCCAAAAGCTTACAACCCTAATCTCTTCAAAGTGAAAGTGAACAGGCTCCTTTTGGATAAGCTCGCTCCATCGTAGACTTTGTCTCTGTCATCTCTGACATAGACGAGCAAACCCACAACAAATAAAAAAAAAAATATCTTATACCATAACGTGTACAATAAAAACCAAATAATCATAGCGCCACAAGGTCCATAATGCAGTTAGCACTGCGACTGAAATAGCCACGAGCCACCGTGTACCCCAGGGAGTCATTAGATACCACTGAGGGATAATATCAATAGATTGCTCGCAGTACACACCTGTGTACTAATTGTGTATCGCTGTGTGGTGAAGTTCGTGGTCAAGTTGTAAGGAATACTCGTATTTATGTCTCCCGATTATTGTAAACACTGTAAGTTATACAGGGTTATTTGTGAAACACCAACCACCTTTTAGGCAGTGAAAGTACACATGATTATTAAACAACTTTTACTTTGAGAACAACCCCGAAAACTCGAAAAAAATATCAGCTGTTTTATACATTTTCATAGGCTAATTATTGCATTTTGTATGAAACAGCTGATAGGTTTTTGAGAGTACTTCCTAAGAGGTGGTTGGTGTTTCATTGGCTAAGTATTGCATTAGGTATGAAACAGCTGATATTTTTTTCGAGTTTCCGGGATTGTTCTCAAAGTAAAAAGAAAGAATTTTTCAAATAGGAGCAGTAGTTCCTGAGACTAGCGCGTTCAAGAAAGATAAGATAAGTATAGGTAGATAGAGTATAGATGATATACTTTATGTCCCGATCGAATCAGAAGTCCACGCAAACGAAGTCGCCGGCAGAAGCCAGTCACTTAATAAAATGATCTAAAAATGCTCTTAGCAAAAAAATATTGCGTTACTTGAACAAGGAAACGGCAAACGCAAATCAAATCGACCTCTCCCTAATCAAATCGTCTTTTCCTCAAAAATTCTCTCAAATACAAAGGGCATCGCCTAATACCGGCCACTGATACATCATGCTCCCTTATATCCTCATTTAATGATCTGCTCTCAATGCTTATCCGTTAAGATACAACTGCTGCATTAAATTTTTTACCTTCGTTCTTATGTGATAGGGTTTCAATTTGTGTGTTAGACGATGTATTGTTTGGTTTACTGTATTAGAGGGTAGTACCGAATAGTTTGACAGATGCAGGATAAAGATTGGGTGGATCGGTTCAAGTAAGCCGGTCGAGTAGCCATTTTTGGTGGAAACGATGGTTTCGGCGATTGCAGTCCTTCATAATAGTTTTGCTAACATAATCGTAAACCCTATATCGCTATGGGGCTGGCAATAGGGGCTATATTTTCGCAAGTAACGCTTGATGTTATAGTTTGAGTCCCTTTAGTAAGACAAACATCTACCCGGCTCTTTGTAGCACTTTGCCCGTCCCGGGAATGAATCCAAGACGTGATCTGAATCTTGGTACAAGGTAAGGCTATTTTTATTGGGGCTTTAATAGAAGAAAAAAACGCGGGCCACTGGTAATGAGCCCAAAAGGCTGGTAGCATTGCCACATTTTGTATGGCAATGCTTATCCTTTGTCCGAGTTGAAAGCCAGCCCATGGATCACACGAAGTGTCAACTAAGCATCTTGACAGATCTTCAAGCAAGTTATGAGCATTCGGACCCCACACGCGACCCGAGATTTTCAACCCCTAACGGCTAGAAAATATAACTACCAACAAGGTTTTAATATCTCCGCTGTTTGAGGTTCTCCGCAGCCGCAGCGGCAGCGCCTGCACGGCACGAAGAGCTAGGAAGATGGAATGATTCAAGAGTATCGACATTCTATTCTACACTAATTTAATTAATTTTAATTGAATTTAATCCTTTATTTCGGGCGTCTAGGGCCTATACTTACATAAACATAAAACAAAAACGATAAATAAATTATTACATATAACAATTGATTAAAACTATAAACTACTGCATACCAAATGACCGCTGATTTGTGTCGCTCAGCTGGTCGCGGAAACGTCGATACATGACACCCTTCGGCCAAAACTCTGCTTTGAGAAACATCTGAAGATGGTGAGTTGGAACCCGCACCACAAACGACTTGAAGTGGTGTTGTGCTGTGACTCCGACCTCTCGACCCTCAAAGTCCAGCTGGTCTTCACTTTCATGTACTCCACGAACTCCTCAACCTTCGTGGAGTGATGTAGCTGGGACACATACAGCAGCGTCGTTGGTATTGCTAGTCTCTTGCCATTGTCGTGTGCCAGGCCATTGAGTTAGTATTGAAAAAACTTTTTACAATAAAATATAACCGACTTCCAAACAAAACACTACTAAGTATAAAATAACCTTAATTTCCGAAGTCGGTATTTTTGGTTTTGTTTCTTTTTTAAACACCGACTTCCGAAATTAAGGTTATTTCACTTTTAAGTGGTGATACTTGAACGACGTCTACGTCTACGCAGAAATCGAAATATGAAAAAATTCTCATAAAATAAAAACAACTGAACTAAACTAAATCAAATTTTTACGGGACCAAATGGCAAGTATAACATATACATCGAACTAAGAAAGAATCACATAATTTGGATAAAAATCCTCGGAGTAATCAGTGTAGGTACATACATAAAAGCAAAAAAAAATACCCACCTAATTGAGAACCTCCTCCTTTTTTGGAAGTCTGTTAAAAACTTACAAATGTCATGTGAACCAAGCCTTTGTTCTACCTCTATAGTCAGACGAAGAAATCGTCGACCACCGGCCGACGCAATTCACCGGAGCGTTTACCTTCGAAATCGAAAACATTGCTGTATCCCCACCCCTACACGGGTCGAAGTAGTGGTAGGTTGCGCTACTTCGATTTTCTCAAGTTTTCATTCCTGTTCAGTTTTCTTTTCAAAGTTAATTTTCTACTCCGATGGTGTTTGGCCGCACCTGATTTTGTTGGGAATGGTGCTCTTAGTGTGTAAGGGGAACCAAACTATTAGATACAAGCTTCTGCCCGCAGCGTCACTTGTGTTAATATGGATTTTTGTAAAGAAAAGTAGCCTATAATACAGGTGATCTGTAAGCTTTTAATTACCTACCACAGGCACCAGTGTTTCACGACCAATGTAATATGTGTTATTGTGTACTATAGGTACCTGCTTACATCGTCATTAATAATAATTTATCATCGTCATCGTCAGTAATAGTAGGTATTATTTGGAAGTGGATACTGATCCAAATAGATTTTTTTACTGATAGAGTTACCGTAAATTTCCGAGATGATCTTTTGAAGAAATCATTATCACACAGATTCGAGCGGACCTATCCAGTGAAAGCATCTGTGACAAAATATTTTCTTTTCTTTTTTTATACGATGCCCAAACATATAAACTCACGAACACAAACAGCGAAACTCGGAACAACTATCTGTATGTCATAAAAATATTTGTCCCGCGGTAATCGAACCCACGACACCAAGCACAGCAGCCTATCGACCAGCCACTATGCCAAACCTTGTAGTCATCCCGCACCCACCCTAGCCGCGTCGTGTTGATTTCTCATCTTTATAACTTTATGGCGTAATTACACTTGGCCGTTAGGCCGTATTCGTGGGCACGAAAGACGTTACTCGAATTCGGCACCCGATGGGCAGGAACGTCACTAGGTACTTATTGTGACGAGTGGCGAAGTACTGCTTGACAATAGGGAACATGCAATATATCCATTTTTGCTTTAATTTTAAAGAACTCCATCTAGAATAGACCACCACATAAATAAAAAATGAAAACGCTTTAATTTATTGCCAAAATTGCGTTTTTAAACCGACAGTTTAAAGGTTCGCGTGAAAACGGACGATGACGTCACTCGTGTCTATCACTGGTCAAGAACTGTCCCAACTCAAAGACATAAGGTTGCCTTTTCGTTGGCATAACAGCAGATACGTCACTAAACGCTGATTGTTGTTTTTAAATACGTTCCGTTTCACGTTACTGTAATTCATTATTTTTGTTAAAAATCGATATTAACCAAAATAAAAAAATTGTAATGGCCTTTATTTTATACTTTTTTATCATTTTACTGACAACATTCTCATAAATTCTGTATTTGCATCTTCCCTATTGAAAGGAAAACGGCGTCGGGTAACCAAAACGTAAGCTGCTCAAATACGAGCGTACTCGACTCCGTTTATTTACACTTAGTCGTTTGTCCAAATTCCATAGGCAATCGAATACGTGCTAACGACCAAGTGTTACTGCCCCATTACTCGTAGATAATTTGATTGGCGGTAATGTCAACTATTAACAAAATACCAGCGGAATCAACCAAAATAATCCACTTCTAATTTCGCAAGCGTGATGCAAGCAAATCCTGCCAGAAACACCATTCTTCCCATCGATACTAATATAGGGTAGCAACACAATGCAGGAGGGGTCAGCCATTGTGGCTAGAAGGCACGTTATACGCGAGTAGAGCAACGTGACGAGGCAATATTTGTTAGCGCCATGTTATGATATTATGTGCTTATCGTGTTAACAGAGGGTGTTGGTCATTTGTAGTGATTTTCGGTTTAGTGAAAAGTTAATACTTTCCTGAGGTTGTTGTGGCAGTGGGCACATTGCTCGCAGAACAGATGGTCGATGGGGCCGAAAAGTTCTGGAGTGGCGACCGCGTACCTGAAGACGCAGCGTTGCACCAAACACCAAGACCTAGTGAGTAATGAGGGTCGCGGGTAGCTGATGGATAGTGGCTTCGAGAAACTTGGGGGAGGCCTATGTCCAGCAGTGGACGTCTTTCAGCTGATGGATAGTGGCTTCGAGAAACTTGGGGGAGGCCTATGTCCAGCAGTGGACGTCTTTCAGCTGATGGATAGTGGCTTCGAGAAACTTGGGGGAGGCCTATGTCCAGCAGTGGACGTCTTTCAGCTGATGGATAGTGGCTTCGAGAAACTTGGGGGAGGCCTATGTCCAGCAGTGGACGTCTTTCAGCTGATGGATAGTGGCTTCGAGAAACTTGAGGGAGGCCTATGTCCAGCAGTGGACGTCTTTCAGCTGATGGATAGTGGCTTCGAGAAACTTGGGGGAGGCCTATGTCCAGCAGTGGACGTCTTTCAGCTGATGGATAGTGGCTTCGAGAAACTTGGGGGAGGCCTATGTCCAGCAGTGGACGTCTTTCAGCTGATGGATAGTGGCTTCGAGAAACTTGGGGGAGGCCTATGTCCAGCAGTGGACGTCTTTCAGCTGATATGATGATGATGATAATGAATACTTTAAAGGTTGCGATGAGGCTAAATATAAAAGCTTCACACGATTTTTAAGGATTTCTGATTCTGCTAGAGAGGCCTTTTAAGGCCACACTTACTAAGTATACCTCTCATCTGCCTAGCCTTTTCCCGACTATATTGGGGTCGGCTTCCAGTCAAACCGGATTCAGCTGAATACCAGTGTTTTACGTGGAGCGGCTGCCTACCAGACCTCCACAACCCATTAACTGGGTAACACGGTACTTCATGGCAAGACTGGAGTCAGATTTACTGGCTTCTGACAATCCGTAACGACTGCCAAAGATCTACAAATGACAGCCGGGACCAACGGCTTAACGTGCTTTCCGAGGCACGGAGGAAACTCGGTATATTAAGATGGTCACCCATCCACAGACCAACCTTGGCAAGCGTTGCTTAACCTTAACGTTCGACCCGTGCGGCTGTTATTTTTTAGCTATGAGCCTCTGCTGTTGTTCTTATAAAGTCCATCAACGCAATATTTTTAGGGTTCCGAACTTCCGAACACAGAACCCTTACTCATGTGTCTGTCTCCGAATTCTGTAACTAGTCCTCTTGAAATTTAGTGAACCTGAACTAGTAAAAAGAGGCCCAATTATACTGATTTTTAAACAACGTTTGCATTCGTAATCTGGCAAAATGCCTTATTTTTCATATATTTTTGAAACAATGCGACTGAGATGCGAATGCGAACGTTACTATAAAATTACTAGAATAGAGTCATCATCTGCCTAGCCTTTTCCCAACTATATTGGGGTCGGCTTACAGTCAAACCGGATTTAGTTGAATACCAGACCTCCACAACCCATTAACTGGGTAACACGGTACTTCATGGCAAGACTGGAGTCAGATTTACTGGCTTCTGACAATCCGTAACGACTGCCAAAAATCTACAAATGACAGCCGGGACCAACGGCATAACGTGCTTTCCGAGGCACGGACGAAACTCGTTATGTTAAGATGGTCACCCATCCACAGACCAACCTTGGCAAGCGTTGCTTAACTTTCAAGATCGACCCGTGCGGCTGTTATTATTTAGCCACGAGCTCCTCACTTAGTAGGTATACCTCAAAACCGGAGTAATTTACGTAAGGAAGTAATAAAAATAATAGTGACTCTTTCAAACCTTTTTTGTTCCATTTTTTTTTGTATTACAAAACCCTTTGAGCGATGCATCGCGTCAGCAGAAACAAAACTGTCAACATCTGATAAAGATGGATTATTTTAACGGGCAAAATGGTTGCCAAAAACCTAAACAACATCCCACAATCCAATTCCAACCCTAACTTTAACGCAATAAGCTTCAGTTTAGCGTGGAGGAGGGATTTCAGGATAATAAATCCACAGGTGCTATTCATGCCTCATGCAAGCCCTTAGATAGATTAGTTTTGGTATAAAAAATATGTAAAAACCACTCTGAATGTATGTGAGGAAGATTGATTAAGTCTCCTTTGTGGGCTTCAGGGAAATTTTATTGTCAGGATAATAGAATCAGGGATGTATTTTGTGAATGGGTAGACAGGAGTCTATAGTATTTTCTCTATTAGCCCGTTTTTAGGAGGGAGGGTTCCGTACCTAAAGGGTATCCAACGGAACCCTCCCTCCTAACCTAACTACTACCTTACTAAGCCTCCGCTGTCCGTCCGTCCATCCGTCTATCCGTTTGCGGGCTGTATCTGAAGAACCGTAATTGGTAGTCATTAGAAATTTTCACAGATTTATCTATTGCCGCTATAACAACAAATAATAAAAACTAAGGTTTATGGTACGGAACCCTTCGTGTGCGAGTCCGACTCGCACTTGTTAAATAAGGTCAAAATATTATGACGAACGTACGTAACGTGCAGGCGAGGGTCGAAAGGTCCTGGAGTAGCGACCTCGTACTGTACACAAAAGGTAGGTGGATGAACTGGTGCAGGAGCGGGAATCCGCTAGTATCATGTCCTGCAGTGAAAGTCTTTCGGCTAAAATGAGGTTGATGAACAAGACGAGTTATTTGTCAATTAACTGAGCTTCACAAATCAGCGGGTTTAAAAAAAATGTTTTTTACAAAAAAATACAACCGACTTCCAAAAACGAAACACTACAAAGTACAAAATAACTTTCATTTCGGAAGTCGGTGGTTTTGGTTACTTAGGTATTTCGTTTTATGACACCAACTTCCGAAATTAAAGTTATTTTGTACTTTGTATCTAGTGTTTTGTTTTTGGAAGTCGGTTTTATTTTTTTTGTAAAAAGTTTCTTATTTATCACTTTTTAGTGGTACGCAGGTACCATTAAAAAGTGATAAATAAATGAATAAATAAATGATATTTTTTTAATAAAAAACCACAAACAGCTTACCGGCGCGATGTTATGTTATGAACTGCGATGTTATGTGTAAACAAAAAACATACAGCAGAACATGGAACCTCCTCCATTTTCAAGAAGTCGATTAAAAAGGAAAAGGCTAGGCAGATGATGATCCAGCACATCAAGCCACCCGAAACTGTCAAATTTTCCCAATCAACCTTGAACCTAATGCTTTAGCGATAACTATGAAAATTAAACTTAACAGATTGTTTATTTATTTAACAATTTATGTACACACATTTAATAAGATAAGAAGAAAGAAACAGAAAAATAGGTACAAAGGTGATGCTTATTTCAATATATTATATTATTAGGTAGGTATATTATATTTTATTATTTATGATTAATAATATTATCATCCTAATATGATTCTATCCGCAAGAGAACCAAGGTTATCGAAATAGCCCGAAGGATCGCCAAACGAAGTGGCAGTGGGCAGGGCACATTGCTCGCTGAAAAGTTCTGGAGTGGCGACGCAACGATGGAAGGCCTCATGGTGGACCGATGACCTGGGGAAGGTCGCGTGTAGCCGGTGGATGCGAGACACGGATTGGTCGTTGTGGCGACGCTTGGGGGAGGCCTATGTCCAGCAGTGGACGCCTTTCGGCTGATATTATGATTCTACCAAAGTGACTTTTATAGAACCGCAGGACTCTTACGGTAAGGAGTCACTCTACAACTCAATCTTATCTTATCTTATCTATACTAATATACAAAGCTGAAGAGTTTGTTTGTTTGTTTGTATGTTTGTTTACTTGAATGCGCTAATCTCAGGAACTACTGGTCCGATTTGAAAAAATATTTCAGTGTTAGATAGTCCATTTATCGAGGAATGCTATAGGCTATATATCGTCACGCTAGCACCAATAGAAGCGGAGCAGTAATGAAAATTGTGACGCAAACGAAGTTGCGTGGGTCAACTAGTATACTAATATATAAAACTGAAGAGTTTGTTTGTTTGTTTGCTTGAACGCGCTAATCTCAGGAACTACTGGTCCGATTTGAAAAATTCTTTCAGCGTTAGATAGCCCATTTATCGAGGAAGGCTATAGGTTATATATCATCACGCTAAGACCAATAGGAGCAGAGCAGTAATGAAAATTGTGACGCAAACGAAGTTGCGCGCGTCAACTAGTATCGTGACATACCTAAATAACCTTGTACTAACCGTGAGCAAGATACCCAATATCTACCCGAAATAGGTATCTACCTACTCAAAAGTAACAGTGGGTTAAATCTTATCTGACTTCAGAGCTCAACATTATTATTTATGTTACTTTACGATTTTAATTCGGTTTGGTTTCAAAATTTCAATTTTATTTATTATTTATATTATATTACTAGTAGTTGACAAGCAAACAAACTCTTCAGCTTTGTATATTAGTACTAGTTGACCCACGCAACTTCGTCTGCGTCACAATTTTCATTACTGCTCCGCTCCTATTGGTCTTAGCGTGATGATATATGTATAGCCTATAGCCTTTCTCGATAAATGGGCTATCTAACACTGAAATAATTTTTCAAATCGGACCAGTAGTTCCTGAGATTAGCGCGTTCAAGTAAACAAACAAACAAACTCTTCAGCTTTATATATTAGTAATAGATAAGATAAGATATAAGATTATTTTTAAGTTATTATAATTACTGTGGTTTAAATTTTAATTATGATCTGAATGGACTGAAATAAATGATTATTTTAATTTAAATTTAATTAACGCTGCGTTTCTACCAGAGATGTGCGAGGATGCGTAGCGAGGTATGTGTTTGTAAAGAACAAATGGGTGCTCCAAATCGAGAAATGGCTAAGTCCACTTTTTCAGTTTTTGGTAATAAAAAAAAAAAACCATATTTATATTTTTGAAAGTAACCACAGGACATGTTGAAATTAAAATACCATTCAGTTATAGTACACAATATACTCTTTATTTTAATATATAAAACAAAACATAAAAAGCATTTATAATAACTTTAATTGTAAAAAAATAGTTTTGGCCTTATCATAAATCAACAGGACTTAGGGTTATCTTTCCCTCTTTTTAAGGACTAAGGAATTTAACAAAACAAAATTAGACTATTTAACAGTATTCTATTAATCAAAAATGAGTAATACCTATAAGTCTTTAAAAATAACTAGGCTAGTTACTCTATTTCGTCATCCAATTCCTCAACAATTTGACTTTCATTTAATTAAGCCTGTTCCATAATCAAAGTTTCATAGAATTTTCTTTTTCTTGTGGTACAAATCGAATAAGATTTTTAATGTCATTAATTTCTTCTGCTTGCTTCTTTAATTTTAATAGCATCTTGATAACAATCAGCAGGAACATCTCGAAGATACCTAGATATACGTACTCTATACTTCCTATATAAAAAAAATCTATAATGTTATCGCCAGTCATTGAATCAGAAAAGGCTGCTTTGCATGTCTTTTAAATAAAACTCGACGACAACCTGAAATTCCCGGTATTGTTTGTTTAATATTATCACTATAGTAAGTTTTATAATCTTTAACTTTTAATACTCTTTCGTTACCTCGTTGTGCTTTTCGCTCTCCTTCTCTCCTAGCTATTTGCCCTCGTTCTATCAGGTTCTTTTCTAAAAATACAACTTCAAATTTCTTGGCATTTCTACTGTTTACTACAAAATTGACATAACTTTCAGGTTCATATATCTTTTCATGTTTTAATTTTTGTCTTTCTATGAGAGCAAAATCTCTATCAATGGACATCATTGAATGCCCAGGAATTGTATAATGAACAGAAATTGTTTCAAACAAGCCTTTCGCACACAACTGATCGAAATATGTAAAAATAAATCTGTTTTTATTTTGACAAACAATTATCACAAAATATTTCTAAATGGGTCTGATCTGGAATTTTATGGTGTAAAAAATAATCATCCAAAGCAGTCATTACTTCGTTCGGCCCTTTATGGGCATAATTTTCCGTAAACAAGTAGGTACATTTTTGCTGAATTTTCTTTTAAGTTATTTATACCAAAATTATGAAGCCATAATTGCCTGAGATAATATTCATCAGTTACATTACATTAGTGACCGGCAATGGCAGATTCTTTTGAAAATCAAAGCAAGTAGATAATTTGTTTTGATTTTGAAATTTTAATTTTGATTTTAATTTAGTCCTTTTTCGGTAAAAACTTACGGACTAAGGGATTTATAGGGCTTGGAGATTTTTGGAACTGAAAGTATCGTCAATTTTAATTTTTATAGTTTTCAAAAACCCAGTTAGGGATATCATAACAAAAAAATTGTTGAACGTCTTTTCTTTCTTTCTTTTTTTCTTTCTTTCTTTTAGTGTAAAAAATCCCTAACTAGGACTTGGGGATTGTTCGAATTGGGGCACCCAAATAGAATCGCTTGCGTTTGGTAAATGAAGCGATAAGATTGAAAAAAGTAGTATTACTCTGGTCAAGTCAGTGACGAGCATACATTCAAATTCAAGTCGCAATGTCATTCCAGTGACAATCAATGTCAAAACTATCAATCTTGTCAAAATTTAGGAAAAGTAGAGGTATGCGACTGTTATGCGAATGTGAAAACCAGCATTCGCGGCGCTGTGGCTCAGTCTCGCACGTGAGTCCCAGCATCATGCTGAGCGACGGCCGTTTTGTGTGGAACGCATATCTTCCCTACTTGCTTAACTTTTGTTTTTTATTTTGGTGGCGTCATGCTTGGCGCAAATAAACTGTTTTTCTTTCTTTCTTTCTTTTCATTTCTGTCTAACGCTCATTAAAAACATGAGAATTATTGCTCTTCAACAGCGAGTCTAAAAATGTCACTTTAGCGGAATCAGAGCTAACGAATTAATGGGAAAATTTGACAGTGACAGGTAGCGTGATGTGCTTTATGATTCTGGTAAAGTAGCCTTTTTAGCCCCCCTTCATTTTCATCTTTATCGCTAACGTATTAGGTTCAAGGTTGATTGGGAAAATTTGACAGTGACAGGTAGCGTGATGTGCTTTATGATTCTGATAAAGTAGCCTTTTTAGCCCCCCATCATTTTCATGTTTATCGCTAACGCATTAGGTTCAAGGTTGATTGGGAAAATTTGACAGTGACAGGTAGTGTAATGTGCTTTCTGCTAAAGTGGCCTTTTAAGACCCCCTTCATTTTCATCTTTATCGCTAACGCATTAGGTTCAAGGTTGATTGGGAAAATTTGACAGTGACAGGTAGTGTAATGTGCTTTCTGCTAAAGTGGCCTTTTAAGACCCCCTTCATTTTCATCTTTATCGCTAACGCATTAGGTTCAAGGTTGATTGGGAAAATTTGACAGTGACAGGTAGTGTAATGTGCTTTCTGCTAAAGTGGCCTTTTAAGACCCCCTTCATTTTCATCTTTATCGCTAACGCATTAGGTTCAAGGTTGATTGGGAAAATTTGACAGTGACAGGTAGCGTAATGTGCTTTCAGAGTCTGCTAAAGTGGCCTTTTTAGCCCCCCTGGTCTCTTCTTCACAAACCCTAACAAAAATCGTAACACAACCACACGGATAGATCGATCCACACGGCCGTTATTTATCTACCCTTTCAAAAGCACCTGCGTTGTCCAAAGTTAAATCAAACACTCCGATAATTATGACCTTTCCTCCCCAACAAACACATTCGCTTCAGAGCAATATACCACATCAAGTGAGCCATATAACTGTCAATGACATCCCACCAATGCTTCTGACAGTTGCATGTCATAATTTAAAGTTACATGTCCGCGTCTGTACCGAATGGCCCCTCTCATCCACTTAGCAATGCTACGATGGACATTGCGCGTAATTATTGGCTTAAATTGTGTCATTAGGGTGCTTTTCCGTTAAAGCGGTGCGAGGCAGCGGAGCGGAGAATCGGAGAAATTTTAACAAATGGAATTGCATGAAATTCTACGCACCACGTGACTCACTGGCATTTTAACTCATTGATTTTATGCAATTGCATTGGTTTACATTTCTCCGTTTCTCCACTCCGCTACCTTGCTCGCTCGCAATGGACAGGCATCCTTAGGGTTGGGTTTCTAGCAGAGCTGTGCGAAACGGGGCGAGGAAAATCACCAATGAGGAGTCGAGGACACTTAATTTTACAGCCATGTTTAGTGGACGACAGACGGATGGACGGTCAGACGGACGGTCAGACGGACGGACAGCGGAGGCTTAGTAATAGGGTTCCGTTGGTTACCCTTTGGGTACGGAACCCTAAAAAGTGTGACATTTTAGCGAAGATATGTGCGAGGAATGTCCAGATAGGAGCCGAATTATGTGACAGGAATGTATACTCCGCTACCGTGCTCAGCTGAAAAACATCCACTACGCTACCTCGTGGTACTCAGCCACACACCATTTCACAGCTTCGTTAAGCATCCTTATCACATGTGTGTCAAATCTTTGAGCTCCTTTGAGTTTTAGATTGAGCTACACGATAACTCACAATTGCTTTCACTTTCTGATCAGGTTCACTCAATCTATGTGGTCCTTTTCTTTAAAAATCACCTCAGGCATTAACCTGCTTGGTTCTCATATACGATTCGACCATAAAATTCTATGGAATAAAGAGACTTTCGACCTTCTAGTTAAATTAGTATAAGGTAGTCAGCTAGGAAAGACCGACCACATCTATGTAGTTTAAACTGACCAAAAAGATTGAGCAGTGGAATATATAACCTGTTTACAAAATAAATACTATTTACCGCTTAAGGTGGATGCGCTACGGAAGCCCGCGAAATTCAAATATTTTTATCCCTATAGAATGGTAATTCATGAAAAAATAATTCTATAGGGCTTCATAAACTTAGAGGGCTATATTGATGAATCAAATGGTTATAGTTCTTTAGATTGAATACGCGTTACGGCCGCGAATCGTATTTTGTTCAACATACAGCTTCACACTGACCGGCAAATTGCAAAAAACATAAAAATATTTGAATTTCGTGGGCTACCCTGGCGCAACCACCTTAAGCTCCTTGAACAGCTTTCAGACAAATAGTCTTAGATTTTCACAACACCGCTACGCGTCCTCTTACTCGTACCGCTTAGCTACCTCGCACAGCTCTTGTATAAAAGCGCCCTTATACTGCTATCACGTTGTTTGCCTGTATTTCGCTGTAATTATTGTGATTTAAACTTTTGGAAGCCGCAAAAGGCTTTGTGGTGACAAAATTAATAGCTTTAAAAGTATTGGGAAGTGAACGGCTTTTTTTGTTTTACGTAATGAAGTTAATAGGCCATGATAGCTAACTAATAAGTTTGTATTATTTGGTTATTTAAACGTTGAAACCAAATTTGAAACTAAGTATATGTTTTTCCTATTCCTCGGCTCGGAGCTGAATAACAGCCGCACGGGTCGATCCACAAGGTTAAGGAATGCTTGCCAAGGTTGGTCTGTGGAGGGGTGACCATCTTAACATACCGAGTTTCCTCCGTGCCTCGGAAAGCACGTTAAGCCGTTGGTCCCGGCTATCATTTAATGATCTTTGATAGTCGTTACGGATAGTCAGAAGCCAATAAATCTGACTCCAGTCTTGCCATGAAGTACCGTGTTACCCAGTTATTGGGTTGTAGAGGTCTGGTAGGCAGCCGCTTCACGTAAAATACTGATATTCAGCTAAATCCGGTTTGACTGGAAGCTGACCCCAATACACGGTTATTTGTAAAACACCAGCAACCTCTTAGGCAGTGAAAGTACACAGCCTTTTCCATATTTGGGAAAAGGCTGGACAGATGTTTTCCTATTCCTGCGCCATTCTCTTTTGATTCATTTCGTTGCCGGATCCTAGAAATTTGAATCGATTCTGTGAGAGTCGTCAAGCTTCGTTGATTTGATCCTTTTCGGTCGCCATTGTCGATTCTGGCTCTCACGAGTTGCAATGGCTGGAAATAATATGGCAGGCTTGTCGTAGCAAATAAAATGGATTGTGTGAACAATGAACTGAAAGGAAAGCGCGGGAATGGTACCGTGAATAGAAGAAGAAAACGAGCTGTGCCGACCTCAAACAACATGGGACAAGGGCAGGAAAATAATGAAAATGAGGAATTGTGTGCATCTGTTGTGGGTACAATTATCCTAGAAAAACTGGATCATTCATAGCTCGAGCTCTAGCCCAAGTGTCGTTTTATTGACCGACTTCTTCAAAAAGGAGGAGGTGTATGTTTTTTTTTTTTATGTATGTTCACCGATTTCTCCGCCAATTGTGGACCGATTTAAAAAATTATTATTTTTATTCGAAAGCCTTGCAAACTTGGTGACAATGGGACCACCTCAGGAGTATACTCCTGAGGTGGTCCCATTGTCACCAAGTTAGAATCTGATGATGGGATCTCATGACAATCGAGGGAAACCCTCAAAATTTATAAGCACATTAAACTGTTTTTCATAATCTTTGTAACGCAATTCAGATATTTGTGCTTGGTAATCATCATCTCATGTTGCTGAGCTGATGGTGGAAGGTATAAGTCAGGATCTGATGATGGGATCCCATGAAAAATGTTTGTTCAGCGATATTTTCGCCAATTGTTAACCGATTTGGATGATTCTTTTTTTGTTTGGAAGAGTATTTTCACGGACTGGTCCTATTTAAATTTGGTGAAGATCTGATGAATAACTTCGAAGGTAGGCAACGGAACTCTTCAATAAATGATAGCAAATGGATCGGAATTTCTGTACTTGCATGTCTGCTGATTGTTTACACTAGTTCATAACATAATATCACGCCGGTATGCTGTGCTTGTGGTTTTAGTGGTACCTGCGTACCACTGAAAAGTTAAAAATAAAAAAACATTTTACCAAAAAAATAAAACCGACTTCCAAAATTAAAGTTATTTTTTACTTTGTAGTGTTTTGTTTTTGGAAGTCGGTTTAATTTTTTTGGTAAAAAGTTTTTTTTGATAACGATCGATTGTTGAACAAGTGCATAGATTTCAAAAATTAAAAAAAAACCGACTGTAAAAGTACCTATGTTCAATTGAAAATAAAAAAGCACTAAAAAGACCGAATCAAATGTAAGTAGTTTACTTTTAATTTCTTCATTTTGATACCATACTAGACAGGTTTGGTTAAAAAAAAAAAAAACTTATTAACGCCAAAAATCCGCTATTTTGGTTGTTTTTTTACACCTATCTAAGGACAATTGGGTTTTTGAGACAAACCTAACGACCAAATTAGTACTTTATGCGCAGAAAACGGCTGTCGCAAAGGGGGACTTTGGAGGACTCGTGTGTGTGATAGATCCATGGTTTTCAGAGACATGTTTTTGTAAGTCCAAGTGCGGGGCCCCCAATGCGCGGGCCCGTAGCATTTGCTACTCTTGCTAGGTTAATCTGGATCTCTTGACAAACGTTGCGCAGGTATTAGTACTTCATGCGCAGAAAACGGCTGTCGCAAAGGGGGACTTTGGAGGACTCGTGTGTGTGATAGATGTGTGGTTTTCAGAGACATGTGGTTTTCAGAGACACTCGTGTGGTTTTCAGAGACATGTTTTTGTAAGTCCAAGTGCGGGGCCCCCAATGCGCGGGCCCGTAGCATTTGCTACTCTTGCTAGGTTAATCTGGATCTCTTGACAAACGTTGCGCAGTTAGCTCACAGGAGCTACAGAGTAATTAGCTAATTTACGAGACATCAGCAAAGGTAACTCAACACACATTCTATTTAGAGCATCTTAAAATTCAACTACGCATTTGAGTTTCGAACGAAGGTACCTACTAATGGCTCGTTTATTCGGACATTAGGTGGACATTAGTGTTGCGTTGCACTGAAACTCCGTCCGAACTGAGTGTCCGGTGGCGTTACGATCGTCCGGTTACCGTGCGACTGTCCGATAATGTGCGCCTAGCTTTAACTGCGCCGTAACGGTCTGTGAACTTAGTCGGGTGATGCGGGTCGTCCGGCCCGCTATGCTCGGGTAGATCGTGCAGGGAGAATGGACTGGTCGACAGTGTAAAAACTTAGGTGGAAGTGACTGTGAAGTGAGCTGTCATTTCAATTGATTGCTAGAGATTGACAGCTCATTTGAAGCTCACTTCACGTACGTTATCGCGGTGAGATTGCTACAGATTAGCACTACGTAGAATGAGACAAGTGACTGTGCGGCAATACTAGCAGATCGATTCGTTAACACTTAATCCGGAATATGGGCCTAAGTTTTAACGAACCTTAGATTTGGAAATTCAAAAAAAACCTTGTTTAAATGTCAATAAATAACAAGCTATTATAACTGCCAATTTGATGATGATTTCAGTTCACTTCACCAATTTTTTACTGTGAGAATCCTAGTACCTAATAACACCGGTTGTTTCTTTTCACATTCTCTAAACCAAGATATACCTACAAAAATGCCCTACCTTGTGGCTATTCCAAAAATTCGCACTAAGCGTTTTCAAACGTCTTTTATAATGCGTACAGCAAAGGAGTGGCAGAACTCTGCCTGCGTCTGTTTTCAAAAGTATACAACCCTAATCTCTTCAAAGTTAGAGTGAACAGGCTCCTTCTGGGTAGGCTTGCTCCATCGTAGACTTTGTCTCTGTCATCTCTGACATAGACTAGAGTCAAAAGCAAACCCACTACAAATAAAAAAATGCGGAATTCATCCCCTCTTGAAAACCTATGACATAGGGCAAGCATAAATTCTAAAAAAAGACAACTACTAGCCACACGATTGCTCTGTCTCTCTCACTATTTTCTGGAGGAATACAGCCAGAAAATAGTGTAGTCATAGGTAGTATAAAGAGAACCCAGTAGGTTATCTTCATACAAACGCACCGCGCGCGGCTTGTATGTGTGCGCCATAGTATCTATGCATCGACGCACGCACACTTTGTGTTAGCCCCGACTGGCGCACTGAGAAACGGGTCGAGATTTTGTTATCACCTACTTCCTTCTCTTTATACTATGGTGTAGTTGTGTAGTTCATAGGTACCTACTCTGACAAAAAACACTCAGTCCATTCTGTGTGTATCGTTAGATCAGAATTGTTGTTTAATCACGTTTATGCTTAGCAGTAAAGGAAATGGTAATGGAATTCGGTGGATCGTGGTCTAGTGTAATTTGATGGGAATTTGGAATTGAGCCTTTAGAATTGATGATAAAGTTTATATTTGTTTAAACGTCGATAGGCAACGATTTTAGTTGATGGTGGGTACTTACGTCATAATCTGCCTATCCTTTTTTCCCAACTGTATTGGGGTCGGATTCCAGTCAAACCGCATTCAGCTGAATACCAGTATGTAACATGGAGCGGCTGCCAACCAGACCTCCATAACACATAAACTGGGTAAAACGGTACTCCTTGGCAAGACTGGTGTCAGATGGTGGGAACCTACCTCATCATCATCATCCGCAGCTCGTCTTCGCCCACTGCTGAGCATAGACCTCTCTTTTCATGTGCCGATCCCCACGTTCCTGTGCCAGCCTCATCCAGGTTCTACCTGCGATGGCAACAATGTCAAGGGAACCTACCTACTGTAGACTAATTAATGAAACGCACCGGAGATAAACATCACAAGCTATGGGCTGACCATAGTGAGTGTAGGCAGGCCAAGGAGGCACTTCCCTCTATAAATGGCCGTTTCAAAAAACAAGCCCTAAGACTGACTAAACAACAGTTGCGTTCAGTCACAGCCGTAACAACTGGCCATGGGTCTTTTAATAAACACCTCTATGCTATAGGAGTCACTGACAGCCCGCTATGCAGAGCCTGCATGGAGGAGAATGAGACAGCAGCACACCTGCTTCTAAGCTGCCCGGTGGTTGCGGATTACAGGGCAAAGTACTTCGGAAACCCAGGTACCCTCTGCGAGATAGTTAGTAACACCAAGGCGTTGCTGGCCTTCCTTGGGGAGCTGGGGTGGATCGAATGACGCATTTGTCCCACCTACACGCAAAATACGCGCTTAGTCGTGGAGTTGCGGAAACCAGCCCGATTTACATACATACATACATACATACAAGAGACTTGAATTATAATTCTGAAGGCTCCCGCAGACAACGCGCAACGCGACAATGCCACAATCGATGGGAAGACCAATTTTATTTTTACCACATTGTGAAATCAACATTTTTTTTTAAGGATTGAAAATTATCAAATGACTCCTTCCGCTCTGGGCGGAGCGGAAGGGAGTGTCAGACTCTTACTGACATACTTCGACGATACAAAACCCATTCGTGTTCCTCCTAATGCCCTTTGCGTTCCAGGTACGGTGCCTATTTCGAACGGTTTCCGCACCCCCGCGTGTAATGCAACCTACCAGTACAAAATATGAATAAAAAGTCACGTCGGGTCTGTCTTTGGAAGCCTGAATACAAACAAATGGTTAAGATTCGTAAAAAAAGGCAAGCGCGAGGTAAGAATGAAAATAATCGTTCATTTTCATTCGTATCAAACACTCCACGAAAACGATAACCCAGAAAGATCTGCCGGCTATCATTAAACCAAAACGGAAAACATTAGGCATGTACCCCGAAGACTTATTGCAAAACCGTAAAACGCAAATGTGCACACCCCCTAAAGGTACTTTATGAAATCCGTTATCACATTCGTACTGGGGGAATAACGATAATTCAAAATTTATCAGCAAGCAATATCCAACGTGGGTTTTTTAAAGTTATTGCTGTAGAATTGATATGAACGGCCACGATACGCAATTTTGGCCTTTATAATCATTCATGATTGATAGTGTAAATAACAGCTTCCGTTAATTTAAATATTTTTATGGGTAAGCCTTTGTTTCGTTTGTACGGCTTAATAATTAATTAATGTTTATTACTGAAATGGGTCATGTTTTCTCGAAATTTGTTGATTGCTTTGCGCTGGCTATTATTTTATTTTTGTAAATACTTTTGCAACTTTTTTGGATAAGCAATACATTGTTGTCTCTTCTCTGTCGTTTCGCTCTTGGCAGAGCGGTCGTGGTCACGTCTAGGTGTTCATATCAGTGGTAGAGGCGGACACAGCTCTCCGCACGATCTCCCGCTATCTCTTCCTGTCTGCCGACTGTCAGGCGCAATTATATAGATACGCGGGTTCCTAGTGCAGATTTAATATGATCAGTCCAGTGTATAATTGCATAGGTGACCTAGCGTGCGATCTAGTTCCTGGAGGACGAATGTTTTAAATATAATTAGATTATGTTTTAACATTAATGTCAACAAGAACAATTCATCTCATGATGAGAACTCTGGAGCCACGCCGGTGTATACTTACACCACGCTAATTTTTTTTCGAGGGAACCAGTTCGAGCGTAATAAGCAGGACAAGTATCTGGGCCTGGTAATTTCATTCTGGAACAGACTAGCAAAGTAACTCGACTGTCAATTCGGAAATGCCTAGGAGGTACTGGTCCATGAAGGAAGACGCTCCTTCTAAGGCGTCCACCATGTGTTCCCATTAATAAAGCGCAAACTCGTCGATTTGTGCATATTTACTGCGTAACCTAACCTATGGCGAGCATAGTAGATAAGTAATAAAAAATAAATAATAAATTTATTCAAATAAAAATGTTTACAAAAAAGTTTACATTTAGCCAACAGTGATAAGATTTCCATACAATTATAGTGCCTGAAAATAAACTAAAACTAATATATTATTATTATAAGTGCAAGTTAAGGTGGTTCGGAATTGCAATGTTATGTAGCAACCAGCCCGATCTAGGTTAATTTAAACCTGTGTTTCAGGCCACCACTTTACAACTGAACTACATTGGTGCAGTACTATTTAAAGGTTAACTAAACAAAAATAAAGATTTAACAACTACGAGAAAAAGCTTAAGGTGAATGCTCCAGGGTAGCCCGCGAAATTCAAATATTTTTATGTTTTTTGCAATCTGCCGGTCAGTGTGAAGCTGTATGTGGACCAAATGCGATCCGCGACCGTAACGCGTATTTATGTAAAGAATTATAACCATTTTAATCATCAATATAGCCCTCTAAGTTCATGTAGTTCGAAAGAATGATTATTTCTGAAATATTCATTCTTTCCTGTTCTTACCTTAATATCTAAAAACTAAGCCTATGTAATTATACAAAAGTAAACAATTACGAGGGAAACAAATATCATCATGCCAAGATTTCTAGAAGTTGTTCTGTGTCTGTGTAATGTAGAGTCTCTAAATATTCACACAACATTTTACTACATTTTTTATACCTTACACTATAGAAACTTAGAACCTTGTTGAGCCTGTTATATAGAAAAGGTCCCAAGAACAGATACAAACGATTAGCAAACGCATGTCTACTTTGAGACTTAATGCAAACCAAGTCCTTTCTTCTTTTGTCAGAAGGCACAGGATCAAAAGGAAGTGCAGTGTGCTGGTGAAGTACTATGTTTAAAATAAATAATTGCCGTACTGTAAGCACCTTACATGCTGCGTAAAGCTGTTGCGTAGGAAATCTAAAAGGGCGAAATGTAGCAACCTTTAGAATTGCTCTTTGGGCACGCTCTAACGGGAGTAAAATTGTTTTTGCCGCACCACCCCAAGAAGTTATGCAATATGTAAGAATGGATTGACACAAAGCTAAATAGACCTGTTTAATTAATTTAAAGTCGGCTATGTTCCGTAAATTCTTAAAAACATATATTAATTTGCGCACTCTCGAACACAGTAATTCGATATGTTTACGGAAATTTAAATTTGAGTCAATGGTGACACCTAGATATTTTAAATGGTCAGCTATAGCTAAAGTAGGGCAAGAACATGCAGTGTCAGCATACTTGCAACAATTATGTGCGCGAATGTTTAGATTAGTAAGCGGTATGTTAGTATTTCTCACTGTAAATATAACATAATTGGTTTTATCTGTATTTAATGTTAGGAGATTATTACGGAGCCAATTAGACACAATGTTAAAACTATTTTGGGCGTATTCATAGATCTCCACTCTTGATTTAGCTGAAAATAATAGAGCGGTGTCATCCGCATAAGATATTATCACACCATTTTGGAGGTAGAGGCTGCGTAGATCATTAATATAGATTAAAAATAAAGTAGGTCCCAAAATGCTACCTTGTGGTATACCAAAACTACTATTTTTAAGTTCAGAGCTTGTGTGCTGACCAATCTTAACACACTGATGACGATCGCTGAGAAAATCAGAAAATAGCAGAAGTTGTTCACCCCTTATCCCAAGCGTTTCAAGCTTGTGCAAAAGTAAAGTACAAGAAATTGTGTCGAAAGCCTTGGCAAGGTCTAGGAAGATCTCAATTGTGTGCATACCATTGTCTAGGTTGGTAGTAACATAGTTAGTCAATTCGTGAACTGCTTGGCTAGTTGATATTTTGGCCCTAAAACCAAATTGACTGTCTGATAATGGTCTGTTATCTTCTAGATATTTTACCAATCTACTGTTTATAATTTTTTCTAAAATTTTTGAGAGGCCTGTCAACACTGAAATGGGTCTGTAGTTATTCACGTAGTTTTTATCTCCAGATTTGAATACACGTGTGACCACAGCCTTTTTAAGCAATTTTGGGAATATTCCTTTAGATAAGCATAGATGAAAAATGTGGGTTAGAGGAGGGGCAAGTAAGTATTTAAATCGTTTATGTATATTATTAGGTATGTCATCCCACCCAGTAGCACAAAAATCCTTTAACCCGTTTATAATTCTGACTACTTCGTCATCAGGAGCGAGTTTTAATTTTAGGTGCAGTTTGTCTCTATGCCTTATACAACGAACGAGACCGGGTGTGATCCAGGGCTTAATACAACTATACTTTCTAGGCATTGTTTTAGAGAACGTGTTTGTCCTTAATGCAGATTGTAGTGAGTCTATGAAATACTTTAAACAATTATTTGCATTGTCTGAATTATAAACAGGGTCAAAATTAATACTGCGTATGTCCTTTTCGAGATTTGTCATATTGACTTTAGTGTAGCTACGCATGCAGCTTTTTCTAGGTGAATTTATTTGTAATGATAATAAAACAGCTTGATGATCAGTAAGCGTAGAATTAGTAACCAAAGCTTTGGATGGATTTTTTGATTTTAGAATGATATGATCTAAGCATGAGCCACTCTGATGCGTGGGGTGATAGTGAGCTGGTGGAAGTCCGTGAAATGAGCAAATATTGAGATAATTATGTACATGAGTATCTGTTTTCCCGGAAACAATGTTAATGTTAATATCACCCAAAAGTATAATGTTTTAAAAGATTTTATGTTTTTTAAGTTAGTGTCGAGTGAGTCCAAAAATCTGTCCATATTTTGAGAAGGAGGCCTATAAATAGCCACGACTACCGTGTCGGGAACAATTTTAATTATTAAACAATTACTGTCGAGGAAAACAGGTTCCTCTCTTACTGTTGTTAAATTATTTTTGACATAAACTACTAATCCATCGTTCTGGTTTATGTTCCTGTTAGTTCTGTAGGAATAGTAACCGTCAAGAGATGCCACCTGTTTTGATAACCAACATTCTGTTAAGACAAGAATATCACAGTTTATGTCAATGTTCTGCAATAACACTTCAAAACCGTTCATGTTACGATTTATGCTGCGAATATTCTGCGTGAGCAGGGTTAAGGTTTTATCACCAGAAGGAAGAAGGTGTTTACAGTCCTCAACATTACAGATTTTAGACTCCGACACAGAAAAACTATCTAGATCGCAAATTAGATGATTTGTCATGACAGTTACAAAAAAAGAGAAAAATAAATACAAGCTACCTGTTTATCTGCTAACTAAATAAAGTGTTAAGTGGCGCTCTTAGGCGCCTTCATAATCTATTGAGTTTATGTAATTCATTTCTGCATGTTTGCGGGCCGGGCAACCTACGAGTACATCACCAGTTGAGGATGGTCACATTTTCTCTTGAAGCGCTTGCACGTCGCATATTGAGGGGGAGAAACTTTGCTGCTGCAGTCCTTGAAGGAGTGTCCACTCTCTTTATAGTGGTTGCAAGTAGGATTCGTTTCCCGGCAAAACTTTGCTGCGTGTCCGAACTGCTGGCAATTGAAGCACCTGGTGACTATTGTGAAATCTCTAACAGGGCATGATGTCCAATTGATGAAAATTCGGCTCTGATTAATTATTAATATTTCTTATGCTAGCGGGTAGTTCCAAGATGTAGTTACAAGTGGGAAGATCTTTTTTACCCGATTTATGGCTTAATTTGATGCACTCAAGGAAGGACTCACGAGTTATATGCGGTAACTTGTCTGATAGGTTCTGCTCGTAAATACAGTCGAATACTTCCTTTTCAGTAAGGGCTACGGGGACACCAACGACAGCTATCCTAGGGCGGCGTTTAGAAGGTTCTTCTATTGTAAGGCCCGATGATACCAGTTTTTCCGAGTTCTTGAGTTTATCAATATCGCCTTTATTTTCGGTGCTAATCAGAACGCCCCCATTCTTTACTTTTTTCAGGCCACGGACATGAAGCTTAAGTTGTTCTGGGGAGATGATCTTTTGGACAAGTGACTTGGTGTCGTCACTTGTTTGGGTCTTATCGCTCGAATAAATGGCGACTGATCTCAAATTAGCAGGACGGACGAAGTTATCCGTACCTTTCTTCACCATGCTAGCGTAAGAAGTATTCATCGATGGATTCAACTTAGCCTCTACAACCTCTCTGAACTGCTAAAGAGAGTTCACAACATTCTGGTGAGCCTGAAGGTGTTGGATTGTGGTATGAGCCTGGATCGTTTTTGACTTCAAAGATTGGTATAAAACGGCCATCTGAGAAGTCCCACTGGAGACTTTCCGGCAGAGAGTGGTAACTCGAAGCTTCTGATCCGAGTTCATTTTAGTTTGAGTTCAAACTTCGTTCAGAAGCCCATCTATAGATCCTAACCACTTCTGGATCTCCGACGTACTGATGACTTCAGTCGGCAATTCTTTTTCCGCGGGTGCTGGTGGGTTTGGGGCGCTCGGTGGTACTGGTTGGGTAGGCGTCGGCGGTGGACTTCGTCGTAGTAATTGGCTACGTACGACCAAACGGGCTCGATCCTGGGTTGGACATTCTACCAGAAACACTTTATTTAGTGTTTATAAAAACTATTTAGTTCATCTTGCTTAATCGGTAAAACCTACTGACACACGCGACACACTTTAATGTTACACTGACGGAGCAATAATTATATTTATTTATTGTAATTGCTATTACATAATAATCAATTACAGAAAACACGTCCGCTTTGTCTCGCGTCTCGTAAAGCCAGTCAAAGTACCTATATAAAAGCAGTACCTATATAAAAAAGTAAGTAAGTACCTATATAAAAGCATTCTTCTAACAAACAGACCGACCGTATCTGTATGCTCCCGGACTGACACCGCCAATGCTGGAGACAAATCAGCAGGCTGGGCAGGTCACCGAGACAGGCCTAAAATAACACTGTCGTGACAATCAGGGCTCGTTCCTGGAGGTTGGCTGGATAAGATAGTATTTACCTACATAATAAAAAACAGAAACAATCTTCTAAACTTCTCAGTTCAGCCACTAATTTAAAATCATTACTTAAAATAGCGTCATCTGTTGACTTACTGCAACTCTACACACGACCGCAGACAAATAGCTTCTTTACAAATGACGATAGATGACACTGTGAAATGTAACATTTTTAATTAATTGAAGTTTTACTGTTGGAAAAAATGTAATATACAATGTAAATAATATTTATGCAATATAAAAAATCATTTAAACAAAAAAGGAAAAAAAAAACCGGTAAAACCGAAATCATTTTGTACACCGTCGTCGCGCGTCGCGTACCTACATAAAAAAAAGTTATACACAAACAACATGGTGGATCAGCTGTTTTCATTTTTCTCCAATCTGAATTTGTTTTCATAAAACGAAGCCTTGTTATGGTCTCATAGCCATGTGTGAATTAAAATGGGCTCAATCGCATCGGTGCTGCAATGGCATTGTCAGACGTGCGGCCAGATCAATCCAACAGAGAGTGTGAAGTGTTTAAAATGTGGTACAAAGCGAGTATCGAGTCATGACAGTGGAGTATTTAAAGAAAATTGTAGAGATTCGTCGCCGGAATATACATCGCGAACTGGAAAAAGCGAAGGAACTACACCTGGCTCTGAAGCGATCGTCATACCGACTGATAATAGCTTTAACAGGTGTGTTTTTTTTTCTTGGAACTATCACCGTCTTTCAGTCTCTGTCAGTAAATTATCGATTTTTCGTGACCCGTATTTTAGGTTATATTTCTATTGTATTTCATTGTTGTGCGCAGTAGAAGCGAGTTCATTAACTAAATTAGATGTTTACGTGCACTTTTGGGTATTTGTGTGTCAGCAATTGTGTTAAAAATGTGATTCTATGTGTCGGTTTATCGCGATGTATATAGGTATGTATTGTGGGCAGTTTCGACTAATGGATTGATAATTTCGTTACAATCCCACCTTGGGTAGTATTTTAACGTATTTAAGAATAGATTTTCTGTGAACAACATCACTAGGAATAGTGTTCAATGTAAGTATTGATAGCAAAAAAATATATTTCTATCTTTGTACTTATTGTTGGAAAAAAATCAATTAAAAAGTGCTTATCAAACTACATCACATAGTTAAATGTTACAATTATCATAACTCACTCAATTACACACTTGGATAATGTCAGATTCCCATTTTCTTGGCCAAATCAGTAAGAATTTGCATAACCTTTGTTTGAACTGTCTTCAACACATCTTTGAATATAATTTTACTAACAAATTTTTGGCTTCCAATATTCTTACACATAAATGGATGCAATAGTAAGACGAAACAATACATTTTGAGTAATAAAATAAAGCATAATTTTTGTCAATCACAAATTTGTTTGTTCTGTGTATTTGAATAAGTTAATATCAACAGAATCCTCATCTGCACACTGTGAAATTTTTTGTAGTGAAACAATGTTTACCAAGAGGAGTAACTGTTCTGGAGGTCACATTTGGAGTTACTCTATATAAAATACTAGTGCAATACTGTATCTGGCTGGAGACATGAACCAGACTCCAAAAAAGTTGGGATGCATAATTTAATTCCGCCAAGCCCGTTCCATCATCGAACTACAAGACGAACGGCGATGCGCCACCGGTACACGGTGGACATCCCACCCACACACACAAAACGTTTTGGGAACACATTCATAATGCGTACAGCTAAGGAGTGGAATTCCCTGCCGGAGTCTGTGTTTCCCGGTAGCTACAACCTGGGAGTTCTTAAGTCAAAAGTGAATAGGTTACTTCTAGGCAAGCATGCTCCATCTTCGACCACATCATCACTTACCATCAGGTGAGGTGGTGGACAAGCGCATGCCTATTAATAGTAAAAGAAAAAATACAGCTAGGCACAAAATATACTAAAACTGTGTTAATTTTTTTTGTGTTTGTGACAAAGCGAAGTAAACTCTTGTAGCTAGATATCAAAACCAGAACTGCCTTAATATATTATACAGGTATAAAATAATTAAACCAGCTTTTTTAGCTTTTGTTTTTTTTTAAATTAGAATATCCCTACCTATACTAATATTAAAACGCTCCAGAGTTTCTTTGGTTGAATGCGCTAATCTCAGAAACTCCTGGTTCCAATTGAAAAATTCTTTTAGTGTTGAATTGCCCTTTTATTGAGGAAGGCCAAAAGCTATATAACATCACGCTATGACCAACAGGAGCAGAGTATTAATGAATAATGTAAAGCACATGAAGTTGCCTGGGTCAGCTAGTTTATGACATTAAGTATTGTACATTGAAGTTAATGAACGGAAATGGTTAATTATTTGATATGCAAAATGTAGTGTAATTTATTCAGAGGTATTGTTGCTGAAAGGATATACCTATTACTAGCGAACCGCCCCGGCATCACACGGGTGCAAATGTTATTTAGCCTTAATACATAGAACATCTAATTACCAGAGTCAATAATATTGTGGTTCAGACTGAAATAAAAAGTGCAATAGACAACTGTCAACAACATCTGCTCTCAGATGTATACCAGTTCGGGACATCTCTACCTTCGTTATAATTAGTTGGTTCCATTATAATTACTCACTTTAATTTTAAGATATCTCCTAAGATATTCATCCAAATTAAATGGTGTGAATGGCAATTTGGCTCTAGTTTAAATACTCAAGATGACTAACATATTTATTAAGATAAGGATTTGTACTATATTGGTGAAAACACCTCTGCAAATGAAGCAGTATTTTATAACAAAATTGAACATAGGCTATCGCAGACTTTTTCTTATGTATTGATGTGGTATCTAAAACTATTGGACATTGTTTTGTTCTATCATCAATGGTTTTCGCAGCGCATGCAATGTAAAGAATTTTTTAGATAATTTTTTTCTGATCTTTATATATCAGCCAATTTAAACAAAAGCTTTACAAATTATAGCCTAAAACCTTTCTCAAGAACCACTCTATCTATTAAAAAAAACCTGCATCAAAATCAGTTGCTTAGTTTTAAAGATCTAAGCATACATAGGGACAGACCGACACGGGAACAACTTTGTTTTATACCATGTAGTGATTGTGACTGTTACATGGTGCCCTTGCTGGCATAATAATTTACATCTAGATTGGAGTGTAGTTTACATTCGCTAATGATAACTGAACTAAATTACTATTCTTCTAATTAATTATTATATGAGTATATGATTAAGGTACCAACAATTAACAATACGTTTTGTGAAGTGATTTGTGTTGCCCGATAATGCAAATCATGCTTTAATGTTCACGGAGGCCTATGACAAGCCGTGGTTCACTTATTACTTAAAGACCCCAGGTTGTTGCTATCTGGAAACAGACTCAAAAAGGATTTCCACTCCTTAGATGTACGCACAATGAAAGTGTTCCGATTTTTTTTTTTTTTTTTTTGTGTCGATGGGTGACCATCTTAACGCACCGAGTTTCCTCCGTGCCTCGGAAAGCTCGTTAGGCCGTTGGTCCCGGCTGTCATTTGTAGACGCCTCGCAATTTCTGTATCCACCCAAAAATGGGACGCAGACGAAGTCGCAAGGGTCATTAATGTTGGTGTGTGTTGTTACAGCGGATGGTCGTGCGTGGGCTCTGCCCCCGAGGCGTCGCGCGCGTGGCGTTGCGCGTGCGGCCTGCGCAACGTGTCCGCCGCGTGGCGTTGCGCCGCCTGCGACGCTCTCGCGCCACACGCGCCTGTCTACAGGTACACATCATCATTAGGCATTTGTCTCATCGCCGGCAAGGGAGTAGCTATCGACCATTTGCTCGCTGAGGAAAGGGAAAAAAAGATATAGATCTCGTGTGAGTAAAAGAGACACATACATATATAGTCGATAGCTGGCTGTTCACACTGCAGGCGAGCGGCTGATACCTCGAGTTGATCGCAGCGACAAGTGCTATCAAAGATTGTACGCGCTCAGCGACACTCGCTCGGCGATGCTCGCTTGGCGGTCGGAACTCACCGAACAGCGATAATTTCTACCTATAGTGCGGGCTGGAGCGAGTATTGCGAGTAAAAGCCCGTCACACAAAAGCACTCGCTGAAAGCCGAGCGTCAAAACTATCGAAATTTTTCACTCGCTACTCGCTGATCGCCAACTGTTTCGAGTTTCAAGAGATTCACAACTCGCTGATCACCGGCGCTGAGACAAGTACCTTAGCCCACTGGATACAGGCCTCCCTCTTAAACAATGCGAATTTTAAGTGTTGCTATGTGTGTATGTGTGGTGTTGTTTACCATATGAATGGTAGAAGAGATAGAACTGAGAGCCTCCCCTCAAATGTCGCCGCATCGACCGTGCCTGTGCGCATCGCATCCAACTCCATGATTCCCGCGCCTTCACCGGCGGCCTAATTGTGTATCCCCTAACATAACAGCCATATCAGGTCTGCATTCCCCGTAAGAGTTAGTTAGAAGGTAAATTTCATCATCATAACAGCACAACAGATGGCCACAGAACAGATGGTCGATGGGGCCGAAAAGTTTTGGAGTGGCGACCGCGTACCGGAAGCCGCAACGTTAGAAGATCTTCCACAAGGTGGACCGATGACCTGGTGAGGTCGCGGGTGGCCGATGGATGCGAGAAGCACAGGACCGGCTTTGTGGCGACACTTGGGGGAGGCCTATTTCCAGTATTGGACGTCTTTATGCTGATAAACTTAGTGTTAAAAATTAGTGTTTTTTTAGACCACAGTGCTCTGACGTGTCGCAGATATCTCTACAGTTCAACAGTTTTTTTTACCGTTTATAGAGCATTCTCTAGATAAGCATTCTTGATTTGTTTTTGAGTGACTTCTGGGTCATCATGTTATTGTTCGCTTGAGGTTTTGGTCGTACCTCTACGACTGACTGAATTGTCGTGAGTTGACGTTTTGTTCATCAATTTCACTCGCCGCGAAAATATCGCCTTGTGGAGACTTTCAAAGCTTTGATATAGAATGAAGTGGCAGGACAATAATATCACCATAAGACACCCGCACGTGGAGGTGGTACTTATGGACCGATGTTGTATTTTTTTTGTGGATAGGAAGCCATCAAATTTCTCTATCCGCTTTGGGTGGACTAAGGAGGGAGTGTCAGACTTTTACTCAAACTCACCCGTGTTCCTACAGTTACCCTTTGCGTTCCAGGTCCGCGGTAACTCTTTTGAACAATACCTCAAGACTGATGGTCGAGGCTTACTACTCGTCGTATGTATTTGTAAAATTATAGTTTGTGTGGTTTTGTGTGGGAAAACAACCGTAATTACAATGCTTGGCAGTTGGATTGATGATAATAATGGTCATTAACATACTTTGTGGTTATAGAAGCCCATGAAGTGTATTGTGAGAGTTTAATCTCTCAAGTTTGGCTTGCTGAAGCGTTTTAACAATGTTGTTGATCTGTTTCAGGCTGTCTGATGATGAGGATCAAGCTTCAGGGATGACGGACAAAGAAAAGTCTGCTAAAGGTATGTTCTGAATGTATCGACTCAGTAATCGAACCCAGGGTGTAACGAAAAGCTGTGGTGGTGATTCTAAAATGTTCCTTGCTAGACTGATGACATTTTTTGAAGAAAATTTTTCATCTATATGCGCAATTTTTAAAATATGACGACCTTTTCGTTAAACCTTGTAGGGATTTGAATTCAGAATTCATGATAATATCAAAAACAAAAACTCCATTTAAAACAAAGAGGATAGCATCCCGTCGCAGTACGTTATTTTTTTTTTTCGCGGCGTTTATCTAACATGCATATATGGGTAGGGGACACTTCTACCAACAAAAAATGTTAGCCAAATGTTGCCGAGATATTTCGAGATAAATTCACCATGTCATAACATGACTACCATTAAAAATTACTTAATTACTTGCTTCTGCTACAATAGTTCTATGCCCTGTATTAAACTTTCAAAATTCTCCTGTATTTTGTTTCAAATGCCTTTATTCTTCTTTCCAGACAACACTATGATAAGGTCCAATACTCTAGCAGTCCCATCATCGTATAAGCCCACGACGAGTTACTCTGATGGCAGACGTCTAAATCTCGACCTCCAGTCCCTCCGTTTATCTCCCACGCAGCTTACAGACCACGCGCATGGAGTCACCAGGTCCCTCTCTCACGGCTCAGTGATTCACTCCCAGCAAAAGTGGTGGAAGGTCGACGAGACTGGTCGAGGGACTATTAACAGACCCACCAGTTTAATGGTCTCTGAAAGATACGGCCAGTCGAACCCTCGGGAATCATTCCTCAGGAGTCTACACACGGTGACCAGGAGACCGAAGAAATGTAATGAGAGCAAGTCGAATTGGGAGCTCAATTATGTCAAGGAATACCAAAGGGAGCAGAGTAGGGGTCTCCATTTGAAGAAGTGGTCGTGTAGTAAGTGCACTTTAGAAAATTCTGGCATCAGGACGCATTGTGAAGCCTGTCTTTCGCCTAGAGTGTCTCCTTTAGCGAGAATTCCTAACGCCAGAGGTCTGAGTGTGACCACTTTGGGAAGGCATGAAACTGCTGCGGGCAGGGGAGATGGGGCTACGTCACTTCCGACTTCCGGAGGCGTCATGATCACGGTCCCTGATTGGCCGACGGGAAGCACAACTTTGGGAGCGTCCTTTCGTAGATCTATAAGCGCGCAGAACTCCCCAGAAATCCGCCCGACGTATCGGCGGTCGTTCTCGGAGCAAACGAATGCCGAACGCCCAGTTGGTAAGGTGATATCGAGTCGAAGGAGTTTGAACGACTACCAGAAGTCTTTAGCGAGCTACTGCAACAGTTTACCGAAGCCTGACGGCCGGAAAGACCCGAAGATTGACGAAAACAGTGTCGAGCTAATCGACAAGGAGTGTAGTTGGGATACCAACGCCGAAGGAGTGATATACGCACTGCCAAATAAGGGAAAATATAAGGACTTGAATCTCCAGTTACAAGTGAACAATAACGGGACCCGATATTCGTATGTTTCGGTCCAAGACACGAAGACAGTGATGAGTAATTCGCAGAATGAGGCTTTATACTCGAACGATATCAGTGACGGGGACTATGCTCGAATAGATGAGCTTTTAGGTGCTGAGAATTGCATTTCGCCAGTGAATGACGTAGCTTCTAATATAAGGACGTCCCATATAGGGCCGTCGAGGGAGACTAAAGTATTTAATATGCTGCCATCTGTGGGGAAAGTTTCCCATAATCCGAGGGAGCAGAGTAAAGTGCCTTCGACACAGCAACAAGCCACGTGAGTCTTAAATATCTTCTACCTATAATTTGTATGCCCCTATTGGCCAGTTAACACTTTGTTAAAATAGGTCTTAATTACATATAGGTTCTACGTATACCCGTTAAAAATCCATTGAATTTTTTGACTTAGAAGCCTCCTAACTTTAAAAATACATAAAACATTTTCGTGAATTGACCAAAACGTGACTCATGAAGTCAACGTTTTATTAAACAAAAACGGTCCTTAGATAGATACAAATACATGTTCATATTAAATTTCTACCAGCCATCTTCAAATCATCATCATCATCATCATCCTATGAGCCGAAAGTCGTCCACTGTTGGACATAGGCCTCCCCCATAATGGGGGGGGGGGGGTTGCCATAATCGCCACGCTTGGCAGGCGGATTGGCGATCGCAGTGTATTGTGTTGAGTTTTATAGAGAGTGCTGCTGCCCATTCTCTGGCGAGTCCCTTAGTCGCCTCTAACGCCACCCACGGGAAGTGATGGGATGGTATTATTCTTTTACGGCACCGACCGACACCATACGACCGATGCCATCGTCTACGTTTACGGATTAAAATAAATAAATCTTAAGTTCCTTAAGGCCAAATTCTACATAAAATTAAATAAAGATGTCATTGTTATTGAATTTTAATTTGACTAAAATTGCCTATTCTATTTCTGTCTCTTTCTTGTAGATAGTAAAAGAAAGAGCCAAGACTATATCAGGTGTGAAATTAGGTTAGGAAGAAGTATTTTATTGTCGTAAAGGTCTATGATTCATTTGATGGCGTGCTCAGATGAATGTAACATGCAATCCATTGAATTGATATTATAATCCCTTGGTCACTTGTGAAGTCACGCAAGTGACCTCATTGAACAGAACACGTAAAGCTAAGTTTGTTTTCTGTAGCATATTATATTATGTATAGACGCAGTTTGTATGGTTATAAAAAAATGGTATAACGTTTGTTGTTAAAACATACACATAGATTGCTGTGTTATGGTCCATATCGTTTCAGACAATAGGATTTGATTTTTTAAACAAATTCTTCAAAAAGGAGTAGGTTCGAAGTTCGGCTGTATGTATTTTTTTTTAGTATGTTCATCGATTTCTCCGCCAATAGCGGACCGATTTTTAAATATTTTATTTTATTTGAAAGCCTATTTCATAAATTGCGTGTGACGTCTCGCAAGTCACGCCATAGAGAACATGCTCCATCCTGTACATGCGACGTTTAGCGTGACAAGGATAGAAGAATAACATAACAAAAGCGCGTATTTCCTTCTTTCTGCAAATCGTACTAGATATTTTAGTAACACGTTTAAAATAAGTTTCATTCATTCACCCTCATCTGGTTAAACGCGCGAATTAAAACTCTTTGGTAAATGAATGAAAAGTCAAAATATAATTTTGTGTTGTCTCGTTCCCAACACATAACATCGTCTACCTCGAAGTTCGTGGTTAGTATAGGAAGTTGTTTAAAGGTTGTCTTTTGTAACTCTTGACCTTAAAAAAGTGCTGATTCACAGCCTATTTTAAATAATTTAGGGCATGCCTTGATTGTAATGTCCGTTGTGTATTACAAATAGTCGCGGGAGGCAAATGTTTGCGTACTACGCTCGATGGGACATAATATATCTCACATTCGTGTTAATAAAGTCAGGGTTGTTCCAGGGTAATTCATTGTTTACCACTTTTTTCATCACCACGTTCAACTTTAGGCCCAATTTACATTGCCGCGAAACAGAAACGTCAATTTTTCATAGAAGTAATATGTGCATTATGTTGTGGAGATAAGGGTGAATTTGCCATTTAAGTTTTAGATTGATGCTTTCGTTTCGCAGCAATGTAAATTGAGCCTTAGTGCTCATCGATGGGAAACGCGCGGGTATTAAGGTAGGAGTGGGTGCGGGAACGGTTAGGTGGCAACGAGACTTACCTGGTTACTGGCGGGAAGTGGTTTTTTCAGAAGTTACAAGCTATGGACGAAGATTTATTGATATTAATTAGATAGCTCAATATTGCTGCACTTTCATGACACTTGATTTTTAATACTCGAGAGAATGTGCACGAATTAAATTCACTACCGGAGTAGAGTAGTAGGGACTCCATTTTCAGCACTTAGACTCCCATTCGATCCGTTGTGCGTAGTACTACGGAATAGAAACGTAATTACCGCGCGTTCTGACGCTCAGTGTCGCCGCTAGTCGGTCGCAATAGGCGGTTTTTTTTCCTTGATATTTCGCAACCGCTGTCGCCACTGAAACCCTTCACTCGCCAGACGATTAAATTTCCTTATTTTATGACTTCTATTTTCTATATATACAGTCGCGAGAGTCGTATGTGGCAGTGCAGCGAGTGTTGGTTCGCGTACAACGCCTGGTGGGCCCGCTGCTGCGACGTGTGTCGCTCAGGAAGACCACCACACGCCGCTGTGACGTTAGCCACCAGGGACGTTGTTGATGCGCCTCACAACAGGTGAGCTATCATCATCTGTCAGTAACTTTTCTCACTGGGATGGTGTTGGCGCGCTGCTGCGACGTGTGTCGCTCAAGACGGCCGCCGCACGGTGCTGTGACGCTAGCCACCAGGGACGTTGTTGATGCGCCTCACAACAGGTGAGCTATCATCATCTGTCAGTAACTTATCTCACTGGGATGGTGTTGGCGCGCTGCTGCGACGTGTGTCGCTCAAGACGGCCGCCGCGCGGTGCTGTGACGCTAGACACCAGGGATGTTGTTGATGCGCCTCACAACAGGTGAGCTATTATCATCTGTTAGTAACTTGTCTCACTGGGATGGTGTTGGCGCGCTGCTGCGACGTGTGTCGCTCAAGACGGCTGCCGCACGGTGCTGTGACGCTAGCCACCAGGGACGTTGTTGATGCGCCTCACAACAGGTGAGCTATTATCATCTGTTAGTAACTTGTCTCACTGGGATAGTGTTGGCGCGCTGCTGCGACGTGTGTCGCTCAGGGCGACCGCCACACGGTGCTGTGACGGTAGCCACCAGGGACGTTGTTGGTGCGCCTCACAACAGGTGAACTATTATCATCTGTTAGAAACTTGTCTCACTGGGATAGTGTTGGCGCTTCTGCGACGTGTGTCGCTCAGGGCGGCCGCCACACGGTGCTGTGACGTTAGCCACCAGGGACGTTGTTGATGCGCCTCACAACAGGTGAGCTATAATCATCTGTCAGTAACTTATCTCACTGGGATAGTGTTGGCGCTTCTGCGACGTGTGTCGCTCAAGACGGCCGCCGCACGGTGCTGTGACGCTAGCCACCAGGGACGTTGATGCGCCTCACAACAGGTGAGCTATCATCATCTGTTAGTAACTTATCTCACTGGGATGGTTGTTCTGAAAACTTGTGCGCCTGAGCTGTCTCCGATCTTGACACGCCTATTTCGCCTTTCGTTCGAGACTGGAAAAGTGCCGAAGGCTTGGAAGCAAACTAACGTGCAGCCCGTGCCCAAGAAGGGTAGTCGAGCTGACCCGTCGAATTATAGACCCATCTCGGTAACGTCCATACTCTGTAAGACTATGGAACGCGTGCTGAATCATAAGCTCCTGGCGTACCTAGAAGCGAATGATATCCTTAGTGACCGACAATACGGGTTTCGCCGACATCGGTCAACCGGGGATCTTCTAGCGTATGCCATTACATCTGGAGTGAGGCCATAGAGAAGCACGGGGAGGCACTGGCGGTCTCCCTTGACATCTCAAAGGCCTTCGACAGGGTCTGGCTCGATAGCCTTATTAGTAAGCTTCCTTCCTTCGGTCTGCCCGCCGGTTTGTGTGATTGGATCGCAGATTTCCTGAGGGATCGGTCTATCCGAGTGGTCATAGATGGCTGCTCGTCTGGACTGCTGGATATTAATGCCGGGGTTCCTCAGGGGTCGGTGCTTTCGGCAACACTGTTCTTGCTGCATATTACTGATCTGCTTAAACCCGGTACCTTTGGGTATGCAGACGACAGCACTGTTGCTGAGAGATACGTGTCCGACGCACGAGCTGGTGGGTCGCAGATCCGGTCTCTCCGGGAGGCAATGGTTGAGCGTTTGAACGTGTCCTTACAGGCTGTCTCTGAATGGGGCGATGCCAATCTGGTCAAGTTCAATGTTGCTAAGACCCAAGCGTGTCTACTTTCCGCCAAAAGGAGCCAATTCCGCCCAGCTCCATCTTTCCGCGGTGAAACCGTGCCGATAACCGACCATCTTGAGCTTCTTGGGGTTAAATTAACATCTACTCTCAATTTTGGCCCTTACATAGAGGCAAAAGCTCAAGTGGCTGCAAATAAGTTGGGGATTCTGGCTAAGGTGAGACGGTACTTCACGCCGGAACAGCTGCTCAAACTCTATCAAGCGCAAGTTAGATCGTGCATGGAATACTGCTCTCATCTTTGGGATGGATCTGCCAGATACCAGCTTGATGCCCTTGAGTCAATTGAGAAACGAGCCAAGAGGATCATCGGCAATGAGAGGCTCGTCGCTTCGAAGCTCCAAAGTCTTGAACATCGACGACGAGTTGCTAGCCTGTCGGTTTTTTATCGGTTGCATTTTGGGGAATGTGCGACGGAATTGCATAATTTAATTCCGCCAAGCCCGTTCCATCATCGGACCACAAGACGAACGGCGATGCGCCACCGGTACATGGTGGACATCCCACCCATACGCACAAAGCGTTTTGGGAACACATTCATAGTGCGTACAGCTAAGGAGTGGAATTCCCTGCCGGAGTCTGTGTTTCCTGATAGCTACAACCTGGCAGACTTTAAATCAAGAGTGAATAGGTTATTTCTAGGCAAGCGTGCTCCATCTTCGACCACATCCTCGCTTACCATCAGGTGAGATAGTGGTCAAACGCGTGCCTATCAATAGTAAAAAGAAAAAAAAAATGGTGTTGGCGCGCTGCGCCGTGACGCGAGTCACCAAGGAGGTGATCTATCATCATTTTAGGGTTACCTACATCACACTGGGATGTGTTTGACGAACGGTTTTACTGCAGAATCCTATAATTTAAGTCGCCGCTATGTTTCGTGCTGCTACCGTTACTAATTGAAAAAATCAAGGATATACAAGATATTGATTTGCATCCTAGTCAAATTCAAGGACGTAATTATGCTAATGATTCTCGACCCAAATCAACAATAAAATGGGTAGGTATTTTTTTTTCTTATTTACGGAAATCCGTAAGTGTGAACCAGCCTTATTTAAAAGCGGCCCGTCTGTTACTAGCCCTATAACCGCGCTTTCACACACAAACAAATGCAAACAACACATACACAACGCATACGGAAACGATCATTCAATAAATTCGTAGGTAATCAATTCCACCCCTGGTTGGGGTGGAATTGTGGAATCACGGTGCAGGTACTCTCCCGCGCAAGCTCCTAGCCCCCTCCGCCCCCGCGGCCCCGGAACTACCAGTGTGTTTGATGTCGCCAAAGCGCGCGTGCGCTTTGCGATTTCCGCTCTCGGACGTAGGTACAAAGTGCAAGATGACGGACAATTATTCAAATGTCGAGTTGGTAGAGATGGTCCGCCTGTATGCCATCAGTGGAGAGAGCTTACGTGGAGCCATCCGGATGTTCACGAAAGTGTTTCCCGCTCGGGAACCCCATCACAGAGCTTCATGGTGGCTTTCGACACTTTAAAAACAAATGTGTTAGTGTTACGTAAGCTAAAGGACAACCAGCTACGTTTTGCTCGATTGTGGAAAAGTGTGATGTGATGGTGGCAACTTTGAACAATACCTCCGGGTACCTAAGACCCACTGAACAAGTAGGTAATTTATTTATTTGTACATTTTTTAAATAGCTGTTAGCTGAAATACTGTTAAATATCAACAACAAATAAAAGCAGCGCTGATTAGTTATTGCCCGCTACCGTACTTTCAACTGATTATTTATGTCTTTTATGACAACCTCCTGAAATTTGATGAGGATGCAAAACAAAACCTTGTATAGAAATGCCAAGACATAGCCGCCAATGACATGCTTGTATAACCGAAAAGGTTTGCCAGTGGTGTGCCCAAAAGTACGCCCATAAGTAATAACTGTAAGTCGTCTTGTGACAATTCACTGTCGCATTAAAAATTATACTTACAACGATCATTTTCTAAGTTAAAAAAATTGTTTTTCCTCTCCAATCGAACCCCTTCAAGCTTACGAACCAACAAGACATTATTTAATATGTTTCATTATATTTCCACAGTACACGACCAACCATACCGACCTCAGAAGCGTGTAGCAGTAGCAAGGTGGAGTTGAACAGAGAACCTAAGAAGTTGACCGTACCGATAGCATCGCTGGACCATGACTTGAACAGCGATGAACTGCTGTTTGCCGTCGGTAAGTCCTTAGATACTAACTTTTATACTAAAAATTAGTGTAGCTAATCCCGCCATCTCATTTTGGCCAAATAAATTTTACCAAAATCATCATCATAACAGCCGAAAGACGTCCACTGCTGGACATAGGCCTCCCCCCAAATTGGGGGTGGGGGGGAGGTGTTGCCATAATCACCAAGCTTGGCAGGCAGGTTGGCGATTGCTGTGTATGGTGTTGCGTTTTACAGAGAACGCTGCTGCCTATTCTCTGGTGAGTCCCTTAGTCGCCTCTTACGACACCCACGGGAAGTGATGGGCATTACTTGTCCGTATGGTGTCGGCCGATGCAATAAAAGAATAAATCTTATAAAAAAAACAATTTTAGATCCTTATTTAAGAAGTTTACATTTTGCCATTTTTAATATTTTCGTACAATTCTGCACAGATACAACGCCGGCGCCGAGTCCCGCAGTGATAACGTGGTCGTGTACTCGCTGTACGTTAGTCAACGAGTCCACAGCAGCTTCTTGCGCCGCCTGCGCAGGCTCCAGACCACAGCCGCACAACTTTTGGTTAGTAACTAGATATCTATATAAGTAATAGTGATAACGTGGTCGTGTACTCGCTGTACGTTAGTCAACGAGTCCACAGCAGCTTCTTGCGCCGCCTGCGCAGGCTCCAGACCACAGCCGCACAACTTTTGGTTAGTAACTAGATATCTATATCAGTAATAGTGATAACGTGGTCGTGTACTCGCTGTACGTTAGTCAACGAGTCCACAGCAGCTTCTTGCGCCGCCTGCGCAGGCTCCAGACCACAGCCGCACAACTTTTGGTTAGTAACTAGATATCTATATCAGTAATAGTGATAACGTGGTCGTGTACTCGCTGTACGTTAGTCAACGAGACCACAGCAGCTTCTTGCGCCGCCTGCGCAGGCTCCAGACCACAGCCGCACAACTTTTGGTTAGTAACTATCTTTCTATATCAGTACTAGTCATAACGCGGTCGTGTACTCGCTGTACGTTAGTCAACGAGTCCACAGCAGCTTCTCGCGCCGCCTGCGCGGGCTCCAGACCACAGCCGCACAACTTTTGGTAAGTAACTATCTATATCAGTACTAGTGATAACGTGGTCGTGTACTCGCTGTACGTTAGTCAACGAGTCCACAGCAGCTTCTTGCGCCGCCTGCGCAGGCTCCAGACCACAGCCGCACAACTTTTGGTAAGTAACTATCTATATCAGTACTAGTGATAACGTGGTCGTGTACTCGCTGTACGTTAGTCAACGAGTCCACAGCAGCTTCTTGCGCCGCCTGCGCGGGCTCCAGACCACAGCCGCACAACTTTTGGTAAGTAAATATTCTATATCAGTACTAGTGATAACGTGGTCGTGTACTCGCTGTACGTTAGTTAACGAGTCCACAACAGCTTCTTGCGCTGCCTGCGCGGGCTCCAGACCACAGCCGCACAACTTTTGGCAAGTAAATAATCTATATCAGTACTAGTGATAACGTGGTCGTGTACTCGCTGTACGTTAGTCAACGAGTCCACAGCAGCTTCTTGCGCCGCCTGCGCGGGCTCCAGACCACAGCCGCACAACTTTTGGTAAGTAAATATTCTATATCAGTACTAGTGATAACGTGGTCGTGTACTCGCTGTACGTTAGTTAACGAGTCCACAGCAGCTTCTCGCGCCGTCTGCGCGGGCTCCAGACCACAGCCGCACAACTTTTGGTTAGTAACTATCTATCTATATCAGTACTAGTGATAACGTGGTCGTGTACTCGCTGCACGTTAGTCAACGAGTCCACAGCAGCTTCTTGCCCCGCCTGCGCAGGCTCCATACCACAGCCACACAACTTTTGGTAAGTAAATTATCTGTATCAGTACTAGTGATAACGTGGTCGTGTACTCGCTGTACGTTAGTCAACGAGTCCACAGCAGCATCTCGCGCCGCCTGCGCGGGCTCCAGACCACAGCCGCACAACTTTTGGTAAGTAACTATCTATATCAGTACTAGTGATAACGTGGTCGTGTACTCGCTGTACGTTAGTCAACGAGTCCACAGCAGCTTCTTGCGCCGCCTGCGCAGGCTCCAGACCACAGCCGCACAACTTTTGGTAAGTAACTATCTATATCAGTACTAGTGATAACGTGGTCGTGTACTCGCTGTACGTTAATCAACGAGTCCACAGCAGCTTCTTGCGCCGCCTGCGCGGGCTCCAGACCACAGCCGCACAACTTTTGGTAAGTAATAACTAATCTATATCAGTACTAGTGATAACGTGGTCGTGTACTCGCTGTACTTTAGTCAACGAGTCCACAGCAGCTTCTTGCGCCGCCTGCGCCGGCTCCAGACCACAGCCGCACAACTTTTGGTAAGTAACTATTTATCTATGTCAGTACTAGTGATAACGTAGTCGTGTACTCGCTGTACGTTAGTCAACGAGGCCACAGCAGCTTCTTGCGCCGCCTGCGCGGGCTCCAGATCACAGCCGCACAACTTTTGGTAAGTAACTATCTATCTATATCAGTACTAGTGATAACGTGGTCGTGTACTCGCTGCACGTTAGTCAACGAGTCCACAGCAGCTTCTTGCCCCGCCTGCGCAGGCTCCATACCACAGCCACACAACTTTTGGTAAGTAAATTATCTATATCAGTACTAGTGATAACGTGGTCGTGTACTGGCTGTACGTTAGTCAACGAGTCCGCAGCAGCTTCCCCGCCTGCGCAGGCTCCATACCACAGCCACACAACTTTTGGTAAGTAAATTATCTATATCAGTACTAGTGATAACGTGGTCGTGTACTCGCTGTCAACGAGTCCACAGCAGCTTCTCGCGCCGCCTGCGCGGGCTCCAGACCACAGCCGCACAAATTTGGTTAGTAACTATCTATCTATATCAGTACTAGTGATAACGTGGTCGTGTACTCGCGTACGTTAGTCAACGAGTTTGTTTGTATTTACATTTCAGGTCGTGTAGTTCCTGCACGCTACAGAACCCTCTGTCGGCGAACCTTTGCCTCGCGTGCAAGACGCCGCCGGTACCCAAACATGGACTCGCTCAGCTCACAGTACCGGTGACCGAAGCCAACCATAGTGCTTGTGAGTATTAACCCTTATACTTATTCCGGACCATGAGTTTTGACGATTTTCTCATTTTAACTTATTTACTTGACTTACTAAATAATCACTTTCTTTGTTCACTTAGTTAATTTACTGAAAGTACACTATTGGTCTTAGCGTGATGATTTATAGCCTATAGCCTTCCTCGATAAATGGGCTATCTAACACTGCAAGAATTTTTCAAATCGGACCGGATCGGAGTAGTTCCTGAGATTAGCGCGTTCAAGCAAACAAACTCTTCAGCTTTATATATATTAGTATAGATTGTTCCAGTCCATCCAAAAGTTTGTCTGTTAGATATCGCTGGCAGCGATGAGACCGCCACTGTGCCCATGAAATTCAGTTTAAAAAAAAGAGAAACGTAACTATTTTGGTGTACAATAATAGTACACCGAGGGGATAAAGCTGTGTCTTATGTCACGGGCGTCATTTTCAATCTCGAACGTGGTAAAATGTTCCTGAGTTTATTCTCGCGTCTAGCGATCGGAGTTCAGAGTTTTAACTGATCGCGGAACGAGGGAGTGCGAATGTTTAGTCGAGTTCCAAATTCAATCCACATAATTGATTTCCGGGCAATAATATTATTCTTACCTTCATTACATCCCTTGAGCAATAATTAATTACTTTAGATAAGCTTAACATGATATATTTGACGTTTTCGTGCAGGTGATGTAAAAAGTATATTGTATATATGTATTGTATCTTGTATGTATTGCTACATGTCATAATGTTGGTATCCCCAGCGGGCCGCAGCCCGTCTCCCAGACGCAGCTCCCGCAACACGCCCGCGCTACCTCGCCGAGCGTCGCGGCACAAGACTCCGCCGCCCGAGCCCAAGTATGTTAACCTCAGGTATGTCAACTGTCTATCCCGTGTCTCCATTTCCGGGAGTTGAGCCGCTTTAATCTAAAGTCACACTACGGGTTTTTCCCGCCGCGGTTAACGCACTGCCGCAAAACCGTCCAAAAAGTACGGGAATCAGTCGCGGAAAAAAACTTGACTCAAAAATCACACTATTAAAAAACGCGTCGGTTTACCCGCAGTACGGCTTAGCCCTTTGTCCTTTCATATTTTGCTAATGTCTCTCGGCACTCATCGCATTTCCGAATATAAATGATCGCTAATTCCCATGTTCATCAATGATTACATTTACCGTGTATAATAATTTGAATTCAGAGAGGAGCTCGTGGCTAAATAATAACAGCCGCACGGGTCGTTCTTGAAGGTTAAGCAACGCTTGCCAAGGTTGGTCTGTGGATGGGTGACCATCTTAACATAACGAGTTTCCTCCGTGCCTCGGAAAGCACGTTAAGCCGTTGGTCCCAGTTGTCATTTGTAGATCTTTGGCAGTCGTTACGGATAGTCAGAAGCCAGTTAATCTGACTCCAGTCTTGCCATGAAGTACCGTGTTACCCAGTTAATGGGTTGTGGAGGTCTGGTAGGCAGCCGCTCCACGTAAAACACTGGTATTCAGCTGAATCCGGTTTGACTGGAAGCCGACCCCAATGTAGTTGGGAAAAGGCTAGGCAGATGATGAATAATTTGAATTCAGAACAAAGTTTACAGCTCTATATAGTTTAGACGGAAATCAAAACTAAAGAACAATAAAAATTAATTTGATTCTGAATTCAAATTATTATAAACGATAAATCGAATAACTTTTGTATTGGATGATTGCCGAGGGACATTAAGAAAATAATTTACATCTATCGTGCCTTATCAGACGATACGTGGGTGTCAAACATGGCCGATGGCGCGATTTTCAGTGGCCTGTCTGAGTGCTTAAGATGGTTGCGCCAGGGTAGCCCGCGAAATTCAAATTTTCTTACGTTTTTTGCACTTTGCAAGTTAGTGTTAAATTATATGTTGATTAAAGTATGATTCGCGGGCGTAAGAATTATGTATTTTCAGACATATAACCATTAAAATTAGTAAAATAACTCCAATACCTCAAGTAATAGAGATGATTCAACAGTTTATAAACAATACTCTTCCTTTCCGCCTCAACAGACCAGAGACAACAGAATGGCCGTGCTCAGAGTGCACGTACGTGAACAGCGGCGGAGCGGCGGCGTGCGAGATGTGCCAGTCGCCCAGGACGAGGCTGCTGCCCGCCGCGCCCGACCAGCCGACCTTAGACGATGAGGACTCGCGTAAGTACTAACCTGAGACAACAGAATGGCCGTGCTCGGAGTGCACGTACGTGAACAGAGATGTGCCAGTCGCCCAGGACGAGGCTGCTGCCCGCCGCGCCCGACCAGCCGACCTTAGACGATGAGGACTCGCGTAAGTACTAACCTGAGACAACAGAATGGCCGTGCTCGGAGTGCACGTACGTGAACAGAGATGTGCCAGTCGCCCAGGACGAGGCTGCTGCCCGCCGCGCCCGACCAGCCGACCTTAGACGATGAGGACTCGCGTAAGTACTAACCTGAGACAACAGAATGGCCGTGCTCGGAGTGCACGTACGTGAACAGAGATGTGCCAGTCGCCCAGGACGAGGCTGCTGCCCGCCGCGCCCGACCAGCCGACCTTAGACGATGAGGACTCGCGTAAGTACTAACCTGAGACAACAGAATGGCCGTGCTCGGAGTGCACGTACGTGAACAGAGATGTGCCAGTCGCCCAGGACGAGGCTGCTGCCCGCCGCGCCCGACCAGCCGACCTTAGACGATGAGGACTCGCGTAAGTACTAACCTGAGACAACAGAATGGCCGTGCTCGGAGTGCACGTACGTGAACAGAGATGTGCCAGTCGCCCAGGACGAGGCTGCTGCCCGCCGCGCCCGACCAGCCGACCTTAGACGATGAGGACTCGCGTAAGTACTAACCTGAGACAACAGAATGGCCGTGCTCGGAGTGCACGTACGTGAACACAGATGTGCCAGTCGCCCAGGACGAGGCTGCTGCCCGCCGCGCCCGACCAGCCGACCTTAGACGATGAGGACTCGCGTAAGTACTAACCTGAGACAACAGAATGGCCGTGCTCGGAGTGCACGTACGTGAACAGAGATGTGCCAGTCGCCCAGGACGAGGCTGCTGCCCGCCGCGCCCGACCAGCCGACCTTAGACGATGAGGACTCGCGTAAATACTAACCTGAGACAACAGAATGGCCGTGCTCGGAGTGCACGTACGTGAACAGAGATGTGCCAGTCGCCCAGGACGAGGCTGCTGCCCGCCGCGCCCGACCAGCCGACCTTAGACGATGAGGACTCGCGTAAGTACTAACCTGAGACAACAGAATGGCCGTGCTCGGAGTGCACGTACGTGAACAGAGATGTGCCAGTCGCCCAGGACGAGGCTGCTGCCCGCCGCGCCCGACCAGCCGACCTTAGACGATGAGGACTCGCGTAAGTACTAACCTGAGACAACAGAATGGCCGTGCTCGGAGTGCACGTACGTGAACAGAGATGTGCCAGTCGCCCAGGACGAGGCTGCTGCCCGCCGCGCCCGACCAGCCGACCTTAGACGATGAGGACTCGCGTAAGTACTAACCTGAGACAACAGAATGGCCGTGCTCGGAGTGCACGTACGTGAACAGAGATGTGCCAGTCGCCCAGGACGAGGCTGCTGCCCGCCACGCCCGACCAGCCGACCTTAGACGATGAGGACTCGCGTAAGTACTAACCTGAGACAACAGAATGGCCGTGCTCGGAGTGCACGTACGTGAACAGAGATGTGCCAGTCGCCCAGGACGAGGCTGCTGCCCGCCGCGCCCGACCAGCCGACCTTAGACGATGAGGACTCGCGTAAGTACTAACCTGAGACAACAGAATGGCCGTGCTCGGAGTGCACGTACGTGAACAGAGATGTGCCAGTCGCCCAGGACGAGGCTGCTGCCCGCCGCGCCCGACCAGCCGACCTTAGACGATGAGGACTCGCGTAAATACTAACCTGAGACAACAGAATGGCCGTGCTCGGAGTGCACGTACGTGAACAGAGATGTGCCAGTCGCCCAGGACGAGGCTGCTGCCCGCCGCGCCCGACCAGCCGACCTTAGACGATGAGGACTCGCGTAAGTACTAACCTGAGACAACAGAATGGCCGTGCTCGGAGTGCACGTACGTGAACAGAGATGTGCCAGTCGCCCAGGACGAGGCTGCTGCCCGCCGCGCCCGACCAGCCGACCTTAGACGATGAGGACTCGCGTAAGTACTAACCTGAGACAACAGAATGGCCGTGCTCGGAGTGCACGTACGTGAACAGAGATGTGCCAGTCGCCCAGGACGAGGCTGCTGCCCGCCGCGCCCGACCAGCCGACCTTAGACGATGAGGACTCGCGTAAGTACTAACCTGAGACAACAGAATGGCCGTGCTCGGAGTGCACGTACGTGAACAGAGATGTGCCAGTCGCCCAGGACGAGGCTGCTGCCCGCCGCGCCCGACCAGCCGACCTTAGACGATGAGGACTCGCGTAAGTACTAACCTGAGACAACAGAATGGCCGTGCTCGGAGTGCACGTACGTGAACAGAGATGTGCCAGTCGCCCAGGACGAGGCTGCTGCCCGCCGCGCCCGACCAGCCGACCTTAGACGATGAGGACTCGCGTAAGTACTAACCTGAGACAACAGAATGGCCGTGCTCGGAGTGCACGTACGTGAACAGAGATGTGCCAGTCGCCCAGGACGAGGCTGCTGCCCGCCGCGCCCGACCAGCCGACCTTAGACGATGAGGACTCGCGTAAGTACTAACCTGAGACAACAGAATGGCCGTGCTCGGAGTGCACGTACGTGAACAGAGATGTGCCAGTCGCCCAGGACGAGGCTGCTGCCCGCCGCGCCCGACCAGCCGACCTTAGACGATGAGGACTCGCGTAAGTACTAACCTGAGACAACAGAATGGCCGTGCTCGGAGTGCACGTACGTGAACAGAGATGTGCCAGTCGCCCAGGACGAGGCTGCTGCCCGCCGCGCCCGACCAGCCGACCTTAGACGATGAGGACTCGCGTAAGTACTAACCTGAGACAACAGAATGGCCGTGCTCGGAGTGCACGTACGTGAACAGAGATGTGCCAGTCGCCCAGGACGAGGCTGCTGCCCGCCGCGCCCGACCAGCCGACCTTAGACGATGAGGACTCGCGTAAGTACTAACCTGAGACAACAGAATGGCCGTGCTCGGAGTGCACGTACGTGAACAGAGATGTGCCAGTCGCCCAGGACGAGGCTGCTGCCCGCCGCGCCCGACCAGCCGACCTTAGACGATGAGGACTCGCGTAAGTACTGACCTGAGACAACAGAATGGCCGTGCTCGGAGTGCACGTACGTGAACAGAGATGTGCCAGTCGCCCAGGACGAGGCTGCTGCCCGCCGCGCCCGACCAGCCGACCTTAGACGATGAGGACTCGCGTAAGTACTGACCTGAGACAACAGAATGGCCGTGCTCGGAGTGCACGTACGTGAACAGAGATGTGCCAGTCGCCCAGGACGATGCTGCTGCCCGCCGCGCCTGACCAGCCGACCTTAGACGATGAGGACTCGCGTAAGTACTCAACCTGAGACAACAGATTTTAATTCTATTGTCTCAGGTTGAGTACTTCAGGAATGGGCGATACTAAAAAGAATGGACGATATTAAAAAGGATCGGACCGACATGCGAGCCTTGAGGTACCCCTGAGGTGGTCTCGCAGGTTCCAGATTGAAATCCATTGAATACGACAAAGAAGAATCGATTTTCGAGATATGATTAATGCCAGGTATGAAGTGTACCAGTTATTCCATACGCAGCAAGCTTCGAAGGAAGAATATGGTGAAGAACATGGTCAAAGGCTTTACTGAAATCGTAAATCACGTCAATTTGCTTGCCACAGTCGATGGCAGTATCGCCATAGGTCTCAGGTAGACAGTATATTTTCGCTAGTTTAACGAAACAGGTTCAGCCTAGCTGCCGGTTTATTCTGCCAACATCTGACCGTGTACAGCGAATAAGCATGAACTGTCATTACATCTTATTTGTATGGTTTGACAGTTTTCTTTATGTTCACTTACTCTGCTGTAGCGATATCCGCTTTAGTTTGTTCATCTATCTTTATTTTTCTGTATCTTGTGTACATAGTCACATGTATTCTATACTATTGTTACAGCGGAGGGATCAGACGGCGAGAGACAAGAGAGTACTCCTATGGAGATACTACGGTTAAGTGAAGAGAGCCATGCGTGGACGCAGTGGCAGGAAGTACTGGCGCAATGTGCCTCGGTAAGTTTATCATCTGTCTTTAAAACCTGCTCTTTTCCTAGACAAGCTTTTTCACTTTAAAATTACTAACAGGCCGTGGTGTGCATGTCGCACCAAGTTTAATTAAAACCGGTTCATGAATTTCCAAAAATATGGACGTTTGAGTTTCAGCTAAATCCGGCTTGACTGAATGTTGACCCCAATATAGCTGGGAAAAGGCTAGGCAGATGATGAAGGACGTTCGAGTTTCTATGAAATATCTCTATTCCTCCAGACTAGATCATCATCATCAGCCTATAATAGTCCATTGCTGAATATAGGCCTCTCCTTTGCTGTGCGCATTATGAAAGACGTTTGGAAACGCTTAGTGCGAATTGGTGGAATAGCAACAAGTGTTATACAGCGTGTATCTGACATCGACGCACAAACGATTACCAGGGGTCCAGGACATGATTCTGAACATGAACATGAACATGAACATGATTCTGCTTTGGAATTTTTCGTCGGCTTTTTCCTCATTTTTTCATTTTTTTCAGGAGTTTTTTTTACTTTAGACTGCTCATAATCATTATTCTGACCTAACCCAATAAGATTTTTAATTAAAAAGTCATTAATTCACTATTTTCACCAAAAAAAAGCAATGTAAATAAAACTTCAAATTAGGTAGCTATCAGCTGTGCAAAGTTCAAACGAAAGGTCAACGCATGCCAAGTAGGTACCTGCGAGTGAGCATGTCAAAGGCACCACTCAAAAATACCGTCTAAAGACTGCCGTCATTAGAAAATAATACGTATCACATCAAAATAAAGTAAGCGATTTCCAACATTAAAATAATTGTTTAAAGACGCAAATCGGTTATTTCGTTGTGTGTCGCCAAATCGTATTTTCTTATAGCGGCAATACGTAGCGCGCTCTTTGACATGCCGACAATCGAGCCGATCTAGGTATTCTGTTGAACAGAGTGTAAGGAGCGGTTCAGTGTCTCGCTTAGTGGTGATGGTGACACCTGACCGAGATTTTTTTTAAGTGAAAGCTTCTTTATTGACGATGTGCAGTTTTTTTGTGATGGGTAAAAAAATGTTAAGCTCGCGTCAAGACACGTGACCCTGGTGAAAATGCGTGAGATGGTGACCTGATCGAAAATTCGTAAGACGGAGGGAGAGAAGCACGTATTCAAGTTTTCACTTCTGCCGGCACTCCCGGAGTTTTTACTATTAATAGGCACACGTTTCACAAATCATAATAAGGCTTAAGTTAAAATAAGTAATGTTACGCTTATCTCAATTGGTTCGGTTTCTTGCAGCTTGGGTTCTCTTAGATCTTAATCTTTTTTTAAGGCGATCAAGTAACTACATGGTTAAGTATTTCAACAAAAAAAAAATCAATTAATAAATAAATAACCACCCATAGTTCCGCCACTGTACTGCACGTAGGTATGTCGGCGAAATCAAAAGAGAGTTCGAAAAGAACATTTCGTGATGGATTTTTGCCAGTTTCTTGTTGACGTTGATCGCGAACGAGTGTGCTTTTTGTGAAAGTCTGTTTTCGGAACGTTAGAGAAGATAAGTTTTAGTTTGATCCCAAAACTAATTTTCTCTCTGTGTTTGTGTGTCTGATTTAAAAATATCATCTGGACTTGTGGAATCGGTGGATCGGTAGATTCGGCCCGGAGCCATTGCCAGCTCACTCACCAGACTCGACCCCATTCGATTTTTTCTTTGTGGTTACGTCAAGGACAAAGTGTTTGTGTCCGAGTGCGCTTCCGCAGCCGAGATGAGGAATCGCGTCGTGCATGTGTTTGCGACGTTGCGTGAGGAGTGTGCTCAGGACCCAAAGTTTCTGCTCCGTGTCCACGATGAAACTCTGGGCCGTGCTCAGATATGCGAGCGTGCTGGCGGCGGCCACTTCGAACCCAGGGGTGAGCGACCTTAAGGTGAGTTAGTAGTAGGTACTTACATTATCGGATCTCAATGTAGGTAGGCCGAAGCGTAACCAACGAAACCCTATTACTAAGCCTCCGCTGTCCGTCCGTCCATAGGACTAGGTAATTTACGGAGGCTCGCATACAAGAAGCGTGTTTTTTGAGTTATGGTACTTACAGAACCCTTTGTTTGAGAGTCCGACTCGAACATGGCCGGCTTTGTTATCAATTCTTATCAGAATCGCGTTCGTGATTTTAAGAGAGCATGTTCCACAAGGATGTATTCCAGCGACCCATCCAAGGTGACCTTGTTTGGGTGAATTCATAGGTACAAAATTCGCGGATGGAAACCAAGCTCCAACCAAGGTCACCTTGGATTGGACATTGGATTCGGTAAGTACATCATTGTGGAACATGCTTAAGCTTATGACTCCTTAACTTCTGCGTAAACATGTCAGTTGTTGTCGGCTACGGGTGTTATTCGTCGGTACTTAGGTACTTTCTAAGTGAGTGAGGCGGTTCAGTAGTTACCTACGATACCGGATCTCAATGTAGGTACTTCAAGCTTATTTTTTATAATCAATCCTTATCTGAATCATTATTTTAAGAGATTAATCTTATGGCTCCTTCTCTTTTTTCTTCAAATACAAGTTCTTACCATCAGCAGGTTAGTATTTCTGAGTGATAAAAATGATTCATTTTAAGAGATAGGTATTATTGTTGTCGGCGAAAGGCGATATTGGTAGGTACAATCAAAGTGACTTAGATAGTTCATTAGTTTATACCTACGTGAACGGATCTCAATGTAGGTACCTACTTACAAGTTTTCTTTTTTATTATCTTATAAATCCTTATCGGAATCGTGATTTTATGAGACTAAAGACATAGCTTGTCGATTCTTTTCTTCTCTTGAATTCTGCATAAACATGTTCCTACCATCATTAGATACCGTAGGTATTTCTGAGTGATTAAAAATGATTTTATGTGATATTGTGGTCGGCGATAGGTAGGCGATATTCTTAGGTAAGTACATTGAACGACCGAAGCTCGCGCGGCGTCGCAGCTTTGAGTGTGTTCAAGAAGTGTAGGTACGTACTCCGTACAACGCTCTCGCGCGTTTGGATCGCGTTGTTCACAATACATTGCGCGCTCGAAAATGACAATTTCTGTAACCGATTATTAGCGAGATTAATGACTTCCACAATTTGATTAGTGGCATCAGGTGTAGCCTTATCGCGAAGTTTGCGTTACGATGTCCCGGACACCCTGTATTCATATATTTGACATTAACACTTCTGTGCTGCCACCTATAGTTCCTGTACGTTCACTAAAAGCTAATGATGATGATGATGACAAAAATATCCTTTCCTCTCTTTACAGACGGGTGAACCCTACGTAGACTCTTCTTTCCCCGCATCACCTCGCTCGCTATACTACAGCGGTGGGGCAGAAACCGGCGCAGCAACCCGGTGGTTGCGGCCGCATCAGATCCACGTGGAGACCGACCATCGACTGCCCTGGGTCGTGTTCCGCGACCCCAGGCCTTCCGACATATCGCAAGGTAGCCTATAGTAGTTATAGTCAGCAGGTAGTTGCGGCCGCATCAGATCCACGTGGAGACCGACCATCGACTGCCCTGGGTCGTGTTCCGCGACCCCAGGCCTTCCGACATATCGCAAGGTAGCCTATAGTAGTTATAGTCGGCAGGTGGTTGCGGCCGCATCAGATCCACGTGGAGACCGACCATCGACTGCCCTGGGTCGTGTTCCGCAACCCCAGGCCTTCCGACATATCGCAAGGTAGCCTATAGTAGTTATAGTCGGCAGGTGGTTGCGGCCGCATCAGATCCACGTGGAGACCGACCATCGACTGCCCTGGGTCGTGTTCCGCGACCCCAGGCCTTCCGACATATCGCAAGGTATATATATATATAGTAGTTATAGTCAGCAGGTGACAGAACTTTTTCTACTTACACATATACGGGCTTTGCTCTTCGAGGCACAGTGCGACTTTGCGTTGCTTCGTAGATATACGAGGCCATGAGTTAAAAATTATAGCGTTTCTTTAGTTTGCCATGTGGTATTACTTCTCAGAATATGATCCTTATAAACGACACTTTCGGATGGCGTAATAATACAGGCTGTGATTTTTTTTTTGTTTCAAAACCAACCGTTTCGATTCCTGGCTAGAAATACCGATTTTTTCAAAAATCCATTGATGCCATTTTGGTTTTCATCAAAATCGGGCTCGAAACTCCTTTCAGTGTTTTTAGCTAATCCTCATAGTTTCCGATTTAGCCATCCACGCACACTTTAAAATTTCACCCTGTATATGGTTTGGACTGTATATAATAAACATTTGACAGTCTGGTCTAGAATGTAAAATCTGGAAACAAATATTTCAAATTCACATATCTTCCCCCCCAGGTGTCCTAGGCAACTGCTGGCTGCTATCAGCGCTAGCAGTACTAGCGGAGCGTTCGTCCTTAGTACGAGGGGTCGTGGTACGAGGAGAGCCGAGCGTGGGAGCCTATCAGCTACGACTGTGTAAGGACGGCCGCTGGCTCACCGTCACCGTGGACGATCTACTACCCGCCAACAAGAAAGGACACCTGGTTTACTCACAAGTAAGTCATGTTCGCCGTATAAGGACCTTGCACGGCGTTGACTATGCCATCTAGTGTCGCATATTCGAAGTTTTAAGGGTCAGAATACTTGACATTGACGCTTCTGTGCTGCCACCTGTGTTTCCTGTACGCTCAGTTTAGGGGAACGTGCGCGAAGAAGACTGTGCCATCTAGCGTAGCTGTTTCGAATTTTATACTTGAAACATACTTGACAGTGACATTTCTGTGCTGCCACCTATAGTTTCTGCACGCTCCCTATGGTGTCGGACGATGCCATATGGTGCCGTAAAATAATAATACTATCCCATCACTTCCCGTGGGCGTCGTAAGAGACGACCAAGGGACTCGCCAGAGAATGGGCAGCAGCGTTCTTTATAAAATGCAACATCAAACTCGACTGAAATTGTGATTATATTAATCAATATCTCTTTTATTTTCAGGCGAAAAGAAAACAATTATGGGTCCCACTAATAGAGAAGGCAGTCGCCAAGTTACATGGATGTTACGAAGCGTTGGTCTCGGGCAGAGCCATTGAAGGTAAGGAACATTTTAGCATTCATCCTTATCATTGTGTAGTTTCTTCTACCCTCTATTAATTCGATTCTCCCTCTTACCTTTGGTGCTATTATTCCCAACACAATCAAATCCTTATAGCGATATGCGGTACAGAGTTTAAAACCAAAGTGTGGAACTCTCTGCCAGCGTCTGTGTCCCGTCCACATAAAACCCGTCTGCCTTCAAAGCAAGAATGAACAGGCTACAACCTGGGTGCTTACTCTCGAATATAATTCCGATAGATCGACATTGGAATTGTCAGTCAAACGTCAGGGATTGGCTAGACTCAGTGAGTCCAGCCAATCCCTGACCATTAAATCAACCAACTGACGTTTGACCAATGTCGATCTATCGGAATTATATTCCAGAGTAAGCACCCTGGGAGTCTTTAAGTCAAGAGTGAATAGGTTACTTCTAGGCAAGCGTGCTCCATCTTCGACCACATCATCGCTTACCATCAGGTGAGATGGTGGTCAAGCGCGTGCCTAGTAAAAAAAAAAAGGCATTTTCTGGGCACGCTCGCTCCATCATAAACCTCATCCACCGCTTTCCATCAGGCGTGATTGTGGTCAAGATCTAGCCCAATCGTCAATAAAAAAACCTCCATTGAAAAAGGAGGATCCTCCAAGCGGACCGTTGTTGTGTCCGGTGGGCAACTGCCCGAGAGTTGATATTCGGACTATTGTATATGTTCAAATTCCACGATAAACTCTGATACCGCGATGCAGGATCTCGTTATTTGTTTGCTGCTGGCAGGATAGATGGCATTGCGGTTCTTTTTGTTCTTCATCATCATATCAGCCGAAAGAGGTCCACTGCTGGACATAGGCCTCCCCCAAGTTTCGCCACAACGACCGGTCCTGTGCGTCTCACATCCATCGGCTACCCGCGACATTCACCAGGTCATCGGTTCACAATGTGGGAGGCCTTCCAACGTTGTGTCTTCGTCTTGCGAGAACTTTTCGGCCCTATCGACCATCTGTTCTGCAAGTAATGTGCCCTTCCCACTGCCACTTTAGTTGGGCGATCCTTTGGGCTATGTCGGTAACCTTGGTTCTCTTGCGGATATCATCATTCCTGATTCTTTTATCTTTTTGTTGCCATGTAGATTTTGTTTCAATGGTTTTCCTTGTGGCGGCATTGATGCCGCTACATCCTGGCCTGTAAATAAAACTCAGTGCAAAGTGGAACCTCAAACACAGCGTGCCGGCGTGATGTTATGTTATGAACTGGTGTAATCAATCAACAGACGTGCGATTTCATAAATCCTGATCTATTTGCTATCATTTATTGAAGAGTTCCGTTGCCTACCTCCGAAGTTTTTCATCAGATCTTCACCAAATTTAAATGGGACCAGTCCAAGAACATGCTCTTCCAAACAAAAAAGAATCATCCAAATCGGTTAACAATTGGCGAAAATATCGCTATACAAACTTTTTTCATGGGATCCCATCATTAGATTCTAACTTGGTGACAATGGGACCACCTCAGGAGTATAAGCTTTCGGTCCGAAATTGGCGGAGAAATCGTTGAACATAAATAAAAAAAAATACATACAGCTGAACATAGAACCTCCTCCTTTTTGAAGAAGTCGGTTAAAAAAATAGCATCGTAGTTAATTTATTGTGGTGACCACCTATATTCAAACAGCATTATGTTCATACTAGCTTTTGTCCGTAATTTTGTACGCGCATATCCTGTTTTTCCCTTTCCCGTAGGAATTTCGAAAAATCTCTTAGTGCTCTCTTACACTCCTCAAGAAACCTACATGCCATTTTCAGCTTTTTTTTGGACAGTAATTTCAGCTAGGGATGTTATGGATATGATATTTCGGATAGGTTTTATCCACTGTAGGTTATCATAATCATTTATTTTTAGAATATGGCACATAACGGTCTTAAGATTAATTATAGTGGTCTCATCACATTCTGCTAATTGTGGCGTGTAAATTTCAATGTTAGGTGCATACAGATTATACAGAGTTGATACGACAGAGGGGCATTAAATTAAACTACGTATACTATACGTGTTCAGTATTAATTCGATACGGTACAAAAACAAAAAGCACCATAAATGAGAAAATATTTTTTTCAAACAAACTAAATAGCTTGATTAGCTTGCAAATCCGAATAAAACGCAACCACCCTTTGTAAAAAAATGACACTGACCTTAGATACCGCTAGGTAACAAAGCGGCAACGTCGCGCGCGCGCCGGAGCGCGGTGTGCGGTATCTCGTGTGCTCGGCGGGGGCCGGGCCGGGGTGGCGGCCGGCGACTTAGGCTTCCGCTCGCACTGGCTTTTATGTTAGGTAACGTTTCGAAGTACGCGCACAAAAACAAACACACTAAATTTTTAAATTTTCGATGTGTTCTCCATTCACATTGATGCACAAATTATACCGGCGGAGAATATTGTTATTTATTTTTCTAATTAGATCACTGTCCGTCGCTAAGCACTTTAATTTGTGAAATGCTAAAATAATCCTATTTTTTAACTCATCAATTGTATTTACCTCTGAGGCATACACTTCACCCTTAAGGTGAATGCTCCAGGGTAGCCCGCGAAATTCAAATATTTTTATGTTTTTTGCAATTTGCCGGTTAGTGTGAAGTTGTATGTGGACCAAATGCGATCCGCGACCGTAACGCGTATTTATCTAAAGAATTATAACCATTTTAATCATCAATATAGCCCTCTTAAGTTCATGTAGTTCGAAAGAATGAATATTAAATATTCATTCTTTCGCGGGCTACCCTGGAGCATCCACCTTAATGTACCCCCACAAAAAGAAATCCATGGGAGTGAGGTCCGGAGATACTAATACTAAATAATAATAATCCCAAGTTACGTGTCCTATCACCATAAAAAACAGTCAATCACAAAAAAAAAACACTAATACTAAATAATAATAATCCCAAGTTACGTGTCCTCTCACAATAACAAAATAAAATCACAATTGTTTGCGCGCGAATTCCACAAACCGTACGTTCCGAAACGACAGCGTCGGCGTCACTGAATAGAGGCCCCACTTACCGATCGCAAAAAAACAAGGATGCAACAACTGACCTATTTCTGTTTCTTTCAAATGCGCTACGTTTGTCGCTTTCGTAGTGAAAGTGCAAACTGCAAGTGTGTGTGTATTGATTGCTTCCTTGCTTGCATTGCCAATTTTTAGTGAATGTCCTTCGACATGCGTCAGAGCGGCAACAACGCATCGTAGATTCATCGTTGTAAGGTGCATGACCTATGCTTAGACGATAATCAGCTGTTAGAAAAGATAAATCGTGTTCAAACCGTGCAAAAACTTTAAAAATCATTTGCGACTAAATTACTGCTCCTAATTAATTTATTTTTGGTACAGAGCTTGAAAATGGTACCTAGTATAGGCAGTTTAAAGGAAAGCCCCTCTGTCGTATCAACGTTGTATAAGATTAACATAGGTATTGATTGCAATTATCATTTGATATTAAAATCAGTCATATAGGTAAGTAACGAGACATGTCGTTTTATTTACACTCCGCCCTTATACGAAACTTGTGAAACCTGATATATTATTATTTCGGATATCCGATAGTTTCGGTTATGGTTACGGAGCTTCATAACATCCCTGTGCGTTGTCTGTCAGACACTTAGTAACGGAAGAGATTTTTCCAGGTCTATGCACACTAACAGGCGCCCCTTGCGAGTCCGTCTCGCTGCAGGCGGGGGGCGCGGGCGGCGCGGGAGGGGGCGCTCCGCTAGAGCAGCTAGACCGCGACCTCGTGTGGGCACAGCTGCTGTCGTCGCGCCAGGCCTGCTTCCTCATGGGGGCTAGCTGCGGTGGAGGGAACATGAAGGTAGGTTCATCACCATAAAAAAGTGGACAAGTGCGAGTCGGACTAGTGTGCCAAGGGATCCGAACAAATTTAATTTTATACATGTTATTTTTACACTAGACTTCTTATACATTTTTCGGTAATCTTTAGGTAAAGATCTATTATGTATCTCCATTTTTTCTAAATTTTTGGCTCAGTAGTTTTGGAGATAAAGGGGTGTTCATTTTTCGTCTAATTTCTTTGAATAACTTCAAATTCATTTATTTAAAAATTATGCAAATATTATTAAAAATCACACAGTAAGCCCTTTCATTTGATATGTCACATGATATTGTCCAAAAAAAAATATTTTTTTAGTTTGACCCCAAAAGTGACCCATACTTAAAATTTAATTATTTACGTAACATGTTTGTGTTTGAGTCACAATAGTCCATATGTGTACCAAATTTCAACAGAATCGGTCTAGTGGATCCGGAGTGGGGTTCCGTTTTTTTACGGATGTTTGGAACCCTAAAAGTACTTTTGGAGTAGCTGGGCCTGTGTATTTTATCTTATTTCCTTATGCCAACTTATCATTCAGGTGGACGAAGAAGAATACCAGCGCTTAGGCCTTCGCCCCCGTCACGCCTATTCAGTATTAGACGTGGTGGAAGTGTGTACCAGTGGAACCAACACTGCTTCAGTCAATGCGGGCGGATCCAGTAGCGCAGGTTGGTTATTATTACAAGATTACATCTTCTCACGTCTAAATAACCCGACTAAGTAAAAATAAAAATACAAAACAATAAAATAATTGAGACAGAAATCATATCTGTATACCATGTGGGTGCTATGAATACTTACAAATTATACTGGGATGCGACCATGGCGTATGAAGACATTTAGGCGCTATAGTGGAACATACATAAGTTAAGCAACGCTTGCCAAGGTTGGTCTGTGGATGGGTGACCATCTTAACATAACGAGTTTCCTCCGTGCCTCGGAAAGCACTTTAAACCGTTGGTCCCGGCTGTCATTTGTAGATCTTTGGCAGTCGATACGGGTTGTCAGAAGCCAGTAAATCTGACTCCAGTCTTGCCAAGAAGTACTGTGTTACCCAGTTAATGGGTTGTGGAGGTCTGGTAGGGAGCCGCTCCACGTAAAACACTGGTATTCAGCTGAACCCGGTTTGACTGGAAGCCGACCCCAATATAGTTGGGAAAAGGCTAGGCAGATGAGTGGAACATACATAAGATCAACCCTTCTTTTTAAAATCCCTTCATTTTACCCCAGTTGGATAAAACTATGCGTCTTTTCTTGACTATACCTTGGCAGTCTACCTCTGGCGGCGAGACTTCCTTTGTCTTGGAGGAGGGCCCTTTCAGGGCGGTGGCGACGCCGACGAGGGGTACAGAGAAGGGTAGCTCCTGTCTGCCGTGCTCCTTGAGGTAGCCACGAGCGTCGGCCAAGGCGCGTGAGTGCTTCGGCGGCTGACTTGTATGAGTTCGAGCAGAGGTTATGGCCGCTGCGACCCTATTGAGATAAGCCACTGTAGCGATAGGGACTAGTCTAGTGTCGCATATTTGAAGTTTTAAGAGTCAGAATACTTGACATTGACGCTTCTGTGCTGCCACCTGTGGTTCCTGCACGCTCAGTTTAGGGGAAAGTGCGCGAAGAAGACCGTGCCATCTAGCGTAGCTATTTCGAATTTTATACTTGAAACACATTTGACAGTGACATTTCTGTGCTGCCACCTATAGTTTCTGCACGCTCCCTATTGAGATAAGCCCCTGTATCGTCGGTTTTTTTTTTGCTATTGATAGGCACGCGTTTGACCACTTCTCAACCTGATGGTAAGCGATGATGTGGTCGAAGATGAAGCACGCTCGCCTAGAAGTAACCTATTGGCTCTTGACTTAAAGACACCCAAGTTGTAGCTTTCATGAAACACAGACTCCGGCAGGGAATTCCACTCCTTAGCTGTACGCATTATAAATGTGATTCCAAAACGAAAAAGTTTGGATTACATTACTCGTCTTTGGTCCAGGTAACATCGCCGCCTCAGCCCCCACTCGGCTGCTGCGCCTGCGCAACCCGTGGGGCCACTACACGTGGCGCGGCGCGTGGGCGGCGGGCTGCGCGCGCTGGACGCCTGCCGCGCGGGACGCGCTGCGAGCCAGCAAGCCGGCGCCGCACATCGACCGCGACCAGGGCGTCTTCTGGATCAGCTTCGACGACGTGCTGAAGTGAGTACCTCTCTTGTGTCCACTACACGTGGCGCGGCGCGTGGGCGGCGGGCTGCGCGCGCTGGACGCCTGCCGCGCGGGACGCGCTGCGAGCCAGCAAGCCGGCGCCGCACATCGACCGCGACCAGGGCGTCTTCTGGATCAGCTTCGACGACGTGCTGAAGTGAGTACCTCTCTTGTGTCCACTACACGTGGCGCGGCGCGTGGGCGGCGGGCTGCGCGCGCTGGACGCCTGCCGCGCGGGACGCGCTGCGAGCCAGCAAGCCGGCGCCGCACATCGACCGCGACCAGGGCGTCTTCTGGATCAGCTTCGACGACGTGCTGAAGTGAGTACCTCACTTGTGTCCACTACACGTGGTTGCGCGCGCTGGACTTAGTAAGTCTAATATATCAAAGATTCAAAGCATTTTATTTCTAGTTGACCCGGGCAACTTCGTCTCCTCCTGCTCCGCTCCTATTGGTCTTAGCGTGATGATATATGCCTATAACCTTCCTCGATAAATGGGCTATCTAACACTGAAAGAATTTTTCAAATCGTACTGGTAGTTCCTGAGATTAGCGCGTTCAAGTAAACAAACAAATTCTTCAGCTTTATGTATTGGTATTGTTAAATCATTTACAGGCACTAAATGTCAAGGTCGGTTGGTCAAAAACATGGAAGCTATTTGCACGTTCCAAAGCATAGATCTTTATGGAGAAGAACGTGCAAGAAACTCCACGGACACTCTTTTAAATTATGTTATGTTTACAAAATTCTTAGTTACATAAATTCTTGTTGCTTCTGCGTGTGAGGACAATGCAAAGAAAAAAAGAACTAATTACATACATGAATTTAAAATACAAAGATTAAATTAAGCTAATGGCAGTAAAGAGATGACCAGTCTCAACTGACGGCGCCCGTTGACAACCAGGATTTCCAATCCACATAATATACATAACGTGGCTTGTCTAAACTTTATTGTTTGTGTGCGTACGTGTTACCATACTTCCTTTTTTTATTCCAATCCTTGTTCACAGGTACTTCGACTGCATAGATATCTGCAAGGTTCGGGTGGGTTGGCACGAGGTTCGCCTGGCAGGCATCCTGCCGCCCATGTCCTCCACACGCCACCTCACGTGCCTGCTCCTCACTGCCAGCCAACCCACCGAGGTGGACTTCACGCTCTTCCAAGAGGGACAGAGGTGAGTCTATCACCTACACATCTGCAAGGTGCGGGTGGACTGGCACGAGGGCCGCCTGGCAGGCATCCTGCCGCCCAAGGACAGCCCACAGGCCAGAACAGGCCCAGGGAGGGGGTGAGGTGGACTTCACGCTCTTCCAAGAGGGACAGAGGTGAGTCTCCTCCGTCATCATCATGTAGAGGCAACAATAGGGACCGTGCACGGCGTTGACTATGCCATCTAGTGTCTCATATTCGAAGTTTTAAGGGTCAGAATACTTGACATTGACGCTTCTGTGCTGCCACCTGCGGTTCCTGCACGCTCAGTTTAGGGGAACGTGCGCGAAGAAGACTGTGCCATCTAGCGTAGCTATTTCGAATTTTATACTTGAAACATACTTGACAATGACATTTCAGTGCTGCCACCTATAGTTTCTGTACGCTCCCAATGCCGCCACAAAAAATGCCAACGGAGCACATCTACATAGGAACAGAAAGAACCGTGACGCCATCTATCCAACTAGCAGCAAACTACTACGTTGAAATCCTACTTCGCGCAAGCAGAGTTTACCGTGCGATTTGAACATATACATCAGCCCGAATATTAACTATCAGGCAGTTGCCCACACCAGACACAACAACCGTCTGATCGGAGGATCCTCCCTTTTCAATGGAGGTGTGCGGGACTTTACTCTCTGTTCCGCATACCCACCAAAATCATTTCAACCGAAAGACTTTCACCGCTAGACATAGGTCTCTCCGGGCGCACCGCCATATAACGTGCAGGAACTATAGCTACCAGCACAGACGTTAAGAATTTGCAACACTAGATGTCACTGTCCAAGGGCTTATCCAACCTTCATCCTATCTATACATCTATATTAATCTATGTATATCTATACTAATATTATAAAGAGGATAAATTTGTACTTTTGTATGTAACGAATAAACTTAAAAAGTTACTGGACCGATTTGAAAAATTATTTCAGCAATGGATAGCTACGTTATCAGCGAGTAACATAGGCTATATTTTATACCCGTACTCCCACGGGAACGAGAACTACGCGGGTGAAACCGCGTAACGTCCGCTAGTTATAGTATAACTCTGCCTACCTTTTTCCATCTTCCTTGTGGTCGGCTTCCAGCGGGTCTAAAAAGGGCCACTTTATCAGAATCATGTTAGGATAATAATTGAGGAGCTCGTGGCTAAATAATAACAGCCGCACGGGTCGATCTTTCAGGTTAAGCAACGCTTGCCAAGGTTGGTCTGTGGATGGGTGACCATCTTAACATACCGAGTTTCCTCCGTGCCTCGGAAAGCGCGTTAAGCCGTTGACCCGGCTGTCATTTGTAGATCTTTGGCAGTCGTTACGGATTGTCAGAAGCCAGTAAATCTGACTCCAGTCTTGCCATGAAGTACCGTCTTACCCAGTTAATGGGTTGTGGCGGTCTGGTAGGCAGCCGCTTCACGTAAAACACTGGTATTCAGCTGAATCCGGTTTGACTGGAAGCCGACCCCAATATAGTTGGGAAAAGGCTAGGCAGATAGTGATGATGTTAGGATAATAATTATTAACCACGCAACAATCTGTCCAATTTCATTTTCATCTTTATCGCTAACGCATTAGGTTCAAGGTTGATTGGGAATATTTGACAGTGACGGGTAGCGTGATGTGCTTTCTGATTCTGCTAAAGTGACCTCTATCGACCCCAGTCCAGTCAGACGATCTACTTACAACAACGTTGTCTTTTTCCAGGAATTCGGCGAAAAGCCAACGATCGCAGTTAGATTTATGTGTGGTGGTATTCCGCACTAAGTCAGGACCCAGCGCGCAAGTCGGCAAACTAGTCGCTCATAGTAAGAGACAGGTAAGACTTACTCGATGTTAATATTTCATTCATTTACGTTATTAATTAGCTACTCTTAAACATTACCCGGATGGACTATTTTCCTGTGACAATTTTTGTACAAATTTTTTATACGAAACAAGAACTAAAGTCACCAAAATCTGAGAAGTCTGATTTGACAGCTGAATAGAGAGGGATAGAAGATTGCTTTACCACTAATTGTGAAAGAGATTTATTTTTATGTCTCTTTCATACTTACTTGTAAACCAATGTTGTATCCTGCTGGCAAATCGAACTTCTGATTTTGGTCACTAACAAAAATCTTGTTCTGAAATAAGTATCAAAATTGAATGTTAAATGAAGCAACAATATTCCGAATAATGGTATGAAGCAAATCCATAATAGAGCGCACCAAGCTTTTGGTTTAGATATTCGGTCGTTGTATTTGTGCGGAAGCGCAAGCAAAAAGCATACGTAAGCGTAAGACAAGAACCGGGTAAGACCAAAGCGAGGCGGCTCAAGCTAGAATGGACGGAACGAGCGCTTATTTGGTTCGTAATATTAAAACAAATACACATTGTGAAATGTATAAGTGATAGAAAACATTTAGTTTTGTTATTATTCAAATACCGGTCAGGTGCGAGTCGGACTTGCACACGAAGGGTTCTGTACCATAAACCTTAATTTTCATGATTTGTCCACCTATTACGGTTCTTGAGATACAGCCCGCTGTCAGACTGACGCACGGACCGTGACGAACGGCGGAGGCTTAGTAATAGGGTTCCGTTGGTTCCCCTTCGGATACGGAACCCTAAAAACTGATTGCCTTCCGTGAAGTACTTACGCCGTAGGTACTGAGGGTTTATTTTGTTTGTTAAGAGATTACTTTTGTTTTTTTTTTCTATAGAAGAAACTAAAAGTACCTAATCGTATTGCTACAGTGTACGATTTATAGACTGAATCCTTATATATCTTAAATATTAATCATGTAACTATAGGTTAACTTCAACGGGATCAAACGAACGCCAATCAATCCTTCTCATCATCTTCCTAGCCTTTTCCCAACTATATTAGGGTCGGCTTCCAGACATGCCGATGAATGAGGCAGATTTAGCTGAATACCAGTATTCAATCCTTCTAATATATAAAATGTTTCCGTTACTGACTGATTGAGTGACTAACAGACAACGAACAGCCAAAACTACAGGTATGTAGAAAGCTGAAATTTGGCATGTAGGTTCCTTGGGAAGTGTAGGGGAACACTAAGAGGATTTCCCGAAATCCCTACGGGAACGGGAAAATCCGGGACAGGCGCGTACGTAGTCGCGGGCAAAAGTTATTCTAAAGCTGAAGAGTTTGTTTGCTTGAACGCGCTAATCTCCGGAACAACTGGTTCGATTTGAATTCTTTCAGTGTTAGATAGCCCAATCATCGAGGAAGACCAATAGGAGCGGAGCAGTAATGAAAATTGTGACGCAGACGAAGTTGCGCGGGTCAACTAGTATTATATAAAATTCTTTCGTTACTGACTGACAGACAACGCACAGCCGAAACCACTGGGTATAGAAAGCTGAAATTTGGCATGTAGGTTTCTTGGGGAGTGTAGGCGAACGGGAAAACGGGATATGTGCGTACGAAGTCACGGGCAAAGGGAGCGTTCAAGTATTACGTAACGCTATTTCGGAAGATTTTTGATACCCCCGCCCCCCCTTGTAACGCATCGTAACGTTTTTCTGGACCCCCTCCCTCCCCCTCTCTAAACGTTACGTAACACTCAAGTGACCATTTATGCTCTAAAGTTGCAAAAAGTTATGTTATAGTTTTCATCCTTGGTACTCGTATAATCTTAACCAGACCATAATACAATTGAGGGATTCCCCGTAAAACTTACATGAAAAGGGTTGCCAACTCAGGAGTTTTAATTCCCTGTTTTTTTATAAAAAAAAAGAAACAATGTTACGTAACGTGTTGTAAGAAAGACCCCCTCCCGCCCCTGTAACGCTTCGTAACGTTTTACGAGCCCCCCCCCCCCCCAAATTGCGTTACGCAATACTTGAACGCTCCCAAAGCTAATTACGTATAATTTCCTCGGTGCCCTTACCTCGGTGATGTTTGTCACGATTTTAAGCCAGTCTCATTTTCCAGGTCCGAGGCTTCGTCGGCTGCCACAAAATGTTAGAAAAAGGCTTCTACCTGGTAGTCTGCCTGGCCTTCAACCACTGGCACACGGGGCTGGAGCTAGCGGACAGTTCGGCCTGGCCGCGCCACGTGTTGGCGGCGCACTCGTCCAAGCCGCTGGCGGTGGAGCGGCCGGCGCTGCACCCGCACATCTTGGCCGACGCCATCATCGGCCTCACGCTGGCCCGTGGGCAACGACACGAGGGCCGCCAGGGGATGACGGCTTACTATCTCACCAAGGTAGGTACCCTTCTACCTCGTGGTCTGCCTGCCTTCAACCACTGGCACACGGGCTGGAGCTGGCAGACAGCTTGGCCTAGCTTTCACAAGGGCCGCCAGGGGATGACGGCTTACTATCTCACCAAGGTAGGTACCCTTCTACCTCGTGGTCTGCCTGCCTTCAACCACTGGCACACGGGCTGGAGCTGGCAGACAGCTTGGCCTAGCTTTCACAAGGGCCGCCAGGGGATGACGGCTTACTATCTCACCAAGGTAGGTACCCTTCTACCTCGTGGTCTGCCTGCCTTCAACCACTGGCACACGGGCTGGAGCTGGCAGACAGCTTGGCCTAGCTTTCACGAGGGCCGCCAGAGGATGACGGCTTACTGTATCACCAAGGTAGGTACCCTTCTACCTCGTGGTATGCCTGCCTACAACCACTGGCACACGGGCTGGAGCGGGCAGACAGCTTGGCCTAGCTTTCACGAGGGCCGCCAGGGGATGACGGCTTACTATCTCGCCAAGGTAGGTACCCTTCTACCTCGTGGTCTGCCTGCCTACAACCACTGGCACACGGGCTGGAGCTGGCAGACAGCTTTGCCTAGCTTTCACGAGGGCCGCCAGGGGATGACGGCTTACTATCTCACCAAGGTAGGTAGGTACCCTTCTACCTCGTGGTCTGCCTGCCTTCAACCACTGGCACACGGGCTGGAGCTGGCAGACAGCTTGGCCTAGCTTTCACGAGGGCCGCCAGAGGATGACGGCTTACTGTATCACCAAGGTAGGTACCCTTCTACCTCGTGGTCTGCCTGCCTACAACCACTGGCACACGGGCTGGAGCGGGCAGACAGCTTGGCCTAGCTTTCACGAGGGCCGCCAGGGGATGACGGCTTACTATCTCACCAAGGTAGGTACCCTTCTACCTCGTGGTCTGCCTGCCTTCAACCACTGGCACACGGGCTGGAGCTGGCAGACAGCTTGGCCTAGCTTTCACAAGGGCCGCCAGGGGATGACGGCTTACTATCTCACCAAGGTAGGTACCCTTCTACCTCGTGGTCTGCCTGCCTTCAACCACTGGCACACGGGCTGGAGCTGGCAGACAGCTTGGCCTAGCTTTCACGAGGGCCGCCAGGGGATGACGGCTTACTATCTCACCAAGGTAGGTACCCTTCTACCTCGTGGTCTGCCTGCCTTCAACCACTGGCACACGGGCTGGAGCTGGCAGACAGCTTGGCCTAGCTTTCACAAGGGCCGCCAGGGGATGACGGCTTACTATCTCACCAAGGTAGGTACCCTTCTACCTCGTGGTCTGCCTGCCTTCAACCACTGGCACACGGGCTGGAGCTGGCAGACAGCTTTGCCTAGCTTTCACGAGGGCCGCCAGGGGATGACGGCTTACTATCTCACCAAGGTAGGTAGGTACCCTTCTACCTCGTGGTCTGCCTGCCTTCAACCACTGGCACACGGGCTGGAGCTGGCAGACAGCTTGGCCTAGCTTTCACGAGGGCCGCCAGAGGATGACGGCTTACTGTATCACCAAGGTAGGTACCCTTCTACCTCGTGGTCTGCCTGCCTACAACCACTGGCACACGGGCTGGAGCGGGCAGACAGCTTGGCCTAGCTTTCACGAGGGCCGCCAGGGGATGACGGCTTACTATCTCACCAAGGTAGGTACCCTTCTACCTCGTGGTCTGCCTGCCTTCATCCACTGGCACACGGGCTGGAGCTGGCAGACAGCTTGGCCTAGCTTTCACAAGGGCCGCCAGGGGATGACGGCTTACTATCTCACCAAGGTAGGTACCCTTCTACCTCGTGGTCTGCCTGCCTTCAACCACTGGCACACGGGCTGGAGCTGGCAGACAGCTTGGCCTAGCTTTCACGAGGGCCGCCAGGGGATGACGGCTTACTATCTCACCAAGGTAGGTACCCTTCTACCTCGTGGTCTGCCTGCCTTCAACCACTGGCACACGGGCTGGAGCTGGCAGACAGCTTGGCCTAGCTTTCACAAGGGCCGCCAGGGGATGACGGCTTACTATCTCACCAAGGTAGGTACCCTTCTACCTCGTGGTCTGCCTGCCTTCAACCACTGGCACACGGGCTGGAGCTGGCAGACAGCTTGGCCTAGCTTTCACAAGGGCCGCCAGGGGATGACGGCTTACTATCTCACCAAGGTAGGTACCCTTCTACCTCGTGGTCTGCCTGCCTTCAACCACTGGCACACGGGCTGGAGCTGGCAGACAGCTTGGCCTAGCTTTCACGAGGGCCGCCAGGGGATGACGGCTTACTATCTCACCAAGGTAGGTACCCTTCTACCTCGTGGTCTGCCTGCCTTCAACCACTGGCACACGGGCTGGAGCTGGCAGACAGCTTGGCCTAGCTTTCACAAGGGCCGCCAGGGGATGACGGCTTACTATCTCACCAAGGTAGGTACCCTTCTACCTCGTGGTCTGCCTGCCTTCAACCACTGGCACACGGGCTGGAGCTGGCAGACAGCTTGGCCTAGCTTTCACGAGGGCCGCCAGAGGATGACGGCTTACTGTATCACCAAGGTAGGTACCCTTCTACCTCGTGGTATGCCTGCCTACAACCACTGGCACACGGGCTGGAGCGGGCAGACAGCTTGGCCTAGCTTTCACGAGGGCCGCCAGGGGATGACGGCTTACTATCTCGCCAAGGTAGGTACCCTTCTACCTCGTGGTCTGCCTGCCTACAACCACTGGCACACGGGCTGGAGCTGGCAGACAGCTTTGCCTAGCTTTCACGAGGGCCGCCAGGGGATGACGGCTTACTATCTCACCAAGGTAGGTACCCTTCTACCTCGTGGTCTGCCTGCCTTCAACCACTGGCACACGGGCTGGAGCTGGCAGACAGCTTGGCCTAGCTTTCACGAGGGCCGCCAGAGGATGACGGCTTACTGTATCACCAAGGTAGGTACCCTTCTACCTCGTGGTCTGCCTGCCTACAACCACTGGCACACGGGCTGGAGCGGGCAGACAGCTTGGCCTAGCTTTCACGAGGGCCGCCAGGGGATGACGGCTTACTATCTCACCAAGGTAGGTACCCTTCTACCTCGTGGTCTGCCTGCCTTCAACCACTGGCACACGGGCTGGAGCTGGCAGACAGCTTGGCCTAGCTTTCACAAGGGCCGCCAGGGGATGACGGCTTACTATCTCACCAAGGTAGGTACCCTTCTACCTCGTGGTCTGCCTGCCTTCAACCACTGGCACACGGGCTGGAGCTGGCAGACAGCTTGGCCTAGCTTTCACGAGGGCCGCCAGAGGATGACGGCTTACTGTTTCACCAAGGTAGGTACCCTTCTACCTCGTGGTATGCCTGCCTACAACCACTGGCACACGGGCTGGAGCGGGCAGACAGCTTGGCCTAGCTTTCACGAGGGCCGCCAGGGGATGACGGCTTACTATCTCGCCAAGGTAGGTACCCTTCTACCTCGTGGTCTGCCTGCCTACAACCACTGGCACACGGGCTGGAGCTGGCAGACAGCTTTGCCTAGCTTTCACGAGGGCCGCCAGGGGATGACGGCTTACTATCTCACCAAGGTAGGTACCCTTCTACCTCGTGGTCTGCCTGCCTTCAACCACTGGCACACGGGCTGGAGCTGGCAGACAGCTTGGCCTAGCTTTCACGAGGGCCGCCAGAGGATGACGGCTTACTGTATCACCAAGGTAGGTACCCTTCTACCTCGTGGTCTGCCTGCCTACAACCACTGGCACACGGGCTGGAGCGGGCAGACAGCTTGGCCTAGCTTTCACGAGGGCCGCCAGGGGATGACGGCTTACTATCTCACCAAGGTAGGTACCCTTCTACCTCGTGGTCTGCCTGCCTTCAACCACTGGCACACGGGCTGGAGCTGGCAGACAGCTTGGCCTAGCTTTCACAAGGGCCGCCAGGGGATGACGGTTTACTATCTCACCAAGGTAGGTACCCTTCTACCTCGTGGTCTGCCTGCCTTCAACCACTGGCACACGGGCTGGAGCTGGCAGACAGCTTGGCCTAGCTTTCACGAGGGCCGCCAGAGGATGACGGCTTACTGTATCACCAAGGTAGGTACCCTTCTACCTCGTGGTCTGCCTGCCTACAACCACTGGCACACGGGCTGGAGCGGGCAGACAGCTTGGCCTAGCTTTCACGAGGGCCACCAGGGGATGACGGCTTACTATCTCGCCAAGGTAGGTACCCTTCTACCTCGTGGTCTGCCTGCCTTCAACCACTGGCACACGGGCTGGAGCTGGCAGACAGCTTGGCCTAGCTTTCACGAGGGCCGCCAGAGGATGACGGCTTACTGTATCACCAAGGTAGGTACCCTTCTACCTCGTGGTCTGCCTGCCTACAACCACTGGCACACGGGCTGGAGCGGGCAGACAGCTTGGCCTAGCTTTCACGAGGGCCGCCAGGGGATGACGGCTTACTATCTCGCCAAGATAGGTACCCTTCTACCTCGTGGTCTGCCTGCCTACAACCACTGGCACACGGGCTGGAGCTGGCAGACAGCTTTGCCTAGCTTTCACGAGGACCGCCAGGGGATGACGGCTTACTATCTCGCCAAGGTAGGTACCCTTCTACCTAGTGGTCTGCCTGCCTACAACCACTGGCACACGGGCTGGAGCTGGCAGACAGCTTGGCTTAGCTTTCACGAGGGCCGCCAGGGGAGTCAGACGGCTTACTATCTCGCCAAGGTGCGTGCTTTTGTCAAGTTTAGGGTAATTTTACCACTCTAGAAAGACGTCCGCTGTACATAATGCCCTCCCCCAAGCGTCTTCATCTCGCGATCTTTTTACCACAGTAGAAAGAAAAGTATTGTATTTGGGGGGACTATGTCCAATACGTTTCTTTCTACTTGGGCAGTCCTCAAGTGTCTTCATGTCGTGATCATTTTGCCACAGTAGAAAAACGTCCGTTGGACATTGTGCCCTCCCGGGGCCCCAAGTGGCTTCAACTCGCGATGATTCTGCCACAGTGGAAAGAAAGGTATTGGAAGTAGTCTCCCCCCCCCCCCCCCCCTAAGTGTTAATATCTGACGATTCTGCGCATTCAGCGTATTCCCGCAGTCTTCACCAAGACGCCAATCCAGGACCTTTCGACTCTAAAAGACACCCACTGTCGGGAAAAAGTCACTTATTAACGAAGGCACGACGAGAAATAATTCCTACGCTTGTCTGAAGGTAGGTAGTCGGTTATTAAGTCACAAGGCCCGCCTACCTAGTACTCTGCCGGCCTACAACCACTGGCACACGGGGCTGGAGTTGGCAGACAGTTCGGCCTGGCCGCCAGGGGATGACGGCTTACTATCTCACCAAGGGAAGTACGCTTCTACCTCGTGGTCTGCCTGCCTACAACCACTGGCACACGGGGCTGGAACTATAAAATAAAAATAAAATAAAAAAAAACCCTTTATTTTTCCATTGGCATGTAAATTCATATGAATTGTAATGGATGTGGATATTCTTAGTCTATTATGCATGGTCCATCTGGACCCCTCTTCGGGTGAAGGCCTCCTCCAGAGCTTGCCACTCGTCGTGATTCCTTGCGAGGTTGGACCAATTTCGTGTTCCGACGGTCTCTATCTCGTTCTTCCACCTTGTCTTTGGTCTCCCTCTGCTGCTGCTCTGGGATGGAGCTGGTGGGGTTATTTTCCTACAGTAGGAAGACGTCTGTTGAACATAGTGCCCTCCCTCCCAAGTGTCTTCATCTCGTGATCATTCAGTCTCAGTAGAAAGAAACGTATTGGACATACTCCTCCCCAAGTGTCTTCAACTCGCGATCATTCTGCCAGAATTGAAATAAACGTATAAGAAATAGTCCCCCCCCCCCCCAAGTATTGACATCTGGCGATCTTGCGTGTCTCGCATCCAGCGAATTCCCGCAGTCTTCACCAATTCGCCACTCCAGAATCAAATTCCACTGCACCCGTCACTGCCTAGCACAGTCTAACCAGATATGCTGAATACCAGTGCTTAATGTGAATATAAATGACTTATAACCTTTTTTTTCCAGGGCTGGGCCGGCCTGGTAGTGATGGTAGAAAACCGCCACACAGACAAATGGATCCACGTGAAGTGTGACTGCCAAGAGAGTTACAACGTCGTGTCCACGAGAGGCGAGCTCAAGACTATCGACTCCGTGCCGCCTTTACACAGGTAAGTAACCATTCAATGTGCCTCAGTATTTAACACCGACGTATCGCCTACCAGACCTTCACCATCTTAACGGGGTAACACGATACTCCTGGCCACTAAAAAAATCTAATTAGTTAGTCAGTTAGATTATCTAAAAATATTTGAGCCGCTTTTTTTCCACGCTTTTAAAATTCTCAATACGTCACGCCGTGGTATAATTTTTAGTGCGTTCTGACGTCACGAGCCCCCACTCACACACACACCACAGTTTTGATACGTTTTACCTTTGTCAATATTCATTGATCTACAAATACGTTTAGATTATTTTACAATTCTCTAACTGATGGACTAAATAGATTTACAATTTATTGATGGTGGTAGTTACACCTATTCTGGTGTTAGATTTTATGGCTTCTGACAATCCTTAACGACTGAAATAATCTCGATATATTAAAACTAGTTGACCCGCGCAACTTCGTTTGCGTCACAATTTTTATTACTGCTCCGCTCTTATAGGTCTTAGCGTGATGATATATAGCCTATAGCCTTCCTCGATAATTGGGCTATCTAACACTGAAAGAATTCAAATCGAACCAGTAGTTCCTGAGATTAGCGCGTTCAAGCAAACAAACTCTTCAGCTTTAGACTAACTTTTGCCCGCGACTACGTACGCGCCAGTCCATCCAGAAGAGATTCTGAATTAAAATGTTTATTGTTATTATAATTAAATTGTATCTTCGTACTCCCACGGGAACGGGAACTACGCGGGTGTACGCGGTTTCACCCGCGTGGTTCCCTTCGCTAGTAGGTATTTACTAAAACTCTTCTTGTTTCTCCACAGACAAGTAATAATCGTGCTGACGCAACTAGAAGGCTCTGGCGGCTTCAGCATCGCGCACCGCCTGACACACCGCCTGGCCGCCGGCGCTCGCCTACAAGACTGGGCTCCGCACGCTGATGACGAGCCCAGGCATCGCCCGCCTTTAGCTAGGAGGCTGTGTGGTCTGCACCAGCCCAGGCTCATCACGTAGGACCCTGATGTGACACTTCAGACGCTACAAAACTATGTTTTATTTGTTAACTAGCTGACCCCACGCGGCTTCGCTCCCGTCCTATACCTACCTACCCTACCTACCCTACCTACCCTACCTACCCTACCTACCCCACCTACCCTACCTACCCTACCTACCCTACCTACCCTACCTACCCTACCTACTCTACCTACCCTACCTACCCCACCTACCCTACCTACCCCACCTACCCTACCTACCCCACCTACCCTACCTACTCTACCTACCCCACCTACCCTACCTACCCCACCTACCCCACCTACCCTACCTACTCTACCTACCCCACCTACCCTACCTACCCCACCTACCCTACCTACCCCACCTACCCTACCTACCCCACCTACCCTACCTACCCCACCTACCCTACCTACCCTACTCCTGAATTTTCTTAACCTATAAACCTCACGGAGCCCGAGACCTTTCCAACGAATGCAAAACCGTGGAAATCGGTTCGTGCGTTCTGGAGTTATAGCGTCAGGAAGGAAAACCCGACTTATTTTTATATAGTAGATTTAACCCTTTTCCAAGGGTGGCCTTCTCTTTGAGCTACGTTAAGCTCAGTTTTACGTGATGAGTGTGGACTCATCATGTAGAACTGAGCTTAAACAAATAGAAGAAGCCCGAACACCTGGCTCAATGTGAAAAAAAAGCTGTGGGTGCAACTACGGTAAAGCCGCCATCGCTAGCTAGGAAGCTGTGTGGCCTGCAACAGCCCAAACTGCTTAGGACTGAGCTAAGTGACGTAGAAAAATCAAGCCCGAAGTCCTGGCTTTAGGTAGAAGAAAATACAGTCACAGCCAAAGCTGGCCAGGAGGCTGTGTGGCCTGCACCAGCCCTGGCTCATCACGTAGGACCTAGGATCCCGATGTCACGTGAGAGAGAAGTTCTACAACCATTTTCTTGTTAATTCAATCCTTTTCCAAGAAAAAAAAGACATTACCTGAATGAAGATTTGGTACATTGGACGCGCCGGCTAGCCGTGAAGTCTGCATCAGCCGAGACTCATCGCGTAGAACGAATAATAAGAAAATAGAAAAACCAGCCAAGTGCGAGTCGGACTCGCACACGAAGGGTCCCGTACCATAAACCTATTTTTTTTATTATTTTGTTGTTATAGCGGCAATTGAAATACACAATCTGTGAAAATTTGAACTCTCTACCTATTACAGTTCTTGAGATACAGCCCTCTGACAGACAGACAGACGGACAGACAGCGAAGGCTTAGTAATAGGGTTCCGTTGGTTACCCTTCGTGTACGGAACCCTAAAAAGTCTGAATACCTGGCTTAACGTAGAAAAAAAGACTGGAGAAAACCTTGGCTAGGCGGCTGTGTGGGCTCTACCAGCCAAGACTTCATCACCAGTGATCGGAATAGGTAGAGCTAATATGCCTAAAGTTTAAAGAACAGAAAAAATATAAAAAGTGGAGACTTCCTTACGACTAAAAAATGTCAAAATATGCGACTTATTGCATTCATTTTTTTAATACGCAGTTGGGTTGCTGGCTGTCCCTGTCGACCAGTAATGTCACTGGAAGGCTTTTTAATTAGCGCGTTACTTGTACAACATTAATATCCGAGTATTATAATGTACAGTCAACAAAGCTATTTAGTATGCAGGCAGCTAACTTGCAACTACTTTTAAACAGTGTTGTGAGTGTGTTGTGTGTTGGGAAGAGGCTAGGCAGATGATGACACTCGTAAGTATGTCATGAGCTTCAAAAGTTATAATGCACACATAAGGAATAAATATAGGCAGTGCTGTGGATAAAATAAGATCAAGCCTGCATTCCAAATAGCTTTGTTGACTGTACGTCATTCAGTCAAAAATCGTGATGGTAAAGCTCAAGGGGGCTACCGGCTACTCTCTAAGCCCGAAGTCCTTAGTTTCAGGCTTAGTTTTGGGAGTATTCTACTCCGCATCACCTAACCACTAAGAATTAATGACAACACGATTTGATAGTTTCTGTAAAATGGTGTTGCCTTTCATTCTTATTTATTTATTTATTTAAACACTTTCAGCACAAAAATGTACAGAGGCGGACTTAATGCCATAAGTATTCTCTACCAGTCAACCTTTGGGTAATGCAGAGAATAGTCGTAGGTGCAATAAAGAAAATTTAAAGCGATTCAAATACAATAATGAACAATATACAAATATAAACCATACATACAATATAAATATATAATAAATATACAAATCAACAAGATAAATATACAAACGAAATACTAAAACAATTAAGGCGAATAAGTTAACGGGAAACATTAGCGCTGTGATGATACAACTGCCAACTTCTTACGAATGTGTTCACGAACTTAACTTTGAAGGATAATCGGTTGGTGGCCATCCTGATCTCTTGGGGGAGCGCATTCCACAGAGAAATAGACTGAACGCAGAAAGAAGAGTGAATAAAGTCAGTACGGTGAGAGGGACATTGAAGGAGACGGTTGTTTGGTTAGATTTAGATTGTGGCTGGCGCAAATGTATTGAAAATGAGGGGCTAGATAACTGGGATTCTTAGTTCGTGTTCGGGACTAATCGTACGTCCGTAGGTAATACGGAGTAGAATACGCCCGAAACTACGGACTTCGGACTTAGAGAGTAGCCCCCTGGTTAGGTTGGCGGGTACATTTGTTCCACTCCCTGTGACAGTATTGATAAGTTAATTTTGTGGTGGTTATACACAATATTGGAACGAAGTTCCTTATCGCGCGTTGTGAAATGGGGCTAGACGGAAAAAATTCTTACGAAAAGTTGTCACGACACTTTTTGCTATAGTAAGTTATTGTAAGCTGTGCGGCGTCTCATGTTTCTCTGTCTGTCTCTCTCTCTCTTATAGAAAGCAAGCCAGATATTTTCATTTCTATTTCGCAGGTGTCCCTTGACACCTCTCAAGTTGGAATGGAACGGAATGGAATGGAATGGAATGGAATGGAATGGATGGAATGGAGTGGAGTGGAGTGGAGTGGAGTGAAGTGGAGTGGAGTGGAATGGAATGGAATGGAATGGAATAGAATGAAAAAGTCGTAAAACACAGTTATGTTTCTAGTTTTATTACAATTCGCGCGTTGAGAAAGGGGGCTAGACGGAAAAAATTAAGACCAAAAGTGTAACGACACATTAAGACCAAAAGTTGTAACGACACTTTTTGCTATAGTTGTAAGCCATGCGGCGGGTGTCCCTTGACACCTCTCAAACTTTTTTTAACTCCGAATTTCTCAAACTAAAGTATTATCATAAAATTAATGTGACAAATTGTCTAAGCGCGTAAATTGCTATGATTGGTTGCTGACATCTCATTCAACCAATACTGTACAAAAATTGTTTGAAAAACTGTGTTTGAGAAACTTTTCCTATTTCTAGGAATTTTTAATTTTATTAATACATGTTGTATTATACCCGTATGACGAGAGACCTATGAATTTCGCTCTCAGAACATGAAAATGATTGACTGAATAATGACTGTCATCTGTGTGTCTAAAAAGGTCACTGTCGCAAAATCAGCCAGCACATCACGCTACCTGAAACTGTAAAATTTTCCCAATCAACCTTGAACCCTAATGCTTCAGCAATAAAAATGAAAATTTGACAAAATACTGTATGATTAATAGTCCTAGCTATATTGGGGTCGGCTTCCAGTCAAACCGGATTCAGCTGAATACTAGTGTTTTACGTAGAGCGGCTGCCTACCAGAGTTTATTCTACTAAAGTGGCTTTTTCTAGAACCACTAGTCTTATAAAAATGAACTCAAATTAATTGTCCTTAAATATATTATGCAATGACGATAAAATACAAGGGAGATGACTCAGTGAGAGAAATAATTACAAAATGTAAGCACAATATTGATCCTTATACTGTTAGTGATAAGTGACAAAGTGAATTAACGTTGTAAATCAGTAGTTCGTTTCGGATTAGACTTTCATTGTACCAAACGTTTCTAAGAGATTCCAATTTTTTTTATTCAGCGTTTTCTGGCCCACTGCTGGACGAAGGCATCCCTCAAGTCCTTGTAGATATTCTTTATAATAAGCGTTTATACTACAAAAGTTTAGGTAGTAAAATACAGGTAAACAATCTTGATGTGACTTTTTACACAAATACATATTTACCACTCAGTATCCATCAGAATCGTTCGTTCAAAATCGTTTTCAATTGTCAGAATTCGGAAGTCCCTATTGGGCAAAGTGAAAATAAACGCAAGATGCCTACAAATAAAGTCTAAATCGCGCGAGTTCTAGTGTAGGTCGTCGCGCCACTTCGTCTCATAAGCATAACTTTTTTTGTAAGACCTCCCTTGAACAGGCATCTTCTGGGCACGCTCGCTCCATCATAGACCTCATCTATCGCTTTCCATCAGGCGTGATTGTGGTCAATAACAAGACCATTCCTAAAAAAAAATCGTAAAAAAAAAACTGCTTTTTCCTTTTATTGTAATTTAATATATTCCAAAATAACTAATAAAAATAACTATATACATTATGAATATACAAAACCAAATACGATCAGGCGTCGAAAAATTCCTCCGCATCGCTGTCATCCGGAAACGTGCCCAGAAGACTGGCAGCATTGCCACGTTGAATGGCAATGCTAATTCTTTGAGCAAAGAACGAGCCAGCCCTCTGGTCACGCAAAGTGTCGACTAGTCGGTAAATTTTTTATTTTCCTACATTTTGGCGAGTAATGCGAACATTGAATGTACTGAACGACTGATTGTGTTCGAAAATGTTTCAGATTTATAGTAAAAGTTTATTTACCGGTAAAATCGCCAAGTTAAGGCGAAGTAGGTTTACGACAAAAGTGAAAAGAGCTCGATTTATCGTATAAACCTGGCGCCATCTAGTGTGTTAAGCGCATACGGTATTCAGGGCCCGGTGGCTAGGGTGGGCGTGGCCTCTAACTAGGAAGCCGCTTATTACGTTAGCCGGTCGATTCGGCCCTTACTGAGTTGTGAAGTGAACTGAACGTGTGGAGAATTCCCCAAACTGCAGTTGATTGGGGATTTATTGCGGGTTGGCAAAATGGGGGTATTCCAAATATCGATTTTATTTTTCTTATATTATTTTAAATATCGATTTTGTGGGGAGTCAGTAGATTTTTTGTACCCAAATTGGGGAATCTGACTTGCATGTTCGGGGAATTTGTTAAATTGGTATTGGCTACACTGCTCCCCAACTCCCTAAACGCTATATGGCTCATTTACATTAGGTCGGTTTGAGGTCGGTCACCGAAGGCGGCGGCCGCATTCGGTTTAACTGAAACGCTTACCTAAATTGAGTTGTTTACATTGGTCGGTTAACCGAATTCGGCGACTTGATATGCGGCGATTGTATATTGAACAGTCACACGCACGCACGGCGCACTCGACACCGACAACGGGCTCGACCGAATACGGCCAAACCGAATACGGCCAAACGAATACCTGTTTATATTAATCGGTGACCGAATACGGCCTGCAGCCGAATACGGTCTAACCGACTTAATGTAAATGCGCCAATACACTGCCCGGTAGTAAGGGAGTTAGGGAGCTAACTAGACCGGGCTGCTCCGATCACCCTAATTAGGGTCTTATCTACCTAAGTCTTATTTTATTACACCTTCGTAAATCGGGACTTAGGGCCCTGAATACCGTGTAGTATAATAAGCGCTTTATGCCGTATACAGAAAGAAAGCTGGTAGCCGGTGCCGATCTACCAGCGCTTATCGGCGCTGGTTCATTCTGTTAACAGTTACATATAGCAAGCAGATTAAAGCTTGTTGTTGATTATTTTAAATGGCGGGCGCGCCAGCGCTGACCGGCGCGTGTCGAAGATTGTCGGCGACGTTCGGCGCTTATCGGTGCTTGTTTAAAGAAATGCCTGCGCCGGTTACCTGCGTGGATCGGTCCCTATAAGCGCTGGTAGCCTGCCAGCTTTCTTTCTGTAAACGACCTTGGTAACATTTGGTACAATGTAACGGTCAAAGAACGTACATAGGTAGGTACTAGGCCTATAACGCTAAAGACACATAACATAGCTATTCATATTTTTTCTACTACACTAAATTATACTCATAGAAATTACACGTCCGGCCGAATGAATGTATACAGTACGCATTTTCTATTATTTTTTTATTCTGCCGGTCTGGTGAAATATGCGAATAGGGCGCACCGATTGTGTTATTTTGACGGAAATTAGAATAAGGTCACGGTTAATTTGTAACTGATATAATTTGTAATAATAAAAAAAAATATGTCGATTTCGCAAAAAGTTTTTAATTACGACGTAGTAGACGAAGTAGATCTTTTCTTTTTTTTTAAAATTATTTTGACGAGCTAGTTTGCGAAATAAACATTTTTGCTAACGGTAAGGATATATCACGTAGATTGTAAATTTTAAGGCATTATCATTATTGTATAAAAATCTCTTGTAAAAAAAAACAATGATTTTTTTAATCATTAATGATAAATAGCGATCGTTGTACGTAGCTGTTATTTATATTGTAACTCGATGAAATCACGTTCCCTCGTATGCGAATCTCACAAAAGCGCGTGGTTCCGTAGGTTTAACGCCCAAACCATATAATTACGACTGATACTAGATTTTTACAACGTTTACTTTCCTAATATTCATAATTTTTTACTAAAATTCTCGGAAAAATGTTGAAGTGTTTGATTAGTAATGAATCCTCTTTGATATAAAGTATGTTAAAAACAATAAATATAATTTAGACACTAAATTTAAATTGTTAACTTAGAATGCGACGGTTATACGTTATTTATAAAGGCTTGTATGTTTTCTAATTAGAAATCTTTATTAAAAACATATAAATTTGTCTTCACATTAGATTTATTAATTTAGTTAGGATATAAAAATATTTTGGTTTGCTGTGGGACCTCAATTACATTCCCTGACAGTGAAAAATTTGTTTATTTTAAAAGAAAATGAACTTCAACAATTAAAAAAATGTACCATTATTTTGACAGTTTGGCAGCGCGACCGTTGTCTAATACATCTTGCAATGGATAAAATCCACAAACACATGAATTATTGCTATACAGTGTGACAGAACTTGACATTAGTCTCGCTTAAGTGAGAAAAACAAAAATCACGATTTTGTACGTAACATAAATATATCGTGTAAATATTTAAAACTGCTTGACTAACTAGACGTAGGTTTGTAATCTGAATTTAATAAACGCTCCTACTTTTATTTGCACTCAAGTGTAACAAAAGACAATCGATACTTTTTAAATTGGAAGTATTAAGTTCATTCCATTAATGCTCATTATTTATTTAATTTTTAATTAATTGTTGTTGATTTAATTATTTAAAAAAATCTAGTGATGCTGATTCTTGCCATTACTTTGCTTTACAACGATATTATTAATGTGTTTTAATATATTTTTTTACTAGTAATTAATATATAATTTTTGACTGTTTGTAGTTTAAGTGGCCTATGAGCAAGATTCGTGCAATATTAAGAAGGATGTTTACTCACGTTGAATTTTTATATTAGTGAGGATAATTTACACTTGCTGGCACAAAAAACTGCACACTGAGGCGTGTGGTGTTTTGTTGGTAGTTATCAGTTGACGAATAAAAAAACTGATAATAAAAACCTGAGTTCAAACTCGTGTCACGAGTCAAAATTTAAAGGTTGAAACATGTCGATTTCAAACGATCAATCAATTTTTTTGAACAATGTCTTTAAACTATCGTGACCCCATTTTATTTTCATAATAAGTGAAACAGTCAACTGATAACTATTAACGGACACGCTAACTATAAATATAACATAGTTGTAGTTAAGTTTTGGATCGCATAGTGTTTTGATATTAATAATAATACCGTGCGTCACCGGTTCTATAGATACACGGCTGTATATTTTTACACTTGTGCATCATAAATAATGATAATAATATGTAAACATTCACAAACATGTAATAACTGATATTTCTTAAAATTATCATCTTTCATAGTTTTCTTACATCTTAACATTTTTGTATAACAATTTAAAGGAACGTAGTGTTTTCATTTTTAATATTTACTTGTAATATAGTGCCATATGAAGAAGTTATCCTTTTATTAATGAATACTTGACTTTTTAATGCCCTTTTAAAAAATAAGGGACGTTTAGCGAAACACCACATTAGTTGTAAGAAGTTTATGAATAAAAGGGTAGTTTCAACACCTTTATACCAGTGAGAAAATTAGACTTACATATTTGGTCATCACTCTTTAAACAAAATAGTAAAAATTAACAGTTATTGAAGCCTGTAAAGGCCTCGCACCTTTATATATTTTTCTTAATTCCCGAACTGTTTTTGTTTCAAAAAACCATCATTACGGAAAAATCTGTTAAATCATCTTTCATTACTTTTCGTGAATCCTATTTGTATAATTTAATTTTTACAATAAAATAATTCGATTTTGTATGGTGTGTCGATCAGAGTGCACTGCAGTGTAAGAAACTTTTGATAACATTTTATTTAACAATGTGTAATTGTTTTTTGAGTAGCATAAAAGACGCTTATTTTTCATGTTAGTCTTACGTGGATGCATGTTAAAACTATTTATGATAAGGTTAAGTAAATAAAATTATTTAAATTTGATGATTTTGTTTTATTCGAGTACAAGCTGTCCCCTGCGGCTTTGCTCTCGTCAACTGGCTATCTAGTACCTACCCTACTTACCCCGAACTACTTATTTTTTTTTTTTTAATATTGTAATATTCTGCAATTCGAGGCGGAGACAAATCAAAAACTATGAAAATCGGTTCAGCAGTTCTCGAGTTATGTAAAAAGTGTTGTAACAAACTCGAATTTGTTTTTTTTTTTATATACAAGATTGGTATTATCAAACAATCCAGAACTGAATGAACGATGGCTAGTATACTCCTTGAAGCAATTGAAGGTTTTCTCATGATTCATTTTATTCATTGGCCAATGGGCGCCATCGTTTAGTACGGGGCTGTCCAGGCCATATACGATCGCAGGCCAATACAAGTCACTAGATTGGAAGACCCGATTCATTTATTTATCTTTTACGATTCAATGACTAACGGCACTGAAAAACGAATCTTTTAAATCAGTCGTATAAAGAAATACATGCAGAATCTTTGTCCATTAAGGTGAATGCTCCAGGGTAGCCCGCGAAATTCAAATATTTTTATGTTTTTTGCAATTTGCCGGTCAGTGTGAAGCTGTATGTGGACCAAATACGATTCGCGACCGTAACGTATTTATCTAAAGAATTATAACCATTTTAGCCCTCTAAGTTCATGTAGCTCGACAGAATGATGTTTTCTGGAATTATAGATTCGCGACCGTAACGCGTATTTATCTTCTTTTCTATTCTCTTTTCTTAGATTATTTCATGAAATAATCATTCTGTCGAGCTTCATGAACTTAGAGGGCTATATTGATGATTAAAATGGTTATAATTCTTTAGATAAATACGCGTTACGGTCGCGAATCGCAAAAAACATAAAAATATTTGAATTTCGCGGGCTACCCTGGAGCATCCACCTTAAGAGCCTTATTACAATTTGACAGTATTTTTTGCGTAGAATGACCAATTCTGGCTTTCTTATTCTCGGAAACTAATATATTTGTAACAAGTTTAATATAATTAGAAAAATCTAAAAACCCGACTGCAAAACATAAACGTAGTACCTATACACTAACGGCCATTTTCAATAACCAATCTGTCTTTTCTTCCAGCTACTAAAGATACACAGAGCTATCATTTTATCCTTCTTCTTCAGTAGGTCCCTCATTACTGAGGATCGTGGTCACTGGACCCCTATAAGCGCACAATCTGTCTCCATCGATTCCGGTTCAAAGTTGCGGCTGGAATTTGCTTGAGGATGTAGCTTCTTTCACTTAGTCAGACCATCCTACCTACTGACGGATAGCAATATCTACCCAAGTTGACTATCTGTCATCGGGAGGATCGATAGCCTACAAAGAGGGCCGTTCCATTGCATCGGAGCGAGGCAGAGGAGCGGAGAAACGGAAAAATTTTAACCAATCATGTCAATCAAAAAGTCTTTGAATCACTGAAATTGTATGCAATTTTGTGTTGGTTAAAATTTCTCAGTTTCTCAGCTCCACTGCCTCACTCCGCTGCAACGGAACGGCACTCTTAGGCCCAGACTCCACCAAAGCGGAGATGTGTGAAGAAGTCCGAAGCGGAGACGAGAAGAGTTGTTTTTCAGCTAGGGTGTATCCACCGAAACTGTGCGGAGATGCGTAGGTACTGGCTAGATAATTGCGGCGATGAGTCCCTTCTTTGAGGAGTGACTAGAGCGGCGCGGCGCCACGGCGTCCTTACCTTCCGCTTGAAGCAGGTACTCACCGGACACGGTTGTTTCGGGAGTTACCTGTTTCGAATACGGTGGGAGGATACGCCTGGGTGTCAACATTGCGAAGCTTCATCATCTGCCTAGCCTTTTCCCAACCATATTGGGGTCGGCTTCCAGTCAAGTCTGATTCAGCTGAATACCAGTATTCTACATAGAGCGGCTGCCCACCAGACCTCCACAACCCATTAACTGGGTAACACGGTACTTCATGGCAAGACTGGAGTCAGATTTACTGGCTTCTGACTATCCGTAACGACTGCCAAAGATCTACAAATGACAGCCGGGACCAACGGCTTAACGTGCTTTCCGAGGCACGGAGGAAACTCGTTATGTTAAGATGGTCACCCATCCACAGACCAACCTCGGCAAGCGTTGCTTAACCTTGAAGATCGACCCGTGCTGCTGTTATTATCTAGCCACGAGCTCCAACATCATCAAAACATCATCAACATTGCGAAGCTTGCCCGGAGGATACGGTGGAGGTCTGCCCTGCTTGGGCGGAGCACCGCCGTGTCCACGTTGAGGCGATCGGCGGCGGCAATCTCGCATCCGGCCCTGGTTCAAGCCATGGTCCAGAGCGAAGAGACATGGGAAGCGGTCATCTCTTTCTGCGAAGCAGTAATGCTAGCAAAGGAGGAAGCTGAACTCGTGAGAGAGAGGGAAATCTCACGCCCCAGCCGCCGCAACAGAAGACGGCCCGGGCGTCGGGAGTCACAGGGCGATTCTCGACCACCGTAGGCGCGTGCCTGCGGACGGCGAGCATTGGGTGGATCGCCGTCTGATCAGACCAGGCCCGGGTCGACGGCACGCTGTGTTCCACGCGCGCCTCAAAGAGCTGTCAGCATAAAAGAAGGGGCCCGACAGGGCCAGTGCCTACTGGGGCTGCGAACTTGGTTCGAAAGAGGCACCGCAGCCCTGGAACGCCAAGGGCACTAGGAGGAACAAGAATGAATTTTAGTCAGTAAGAGTCTGCTGACACTCCCTCCTGCTTCACTCAGAGCGGGAGGAGTCATTTGATGATTTCCCATGCATAAACAAAAAACCGGCTGGCAGATAGACGGACGGACGGACGGACATGACAGCGGAGGCTTAGTTGGTTACCTTTTGGGTACGGAATCCCAAAAACAAGGTCTATATCGACCTACACTTAGCTTTAATGCGGCCTCGACAAAAGACTGGGTCGTTAAGCACCACTATAGCCTACACATCTACTATAATAACGTTTATAGTCTGAGAGATGTCGCCTATGCATGCGACGAAGGTTAGCAGGCGGAAGCCGCGCCGGGTAAGCCATCACAGGATCATTTCCGATGCCTTTTTCGTTTTACTTCATGAACAAAGATGTGGGAATCGTGGAAGAGCTTTTTAACTGGGGCCGTTTTCGTTGCATTTTTCTTTGAAGGTTGCTAATATGAAAGGAAAAGCGAGAAACACTGGTCCTACGTACGCAACATATGCAACGGTTTGGTATCGTATCGTATGTTGCGTTGCAAGTAAGTTTGTTTCTACTGCGTAGTTTTTCATATAAAATTAAGAGTCCATATATCATTATGCGTTGCATACGTGCGACCAGCTTGTCTCTAGCTTTAAGAATGCAGATTCCCGTGATTTTCTCTGTTATTGAAATGCATGCGTTTTAAAATGGACGAAAGAAAATCGGTCGAAGAAAAAAACGTAGGTAAATGATAAATTCGAACGATACATTTTTATATTTTAGAGCACGTTGCGGTATGTCTCCACTCGTACCTAGCCGGCCACCTAAGTAAAATGTATTTCCTGACTTTATTTAAACACTAGTTGAGCCGCGCAACTTCGTCTGCTCTGCTCCTATTGGACTTTGCATGATGATGTATAGCCTATAGCCTTCCTCTTCAATCAGACCAGTACCTTGTTCCTGAGTTTAGCGCCTTCAAACAAACAAACTCTTCAGCTTCATAAGATTCTGTAGAATTATATTGTTTCATTGTAACAGTTAGGTAGGTACAAAAGCTTTGTATTTCTTTTTATAAAAAATATTCGGACGGAAGAGAATAAAGGGGTTTGAACTTTTTTGTGTGAGAGCTGGTATAGCCCTCCCATCGCCATTTTGATTTTTTATCAAAATCGCGGCGTACAATGTAACATGCATGTTCTTAATAAAGTGGTTATCAAGCAAGTGCATTTAATCAAGCTGCGAACTATTATATGAATTAAATTTAATGTATATAAGCACATAATTAAGTAATTTTTAATGATAGTCATGATGTCACATGGTGACTTTACCTCGAAATATCTCCGCAACGTGACGCTTTAGGCCACCATGTACCTGGCATTTTTTATTTGTTGAAGTGTTCAGGAGGGCTACTCTCTAAGCCCGAAGTCCGTAGTTTCGGGCTTAGTTGCGGGCGTATTCTACTCCGTATCACCTACGGACGTACGATTAGTCGAACCCGAACTAAGAATGAAGAACAACACGATTTTACAGTAACTGTCAAATCGTGTTGTCATTCATTCTTAGTGGTCACAACTAAGCCCGTAACTACGGACTTCGGGCTTAGAGAGTAGCCCCCCTGTACCCATATATGCATGTTAGATCGCGCGCCGCAAATTTAAAAAAATAATGGCGTCGGGGCCCTATGCCACAATGGTTCTATGCCCTTTGGCACTAATATTTTTTTAGTACATACTCCTTATAGGGATACTCATAGGGATAAAGAAGTAGCCTATAATTATGCAGTTCTAGATTAAAATTTATCTCTGTACCTACCAAAGTTCATCCAGACCCGTTCCGGCGTGAAAGAGAACGAACAAACATCCAAACTTTCCTATTTCAAATAGTACAAAGATATGAAAGTCATATTATTGAAGTATGGCGAAATGTCACCACAGAGCCTAGCGTGAATATTTTGACGTATGTCGTACGTAAAGTTAATCGTAAGTGAATTTAACGAATTGAATTTAGTGAATTTAAATGTGAAAATCTACAACCAAATAATATTTTATTTTATTATTTATTTATTTATCACAACACTATTGTTTTTAGTTTAATAATATGGGACGTACACAATTTACATCACTCGAAAATATGAATATTGTATCTAATTCAAATAAATATGTGCAAAACGAGTAAGTATTGTAACTATAAAATTTTACGATACGTTACGTACGTCAAAAATCACAAGTTTTGGCGATTTCAAGAGAAGTAACTTTTCCCTTATTTCTTCCCCAACACATCCAGTACGACCGCAGATGGAAAAACCCTTGTCATATCTTGCTCTATACTTGTTCCGTAGGTACATACCTACAGAGATCTCATTGTGCCGGGAAATTGTAGGGTTTTGCACCACCAAGATTATATTTTACGAAAGAAATCGTAGAAATATGCATTCAAGTTAATTAAATATGATTTAGCTCCTCCGATATTTTTAGAGCACTGGAAATTTAACAGAAATTCGTGGAATATTTTTCTCGAAAACTGTCTCTTAATACCCCACGCTTAAGGTTCAGAATCCAGTGAATTTCACACAAGTAACTTATTTAGGGTTTCGTACCCGAAGGGTAACCAACGGAACCTATTACTAAGCCTCCGCTGTTCGTCTGTCCGTCTGTCTGTCAGCGGGCTGTATCTCAAAAACCGTAATAGGTATACAGTTGAAATTATCACAGTGTTTATTTCTATTGTTGCTTTAACAACAAATACATAGGTAGAAGAAATATGTTTTTATCGGTTTATGATACGGAACCCTTCGTGTGAGAGTCCGGCTCGCACTTGGCCGGATTTTTTCCATTTTTCTCTCCATCTACTTTTTTCCAATTCCTATAATCACTTATACAAAACCTCTATACTATTCCTGTAACTAGAGAAGAGCGAACTTGTTTGCTTTCTTGTTTGCGGAATCTTCGCATCTGGATCCTGGTGGCGCGAGGCCCCCTGCTTCTCCTGGTGGATGCGAGTCGAGCATGTCGAACATTCGCATTCATCAGAAGGACGTCCGTAGGGTACTGCGTAACCTAGACGTGAGCAAGGCTAGTGGCCCCGACGGGATACCGGCAATAGTTCTGAAAACTTGTGCGCCTGAGTTGTCTCCGATCTTGACCACGCCTATTTCGCCTTTCGTTTGAGACTGGAAAAGTGCCGAAGGCTTGGAAGCACGCTAACGTGCAGCCCGTGCCCAAGAAGGGTAGTCGAGCTGATCCGTCAAATTATAGACCCATCTCGGTAAGCTCCTGGCGTACCTAGAAGCGAATGATATCCTTAGTGACCGACAATACGGGTTCCGCCGAAATCGGTCAACTGGGGATCTTCTAGCGTATGCCATTCACATCTGGAGTGAAGCCATAGAGAAGCACGGGGAGGCACTAGCGGTCTCCCTTGACATCTCGAAGGCCTTCGACAGGGTCTGGCACGATAGCCTTATCAGTAAGCTTCCTTCCTTCGGTCTGCCCGCCGGTTTGTGTGATTGGATCGCAGATTTCCTGAGGGATCGGTCTGTCCGAGTAGTCATAGATGGCTGCTCGTCTGGACTGCTGGATATTAATGCCGGGGTTCCTCAGGGGTCGGTGCTTTCGGCAACACTCTTCTTGCTGCATATTAATGATCTGCTTAAACCCGGTACCTTTGGGTATGCAGACGACAGCACTGTTGCTGAGAGATACGTGTCCGACGCACGAGCTGGTGGGTCGCAGATCCGGTCTCTCCAGGAGGCTATGGTTGAGCGCTTGAATGTGTCCTTACAGGCTGTCTCTGAATGGGGTGATGCCGATCTGGTCAAGTTCAATGCTGCTAAGACCCAAGCGTGTCTATTTTCCGCCAAAAGGAGCCAATTCCACCTAGCTCCATCTTTCCGAGGTGCAACAGTACCGATAACCGACCAATTTGAACTTCTTGGGGTTACATTAACATCTACTCTCAATTTAGGCCCTTTCATAGAGGCAAAAGCTCAAGTGGCTGCAAGGAAGTTGGGGATCCTAGCAAAGGTGAGACGGTACTTCACGCCGGAACAGCTGCTCAAACTCTATCAAGCGCAAGTTCGATCGTGTATGGAATACTGCTCTCATCTTTGGGACGGATCTGCCAGATACCAGCTTGATGCCTTTGAGTCAATTGAGAAACGAGCCAAGAGGATCATTGGCAATGAGAGGCTCGTCGCGACGAAGCTCCAAAGTCTTGAGCATCGACGACGAGTTGCTAGCTTGTCGGTTTTCTACCGGTTGCATTTTGGGGAATGTGCGACGGAATTGCATAATTTAATTCCGCCAAGCCCGTTCCATCATCGGACCACAAGACGAACGGCGATGCGCCACCGGTACATGGTGGACATCCCACCCACACGCACAAAACGTTTTGGGAACACATTCATAATGCGTACAGCTAAGGAGTGGAATTCCCTGCCGGAGTCTGTGTTTCCCGATAGCTACAACCTGGGAGTCCTTAAGTCAAGAGTGAATAGGTTACTTCTAGGCAAGTGTGCTCCATCTTCGACCACATCATCGCTTACCATCAGGTGAGATGGTGGTCAAGCGCGTGCCTATTAATAGTAAAAAAAAAGAGCGTTATTCCCACCAAATTGCGCCTCTTTGGTGGTAAACTCTCTTTTTTTAACTGGGTTAATTCATTGAATAATATCTTATATACTTATTATTGAATAATTAAATACTTATTAAATATTTCTTTTATTTTATGTTTTTCCCTTTAAATTTATTTCATAAAATTACTAATCCCCTCAGCCGTTACTTCATCTCTTGGAGATAATATTAAAATAACGCACGTCCGGTAGTTCGCTCCTGGAGATTTCTTAGTTCGGTTCGGATTTAATGTCAAATATTGCATGTCTTAGTATACCTTTCGTATTCTGACTTATAAAAAGTGTAGGAAAAAGAATAGGAAAGGCATATAACATCACATGCTAAACATCCGACAGCAATTTGTTACGGAATGTTGTATTAAATTTAGTCTGTGGAGACGCCTTCATTTGTTTTTGCAAGCGGTTAGTTGAGCAGCTATTATTGATTTATTTTGTTTGGTAATTGATCATGTATGGTGATATGATTTATATAAATTTGTTTAATGATAAGCATAATACATCTCTTTACCACAATTTTTGCAAATAAAAAACTTACTTACACCCGTATTCACAAACAATACTTTTCTCAGTAAATTAGCAACGCTATGCGAAGTAAGGCATTTCTCACTGCGTTGCATATGGTAAGCCTTTCAATTCATAAACAATATTCAAACGACCCTTGACTAAGCAAACGCACAGCGCTGTATACAGCTCTGTGATTGGTTTGTTTGTGTTCGCTGCTTGACGTTCATACCTAGGTCTAAATTTATCAGTGGCAGGAGTGTAAAAAGTACCAGATCTTTGGAAAACCCGTAGCGTCGTCTAAATTCATCCGAACTTTAATAATCAAAAGGATTTTGGAAATCCAGTATCACTTTTCTGGTATTTATTGTGCTTCTCTCATTGATATAATTATCAAATTCTTCTTCACTACTATAACCCGTTGTAAAAGGACGCTATTAAAACTGGAAAATTATCACAAACAGTAAAATCCAACCCTGAAAAATATTTTTTGTAACACAATAGACCACAGAGAATCGAGAAACACTAGCTATGCGTTGCTTAAAACAGCTAGCAGGCTACCTTAGCCGTGCGTTCATTCTAAGGGACGCATAGTATACGCAATTATTGTCTATGAATAAGTTTTAGGGGCCCTGTGCGCTCGCGCGCACTGTGAGACCTCATAGTAACATTTGTGAATACGGGTGTTACTTACTTACTAATTAGTTAGCTTAGGTACTCGTTATCGCGTTAATATAATATGAACCATCCCAAAAATCAAGAAAAAAATCCCCCATCATACTCATACTCCATTCCCTTTATAATAAACGTCATCAAAGATACAAATAACTGAAATAAAACAGAAAACACAGCGTTACCTGTCCGCGAGTCTGTCGCACTGTGACGAGGGTTCTGTACATAAATCCTTGTGGTTCATAATTTAGCTGAAGCTCTTTATGTTATAGTATTCGTGACAGTTGGTTAGGTTCGTGCATAATTACTAGATTATTGATTTATGTGTTGTCAAGTTGGTGTGCCTAGGTATTGACTAAATGTAGGGACAAATATTACTCTTACATGTTTCGCTTAGATCCATAATTTATCTTTTTAGGGTTCCGTACCCAAAGGGTAACCAACGGAACCCTATTACTAAGCTTCCGCTGTCCGTTCGTCCATTCGTCTGTCGGTCAGCGGGCTGTATCTCAAGAACCGTAATAGGTAGACAGTTCAAATTTTCACAGATTGTCTATTACTATTGCCGCTATAACAGCAATTAATAATAATTAAGGTTTACTTTACGGAACCTCTCGTGTGCGAGTCTGACTAGCACTTGGCAGGTTTTTTTTTTGTTATATGCCATATTGTTTAACGTGGGGGCCACAAGCAGTTGCATCTCACTGCCAAGTGATGGTATTGAAGTCATCGGGCAAACTCTGGATAACCATTTAAACTAGTTCATAAGACAACAGAGGATACTAGCGACAGAATAGTTATGCCTACCATCAATAAGGTATCTTCTTGCTCTTTAGTAAATATAAGGTGGCCAACTTACCATCTCTTGACGGTTACTATTCCTACAGAACTAACAGGAACATAAACCAGAACGATGGATTAGTAGTTTATGTCAAAAATAATTTAACAACAGTAAGGGAGGAACCTGTTTTCCTCGACAGTAATTGTTTAATAATTAAAATTGTTCCCGACACGGTAGTCGTGGCTATTTATAGACCTCCTTCTCAAAATATGGACAGATTTTTGGACTCACTCGACACTAACTTAAAAAACATTACATCTTTTAAAAACATTATACTTTTGGGTGATATTAACATTAACATTGCTTCCGGGAAAACAGATACTCATGTACATAATTATCTCAATATTTGCTCATTTCACGGACTCCTACCAGCTCACTATCACCCCACGCATCAGAGTGGCTCATGCTTAGATCATATCATTCTAAAATCAAAAAATCCATCCAAAACATTGGTTACTAATTCTACGCTTACTGATCATCAAGCTGTTTTATTATCATTACAAATAAATTCACCTAGAAAAAACTGCATGCGTAGCTACACTAAAGTCAATATGACAAATCTCGAAAAGGACATACGCAGTATTAATTTTGACCCTGTTTATAATTCAGACGATGCAAATAGTTGTTTAAAGTATTTCATAGACTCACTACAATCTGCATTAAGGACAAACACGTTCTCTAAAACAATGCCTAGAAAGTATAGTTGTATTAAGCCCTGGATCACACCCGGTCTCGTTCGTTGTATAAGGCATAGAGACAAACTGCACCTAAAATTAAAACTCGCTCCTGATGACGAAGTACTCTCTGTAACTTATAAAAGGTATCGGAATTTCTGTAATAATCTTTTGAAAAAACTAAAAAATCAGTATGATAAAAATGAATTACAGAAGGCGGGAAAAAATAGTAAACTTGTATGGAAATTTGTTAAAACTCATACATTTAGATCAAAAAATGCCGAACCTCCGCTTGATATACTATCAACAGAGATAAGCCCATCCGAAGCAATCAATAAAGCAAACCATTTTTTTGTTAACGTTGGAAAAAACTTGGCTGAAAAATCATTAAATTCAAGAATTATTTCCCAACAAAACTCGACCACGACATCCTCTACACTAAATTCTTTTGTTTTATTAGATACCGACGTTAATGAAGTAGTCAGAATTATAAACGGGTTAAAGGATGTTTGTGCTACTGGGTGGGATGACATACCTAATAATATACTTAAACGATTTAAATACTTACTTGCCCCTCCTCTAACCCACATTTTTCGTCTATGCTTATCAAAAGGAATATTCCCAAAATTGCTTAAAAAGGCTGTGGTCACACCTGTATTCAAATCTGGAGATAAAAACTACGTGAATAACTACAGACCCATTTCAGTGTTAACAGGCCTCTCAAAAATTTTAGAAAAAATTATAAACAGTAGATTGGTAAAATATCTAGAAGATAACAGACTATTATCAAACAGTCAATTTGGTTTTAGGGCCAAAAGATCAACTAGCCAAGCAGTTCACGAATTGACTAACTATGTTACTACCAACCTAGACAATGGTATGCACACAATTGGGATCTTCCTAGACCTTGCCAAGGCTTTCGACACAATTTCTTGTACTTTACTTTTGCACAAGCTTGAAACACTTGGGATAAGGGGTGAACAACTTCTGCTATTTTCTGATTATCTCAGCGATCGTCATCAGTGTGTTAAGATTGGTCAGCACACAAGCTCTGAACTTAAAAATAGTAGTTTTGGTATACCACAAGGTAGCATTTTGGGCCCTACTTTATTTTTAATCTATATTAATGATCTATGCAGCCTCTCACTCCAAAATGGTGTGATAATATCTTATGCGGATGACACCGCTCTATTATTTTCAGCTAAGTCAAGAGTGGAGGTCTATGAATGCGCCCAAAATGGTTTTAACATTGTGACTAATTGGCTCCGTAATAATCTCCTAACATTAAATACAGATAAAACCAATTATGTTATATTTACAATGAGAAATACTAACATACCGCTTACTAATCTAAACATTCGCGCACATAATTGTTGCACGTATGCTGACACTGCATGTTCTTGCCCCACTTTAGCTATAGCTGACCATTTAAAATATCTAGGTGTCACCATTGACTCAAATTTAAATTTCCGTAAACATATCGATTTACTGTGTTCGAGAGTGCGCAAATTAATATATGTTTTTAAGAATTTACGGAACATAGCCGACTTTAAATTAATTAAACAGGTCTATTTAGCTTTGTGTCAATCCATTCTTACATATTGCATAACTTCTTGGGGTGGTGCGGGAAAAACAATTTTACTCCCGTTAGAGCGTGCTCAAAGAGCAATTCTAAAGGTTGCTACATTTCGCCCTTTTAGATTTCCTACGCACCAGCTTTACGCAGCATGTAAGGTGCTTACAGTGCGGCAATTATTTATTTTAAACATAGTACTTCACCAGCACACTGCACTTCCTTTTGATCCTGTGCCTTCTGACAAAAGAAGAAAGGACTTGGTTTGCATTAAGTCTCAAACTAGACATGCGTTTGCTAATCGTTTTTATCTGTTCTTGGGACCTTTTCTATATAACAGGCTCAACAAGGTTCTAAGTTTCTATAGTGTAAGGTATAAAAAATGTAGTAAAATGTTGTGTGAATATTTAGAGACTCTACATTACACAGACACAGAACAACTTCTAGAAATCTTGGCATGATGATATTTGTTTCCCTCGTAATTTTTTACTTTTGTATAATTACATAAGCTTAGTTTTTAGATATTAAGGTACTTTTTAAGCTTTTTCTCGTAGTTGTTAAAATATTCTTTATTTTTATTTAAGTAGTTAACCTTTAAATATTACTGCACCAATGTAGTTAAATTGTAAAGTGGTGGCCTGAAACACAGGTTTAAATTAACCTAGATCGGGCTGGTTGCTACATAACATTGCAATTCCGAACCACCATAACTTGCACCTATAATAATAATAATATATTAGTTTTAGTTCATTTTCAGGCATCATAATTGTATGGAAATCTTATCACTGTTGGCTAAATGTAAACTTTTTTGTAAACATTGTTATTTGAATAAATTTATTATTATTATTATTATTATTATCTAGACGTCAAAAAGGAGGTCGGCGGCATGCCTTGAAATTATTTCATCAAAACATTCAAGGTGTCTCTTCCAAATTATTAGAAATTGAAATGTTTTTAGAGGAGCTCGTGGCTAAATAATAACAGCCGCACGGGTCGATCTTGAAGGTTAAGCAATGCTTGCCAAGGTTGGTCTGTGGATGGGTGACCATCTTAACATACCGAGTTTCCTCCGTGCCTCGGAAAGCACGTTAAGCCGTTGGTCCCGGCTGTCATTTGTTTTGCCGCTTTTCAAGCAGTGCTGCAGTTCAATCACTGATCTGATGCCACCAACTGCATCAGACTGCTTGAAAAGTGACTTGTTACGAACTTTTTAGTTGTTTTTAGCGGTCGGTTTTTTTTAATTTATTTATATTATTTAGCAAAATTGGAATTATTATAGTGATAAAAAGCAAATTGACTGGATCGCTGGTGGATAGGAAATGCGCGGGCGCAGTCACGTAGAGGGTGTCCTCGGGTCTCGTATCCTGTGTCAACACATTCCTTTCGTAACAGCGGTGATGACTCGGGCGATGCGCACGCGCCGTGCCTCTTCCTTTGCGTCAGCACTTTCTTTACTAGTAATGTGCGTAACAAGTCAAACATTTAAGTACATGCAAACAAACATGCAAGGTTGTATGTAAATGTTTGTTACAAAGTAAGAACTAGTATTGTCCACAGTTCCGTCTGAAATTATCTATGCGAGACAAAATTAATGGTCTCAGGTAAACCTAAATAAATGACTCTTAGATGTAGAATGTTACGAGCAAATAGTTTACATGGTAAATATCATATTTTCATTTTTGGCTTTTCTTCAAAAAGTGTGTCATATAAAAAATCCACCAACTAAAAATAAATTATATTTGGAATCCAGCAACAAATATGGCGGAAGTCTTTGAACAACAGTGAGACAACAGACAAAATAGAAGTTGATTCATCATTGACATGGACTAAGAAAAAAAAATCCGATTCCATTCCGTTCAGCCGCTATCTGCCGTCGCCGTCGTCGTAAGTAATTCAGTGACAAACACACAAAAACCCAAACTTTGTCATTCATAAGTACTAGATATAGTTATTTTAGTCAATATAAAGATAAGACGATATGCCTTTCATGTGACTCACGTGAAGCGAAAATATTTCACAAAAATATTTATCTAAAAGCAAGTCATACAATAAAAAATAAATCATATATATTCGGAGGGAGACGGTCCATCGTCATATCAGCGGCTTACTCCATATAATGGAAGTATTTGTTTGTATGTTTGTTTGAATTGAATAGGCTCCGAAACTACTGGACCGAGGTTCCGAGGCACGGAGGAAACTCGGTATATTAAGATGGTCACCCATCCACAGACCAACCTTGGCAAGCGTTGCTTAACCTTAAAGATCGATCCGTGCGGCTGTTATTATTTAGCCACGAGCTCCTTGAGTATAAAAATACTCTAAGTAAGAAAAATGTTGCAGTTTGCGCGAACTGCCGTCGTCGAACGTTTAGTCTATTTACACGGGGAGATGAAGTTCGTGGAGTACTAACTAAAGCCGCGCGAACGAAGTCGCGGGCGAAGTGCTAGTAGTTTATAGATAAAATAATTTAAAATGTATAAGTTATTTATTTGTTTGCTGCTAATATCTCTTAGTGCCTTGTGCTACAGTGACGAGTCCATTTTGGATGGAACTGAGCTAAAGTTAACGTTTTTGGTAAGAGAAAACTTTTTTAATTTTAAGAATGGGTTTGCTCTTGGGAAAGCGATGGATGAAGTCTATGATGGAGTGAGCGTTTATTTTAAATCACTCACAGGGTTCCTGAGGGACCCAAGACAGTTGAATCGCTTTTCTGGGACTCGTTGAGTTTTATTGACTCGGCCTTTTTCTGGTGGACGCCACTGTTGATTCTGGCTCTTAGGAGTTGCAGTGGTTGGCAAACTTGAACCAAAAAACCGTACAAGTGCGAGTCGGACTCGCCCACCAAGGGTTCCATACAAAGTAGATACTTTAAAGAAGAATAGTCACAGCCCATGCAAAATAACCCACCTCCGATAGAAATCACACATAACCTAGTTTGTTTGTTGTTTGAAATATGAGAGAAATACGTTTTTTTATTCGAATTCGTTGGCTAACACATAAATATATGGTGAAAAGTGTTCGTTCAAACGATGTATAGAAAATATATTTTTCATACACTCTCGCTAGCATCATCATCGTATTTGGGCTCATTTGAATCCGTCTGAATCCGTCGTTTTGTCCGTCTATTCATTGTTGTTGGGAACAAGGGCCTGATGGTGGAGACCAGAAAGGTTAATAGTGGATCTCTTAGTTGACTACTAGTACAAACATCGTGTTTGGGCACATTTGAATCCGTCTGATGAGCACTTTTAATTGTTGTTGGGAACAAGGGTCTTATGATGGAGACCAGAAAAGTGGATAGTGGATCTCTTAATTGGCTACTAGTTTAGCCATCGCGTTTGAGCTCGTTTAAATCCTTCTCATAAGCACTATGGGTACGGAAAATTCATTTGTGTATGATAGCTATACCTACATAGTATTTTTTTCTACTGAAATTCGAAAATAGAAACCGCCTTCAAAATTGCATTTCAATAACTCTTTGCCGTTTGTAGGTTCATCGCCATGGCGACAGAACGCCAGTAGCCTCCTCGTTAAGTCTAATTAGTGATGCTGAAGCCCTCATCGAAGCCTCTGCTAAATATGGATATGGTCAGCTTACTGATGTAAGTATAGGAAATAACTTATAACGAACTAAAATAATATAGCATCTTTGGTTATATGTATCTACGTTTTTTAACACCGACTTCCGAAAATAAGGTTACTTTTTACTTTGTACTGTTTTTGGAGGAGCTCGTGGTTAAACAATAATAGCCGCACAGGTCGATCTTAAAAGTTAAGCAACGCTTGCCAAATTTGGTCTGTGGATGGGTGACCATCTTAACATACCGAGTTTCCTCCGTGCCTCGGAAAGCACGTTAAGCCGTTGGTCCCGGCTGTCATTTGTAGATCTTTGGCAGTCGTTACGGATTGTCAGAAGACAGTAAATCTGACTCCAGTCTTGGAAAAAAGTATCGTGTTACCCAGTTAATGGGTTGCGGAGGTCTGGTAAGTAGGCAGCCGCTCCACGTATAACAAAAGGGAAAAGGCTAGGCAGACGATGAGTGTTTTTTGGAAGTCGGTTATATTTTTTTCTAAAAAAGTTTTTTATTCTTCACTTTTAAGTGGTGAGACTTGGACGACGTCTTAATCTATGCAGAAATTGAAATAAGCAAGAACGCATAAAAAATAAAACCACTGATCCAAATTGAATCAAATTTTAACGGGACCAAATGGCAAGAATGTCGCATCAAACTAAAAAAGAATTAGAAACCTCGGAGTAATCGGGGTAATTTTTCCTATCATATTATGGCGATGTGTGCTACTATGACCTGAATGCAGATCTCCTCAACAAACTTGACCGTCTTCTGAATTACTGCATTCGATTTGTTTTCAATCTGCGTAAATATGATCATGTCTCTGCGTATCGATTGCTTTTAAAGTGGTTGCCTATACGCGAGCGCAGAGAGTTAAGGGCTCTAACTACCTTGTTTTCATTTCTTGTCTCTCCCAACTCTCCCAGTTATCTAGCCCCTCACTTTCAATACATTTGCGCCAGCCACAATCTAAATCTACGCTCATCAAACAACCATCTCCTTCAATGTCCCTCTCACCGTACTGACTTTATTCACTCTTCTTTCTTCGTTCAGTCTATTTCTCTGTGGAATGCGCTCCCCCAAGAGATCAGGATGGCCACCAACCGATTATCCTTCAAAGTTAAAGTTCGTGAACTCATTCGTAAGAAGTTGGCAGTTGTATCATCACAGCGCTAATGTTTCCCGTTAACTTATTCGCCTTAATTGTTTTAGTATTTCGTTTGTATATTTATCTTGTTGATTTGTATATTTATTATATATTTATATTGTATGTATGGTTTATATTTGTATATTGTTCATTATTGTATTTGAATCGCTTTAAATTTTCTTTATTGCACCTACGACTATTCTCTGCATTACCCAAAGGTTGACTGGTAGAGAATGCTTATGGCATTAAGTCCGCCTCTGTACATTTTTGTGCTGAAAGTGATTAAATAAATAAATGAATTGAGAACCTCCTCCTTTTTTGGAAGTCGGTTAAAAAGTCGCAAGTTCAATCTTGTACTAGTTATTAGTACTGGCAGGAAACTATCGTATACTTATACCGACTTATGAGATTTCCACATCATAACGAGTGTCTTAAAGTCTTATAAATCCATCAAAGAAAGAAAAGAAAGAAAGAAAAAGCGTTTATTTGCACCAAGCATGATTCATACCAAAAAAAGCCCTTTTTGCCATATGCTACTCATTAATAAAGAAAAATCACCAACATGTTTGGCGAAAATAGCACTATCTCATGATGCAGACTTCATCAGCTGATCATGAACTGTTTTAACCGACTTCAAATAAAGAGATAATTCTCAATTCGCCGGCGGGTTTTTTTGGCATTCAGGTCAGGAATTTGATACTGGAATCCTGGAGAAATAAAAGGTGCTCTTCAAATATAGACACAATTGAAGTGAGTTGGGTATTTTATGGAAGAGTATTTTCTTTCAGTGGCCCCATTTTCTGAAACCATCTCCTTTCCAGGCCGGCAAGCGCCGTGACTACGCCCTAGGCCAGTTCATCCGCCGTCGCTATGACAAGCTCCTGTCACCAAACTTCAACAAGTTGGAAATCTACATCAGATCCACTGACTCCACCAGGGCTAAGATGACGGTTCTGGCAGCCATGGCGGCCGTCTACCCTGTCGACCAGGACGGTTGGAGTGAGGATATTAAGTGGACCCCTGTTCCTTATACCACTGTGCCTGCCAAGTATGATTTTGTAAGTATTTTTGCTTCTTTTTTTCAAGAAATATTTTATTCGGATTAAAAAGGTCGTTTGTGTTGCATTCCAACAGTTTTTTTCGTAATCAGACCACTAAATTCTAGATTACTTTCTGCAAACCTAAAGAAATAAAACAAATAGCTCTAATTATTATACCTCTACTGGCTGACCGGACAAACGTTGCTGTGCCAAAAAAAATGGCCTCCGACTTATTCTTAGACCTGCCAAATATACACAAAAAAACATAAATCGGTCGAACCGTTTCGGAGGAGTTCGATAACAAACACGTGACACGAGATTTCTAAATATTAAAAGATGTATAGTTCGAATTCATTTACCTACAACATAATTTTAATATGGACTTATAAATAACCTAACATCATGTATTAATTGATAACTATTTAACAATAACTTGCATGGATATTTAAGCAAATAATAAGGTTAATTTCTTAGTACTTTGTGATAAAAATATCCCCAAGAACAATAAAACCCTTTCGTGGTCTAAGGTGAACATGAAAACATTTATTCAATCAACAGCATTCACTTAAATAAACGAAATAGACAATATACTAAATTGATGACCAACCATTTGTTAGGCTAAATTGATTTATTAAGCAATCAAATTCATCTTAGTTCAATTACATCTATTATGTAGATACTTCATCGTAATAGTTCTTTCGTCATAATTCTTCCTCTATAGCAACCGTACATTTTTATTATATGAATTGGAAATGACTTCAAATAACACATTGGCATTGAATCATCTAAAAAGTAGTGGCACTCAGTAAATATTGTATAACTAATGGCTGCCCACCACCCCCTTAATATACATGCAGCTACCTAATTCAGGAGATAGAGTCAAACCTTCTTACAACCACACAACCACCAAATTAAATAATAATTTCACATAATTTATTTTTTGGTATTAAGTATTTCAAAATTTGTTACTAAAACTTATAAGTTTATTGTTAAGTGGTGAGAAGTAAATTAATCTTTAAAACTTTATTGGCCCTTGCCCGGTTACGAACACACAACCTTGTGCATAAAGGTCTCCTGAGAGCATGCATGGAGGAGGAGAAAACCGTTTCGTACGTGCTCCTTTGTGTACAAGCATCGCCAAAATACGGAGGCAAACAACAGGGACACTGAATTCGCTCACAGATATCCTGAACACATTGGGAAGACTGATCTCTTTCTGGAGGGAGATTGCCTGGTTAAGTGACGGCTGCCATGGCTGACGCACAATGGTCCAACAACAGGACTAAGTGTGGAAACAAAACCCCAATAGATGCAAAAGAATAGAAGAGGGTCTTCTCTAATACTCAAGGTTGCCTTAACCACTTGACAGCCCTGTGCCTCGGAAAGTACGTTGGTCTTACACCAGATCTCTCTCCGGTCGTGTCGGGTTGCCGTCCCTGAGGAATATGACAGTGATGGAAGAGGGAGTGCTCCTATGTTTACGCACAAACTTATGCACTATATTATGTCCCGCGCCGATAGCTAGTCTTCATTGAGAATGGCTGGTCCTGACCGATTACGGCCGTGGCGACACGACCAAAATCGGTTAGGAGTAAGACTATACAATTTTAACAAGCAGTAACTTCATAAATATTTTTTACAGAACCTAGCCTCATTGAACTGCCCGAATCTCTTAGCTGGCTTCACCTCTCTGGATGACTTGACGGATCCGGTCCCATGGTTGGAACAGTACACCGATGCCATGAACCAGTGGTCTGAAGTGGTTGGCTTTAACATATCCGAACAATTTGCGTCTGCTTACACACTGAATGATGTCTATACTGCCCAGGTAAATGATATTTATTTTTGTATCTTCGTCATCATCATCATATCAGCCGAAAGTCGTCCACTGCTGGACATAGGCCTCCCCCAAGCGTCTCCACAACGACCGGTCCTGCGCGTCTCGCATCCATTAGCTACCCGCGACCTTCACCAGGTCATCGGTTCACCTTGTGGGAGGCCTTCCAACGTTGCGTCTTCCGGTATGCGGTCGCCACTCCAGAACTTTTTGGCCCCATCAACCGGGTACAAAAACTTTATTCCGACAGTCACAAATACGAATTTCATAATTCCGAGTGGTTCAAAATTCCTAAAACAACTCTGATTTATCATTAATCTATTTTTATATAATTCCGACAGCAATATTCCTAATGTTTATAATTACTGTTCTTAAAATACGCCTTGTAAAACTGAATAGCAAGACAAACAATCACAATTGTTCGTCAGAACAAAGTATATTGTTATGTTTAGTATGAGGAGGTAGAAATATTCGTAATCAGCTTAATCAGGTTTGACTGGAAGCCGACCCCAATATAGTTAGGAAAAGGTTAAGCAGACGATGAGTATGAGGAGGTAGAATTAAAAAACTAATGGCAGATGCAAGCTGCATGCAAGCAAGCACGCAGCATGCAAGCAAGTATGTAGCATGCAAGCAAGCACGCAGCATGCAATCAAGATGCATTTTGCAAGCAAGCATGCAGCATGTAAGCAAGCATGCATTATGCAAGCGAGCATGCAACATGCAGCAGGCATGATTTCTGTCACGGCTCCGGCGTTGCGGGGCTTCAGCGGTCCCCCGCGAACTTATCGTCGCAGATGGTTTTAACGCTCACCGCCGCGGCTGAGGCTGGCAAGCCGAAGCTGCGGTGTAAAACACTTGCTCCTCAGCTCGCGGGCCGCCTCGGCCCTCCGCGTCTACGAGGGCTTACATTATACTCTAGGGGTAGGGCAGACAAGACTACGTGAAGTCGGTTTTACAGCGATTCGTTTCTGTCACTTACTTTTGTAGCAAATCTTATTGACTGTATAAGACAATATTTCAATTTAAGGAAATCGAAAAAATAGCCGGACTCTCTATTGATTACCTGTTCGGCAACGAGACACGTAGTACTTTGAACGCTGGTAAGCTTATAGACTAACTTAACCTAAATCAGTTAGTCACAATTTGAATGATGTAACTAGACTTTTGAATTCCGATAAAGTTACTTACGCAGCGCACAGCGTTACATCTGACTAGCTTTTGCCCGCGACATCATACGCGCATACCCCTTTTTTCCCATTCTCGTAGAAATTTTGGGAAATCTTATTGCTACCCTACACTCTCCAAGAATCCTACAAGCCAAATTCCAGCTTTCTACGACCAGTAGTTTCAGCTGTACGTTGTCTGTCAGTCACTCATTCAATCACTTAATCACTCAATCAGTCAGTAACGGAAGAATGAAACATATTGATTGATTTATAAATGACCGGGCATTAAATTGGTCGCCATCTTAGGAACCAGTCCATTGATCTAGTGTAACCAAATTGTGGCTTCATAAAACGCGCGGTGCACCCTGCCCTTACTATGTAAGTCAATGATAAGAAAGAAAGAAAGAAAGAAAGAAAAATGTTTATTTGGGACTCGCACAAAACAGACAGATTTAGATTTAATTAAAACTAACAGTATTACTAAGTCTATAAACATTTTACAATAGTCTGTGCGAGGCCAAAAAGGTCCCTATCTCAGCATAGGCTGCGAAATTTAAAAATAAATAACACAGCGCTGGTTTTATGATAGGGCCTGTGATGCCACGGACGCAGTTACGTAACACATAGGTACTAAATATAATAGAAACAGATAAAATATATACATATAAATGATGAAAAAATATATAAAATAAAATAAAAAAATAAATACAATTACATAAAATACACGCAGTTAATAATAATTAACAACAAAATCGACCCACGCCCAAAAGCCCAGTGCTCCAAAAACATTTGTGAATGTCACAAATGACGGAACGCGCGGGCGCAGTGGCGCACTTTGGCAGCTGTCATGTTGGAAAGAAAAACGCAAACATAAATAATAATGGCAGAAATTATTTGTAATTGTAAATAAAAGCCATACCAACAAGTATCACGAAAGTGCAACAAAAAAATAAAGGGGTCTATTGCATAGTTGCGGTCTGAGTCACATAGTTAGTTGCAGGAAGACGATATGTAATGCTGAGAACATCGGACTAACAGTCACCAACACTTAATGCGTGCAAACCCTGGGTAAGTTCATGTACTTTCCTTTTGAATCCGTAGTAAGTGTTGCTTGAACTTAGAACTAAAAGTACCAACTGTTTTAATAGCACGAAACGGCGGTGGCAAGTCGTTCCAGCAACGAGAAGCTGCGAATTTAAAACATCCACGGAATGCAGCAGTTCGATGGGGGTTGGTCAACAAGAGGTAAGCCGATGCTCTTGTTTTCACTTTGTTCACATCACGAGACCAAGTTAATTTACCATACAGATAGTCTGGTTTTTTTGTGAGAATTATACCAAACAGCAGGGTAGCCAGATGAAGCTTTCTCCGGTCTGACATTCTCATCAAATTACCCTTGTTTAAAAACGGCGTTATATGAGATCTAGGAGGGACATTAAAACAGAACCTCGCACAAGCATTCTGAACCCGCTGGATCAACCTGTCGCTCCTCCCAAGAATGCACGCCCCATACACAGTGTCCGCGTAGTTCAGCTTGGATAAGATAAGTGACTCACAGAGCATGATACGCATATCCACACTAATGTAGGGGCGGACACGGTACAAGAGTTTGAGACGGTAGAAGCAGTTGCGCACAGCCTCCATGACGTGAGTTTCAAAATGCAGTTGCTCATCAAATACCACCCCAAGATTACGGGCTTCCTGCACCCTTTCAATGGAACACCCATCAATCCTCAAGTCAAAGGTGACATTGCTCAATTTAATTAAAAAGTCTCTAGTTCCGATTATCATAAATTTTGATTTCACTGGGTTTAAAACCAGGGAGTTCCTCCTCGACCAGGCTGAGATTCTATCCAAATCCTCATTCATTCTTTTTACAGTGTCACCAGTCTGCTGAGGGTGAAATGGCAAATACATCTGCAGATCATCAGCATATAGGTGGAACTTGGCATTGAGCAAGCAGTTTGTTATATCAGCACTGTACAGGATGAAAAGTAGAGGACCAAGGATTGAACCCTGAGGCACGCCCCTGTTCACGCACTTGGGATCAGAGGACTTTACCGCTCCATCATCACTTGTAACCTGGACTAACTGTGATCGGTGAGTCAAGTAACTTTGGAACCATTTTACCGTCTCAGGCTGACATCCATAGTAAGACAGCTTGGAGAGGAGAAGTGAAGTGTTAATACAGTCGAAAGCACGTGAAAAATCGAGTAGGACAAGCATGGTACCCATGCTCTTGTCTCTGGCTTCAAGGATATTTCCAACTACGTCAAGAAGGGCTGTGGCTGTGCTGTGTCCCCTGCGAAAACCAGATTGATAAAGGGGCAAAATATTGTGTTGCTCAAGGTATGCCCTAAGCTGGTTGGAGACAACCTTCTCTAGGACCTTGGAGAGACATGGCAACAGACTAATTGGTCGAAGTTCTTTTACGCTGTTAGGATTAGGTACTTTAGGAATGGGTCTAACTATAGCCAATTTCCACAGATCCGGGAAAGAGGAGGTGGTGATGGAACGATTGATGATGGCTGTTATAGCTGCAAGAGTACGAGGAAGAGTCATCATCAGCATCTCCAGCGAGATAGAGTCAGACCCCTGAGCATTGGACTTCAGACCACGCATAAGCCCCAGCACCACATCCTCCTGGACCGGCTCAAGTTGGAAATGACAATTGTTAAATCCATGATGCTCAAAGTATGACAAGTCAGCAGTAGTAACCAAACCGCTACCCGGTACATCCAAAAAATGATCATTTATTTTCTCTGGATCACTACAGAAGTGTGGTAATGTGGGCTCTGCTTTTTTGGAGATTGCTATGGAAGACTTTATGTGACTCCATAACTTTTTTGGATGTTTAATGTTGTTAGTTATTTTAGTCTTGAAATATGCACGCTTCTCACTTACAACCGCAGCCCTAACAAGGTATTTGAGCTCCCTATAAGATTCAAAATGTTTCAATGCTTTAGTAGCTTTTGCCTTACTATGACTCCTGTCCCGCAGCTTCATCATTTCCTTTACAGTGTCCGTTATCCACGGCAAGGACTTCTCTTTAATAAGAATTCTTTTGAGGGGTGCATGTAAATTGTATAAGTTTAGTATATAACTATTAAAAGTTTCCACCATGGAATTCACATCCTCCAGGCTTTCAATGAACTTCCAATCCATTCTATCCAAGTCCCTATTAAATTGGTCCAGCAGAATGTCTTTAAGAGGCCTGTAGGTGACCCAGTGCGGGGAAGGCCTCTCAATCTTGAAATTAAGTTCCACTGAAATAATTGCATGTTGGCCGAGCTCTGGTATGTGAGATACGGAGACTTTACGTATACGGGCATCGGTGCATACAACGTCAATTAATGTCTCACTATGGTCTGTAAAATGAGTCGGTTCAGTAACAACTTGATTTAAGTTACAGGAGAGTAAAAGGTTGCTTAGTAACTTGGTTTTGTTATCCGATTGGCATAACATATTAATATTAAAGTCACCCAACAAAACAACCTTATCTGCTCCTGGTAAAGAGGAAAGAGAGTCAGTAATCGCATCCAGGAAGACATTGACATCGAGCCACGGTGGCCTGTATGCAGTTCCAACGATAACTGAAAGCGAGTTGACATTCAGCCGGAGCCACATCTGCTCGACCTGCGTCGCGGGTGGGTGCGGCACGGTGCGCGCGCGCACTCCGCGCCGCACGTAGAAGCCCACGCCGCCCCCGCGGCCGCCGCGCACGGAGCGCGCGCGCGGCACGTGCCGCAGCCGATAGCCCGGCACAGTGGGCGCGCGGCCCTCCTCGCCCGCACGGAGCCAGGTCTCGTTTATCGCCATGATATCCACCGCAGTGTTTTCCATGGCTACAAGAAACTCGTCATGACGAGAACCCAGCGATCCCGCATTAAACAAACCAACCTTTAGGTTCTTGGACTTAGACATTTTCATGGTCGTAAATGGATATAGTACATTTAATGTAAATAGTGTGTGATGTGTTATGTATTATAAGATAGTATAGTTGAACAATAGTTATAATTATAATAGCAGTATAGCAAAAGAGCAGTAGTTTTATAAATAAATAATATAAGTATGTGTACATATTCGATGCTCGAGCAGCTGGCCTATGTAATGAAAAAACAAATAGGTATAGAAACAAGGAAACTGCCGACCTCGCATAGACCACACTTAAAACTAAACATAAAATTAAACCTAAATGAAACATGTAAATGAACCAGAATTTAGACAACTTTCTCAGCAGACACATCCGGGCCAAAAACACGTGAAAAATCTTCCATCGTGCGGATGCAGTGAGTCGGCTTACCGTCACCCTGCTTGGCGAGGATACGACCGTTCTTCGTCCACGTGTATCGCCACCCGAGACGGCCGCCGGCCTCACGCACACGATAGAACAGGTGCTTGTTTGTCCGGGTGAGCCTCTCATTCAAAAAGAAGCGACGCGGGGGCGAAGAGAGACCAAAGTCCGCCGTGGTGGCTCCGCGGCGCACACGCGCGCCTCGCAGCAGCTCGTCGCGCACAGCGCGGCGCGTCAGACGCAGCACGATGCGCCGGCCGCGCGTCGCCGCCATCCCTGCCCCCTCCGGACTCCCCGCGCCCGCAGCCGGCTCGCGTTCCACTCGCAGACCCACGCGCTGAGCGAACACGATGTCACGCTCTTCCAGAGACACCCCCAGCTTTGCCGCAACAAGTCCGACAGTTTGCAGAACATTCTCGCCAGGGATGTCCGGGATGTTCGCTATTTCCAGGTCGGCGCCAAGCAAATCCTGTTCGCGGTCATTGAGCTCCAGTTGGAGCTGCCCCACGATGCGCTCCAGTTGGCTGACCTTGCTGTCAGGCATAGCCACACATTGCTTGCTCTCCAAAGCCTCAATCCTAGCCTCCAAGCTATCGACCCGCTGGATACAGACTCCCATTGCCGAATGAAGGCCAACCATCTCCCGACGAAACTCCCGCATCTCATCCCTCACCTCTCGCAGCTCAGACCTGAAGAGCCGTATTTCCTCCCGAAGTGTGAGTTGTGTGTCAGGCGAGGGTTCCCCCCCAGCACCCTGCTCGCTCCCAGTCCGAGATTTCACCTCTGGTACTGTAGCGGGAGGGTCGGTCAAGGAACCCTGAACCTGGGTCACTTTCGCCGGCGACCTGCTCCTAGCGCCCTGGTCTGGTGCAGCAACCACGGCCGCTGCTGCTGCTGAACCTGCTGCAACGGCACGAGTAGCCGGGGCAGTAGTAGTTCCTAGGCCCCTGACAGGAGTAGCGCTATTATCGCCCTTAGGCACTTTATTTCTGCATTCAGGGCACATCCAGTCGCTGCTTACATTTGTAGTACCGGGCAGGCAGGCGAGATGAAATCTATTGTGGCAGTCTAAAATGCCACACGCAACGCCCCCTTTCGCCGAGAGGAACTTTCCGCACGCTGCGCACTTTACCATGTCTAACGTGGTACGGCTACTCGTAGCTAGATGGCGCGTCCGTCCGTCGCACTTGTCACCTGGTAACGCTAGATGTCGCCAACTCCGCAAAGCAATGTTGATCCAAATGCAAGATCAGTGGTTCAAAGTAGCAACACTTTTTTAAAAAGTTGTAAAATTACACTTTTGGGAGGTACCGGTCACAAAACAAAATGTTGAAGTAGCTTCAATTAGTGTAAATAACTCTAACAACTATCAATAACTGAATTAGTTTTTAAGGAATTACACTCCCGTAACACTGCTGTGTAACTTGCAAACGTACTTGCACGTAAGTTTCACTCTCGCGAAGCTAGCAATATAGACTTTTTTCAAAATAACTTGTGTTTATCATTTAATTTAAGTGTAAACACGAACAGCTGATGTGCACCGTAAAACGTCCGTGACGTCACTCCCACTCACACGAAGCAATCAAAAGTAATCAGATATTCTTTTCCAGGTGTTCTTCTGAACCAGTTCTTCGCCGTCGCAGACCAGGTCATCGCCGAAGAGGACGTGCCTCGTGTTCATATTTACTCTGCCCACGATATTAACGTGTTTACCTTCCAAGTGGTCACCCAGATCTCTCCTAGGCAAGGGGTCCCTAAATACAGCTCTGCTTATGCATTGGAGCTGAGGAGGGGGTGGTTGAAACTGGAGAATATATTGTTGTGGTAAGTGATTATTTAACTATCAGGCATGAAATCATCATCATCATTATATTAACCAATTGCCGTCCACTACTGAATGTAAGCCCCAAAGAACGCCAACCATTCCGCATCCATCCGCTGCCAGCCACCTTCTTCAAACCATCGATCCATCGTGCCACAGAGCGTCCCACACTACGTTTGTCCATTCGCGGTCACCACTCTAACATATGTCTGCTCCATCGACCGCCTGTCCATCTACAGACATGGCCAGCTAACCTCCTCTTCAGCATGCTGATTCTACGCGCAATGTTGGTGACTTTAAACATGAAATACATGCAGTAAACAACTTTGCCAACGTGCCACTGAATAAAATTTTTAGCACGACTCATACACACTGCCTCTGAATATCACGCAACAAGTTAATAACTGCTCAACTACAGGATCACTCTGCAAATAAATTCTGGTTCAGGTTCAACCTTTTCATGGAAACCATATGCTGTTTATGTTTATTTTTTAGGGCCAGAATAAGGGTTCCTATGAAAATCCTTCATCAGTATTACGCGGGTCGATCTTCAAGGTTTAGCAACGCTTGCCAAAGGTCTGTGGATGGGTGACCATTTTAACATACCAAATTTCCTCTGTGCTTCAGCAAGCACGTTAAGCCGTTGGTTCCGGCTGTCATTTGTAGATATGACAGTCGTTACGGATTGTCAGAAGCCAGTTAATTTGTCTTCAGTCTTGCCAAGAACTACCTTGTTACCCAGTTAATGGGTTGTGGAGGTCTGGTAGGCAGCCGCTCCAAGTAAAATACTGGTATTCAGCTGAATCCAGTCAAATGGAAGCCGACCCCAATATAGTAGGGAAAAGGCATCAAAATTGTCAGCTTCGTTAGGCGATGACGTTTGCTGTTTTGTCTTTTTTTGTAGGAGACCTAGTTCCTGGGGTGGCTTTAAAGGGTGGGATCATAGTCCTAACTCAATCCAGTAATTTATTTCTTAATGTCAGAAATCGGTTACTTCGTTTTGTGTAGATACGTCCTTTTTAGGGTTCTGTACCTCAAAAGGGAAATACGAAACCCTTATAGGATCACTTGGTCGTTTCTTATGACGGCGTAATAATTATTCTTATCTAACAAAACTCATATCTTTCCAGCCTGTACCCCTGAACACACCCAGCGAAGACGTAGTCGTTTACCCCCAAGTGTCCGGCTGTGATGAGCGCTGTGACATCGAGAGCTTCCGAGCCATTACCGCACCTTTCATCATGAACGAAACTGAGTGGAGGACTGAATGTGGCTGCTCCGAGGATATGGACTTCGATACATCTTCTATTGATTAAGGAGGGAGAATGGTGGACTGGATTTTGTACATGGATTTTTGATAGCTGATGCAATAAAGCTGATGCTTTTGTTATAAAAGAGATTTTGTTTTAATTTCCTTTAAGTTCATATTTCATGTATTGCTTGAAGAGAGTGAAGCAATTATTTAAAGTGCCTTGTTAGTTTGTATGTAAGGGTTATTATGAAACAGATTTTATCGGAAAACCGAACCCTTATAGGATCACTCGGTTGCCTGTCCGTCTGTCACAGCCGATTTTCTCCGAACCTGCTCAACCGATTCGGTTTAAATTTGGTGCACATGTATCGTTCGGAACTCTTTGCATGCGAGTCTGACTCGCACTTGGCCGGTTTTTTTTATTTATACGACGTTCTAAATCCAAAATGGCGAATTAATTATTTTTTTATGAATTCTTATGATATGAGCATCATGTCAAAGGGTTTGCTGAGAGAAATAATAAAATAGTTTCTTTAAAAAAACTTTATGTTAATAAATAAATATTTTTTTTTTATTTCACAGTAGGTAGCTATTGGAGTTCATGGCTACAGAATAACCGCCGCACGGGTCGATCTTCAAGGTTAAGCAACGCTTGCCAAGGTTAGTCTGTTGACGGGTGACCATCTTGACATACCGAGTTTCCTGATCTTACCTATATTGTGGCACTACAAAAAGTGCACGAATGCTGGAGCAGTGTACTTCAGTAAAAAATAGGTACTTTAACATTCAACTATTCCAAGGTATCAACCGATGTAATTTCCTATGGGATCGTCGTCTCGTAATGTATGCAGACATATTGAAAAATGCAATGAAAGAATTGAATAATATCTAGATTAAAAAGTATAATGTAACATTTTTCATATCTTTGCTGGAAATACAAGTTGAATAGCGTAAAATACCTTTGCAAATTATGTGTACTTACTAGTACCCACTAGCATGACTTTTAGTTCGTTGGTTATCATTCAGAGGGTAAATGAATATTTATAGGTATGCGGAACAGAGAGCATAGTCCCGCAAACCTCCATTGAAAAGGGAGGATCCTCCGATTGACGGATGTTGTATCTGGTAGGCACGTGCCTGCGCGATAGTTGATATTTGGTTTTGCAACGATAGTTTTTCTTGTGGCGGCATTGATACCGCTTCTTCTTCTAATCGTGTGGGCAGTAAGGTCTAACGACCCCACACAACAAGAGTTTCTAAACCACCACAAGGGCCTCTGACATGGCTTATTTGACGAACGCCATTTGACGGCCGGGACCACCGGCTCATGCGTGCCTTCCCAAGCACGGAATCATCTTTTTATCAGACCACCGGGTCACAAGGCAAATGCCTAAACCACTCGACCACGGAGGCAGTTACCGGATACCGATATCGCTACAACAACATGACTAGGTACTTTATAAATATGGACAACTTTCACTGTGGGAACAACTTATTCTGACATTATGAAATCAGTTATTTCCTATGCTTTGTTCGAGTCAACATGAATGTACTGAAAGGCTGTATTTTTATTAACTCACTCGATAATTGGTCCCTGCCCCACCAGGCACGCAATGAGGTTAATTCCGGACAAGTCCGTGAACCAACCCCCAATGATCGCGTTAGTCAAACTCAACGCAGGGTAAACAGCGAGCTCTTTTATTCACAGAAATTACTAGACAATACAATTATGAACAAAATCTATTCTATTTTTCGAGTAAGTGAGTTGAAAAACTTTTGATAAACTTGGGCACAAGTTTACCATGTCACCATTGGCATGTAAATGCTAAATAATCATAATATGCATGTACCAGTATAGTAGCCGGCACGAGTCGTGAGCACAGATGAATGCAGCTGGTGATCTCGCCAATGTCCGGTGGGCGACCGAAACTTGCAAGCCCAATAGTCGATAAGCAATGACTGACGAACCAATAATGTGAATGTGTATTTCGCACAAAGCTCAAGTGGCTTCCCATACGTCTTTGCCGGGATTCTCATATTTTATTTCTGCTCTACAGTATTCTGTTCAATCCTACAACCCCCTCTTATGTTAAAGAACGTTTCAAGTTCCTTCATGACACACATAATAGATGTCTGAGGTCATCGGAAATCTTGGGATTAGAGATGCCGATGCATTCCACCAGCGGTGCGGTTATGGAATGCCTTTCCCGAGTCAGTAAGACGTGCTCAATCTTTGTCCATTTTTAAAACAATGGTCAAAATCACTACCTTTCTGTTTGATCGTTTTCACTTGGGTTCCTATGCTTTTTATTTATTTTTATTTGTTACATAATTATAATTGTATATATTTATTTTTTATGTTTTTTCTTTTATATAAATCGTACACGTAAGACTACCTGCAGTACTGTCGTTCCATTGTCTTTGCAATCCATCCAAAGGTTGTCTTGAAAAGATCGCTTTTAGCGATAAGGCCGCCCATTGTGTCACCCTATGTAATGTTTTCTTCATCTATCTTTTCTGTAACTTATATGGTGTACATAATAAAGAGTATTCTTTTCTATTCTAATGTGAAGTGTCAGAGCTGTCGTCGCAAAACAGCCAATGGACAGTGTGCTCACGACTCGTGCCAGTTATTAAACCCGTATCTAAAATAAATTCCAATGCCTTCAAAGACTTTTTTTACACTTCAATGCTCTAGAGACCTGTATACACTTAGTTCCTAAAAACACAAGTCACCTTTATGACTTATAACTCAACATTTGTTTGATGCCTTTAAACATAAAAGTGATACCTGTTTGTATGTTTATCACGTTCTTAAGAAGCCAAGTCTCACGGGCTGACTTTTCATTCAATCTCTGTTGAGTGAAAGAAATTTTCTGTTGGATCTTATAATAATCGTTCGTTGGTTTCTGAGACAGAATTCTTTGAAGAGATTATTTTTGTTGGTAATAGGAACGTGACTGTGTTTATATGCCATTCCAATAGAGATCTGTTTTTTTTTTCAAGACATCTTTTCCAAATTACTCAATAATCGGAGCAAAATAGTGATTTTAAATAAATAAATTAATTAAGTATCAAAAAAAATTAAAAAGTTAGTCTGAAGTAATGAATAGTCAATTAAAAAAAATATTCAGACCTTATAGGATTATGTAGGTACTGTAGGTACACGGAATCAGGGCGTAGCGGTAGCTAATTATAAAAATGAAAAACTGATGGAACTTTTAAGGATAATTATATTTTACGTGCGCTCTCAAAGGAATCTCATAGAAAAACCGAACCGAAGGTTTCAATTCAAATAAAGACATAAGAATGTATGTCATTATTTCAATTGAAACCTAATCTAAACCTTCTTAAATCTTCTAAGGCTTCTTCATTGATGAGGTTGCACATTCCAAGGAGGATGTTCTACAGTACTGTGAATCTTCTTATTTGGATTGGCCAGTTGATAAAGTTTAAGGGAAAAAAAATTAACAAAAGCTAACATCATTTTAATCTGTGCGAGGCCAAAAAGGTCCCTACTTCAGCATATGCTACAATAAGGCTGCAATATTAGAATACAATATCACGGCACCACGATGCCACGTGTACACAGTACACTTACGGAACACATGACATACTAAAATGAAAAAGAATAAAAAAAAAACTGAATGGTGACCCATCGATGGACCGACGGACCTTCTTTTAATTTGAAAATGGACTGAAGTGGATTTAATTATTGATCCACTCGTGAAATAACATTAAAACTAAATTAATTGCAACAATTGCTTGTGGTAAACAAAAATTGAACATTGCGCGCCTGCACTTAGAGTTAAAAATTTATGACAAAACTATTTTAATTATTTCATACGTATTTAATACTTGATACCTAAGCATGTAAATTGTTCAGGATGTTGTATTTTTTTTTTAATTCGTAATCCACCCTGTGTGATGATAGCGGAATTTAAAATAAACGTGGAGCTTAAAAAGGTATACGGTCCCTGATATTCCCGATGCGGGTGAATATTATTATTTTATGCATTAAAGCCGCAGCAAATAGGGATGCTTACGGAGTAAAAAAAAAAGATTCTATTCAGTCCGTCGGTTAGTTTATCGCAAAATAGTAGACACGTATTTTTTGTTAATAAAACGTATTATCTGGCTTCTGACTATCCGTAACGACTGCCAAACGAGGCACGGAGGAAACTCGGTACGTTAAGATGGTCACTCGTCCACAGATCAACCTTGGCAAGCGTTGCTTAACCTTGAAGATCGACCCGTGCAGCTGTTATTATCTAGCCTCGCCACCGCCACAACCCAATATTTTTTGGAAATTTATCATCATCATCATCTGCCTAGCCTTTTCCCAACTATATTGGGGTCGGCTTCCAGTCAAACCGGATTCAGCTGAATACTAGTGTTTTACGTGGAGCGGCTGCCTACCAGACCTCCACAACCCATTAACTGAGTAATATGGTACTTCTTGGCAAGACTGGAGTCAGATTTACTGGCTTCTGACAATCCGTAACGACTGCCAAAGATCTACAAATGACAGCCGGGACCAACGGCTTAACGTGCTTACCGAGGTACGGAGGAAACTCGGTAAGTTAAGATGGTCACCCATCCACAGACCAACCTTGGCAAGCGAACTACGGTAAATCCTAAGATATAAGTGTAAGTCTTAGGATTTGCCGACATGAGTTGGTAAATGTAAGGATTTATTAAAATGAAACGATTTTTTAGGGCTTTTGCTATTAGAATTTAGTACATGGTAGGTGTTACCACTGACGGCTGGTAAATGTTGGTTTTGAGAATAAAACAATGAGTAATTCTTTATCATTTATTTCAATAAACTATTAATCAAAACCTTAGGTACATATTTTTATGTAGATATCACATGAGAGTAATTAATTAACTAATTTGTCAATCCTATGACCTCTGAGTTTGTTTCGGTGTTTCTTCTCAGGGTAGTCAGCTAGGAAATACCGGCCTTATCTAGAGTAATATGTCAAAAAAAACATGACGTGTAAAAGAGTTACTTGTAACCATCCATCCATCTGCCTAGCCTTTTCCCAACTATATTGGGGTCGGCTTCCAGTCAAGCCGGATTTAGCTGAATACCAGTGTTTTACGAGGAGCGACTGCCTACCAGACCTCCACAACCCATTACCTGGGTAACACGGTAATTCATGGCAAGACTGGAGTCAGATTTACTGGCTTCTGACTATCCGTAACGACTGCCAAAGATCTACAAATGACAGCCGGGACCAACGGCTTAACGTGCTTTCCGAGGCACGGAGGAAACTCGGTATGTTAAGATGGTCACCCATCCACAGACCAACCTTGGCAAGCGATCTAGCCACGAGCTCCTCAAAAGAGTTACTTGTAACCTATTTGCAAAATAAATATCATTTATCATTTAAGAAAATAGTGTAATGTAACATACATTTTTCCCAAAAAATAACGACTAGCCGTTTAGACGTTATTCTCATTTTAAAATCAGCTACCGAATCAGAGCCTTAATAGGCCTGCCCTATACTACGAGTTCATGGTCAACCCAACTGGTCTCCAAGGTCACATTTCACACCTAATTAAAAAAAAAATTAAATACTCTAGCATCGTTGCACATTTACCTATCAGAATCTTCCACCAATCAATAAACGACCTTACCTTATTAAAATTAGAGTCGTAATTAATTATAGCAAACTTGTACTGGATACATTAGCACCGAGATTTTTGCACTCGTCTATTCTCCGCTTTGGTGGAGACCGGGCCTACAGAGAGTTTGAAAGTCGGTCATGTTTTTTTTGTGAAAAAGTTTTTATGTTGTCTCAAGGTCGTTTGCGTATATTGTCGTATTAATACATGGGATTTTAGGTGGCGAAAACCATTAATAAACATGGTGACATAGTGACCGTGGATAGGATACTTTTTTAGCTGGATATTACGTTCGCATGTGATAGTGGGGATGTTGACTAAGAAATCTAATTAGTCCGTTAGGTAGATTTAAAAAAAATATTGGGTTGTGGCTTGCGCTTTATTGATGTGATAAAAAAAACAATTCGCGGCGCAAAATGCATACAGCCGAACATAGAACCTCCTCCTTTTTGGATATGTCGGTTAAAACCAAAAAATACGTGTCCAATATTTTTCGATAATCTAACCGATGGACTAAATAGAATCATTTTATTTTTTACTCAGGAAGCATCTCTATTTTCTGCGGCTTTAATGCATAAAATAATGATATTCACCCGCATCGGGAATATCAGGAACCGTATACCTTTTTAAGCCCCACGTTTATTTTAAATTCCGCTATCATCACACAGGGTGGATTACGAATTAAAAATTACAACATCCTGAACAATTTAATGTTTATCAAGTATTAAATCCGTTTGAAATAATTAAAATAGTCTGGTCATTAATTTTTAACTCTAAGTGCAGGCGCGCAATGGTCGATTTGTGTTTGCCACAAGCAATTGTTGCAACTAATTTAGTTTTAATGTTATTTCACGAGTAGATCAGAGAGACGGAAAAAGCTATTTTTCGTTGGTCTGACACAGATAGAACAAAACTGCAATTGTGAAACGCAGACCACGAATAGAAAGAATTTATTTTGTTTACAGGGTTAGCCATCCGAAAACTTAGATAGGTTATTGAAAACGGTCGTGAAAAGACCGAAACCGGCACACTTTTATGAATATAAACTGTTTCCTAATTGAATTTAAACATATGACTTATACATATCTTTGTAATCTTTATTTAATTTCCTTCATTTTAATACCCTACTCGATAGGTTTGGTTAAAAAATATATTTACGACTTGCAATTTAGTGCCCAAAATCCGCCATATTGATTTCTTTTTAAAACACTTATCTAAGGACATTTGGATTTTTGAAAAGAATCTAACGGCATTTAAATAGACGAAATCGAAGCAGCCATTTGGAAGGTACGAGGTAATACAGACATTTACAAACTAACAAACACACAAACAAACGTACATACAAGATGGGGATTGACCTCGAGCCACTACTTCTTTCTAAACCGCTTGACTTCACTCGCTTCAAGCAATACATGATATATGAACTTAAAGAAAATTAAAAGCAAATCTCTTTTATAGATAAAGCATCAGCTTTATTGCATCAGCTATCAAAAATCCATGTACAAAATTCAGTCCACCATTCTCCCTCCTTAATCAATAGAAGACGTATCGAAGTCCATATCCTCGGAGAAGCCACATTCGGTCCTCCACTCAGCTTCCTCCAGATTGAAAGGTGCGGTAATGGCTCGGAAGCTCTCGATGTCGCAGCGCTGATCACAGCCGGAAATTTGGGGGTAAACGACCACGTCTTCGCTGGGTGTGTTCAGGTATACAGGCTGGAAAGATATGAGTTTTGTTAGACAAGAAGAATTATTACGCCGTGATAAGAAACAACAAAGTGATCCTGTAAGGGTTTCGTTTTTTCCTTCCTCCTTCCTTCCTCAAGGAACGAAACCCTAAAAAGGATCTACACAAAACGAAGTAACCGATTTCTGACATAAAGAAATAAATTACTAGATTGAGTTAGGACTATGATCTCACCCTTTAAAGCTACCCCAGGAACTAGGTCTCCTACAAAAAAAGACAAAACAGCAAACGTCTTCGCCTAACGAACCTAACAATTTTGATGCCTTTTCCCAACTATATTGGGGTCGGCTTCCATTTAAACTAGATTCGGCTGAATACCAGTATTTTACTTGGAGCGGCTGCCTACCAGACCTCCACAACCCATGCCCACACAACGACTGCCAAAGATCTACAAATAACAGCCGGGACCAACGGCTTAACGTGCTTGCTGAAGCACGGAAAAAATTGGATATGTTAAAATGGTCACCCATCCACAGACCAAATTTGGCAAGCGTTGTTTAACTTTGAAAATCGACTCGTGTAAAATTGTTGAAGGATTTTCATAGGAACCCTTATCGTGGCCCTAAAAACAATCATAAACAGCACTTGGCTTCCATGAAAAAGGTTCGAAGTATGTACGAGTCTGTCGATGAAGCAGACATGTGTTAGAGTGGAGACCGCGTATGACCAAACGTAGTGTGGGTGGCCCTGCGGCACGATGGATCGATGATTTGAAGAAGGTGGCTGGCAGCGGATGTATGCGGAATGGTTAGCGCTCTTTGGGGCTTACGTTCAGTAGTGGACGGCAATTGGCTAATATAATAATGATGATGATGATTTCATGGCTGACTGTTAAATAATCACTTACCACAACAATATATTCTCCAGTTTCAACCACCCTCCTCAGCTCCAAAGCATAAGCAGAGCCGTATTTAGGGACTCCTTGCCTAGGAAAGATCTGGGTGGCCACTTGGAAGGTAAACACGTTAATATCGTGGGCAGAGTAAATCTGGACACGAGGCACGTCCTCTCCGGCGATAATCTGGTCTGCGACGGCGAAGAACTGGTTCAATAGAACACCTGAAAAGGAATATTTGATTAGGGAACACTTGCGTTTTGATTAGTGTGTGAAATTGTGGTCATTGATTTACACACGGTTAGTCGTCTTAAAAAGGCGACCCACTTAATGTACCCGACAGAAACTATCTCTAGGCGCGATTATTTTTTAAATATATTTCATTAAGATGATAGGTACAGTCTGTGACCAACATTATCTGACCCACTTGACTATTATACGCTAATAGTAAAGTGGGTTAGCTAATGTTGGTCACATACTGTACAATAAAAAATAATTAGAATTATTAAAAACCCTGTTAATAATGCTTACGTATCAAAACAATGTCGCCGTTCCGTTCCGTGCCGTCCTTGGACTGCGCTTCTGGATGTTTCAAACTACGTCATGCGCATATAGTATATTATGATAATGCATATTTTTTTAATTTCTTTAAATTATTAAAATGTTCATAAATATATTTTTTTAATGAATGTGGATAGATGAAGTGGGCTGCCGTTGTAAGACGAATAAAATGGCAGCGCGCGTTTTAAAGAGGCCACAATTTGGTCATACAAGAGCGATGTAAATACGGTCAACATCTCGCGCTGGTCACTAAGATGGCGACCGAATCAACGATGATCGTTATCCTAATGTATAAAATTCTTCCGATACTGATATAAGTGACTGAGTGACTGACAGAAAACGCACAACCGGAACTACTGGTAAAAAGAAAGCTGAAATTCGGCATGTAGGTTCCTTGTGGAACGGCGAGCATTGGGTGACTCGCCGTCTGATCAGAACCGGGACCGGGTCGACGGCGCGTTGTGTTCCACGCGCGCCTCAAAGAGCTGTCAGCATAGAAGAAGGGGCCCGCTAGGGCCAGTGCCTGCTGGGGCTGCGGATTTTGTTCGAAAGAGGCACCGTAGCCCTAGATCGCAAAGGGCTCTAGGAGGAACACGGGTGGGTTTTAGTCAGTTAAAGTCTGACACTCCCTCCTGCTTCGCTCAGAGCGGAAGGAGTTATATGATAATTTCCTATCCTTTTAAAAAGTTTCTTTGTGGATCACTAAGAAAGAATTTCTCGAAATTCTTACGCGAACAGGAAGAAACGGGATATGCGCGTACGAAGTCGCAGGCAAAAGCTAGAAAGATATAACGCACGCTGCGTAAGGAGCTTTATCAGGATTCAGAAGTCTAGTTTTATATATAATACAAATTGTGGCTAACTGGTTTAGGTAAAGTTACTTTATAAGCTTACCAGCGAACAAAGCACCACGGTCTTCGTTGCCAAACAGGTAATCAATAGAGAGGCCGGCTATTTCTTCGATTTCAGGATAAATTTCTTCAAGTATGGGGTCCAGGGGGATTCCTAAACCCATCTGTGAAAAATCAAAATTCATTTGTAGATCCTTATCAATTCATCGGTACTTATTAATTATCTACTACAAAGATACATAAATAAATATCATTTACCTGGGCAGTATAGATATCATTAAGGGTATAAGCATACGCGAAATTCTCGGACATGTTCAAGCCAACCACTTCAGACCACAGGTTCAGGGCATCGGTGTACTGTTCTAACGACGGGACGGGATCCGTTAAGTCAGCCAGAGAGGTGAAGCCAGCTAAGAGGTTCGGGCAGTTCACTGTAGCTAGGTTCTGCAAAAAATATTTATGAAGTTACAGCTTGTTAAAATTGTATAGTCCTCGCCGATTTCGGCCATGGCGGCCATTCTCAACGGAGACTAGACATCGGCGCGGGACATTATAGTGCACGATTGTGTGCGTGAACACAAGTGCACTCCCTCTTCCATCACTGTCATATTCCTCAGGGACGGCAACCTGACACGACCGGAGAGAGTTCTGGCGTAGGACCAACGGCTTAACGTGCTTTCCGAGGAACGAGGGTGTCAACATGTATTTGAACTAAGATGAATTTGATTGCTTAATAAATCAATTTAGCCTAATAAATGGTTGGTCATCAATTAAGTATATTGGCTATTTCGTTTATTAGTGAATGCTGTTGATTGAATAAACGTTTTTATGTATGACCTTAGAACGCGAAAGGTATTTATTGGTCGTGGGGATATATGTATAACAAAGTACTAAGAAATGTACTCGTACCTTATTGTTTGCCTAAATATCCATGCAAGTTTTTATTGAATAGTTATCAATTGATACATGATGTTAGGTTATTTATAAGTCCATATTAACATTATGTTGTAGGTAAATGAATTCTAACTTTACATCTTTTTATACATAGAAATCTCGGTGTTTGATATCGAACTCCTCCAAAACGGCACAACCGATTTATGATTTTTTTGGTATATATTTGGAAGGTCTGAGAATAGGTTAAGCTATTTTTTTTTATTTGGTCAAACAATGTTTTCCCGGTCAGCCAGTAGAGGTATAATAAAAGTGCTTATTTTTTGTTTCTTTTGGTTTGTAGAAAGTAATCTAAAAGTTAGTGGTCTGATTACGAAAAAAACTGTTGGAATGCAACACAAACGACCTTTTAATCCGAAGAAAATAGTTCTTGAAAAAAAGAAACAAAAATACTTACAAAATCATACTTGGCAGGCACAGTGGTATAAGGAACAGGGGTCCACTTAATATCCTCACTCCAACCGTCTTGGTCGACAGGGTAGACGGCCGCCATGGCTGCCAGAACCGTCATCTTAGCCCTGGTGGAGTCAGTGGATCTGATGTAGATTTCTGACTTGTTGAAGTTAGGTGACAGGAGTTCGTCATAGCGACGGCGGATGAACTGACCTAGAGCGTAGCCACGGCGCTTGCCGGCCTGGAATGGAAATGGTATCAGAAAACGGTACATGATCAGCTGATGAAAGATTCATCATGAAGAAATTGCTATTTTCGCCATACATGTTAGTGATTGTACTTCATTTATTATAAGTGTACGTCAAAAATCTTATGTCATTTGAGTCAGGAGGTCTTGGTGGTAAGCCATCGTCGCATAAGAGTTTAATAGGACAGAAACATTATTTTGTTAAAGTGTGCTACCTAATTTATTGCCGAATCCGGCTGAGCTCAAACGAAAGATTTCTTTTATATTTGCGTGACTCTCAGAAAATAAATAAAGTGAAGAGCTGACTTTTACTTTGGCCAGAGGCTAAGCATTGCCGTTGAACGTGACAATGCACAGTCTCTAGGGCACATTGCCAGCTGACAGCGTTGAGGGTGTCAGCTGGTAATGTGCCCAAGAGTTACATTTCAGTTCGTTATAAGTTTAGTTTATTATAATTATATTATTATCTATACTTACATCAGTAAGCTGACCGTATCCATATTTAGCAGAGGCTTCGATGAGGGCTTCAGCATCATTGCTTAAACTTAACGTGGATGATACTGGCGTTCTGTCGCCATGGCGATGGACCTGCAACCAGCGAAGAGTTATGGAATGTGTGGTACATAATTTGACTGGAAAAGAAATAATACATTTTTGCTGCTCTTGTCGCTAGCGCGGCAGAACTAGCTTTATCTATTTGACTGCCAGACTTTGACAATTCGAAATTCTCTGTAATTGGTCTATTTGACATAAAAGATTTTGTATTTGTATTTTCCGTGTGGTGTCGGCCGGGGCCATATGGTTTTTTTCATTTGGTACCGTAAAGGAATAAAACCATCCCATCACTTCTCGTGGGTGTCGTAAGAGGCGACTAAGGGACTCGCCAGAGAATGGGCAGCAGCGTTCTCTGTAAAACGCGACACCATACACTGCGATCGCCAACCCGCCTGCCAAGCGTAGCGATTATGGCAAACCCCCAAATTTGGGGAAGGCCTCGTCCATCAGTGGACGTCTTTCGGCTGATATGAGTGAGTGAGTATTTGTATTTGACAAATATGTAATGGGTCTGTATTGCTAACGATTTCTCCAGCTATGTTGGAGTTGGTTTTGTCTAACCTGAAGTAGCTGGATATCAGTTATATTTATTAAATATACAGTGAAATCGCTAAACCGTCTTGAGAACCCTGTGGACGCTCGTTCTTTCATTAAATGAGAAGGGACATCAGTCCAGTTACTGGGTGATAAAGAAGTTCTTTTTTTTGGTACAAGTCACACTATTACCAACCACTGCAGCTTTTGAGAGCCAGAATTAACAATGGCAACCACTAGAAAAAAGGCTGAGTCACTGAAGATCAACGAGTCCCGGGGCAACTGTGTGAAGACAAGTATCCACCGCCTCACGCTTTTATGAAACCCAAAAAGCAGCTGCCACCAGGTGGTGGAATACAGTGGCCTGTACGGAAAGCTTTGAACCGTTTGCGCACCCAGGAAGGCCGCTGCAAACACAACTTGCCGAAATGGGGTTTCATAGACCCGTCGGATACTCACACTCAGTGTAAGCGGTACCCCTGTTCAGAACGTGAACCACATGTTAGAGATCCCCAAGTGCCCTTACACTTGTGCTATGGGGGATTCAATTAATGCCACTGATGCTGCAATTAACGTAGCCTGGGCGCTAACGATCAAGGGATTTTCCATCAATTCGAAAAGAAGAAGAACGAGTCCCGTAAAAAAGATTCAAGTGTTTTGGTTCCCTTACGATCCCTGTGACTGATTTAAAATTAGTTTTTCTTACCAAAAACGTTAACTCCAGCTCAGTTCCATCCAAAATGGACTCGTCACTGTAGCACAAACCACTAAGAGATATTAGCAGCAAACAAATAAATAACTTATACATTTTTAATAAATTTATAAACTGTTATAATATATATATTATAAGGAGTAAGCTGCTAATATGACGACGGACCGTCTCCCTCCGAATATATATCATTTATTTTTTATTGTATGACTTGCTTTTAGATAAATATCTTTGTGATATATTTTCGCTTCACGTGAATCACACGAAAGGTATATCGTCTTATCTTTTTATTTACAAATTTAACTATATCTAATACTTATGAATGACAACGTTTGGGTTTTTGTGTGTTTGTCACTGAATTACTTACGACGACGGCGACGGCAGATAGCGGCTGTTCGGAATGGAATTGGATTTTTTTTCTTAGTCCATGTCAATGATGAATCAACTTCTATTTTAGTTTCTTATGTTGTCTCACTGTTGTTCAAAGAGCTCCGCCATATTTGTTGCTGAAAACAAAATACAATTTATTTTTAGTTGGTGGATTTTTTACACGACACTATTTTTAATGAAAAGCCAAAATAAATATAATATTTTAACATGTACATGTACACTATTTGCGCATAACTTTCTACTTAAAAGAGTAATTTATTTAGGTTTAATTGAGACCATTAATTTTCTCTCGCATAGATATTTCAGACGGAACTGTGGACAATACTAGTTCTTACTTTGGAATAAACATTTGCATACAAACATTCATGTTTGTTTGAATGTACTTAAATGTTTGACTTGTTTCGCACATCACTAGTAAATATTGTGTTGACACAAAGGTATGAGACAAGCACGGCGCGTGCGCATCGTCACCGGAGCGTCTAAAAACATAAGGAAACAGTTTATATCCTTCTTATTCAGTTTATGAAATATCTTTTAAATCGGTCTAATATTGGAGGAGGAAACAGGCGAGAGCCAAACCTCAAATTTTGACTTTTTATATACAAAGTCTCTCCGCCCGCATTTCCTCTTAAACGCGAGTGAATTCACGGGCAAAAGCTAGTAAGGACTATTTTGCATTAACAAACAATTAATAGGTCTACGCAAGACATTGATTAGAAATTATCAACTAGCAACTCCCACATAAATGATAATAAAATCGCATGGTGTGGGTGTGACAACATGAGTGACAAATATCGTGATTCTAGAACCTCTTAGTCAGCATGACTGCGCTGTAATTGCAACTTGACGTAAAATTGTAAATGTTAATTGCGGTTCCGTAATAGTCAACGAATTACAATTTCATAGTATTTTGGTTTATTTTTTATGCAACAATCCCAATTTGTGTCATTCAAAAATGTGAATTTAGTGTCCAATCCTAATAGTCTGTGTGATGCGAGTATTATAGTTAAAGTTTTACGTTCAAAACGGCTCAAAGAAGAAAAAAAAAGAAAAAGACGGTCAAAAGAGAGCAGTTAAAAACTGACTGACCCACGAGGAACAAGGAGCAGAGGCAGGCCTAACACTGGATAGGCAGTCGAGATAGTGGAGACGGCGGGTCAAAGCTGGCTACACGTTGCCAGCGACAAAACTCACTGGCACTCCTTGGAGGAGGCTTTTACCCGCAGGGGGTCCGAACAAATGACTTAAGTTACGTGTTTCTAAATAAACTCACTATATATTAATCTGTTAGATTGCAATTTGCATAGAGTAAATTAAGCTTTCTATTCTATTCTATACGTCAAAAACATTCGTGCTAGGTCCTCTAAGCCACATTCCCGACTGAAACCAACTCGAATGCAAGTTACATTACGTTTCGGGCTAATGCTTAATTAAATTTGGCTTGTGTTTAAACACCGCCCAAAAAAGTACCTATTTTACTACCAAAAAAGTTCTAAACGGTTACCAAAATGGTCACCAAATAATATTCGAGAAGTAGCGCTCGCTCGGCTCGCGCGCGGTTTGTCACAATTCTAACCTAACCTAACCTATTTTATCCAGTTTGTAACCCCAAGCCTACATTTTATGGCAATCACAGTTGAGTTGGATAGAATTTGGTGACCGTTGATCCATTTTGGTGCCTGTCTAAATTATACCCATTTGGTGACCGTTGATCCATTTTGGTGCCCGTCCAAATTATACCCATTAAATTTGCATGCGAGTTGGTTGAATCGCGGCCTAAGGATGGGTTTTTTTATGGGAAAGCATCAAATGGCTCCTCCCGCTCTGGGGGGAGCAGAACGAAGTGCCAGACTCTTACTGACTAAAACCTATCCGTGTTGCTCCTAATGCCCTTTGCGTTCTAGGGCCGCGGTGACTCTTTCGAACAAATTAAAAAACCGTAGCAGGAAGGATGGGTACTGTTATCCTTGCTGAAGAGACCTTACAGCACGTAGGTCGATAGAAATATTTTCTCGCTGATTTTGAACATGCGGATTTAGAATCAGCTTAATAACAACTTATTTGCAACATACATAAATGCTATCAAATAAGAGAAATTAAAAAAAAAAACACAGGTAATAACAAGACATCTGGCATTTCTCAATGGGAACATTGCACAACATACTGGCAGCACTGACGCGTTGAATGGCGATATTAATTTTTTTGGCGGAAAAAAGGCCGGTACGGTCTGTCTTTGTTTTATCAATCTATACTCGCTAGCGACTGTAGTTAAAAATGTGTGAAATCTTTTAAAAAACAAGTTTCTGATTTATTTTCTTAGTTGTTAACTAAAGTTTTACTTGCAATTTGCTTGCTTGTTAGTTAACAAGTTTTAGAAAAAAATTAGAAACTTTTTTTTTTTCAGTCGCTAGCGAGTATCAATCTATACTAATATGTAAAGCTGAAGAGTTTGTTTGTTTGCTTGAACGCGCTAATCTCAGGAACTACTGGTCCGATTTCGAAAATTCTTTGTTAGATAGCCCAGTTATAGAGGAAGGCTAAGGCCAGTTATGGAGGAGGGATATATATACATATCATCACGCTAAGACGAATAAAAGCGGTTCAGTAATAAAAATTGTGATGCAGACGAAGTTGCGCGGGTCATCTAGTAGATTGATAAAACTCATGGTAGACGTACAGCCCTCGGGTCACGTGAAGAGTCAGCTACGAGCACTCTGACCCATGACCCTAGTGTTGGAACATTTGAATTGTTTAGTTAGCGTCAGATTTGTTCTTGATGTGAAAATCGGTTTAAGTAAATGTTAATTTTTTTACCCAATCGTTATTATTTATTCGAGCCCCATCCCATATTGCTGATGAATGTAATTATTTTTGAATTAAACGAATCTATTACAGTTGAATCTTACATAAGGTAACAATAAGGGAGCCTGTCCATTACAGCAGAGCAAGGCAGCAAAGCGGAGAAACGGAGAAATTTTAACCAATGGAATTGCATAAAATCTCCGCACCACGTTACACATTTAAACTGACATGATTGGTTAATTTCTCCGTTTCTCCGCTCTGCTGCCTTGCTCCGCTGCCTCGCTCCACGCAAATGGAGAGGCACCCTGAAGTACCTATTTAAAGTGAACCCTGGTCGGAAATGATTGGAAGCGGTCGGATCTGGCTAGTACGTCATAGCCTATAAATTTGGTTGCAAATCTCCTAAGCAGACATAAAATGAAATATCCATGCAATAAATCTTTCGGGAAACTTTGTCCCCGTTTCTTCTGATCCTAAACCACACATAACATACACACATAATCAGCCTATATTGTTCCCACTGCTGGGACACAGGCCTTCTCTCTTTCGAGCGGGAGTGGGCCATTAAAGTGAACCCTGGTCGGAAATGATTGGAAGCGGTCGGATCTGGCTAGTACGTCATAGCCTATAAATTTGGTTGCAAATCTCCTAAGCAGACATAAAATGAAATATCCATGCAATAAATCTTTCGGGAAACTTTGTCCCCGTTTCTTCTGATTCTAAACCACACATAGGTAACATACATACATAATCAGCCTATATTGTTCCCACTGCTGGGACACAGGCCTCCTCTCTTTCAAGCGGGTGTGGGCTATAATCCACCACGTAGGCCCAGTGCGGATTGGTAGATGTCACATGTCTTCGAAATTTTGGTTCTAGGATAAGCCGGTTTCCTCACGATGTTTTTCTTCACCGCTTTGAGAGCAGTGGTGATGAAATAATTTACACAAAGTAAAGCGCCTGTCTGGGTTCGAACCTACAACTCGTAAGTCGCAGCCATTACCACCGGGCCACCACTGCACACAACCACACACACATCCTGAAAGAACATTCAATGAGACGCTATGAATTGTTATCAATCCTTCTTTTAATAGTGGAAAAACATGAAATGAATCTTTTCGAGCAGAAGGGAGTGTCAGACTCTTACTGACTGAAACCCATCCCTGTTCTTTCAAATGCCCTTTGCGTTCCAGGGCCACGGTGACTCTTTCGAACAAATTCCGCAATCCTAGGCTATCAACTTCTGCAGCCTAATTGCCTTCTACACTACTAGTTGACCGGCGTTAGTTCGTTAGCGTAACAATTTTCATTACTGCTCCTGCTCCTATTGGTCTTAGCGTGATGATATATAGCCTATAGCTTTTCCCAATAAACGGGCTATCTAACACTGAAATAATTTTTCAAATCGGACCAGCAGTTCCTGAGATTAGCGCGTGTAAGCAAACAAACAAACAAACTCTTCATCTTTATATATTAGTAAGAAAAGTATAGATAACAGATAAAGAAAATATTAACGATGGTTAGCTGGTTAACAATTCTCCAAAACATGGGCTATGGCGAGGCCTATGTGACAAAACAGAAGAGTAGCCCATCCCCCCAAAAATAAGGGGGAGTGGCCGTTCAATGTCATCGAAAATTTAATTAATTTCCTACGGATCACTATCAGCGGTTGTAAAGATATTTCGCTAATACCTTACTAGTCATATTTATTGTTTATTGAGCTCTTTTATGGCCGTATTAGCTAACACGATGGCGAATGTATCGAGCAGTTGTTCCCACGCGTGGCACATGACGGTACCACGCGGGGTGCGATTTACGACGTTTTAGTAATGATGATTATGATATTTTGAACTTGTTTGTGCAAAGGGTAGTTAGATAATAGGATGACTCAAAAAAAAAAAAAAAATCTATTTTTTTTTTTTATATTTGAGTTGGGTTTGCTCTTGACTCTAGTCTAGGTCAGAAATGACAGAGACAAAGTCTACGATGGATCGAGCTTACTCACAAGGAGCCTGTTCACTCTTACTTTGAAAATATTAGGGTTGAATGTGTTCGGACACAGACACAATATCTCCCATCTCAAATAAAAAACTAGCCAAGTGCAAGTCGGACTTGCACACGAAGTGTTCCGTACCATAACCTTAAAAATATTTTTATTATTTGTTGCTTTAGCGGCAACAGAAACGCACACTCTGTGTAGATAAATTTCAACTGTCTACCTATTACGGTTTGTGAGATACAGCCCGCTGACAGTCGGGCAAACGAACAGACGGACGGACAGCGGATTCTTAGTAATACGGTTCCGTTGGTTACCCTTCGGGTATCGAATTCTAAAAAAATAAAGAAATGAAAACCCGTAATATTTTTTAAAAATCTTTCAACAAGACCTTCACACACACTATTTCCGTAGCATACACCTGGTTGTTAGCACAAATAGGTGTACAGCATCTTAGAGCGATGCACTAAAGTATACTCTCACCCGTTTGTAATATTAAACTGGGGTATCATAGCGACCATTCGGTTTGTCTTGCTGTCTGACCAACATTATCTGAGAGGGAACCAAGAAAACATCGCTATTTTTAGGGTTCCGAATATTCGTAAACAGAACGAATATTCGTGAACCCTTATAGGATCACTCGTGTGTTTGTCTATGTGTTCGTCTGTTACAACCAATTTCCTCCAAAACTACTGGACCGATTCTGTTGCAATTTGATCATAGTACCTACAGATATAATCGTCAGTTGGTGGGTCAATAAGAAATGTCTAACGGGGTCTTTGCGAGTTGGCTTTGGCCCCTTGTAAGGCGTACACTTGTAAAGGCCTCGGACTACGAGATTGTCAAAAAAGCTAAATTTAAGAATAATAATAGTAACTTTATAATTTTTATTATTGATAAGCACGCGTTTGACCACTATCACATCTAATGGTAAGCGATGATGTGGTCGAAGATGGAGTACGCTTGCCTAGAAGTAACCTATTCACTCTTGACTTAAAGACTCTCAGGTTGTAGCTATCAGGAAACAGACTTCGGCAGGGAATTCCACTTCTTAGCTGTACCCACTGTGAATGTGTACCAAAAACGTTTTGTGCGCACCGCCGTACCGGTGGCACATCGCCCTTCGTCTTGTGGTCCGGAACGGTGGAACGGGCTTGGCGGAATTAAATTTTGCAATTCCGTCGCACATTCCCCAAAATGCAACTGGTTAATAACCGACAGGCTAGCAACTATCGTTAATTGAGCTAAAAATGCGTAATATATCGATTTATAAACTCATTTTTATCGTTTATTGCACTGCACATAAATTGAAGGTTGGATATAAAACGGTAAATCGAACAGCGAAATTCCCCTCTTCAGTGGCGTAATAATAAAGTCACAAAAAGGATATCGTTAATAATTTATTACCCGGCTGCGAAAGAAGGAGGGTTATGTTTTTCGAGTGTATGTATGTATATTTCTTTGGCACGCCCTAGAGCCTAAACGGCTCGATGTATTTTGAGGTGTCGTTAGATTTGTATTTACTGTGAGAGTGACACTGGGTATATCGAAATAAAAAAATACAAAACGGCAGATTTTTGACTCCAAATTATGACTACAAAAAACATTCAATACTATCAAGTGGGGTATCAAGATAAAGGACTCGAGGAGACGATTCCAAAAATGTAACTCACTAAAATGTAGGAAATAAAACAAATTACCTTGTCAAAAAAACCCGATCGCTAAAAACGACTAAAAAGGTCGAAACAAGTCGCTTTTCAAGCAGTCTGATGCAGTTGGCCACCAACTCGGGTTTTTTGACGGTCAATTTTTTTGAATACTTTACCAGCGGGGCCAGTGCCTACCAGGGTTGCGGCTTTTGTTCGATAGAATCACCGCGGCCCTAGAACGCAAAGGCCGTTAGGAGGAACACGGATTTTAGTCAGTAAGAATCTGAGACTCCCTCCCGCTTCGCTCAGAGTGGAAGGAGTCATTTGATGATTTGCCATACAAAAAAGAGTTGTCTGTCCTTGTTTCAAAATTCATCAAAATCGGTTCCGTGACAGCGTACGCAACTATAACAAACTCACCTGAAAAAACAACTGATATTCAGTGGAAGTTCATTAAATCAATGTCTAGCGGTTATCTAGTCTCCTCATAAAGATTTGCACGAAAACCTCAGGTCAGGCGTTAAACACAATTCTCAGTCAAACTTCACAGATAGGTACAGAAATTGAAATTTGTTTGTAAAGCTTCAAGTTGAACGCAAAACACGAACTATACAGACAGCATTGTTGAAACTACCAACTACTTCTAAAATTCTGGAATTTATGGTTAATAGACAATAACTTCAATATTAAGTAGGTACAGATGTAACCTAAAGGAACCATTAAATCTTATACTAATATATAAAGCTGATGAGTTTGTTTGTTTGCTTAAACGCGCTAATCTCAGGAACTGCTGGTCCGATTTGAAAAATTATTTCAGTGTTAGATAGCCCATTTACTGAGGAAGGTCAATATCATCACGCGGAGTAGTAAGGAAAATTGTGACGCAAACAAAGTTGCGTGGGTCAACTAGTTAGTAATTCAAGAAATTATGGACAAAACCAAATATATAAATCATTGTGCATTTAAAAATATCCAAATCGCTGTTAGTGGGAAAAGTGCGCAGAATACTGGCAGCATTGCCACTAAGATGGCATCCAGAAACACTGTGATTGTCATAATTAGCATCATAACAGCCGAAAGACTTGGCAGGCGGGTTGACGACCGCAGTGTATGGTGTTGCGTTTTACAGAGAATAATAATTATCATCATTTGCCTAGCTTTTTCCCAATTATATTGGGGTCGGCTTCCAGTCGAGCCGGATTTAGCTGAATACCAGTATTTTACGAGGAGCGCCTCCACAACCCATTAACTGGGTAACACGATACTTCATGGCAAGACTGTGTCAGATTTACTGGCTTCTAACTATCCGTAACAACTCATAAAGATCTACAAATGACAGCCGGGACCAACGGCTTAACGTGCTTTCCGAGGCACGGAGGAAACTATGGTATGTTAAGATGGTCACCCATCCACAGACCAACCTTGGCAAGCGTTGTTATTATCCAGCCACGAGCTAGAGAATAATAATTATATCGAGTTTTAATAAAAAAATTGTTTCTAGGCAAAAGGACTTCTGGAAAGAACATTATGCGACGCCGACGTTGCCTCGTGGCGATACATGGGATTATAGTAAGTCTTAACAAAAGGGTAATTCCCGTACTTATAATGACCGCACTAGCTAGATAATAACAGCCGCACGGGTCGATCTTCAAGGTTAAGCAACGCTTGCCAAGGTTGGTCTGTGGATGGGTGACCATCTTAACGTACTGAGTTTCCTCTGTGTCTCGGAAAGCACGTTAAGACGTTGGTCCCGGCTGTCATTTGTAGATCTTTGGCAGTCGTTACGGATTGTCAGAAGCCAGTAAATTTGACTCCAGTCTTGCCATTAAGTACCGTGTTACCCAGTTAATGGGTTGTGGAGGTCTATTAGTCAGCCGCTCCTCTTAAAACACTGGTATTCAGCTAAGTGCGGTTTGACTGGAAGCCGACCCCAATATAGTTGAGAAAAAGCTAGGGCAGATGATGAAAATGACCGTTCTCATTTGCATCACTTTTTTTTTTACTAATTATTTGACCACTATCTCACCTGATGGTAAGCGATGATGTGAGATGATGGAGCACGCTTGCCTAGAAGTAACCTATTCACTCTTGACTTAAAGACTCCCAGGTTGTAGCTATCAGGAAACATAGACTCCGGCAGGGAATTCCACTCCTTAGCTGTACGCATTATGAATGTGTTCCCAAAACGTTTTGTGCGTGTGGGTGGGATGTCCACCATATTGTACCGGTGGCGCATCGCACTCTCACATCACAATCGCAATCAGTCAAAAACACATCTAATTTTGCACTTTGTTTTAAAATTACGGGAATAATCCAAAAGGTTGATTATATAAATAGCCCATGAGTATCATCATCCACCTAGCCCTTTCCTAACTATATCGGGGTCGGCTTTCAGTCAAATCGGATTCAGCTGAACGCCAGTATGTTATGTGAAACAACTGCCTATCGGACAACTACCCAGTACCCGGTACTTTTTGGTAAGACTGGTGTCAAAATTTTCTGGCTTCTGACAATCCGTAACGACTGCCAAAGGTATAAAAACCGGCAAGTGCGAGTTGGACTCGCACACGAAGGGTCCCGTACCATGAACCCTAATTTTGTTTTTGTTGTTATAGCGGCAATAGAAATACACAATCTGTGAAAATTTCAACTGTCTATGTATTACGGTACTTGAGATACAGCCCGCTGACAGACAGGCGGACGGACGGACGGATGGACGGACAGCGGAGGCTTAATAATAGGGTTCCTTTGGTTAACCTTTGGGTACGGAACCTGAAAATGACCGCCGGGACCAACTTAACATGTTTTACGCAACACGGCGGAGTCTCGGTATGTTAAGATGCTCATCCGTCCAACAGCTGTCGGGTTTTTAAATTCCCGTATCAACTCAGATGTAACAATAAAATAAAACACGTAATAAATGTCACATAATTGACTCAATATATGTAAATCCTAAGATAAGCAATCAAATTACACGCACATTGGATTTATCTTTACAAATGTTTTATTATTGAATTGACGAATCATTTCTTATCTAATACCTCTTCTATCTATATCTTTAGAATGAAGCGTTGAAATAATCTGTGGTAGGCTGTGGTGGTAGGTTATAAAATTTGATATTAAGTATGGCAGATAACCATGCTTTAAAGGTGTACGGCATAAGTGCATTTGAAACAACTACATCGTGAATAAACCAAATAAACAAAACTATCACATGGACCGCCGAATATAATAAATTGTATATTGGACTAAAAATGTTGTTTAATCAAATACTTACGAACAATAATCGTGAGAGTAACAATCGTGTCAGAAGAATTTGTATTGAATTCTTGTACCCAAGGAAATATTAAAGCGAGAGACACACTGGTCCTACGTACGCAACGAATGCAACGCTTTTGGATCCTATCGTATGTTGCGTTGCATACGATAAGCGTGTTTCTACTGCACAGTTTTTCACACAAAATTAATAGTCCAGATATCATAAATGCGTCACATACGTTGCGTACGTGGGACCAGTTTGTCTCTAGCTTTAACATGTGTAATGGGTACGAAAAAATAGTCAGAGAAAAATTCTATCTTGCCAGTGTCTGTAAAAAAAACCTTGTACGCAGTAACGAACAAAACGAACGAACGATCGACGTTCGTGTTCACCATGTTAATTTAGTGAAATTAGATCGCCACGAACATTTTTGAAGTAGTGTTGCATGTCCGTTAGTGGTACGCACATGCGAACAAAGTGTTCGATGTTCGATGGATCAGGGACCAAAGTGCCAATTCAATTCTTAATTATTTATTGTACACAATAACAACTATATCTATTAATTTACAGTGAATAAAAATGTTCATGTACAAAGGCGAGCTTAACTCAAAATTGAGAAAGAGATCAAAATAGAGGGTGGATCCAGTGCACATTTAGCAATAATACATATTTTATCATACATAAATATACACAAATATATACACGAATATTATATCATAGAAAGGAAATGCTCTTTAACTTTCCTTTTAAAGACATCAAGAGAAGGGCTGTCACGTAGGGAATGTGGGAGAGAGTTCCAGAGACGCACTACAGTAACGCAGCCTTCATTTCCATACATTGATGGCAGATTGCGATTGAGGTGTGCATGCAAATGCTTTAAAATGAGTAGAATTGGCCCTCAAGACCCTGTTGATTATAACTGACCAATGCGACAAATTTGTCACAAACTAACATAATTGTTCCAATTTCGTGACTGGTGTTGTTTAATAAAGCAGAGAATGTATGAATGGATCAACATCTGCCTAGCTTTTTCCCAACAATATTGGGCTCGGCTTCCAGTCAAGCCCGATTTAGCTGAATACCAGTATTTTACGAGGAGCGGCTGGCTACCAGACCTCCACAACCCATTAAATTAGTCTTAGTAATACTGTTAGTTTTAATTAAATCTAAATCTGTCTGTTTTGTGTGAGTCTCAAATAAACATTTTTCTTTATTTCTTTTTTTTAAATGAGTAACACGGTACTTCATGGCAAGACTGGAGTCAGATTTACTGGCTCCTGAATATCCGTAACGACTGCCAAAGATCTACAAATAACAGCCGGGACCAACGGCTTAACGTGCTTTCCAAGGCACGGAGGAAACTCGGTATATTAAGATGGTCACCCATCCACAGACCTACCTTGGCAAGCGTTGCTTAACCTTGAAAATCGACCCGTGCGTCTGTTATTATCTAGCCACGAGCTCCTCGTGGATAGAACGTAAAAAATTGGCGAATTGTCATATTGTCGATTGTCACCAGCCAGTTTAAGTAAACTCTGATTAACCGGGCACAATAGCCGTCGTGACGCAAAAACAATTGAATAGTTTTATTGAAAGGAAATGTCATCCTCAAAATGGTTGACACACTCGGGGCCACAGGTAACAAAACACTGCGTTTTTTAATGTGGTATTATATTATTTGGTATGGCATGCGGGGATCGCATTATGAGTCAACTTCAGTTGACGCCCAATGGCACAATCTCCAACCAACCGGTATATTACAGGACCCAGAAGTGTATGACTTGTAGGTGTGACGTCTTGTCATCCTGACCGAGTATTTATGTTGACCACTGTGGCCCACCTCGATGTAGATTAGCCAAGTGCAGAGGAGATATTACAGGGCCCCAAGTCTGCTATTTTTTATAAATTCGTCATTCCAACACGATCCCATTTTCATTTTGCTAAAATTTTGTAATCTGCTAAATTCATAATGGTCGATCATTGGTCAATGAATGAAATGGTCGTAATTTTTTCGATAAACTACTATTAAATTTGAATATTAAGTTAAGCCCGATTTCTTTTATATATTTTAACATATTATTTATTAGTGTTCTATGCAATCTGAAGTAGTAAGAAGTTTTTTTCATCCATTTGTCATTATGTACGAGATTACCATTCTATGCCATTTCTTTCAATGGAGTGTCAGTGGTTGACCATTGGAAAGTCATAATGACGCTTTTATATTAGTAGATTACCAAACTTGTCAAAATCAACAATTATGAAGTCAATGATAGACCATTCTGACACTATTGTAATAGCAGACTTGAGGCCCAGGTCACAAGTGAACTCTCTGCTCCAGTACTCTCATAGTCGCAGTGTCAAAAACTGACACGGATGGGGAGAGCTCTGGCGCAGTACCGACGGCTTGACTAAGGCTGAGGACATGGTGGGGTACGTGCGGCAAAAAATCAAGTACACGCCGAGAGTGCAGCTGCTGGAATCGCGGCGGAACGTCAACTTCATGGCCTTTGTGGTGCGTGTACCAACTTGTTTTCTGTACCTCGTCATGGAGGAGGACAGCAAGACGTGGTGTTCCGTCGCTTCCGTGGACAAGTGCCGCCGGAACGCACTGTGAAATAGTGCTAAGTAAAGTTTTTACTAATGTAGGATTAAGTCTCTATATATTTACTGAAAATTACTATATAATCATCTGCCTAGCTTTTTCCCAACTATATTGGGGTCGGCTTCCAGTCAAACCGGATTTAGCTGAATACCAGTATTTTACACGGAGTGGCTGCCTACCAGACCTCCACAACCCATTAACTGGGCAACACGGTACTTTATGGCAAGACTGGAGTCAGATTAACTGGCTTCTGACTATCCGTAACGACTGCCAAAGATCTACAAATGACAGCCGGGACCAACGGCTTAACGTGCTTTCCGAGGCACGGAGGAAACTCGGTATGTTAAGATGGTCACCCATCCACAGACCTACCTTGGCAAGCGTTGCTTAACCTTGAAGATTGACCCGTGCGGCTACTTTTATCTAGCCAAGAGCTCCCCCAAAAATACTATATAATAATAATATATATATGTTAGTCTATAAGGTATATCGATGGGCAAAAGTAATCTAAAATAAACAAGTTATTACAATTATTATTTACGTGCTTTCCGAGGCACAGAGGATACCCCGCCATCAAAATTCCGGTCCGCTACTAAAAACCCAATAACATTTTGCCTAACCCGGGATACGAACCCAGGACCTCACGCTCAGCAGAATGAACAATTCAGTTAGTTACCTATACCTAAAATAATTATTTACAAAACTATGCAGTCTGTGTATATAATATTATATACGTAACATATTATTTCCGAATTTTTATTTCAACATTGAAAATACAATAGATAGAGTTACCTATACCCAAAATAATGTGATATTTTCAAAACTATGCACTTTGTATATAATATACGTAACGTTTTATTTCCGAATTTTAATTTCAACATCGAAAATACAATAGACCTATTCAATATTGAAGATTAAGACAGGATTTAGAACATTAAACATTCTATCAAAATAATTTTTGTTGGCACTATGTAAGTATTGTCCAATGTGATAGTTTTTGTTAGTAGTCCGGTCATTATCGCCCTTTGTCGTAACTACTTAATAATATTTTTGATATAGGAACCAATGATAGTAAAATTATTTGAAAGCAGGTACTTTCATTGTTCTGCCGGGGTTGTGGATTTTTTTCCAAAGAGTCACCGCAGCCCTGGAACGCAAAGGACATTAGGAGGAACACGGATGGGTTTTAGTCAGTAAGAGTCTGACACTCCCTTCTGCTCCGCCCAGAGCGGGAGGAGTCATTTGATGATTTGTTTAAAAAAAATGTATTTTCATTGTTATTAAAACGTGACGGTTGACACTTCAGTGCAAACTAAATGTTTTTTTTTGCGTAAAATATAACATCTGCTTGCCCACAGGGTTTAGGCAAAGAATTAGGTGCATCATCATCTTCCTGCCCTTATCCCATGTTACTTGGGGTCGGCGCAACACGTTTTATTCTTCCATTCTGTTCTATCAGTCGTCACTCTATCACTAACTCCCTTTTCTTTCATATCGCTCCTCACACAATCCATCCATCTTTTCTTTGGCCTTCCTCTCCCTCTCCATCCATCCACATTTATGTTCATAACTCTTCTAGTTATATGCGTTTCATCCCTCCTCTTCACATGACCATACCAAGACAAGCGATTCCCTTTTAACTTTTCCGTCACTGGCGCCACTTTTAAAGTGCCTCTAATGTACTCATTTCTCACTTTATCCACTCTGTTACTCCACACATCCATCTCAACATTCTCATCTCCGCTACATGCAATCTATTTTCATCCGTCTTTTTCGCAGCCCAACATTCTGATCCATACATTACGACAGGTCTTATCACGGACTTATATATTTTCCCTTTTAATTTGAGGGGCATCCGAGGGTCAAAGGTTGTTCCAGTGACCTGTCGCCATTTCATCCATCCTGAGTTGATCCGGTGCGTTACGTCTCGGTCTATATCGCCATCTCCCTGGACAAGCGACCCGAGATACCGAAAGTCGGAGCAAATCGGTATAGGCGTTCCGGTGAGAGCTATAGGTAACGGACTGGAGAGACCGCCGAAATCGCAGAACAGGTAGTCTGTTTTGGTTATGCTCAATTTCAGGCCAACACTCTCCAGTCTTTGCCACCACGTCTCCAATTTGCTCTGGACCTCTAGGCCGCTTTCTGCAACCAGCACAATGTCATCAGCAAACAGCATGCACCAGGGAGCCTCTTCCTGGATGTCCGACGTCAGAGCGTCCATTATCATCAGGAAGAGATAAGGGCTGAGGGCCGAGCCCTGGTGTAAACCGACTGCTGCACTGAAGCTGTCAGTGGTGCCCACTGTAGACCGGACTTGAGTACTGCTTCGACTGTACATCGCTCGGATCAACTGCACATACTTCCCAGGCACACCTTTCTCCTTAAGGGACCACCACAAAACCTCACGAGGCACCCGGTCATATGCCTTTTCGAGGTCAACAAATACCATATGCAGGTTTTTATGCACAGCTCTATATTTCTCGCACAGCTGGCGGATAGCAAAAATGGCATCCGTTGTACCCCGACCAGGCATAAAACCGAACTGGTTCTGTGAGATTTCACTCTCTTCTCTCAACCGCCTTTCAATAACTTTTTCCCAGGCTTTCATACTATGTGAGATAAGCTTTATTCCTCTATAGTTGTTGCACTCCAGCACATCACCTTTGTTCTTGAAGATGGGCACCAACGAACTGAAATTTAATTAGATAAAAAGAATTAGGTGCATTCATACTAATTGATTCTGAACTCACTCAGCCGAAAATAATTCATTTGAATACATACAAAATAGTTTTTGGGTTCCGTACCCAAAGGGTAACCAAAGGAACCTTATTACTAAGCCTCCGCTGTCCGTCCGTCCGTCCATCCATCCATCCATTCACGCGTTCGTCCGTCTGTCTGTGAGCGGGACGTTACAAAATCAATTTTCTTACAATCCAATTTTTATTTCGCACAGTTCCAAGCCCATTTTTATTGGAACAAAATTCAACATTTTTACAACAATCCCATTGGGTTGTGAAATTCAGAATGTAAGAAACATTAGAAGCATAATTTCAACAGTTTGCACACAGTTCTTGTTTCTAATAGGTCATTAAAGTACCTAATAACCGACGTTAATCTTGAAATAGAAAAGTCAAGTAGGTAACTGGAATTTCTACAGGCAGTTCGAAGTATGGATTTGCCCTGGTTGATGACAATTGACTCGCCCTACTTGGCAATTTAATATATCTAACTATCGCTGTAATAATATCGTCAGTTTCCTATGGTCTACCTGTGCGCCAAGTTCTTTTTTCAAATCCGATCAGCCGTTGTGTTATGTCGTGGAGAGGAAACAGACAGAGGCTTTTTTTAGGATGGGAAATCATCAAATGACTCCATCCGCTCTGGGCGGAGCGGAAGGGAGTGTCAGACTCTTACTGACTAGAACCCATCTGTGTTCCTCCTGGTGCCCTTTGCTTTCTTGGGCCGTAGTCGTCTTCTTCGTGTGGACCGACAGTTTCTTTTTAGATTTGGGTGTCCAAAATAATGCCACATCCACATCATCGTTGACAGCACATAGCGGTGACTCTTTCGCAACCCTGGCAAGGGACAGAGATACTTACTACTTTGAATTAGTTTCTGTATATTTTAAAAGCTGGTTCACTTTGTCATAACCCGGTCCATCGGAACAGCGTCAGATGTCAGAAGCCCGGTAACGCTACCCCCACTGCGAGTACAGATGCAGTAACGTTTTATGACGCGATCTGTACAAGGGCTGGTGTTAGTGTTCGTTTCTAGAGTAGTTTGGAGAAACGCGTGGGATTTTGAATTATTTTATAATTATAAAGGTAATGGTGTAGTTTTGTGGACATTATTCAATAGGAAATATCGCGACACACTTCTAAAACCTTAAGAACATTAAAATAGAACGAAATTTCCTGCAATATGGACTAATGGTTTAACTTAAATTTGGCTAGCAGCTACAGGGCAAACGTTGCGGAATTTATTCGAAAGAGTCTCCGCGGTCCTGGAACCCAAAGGGCATTAGGAGGAAAACAGATGGGTTTTAGTCAGTACTAGCGACCCGCCCCGGCTTCGCACGGGTGCAAATTATAAACTAAAACCTTCCACGAGAATCACTCTATCTATTAAGGTGAATGCTCCAGGGTAGTTCATGTAGTTCGAAAGAATAAATATTTCAGAAATAATCATTCTTTCGGACTACATGAACTTAGAGGGCTATATTGATGATTAAAATGGTTATAATTCTTTAGATAAATACGCGTTACGGTCGCGGAACGCATTTGGTCCACATACAGCTTCACACTGACCGGCAAATTGCAAAAAACATAACAATATTTGAATTTCGCGGGCTACCCTGGAGCATCCACCTTAAAAAAAACCGCAAAATCCGCTGCGAAGTTTTAGAGATCTAAGCATACATAGGGACAGACAGACAGTGGAAGTGACTTTGTTTCATACTATGTAGTGAAGAGCCAGGGAAAACACATAAAAAATCAAAAACTATTCCTTCCTAACCAGTTTGTCGGAAAATGTAGATGTATATTTCACCGGAATATTGCAGACTCCGTAAGATTGTAATAAATCTTTATTACATTATGATTTCTCGAAACATTATGAATATATCGTTTTTTATACAATAAATCCCATTCAAATTCAATAGTTTCCAATATGTCCGTAACTTTGAAAGAAAACATATTTTACAATTTCACGCGATATTTTAGAATCTTACGACATTTGCCATTTTACGGTGAAATAAACATAATATCCTTGGTTTTTAATACATACTGACAAACTAAGAACACCAATTAACTGATTTTTCAATAAATGTAAGTGTGGAACAAGTTAACTACTAACAACCTACTGACATACGAGTATTTTGAAGCTGTGTCTGATATTTCGTCTGCGCCACATTTTTCATGAATGCTCGGCTCCTATTGGTCGTAGCATGAAATTCTATAGCCTAGTCTTCCTCGATAAATAGGCTATCCAACACTCATCTGCCTAGTCTTTTCCTAATTTGATTGGGGTCGGCTTCCAGTCAAACCCGATTCAGCTGAACACCAGTATTTTACGTGAAAGTCGCTCCACGTAAAATACTGGTGTGGTGGCGTACCAGACCTCCACAACCCATTAAACGGGTAACACGGTATTTCTTGGCAAGACTGGAGTCAGATTTAATTGGCTTCTGACAATCCGTTACGACTGCCAAAGTTCTACAAATGACAGCCGGGACCAACAGTTTAACGTGCTTTCCGAGGCATGGAGGAAACTCGATATGTTAAGATGGTCACCCATCCACAGGCCAACCATGGCAAGCGTTGCTTAACCTTGAAGATCGACCTGTGCTGCTGTTATTCTTTAGCCACGAGCTTCTCTATGAAATATGAAACAAAATGGGATATACTTCAAGAATTTTTCAATTCTAATCAGTAGTTCCTGAGATTAGCCAGTTCAAACAAACAACCAAACTCTTCAGCTTTATACTCGTAATATTAGTATAGAGTATAGATTATTGCTAACAATATCGCAAGGGTACCAATAAACCTGCAATCTCATAATAAAACAATATCCATGCCAGCGCTGCATATTAGTAACAGTAAGTTTATGACCACCATTGTACTTGAGCTTACCATAAATAACTACTAGTATTTATTGTGTCGATAGCCTTTAGCGAAAGCTAATATATCTTGTTGATAGATTAATTAGTTTGTGATGCTGACACGTCATTAAGTAAGTTTATGTGGCTGTCCCGTGGGAAATAGCCTAAAAACGATTCGTCAATAGTAATTTGATGAAAATTCTGAATGGACTTTTGATTTATTTAAAAGATAGAGAGCGAGTAGGTTCATGGTACAGAACCCTTCGTGTGACAACAGGAAGGGTTCTATGCCATAAACCGACAAAAAACACGTTTCTTATACGGGAGCCCCTTGTCATTTTTAATTTAAATTAGTTTTTATTATTTGTTGTAACAGCAGCAATAGAAATACACACTTTGTGAAAATTTGAACTAACAGACAGACAGACGGATTGACACGACAGACTGATAACGGAGGCTTAGTAATAGGGTTTCGTTGGGTACGGAACCCTAAAAAGAATGAAGAAAAAGTATTTAATCTCACGGAACTGACATAAACAAAATATTATAAACTTAAACTTAAATTAAATATCGATAGTATTATTAGTACCTTGAGGACCTCGTGGCTAAAGAATAACAGCCTCACAGGTCGATCTTCAAGGTTAAGCAACGCTTGCCAAGGTTGGTCTGTAGATGGGTGCAATTTCCTCAGCTAAGCCATAGTAAATCTCACAACCCATTTACTGGGTAACACGGTACTTTTTGGCAAGACTGGAGTCAGATTAACTGGCTTCTGACTATCAATAACGACTGCCAAAGATCTACAAATGACAGCCGGAACCAACGGCTTAACGTGCTTTGCTTTCCGAGGCACGGAGGAAACCCGCTATGTTAAGACGGTCACCCATCCACAGACCAACCTTGACAAGCGTTGCTTAACCTTGAAGATCAACCCGTGCGGCTGTTACTATCAAGTCACGAGCTCCTGCACCTGAGTACCAGTATTTTACATGGAGCAACCTATGTATCTGCCTGACCTGCAAAACTTAGTAAGTAATTTAGTAATACGTCGTGACTGGCTCTTAACAAGACCTGTGATAATTTCCTGGTTTCTGACTCGTCGTAACGACTTTTAAAGATCTACAAATGACATACATATCCTTTTAATGGATGTTCACCCATCCACGGACAGACCTTGGCAAGTGCTGCCTAACCTCGAAGGATAGAGCGTGATGCCTCACAATGACCTTCAAAACTGCTTGATTCTTGAGCTTCCTAGAGAGACCTTTTACAACCAGTTTAATTATGATACAAAGTCATCACGGCTTAGTAGGCGATTCGGCCGCTGAGTGTCGTCCGATCCGGTCGAAACAGGAATTTCATTATTATTTATTTTTTGACTGGTGTCTGAGACAGTACTTTTTTAAGCAAATTTTGTACAGTCAGAATAAAAAACCTTAGGCGGAGTTATATTTTATTTAAGTAAGAGTCAGGGAATTGATGGAAAAAGATAAAGATTACTACAAAAAAAAGTTAGGCTGTTAAAAAGAGACAGCAATACTTTGTAATTATGGTTTTCGTTTTGTTGCGTTTGTGTGACATCATGCCGAAAGTCGAAAAAACAAACCGACCCGTGAGAGATCACTCGTTAATCTTTATTTAACCCATATTTTATTTTCATGGTTTCGAAGTAAAATAGGTATTATTCAATTATGTTCCTGAGGTTAATTAGCCTCTAAAAAAGGATCCGGCCGAAAGAACACTCACAAATATTAAGAACTAGCACTTCGCTTGCGACTTCGTTTCTACCACATTTTATACAAATAAATGGAATTATTATTATTATTATTCGTTCGCGCAGGTTTAGTAGGTACGAACTTCATCTCCATAACTCCTCCCCTCTATACAGAGTAATGTGTAAATTATTTATTAATAGACTTGCCTTCTTCTTGTTCTTCTTATTGTGGGCAGTAAGGTCTAGCGACCACACACCTTAGTGTCAGAGTTTCTAAACTACCTCAACCGAGTATTTTTATAGCCGCCATAACTTTAAAACGAAAGGTCCGATTTGTTTAATTTAAATTGTAAATTTACGTATACATAATCAAAATTACCAAACCATTTAAATGGACAAGGATTAGCATCATGATACCAAAATCACCACTATTCCAGGGTTTTGATCGAATAATTTGAACAAAAAGCGGTTATTGTGACTTAACTATAATGGTTTAGATTTGTTTTTTTGTGGATATTGATGTCCTCTATAAAATTGTCGTACATAACTTTGCGTTATTGTCAATAGTTACCGCAGCGTACGCGATATAAGGATCTTTTTTTGGTATTTTTTTTCACACATTATCGAAGTTTTCATACGGATCCCTAACTTTTTTGAAAATATTCTATAGCCTATGTTCATCTGGTATAATATAGGATTCTAATGGTGAAAGGATTTTTTAAATCGGTCCAGAAGCTTCGGAGCCTATTCAATTCAAACATAAAAACAAATCTTTCCTCTTTAGTCTAGATAATGAAATTCCTGTTTCGACCGGATCGGACCAAACTCAGCGGCCGAATCGCCTACTAAGCCGTCATCATCTGCCTTACCTTTTGCCAACTATATTTGGTTCGGCTTCCTGTCTGACCGGATTCAGCTGAAAAAAAAATACCAGTATTTTACGTGGAGCGGCTGCCTACAAGACTTCGAGTACTTCTTGGCAGGACTGGAGTCAGATTTACTGGCTTCTGACAATCCGTAACGACTGCCAAAGATCTGCCAACAAATAACAGCCGGGACCAACGGCTTAACGTGCTTTCCGAGACACGGAGGAAACTCGGTATGTTAAGATGGTCACCCATCCACACACCAACCTTGGCAAGCGTTGCTTAACCTTGAAAATCGACCCGTGCGGCCGTTATTATTTAGCCATGAGCTCTTCAATGATACTAAGATATGATACAAAGTAAGTAATAGATATAAAAACTATTTCGCGAACAGGTGAATCGTCCCTCAAAATGCTACGCTTCGATTAAACTGTCGATGAAATTGATTATCATCGAAAATTCGAGTCTTTACACCATCAATTAAGCAGAAAACAACTTAAATACCTACCACACAGATTTGAAATTGCACTGCCTGAACTGTATTCAAACTAAAATTGCCAATGCGTTTACAACTTTATTTATCTTGCGAATAGAATTTAAAATGGTTTAACATCAAGAATGTTTCGTTGCGAATTTCCCTTTAATAAACTTTAATTCGATTTATTTCATGCTGTTTGTAATTTCAGTTTTAACGTTATATTACCTGTTACACTAGGTGTATTGATTTTTAGGGTTCCGTACCCAAAGGGTAACCAACAGAACCCTTTTACTAAGCCTCCGCTGTCCGTCCGCCTGTCTCTCAGCGGGTTGTATCTCAAGAACCGTAATAGGTAGACAGTTGAAATGTTCACAGATTGTGTATTTCTATTGCCACTATAACAATAAATAATAAAAATTAAGGTTTATGGTACGGAACTCTTCGTGTGCAAGTCCGACTTGCACTTGGCCGGTTTTAAAAGTAGGGCACTTCACTATAGTTTTGAAAGTCTAGATGCTATATGAATGCAATAATAGAAACTTGGAAATTGTAGGTACAAATTGAAAAACTTTTGTGACATTAGGTAAGGTGTGTAGAATTGGTTATAATGATCAGTATTATTTGTCAGTACATGGTTTCATACTATCCGCTGGTCATGACGAATGTACCAACCTATCGAAACATAAGCAAAGTAATTTATTCCTACTTCCTCCTAACATATTATAATTACACATTTTTGTTAAACTTGCTTTTGAATGTGATCGCGACGATGGCTCTTGGAGATTACAATAAAAGCGATAGTGGACTGTATAAAATATGTATTACAAAGATATAAACAAGAAGCTAATTTAATATGCGCGAGCGCAGCCGTGCTTTGAGGCGTGCAACAGCTGACTGTCGTGGTGCGGTGTCTCTTCCTTGGTTGTGGCGCGGTGTGACGCGCCGCTGCCCCGCGCCCCTCGTTCACTGCCGCTGTCGCCATGGCGCGCGGCGATGTTGAGGTTAGCGTACGCGCATATCCCGTTCCCGTTGGAATTTCGGGAAATCCTAACCAAGGAACCTACATGCCAAATTTCAGCTTTCTACAACCAGCAGTTTTGGCTGTACGTTGTCTATGAGTCACTCACTGTCTCAGTAAGGGAAGAATTTTATATACAGGGTTATTTGTAAAACACCAACAACCTCTTATGCCATATGGTGTCGACCGGTGCCATATGGTGCCGTAAAAGAATAATACCATCCCATCACTTCCCGTGGGTGTCGTAAGACTAAGAGCGAGGCCCCATTAGTGCGTCGCGTCGTCGCAGCGGTGACGCTGCGTCGATTTCCATATATTTCGATTTATGTGTAGGCAGATGGATGGACAGACTGTCCGACCAAATCGTGTTTGTATCGCGTCGTGAAATATGGACATTAGAGCTCTGCCTCATTAGCACACCACACCGCAGCGACGACGCAATGCAACGCAGCGCAACGCACTAATGGGGCCTCGCTCTAAGGGACTCGCCAGATAATGGGCTTCAGCGATCTCTGTAAAACTCAACACCATACACTGCGTTCGCCAGCCTGCCTGCCAAGCGTGGCGATTATGGCAAAACCCTTGTTTGGGGGAGGCCTAAGTCCAGCAGTGGACGTCTTTCGGCTGATATGATGATGATGATGATGATGAACAACCTCTTAGGCAGTGAAAGTGTGTACTTTTACTTCCTAAGAGGTTGTTGGTGTTTTACAAATAACCCTGTATATTGGTTGATAGTAACTAGATCTTTGGTTATTCAATTACGCCCTAAGGCTCATCCGTGTTAGATGAAGTTTGGATTAAAAGTAGATTAAATGATCTACTGTTACCTGAAACTGGTCATAGGATACTTGTCGTTCTGTCGTAAGTTGCCGTGGGGTGATTCTCGATTTCCCCGCAGTCGAAGCCCCAGACAAAAGTTAGTTTTAAACCAAAACAATTCGGTAATTTTAGACACTCATAATTATTTATCTCAATCAACAATGCTACATTAGGTAATACGTAAATTCTTGTTTAAAACGTCAATTCTGTTTTACGCAAATCTTGAAGCGTACGACAGCTACTTACTACGTTATGCTGGTTAAGTTATCTACGGTAGCAATGCAATGGTGGCAAGAATTTGTAATGCAATCAGGCAAACTGGATCAAAGATCAATGGATGAACTTGCCACATCTTTCTAGTATAACATGAATTTGACAGCTGAAGACTTGGTTGGAACTGCGTTTGAACATTGTAAAACACCCAACAACCTCTTATGCCGTATGGTGTCGGCCAGTGCCATATGGTGCCGTAAAAGAATAATACCATCCCATCACTTCCCGTGGGTGTCGTAAGATTTAACATTGTGACGGACTTACAACTTTTAAGGAATGGTCGTATTCGCATGTCAATCTTTCTTTCTAATAGGCATGTCTACTGAAAAAATCTAATTAGTCTGTTAGATAGATTATCAAAAAACCACGCCACGGTATAATTTATAGTGCGTTCTGACGTCACGAGCCCCCACTCCCGAGTTTTGATGCGTTGTATCTTTGTCAATATTCATTGATTTACTAAAAAAAAAAATACGTGTCGATTATTTTTCAATTCTCTAATTATCGGACTAAATAGTTTTGCTATTTATTGATGGTGGAAACTAGTTTATTCAAATTGCATACAAAATTGTAAAATTGGCCCTCAAAAGCGTTCAAAATCATCACAGCGACTAAGTTCTCAAGCGAATTCAATGTCAAAAACTTGTCAAAATGTGGGGAAATTAGAGGTGTTTTTGACACTATGGTAGGAGCCAGATAAACTTGCAACAAAGTCACCTTTAGCATTAAGAGGAACACGGATGGGTTTTAGTCAGTAAGAGTCTGACACTCCCCCGGTCTGGGCGGAGCGGATGATTTCCCTTCCAAAAATAAAAAAAGCTACCGCTTTGGATTATACAGAGTTCATGAAATGTTATTAAAACTACCCTGAAATATGTATCCATACTAATATATGCAGTTGAAGGAGGAATCTCAGTCGGAAGGCGGACCCTGGCAATAGCCGGGATTAACGCCAGGTGGAAGAAGACTAATACATAAAGCTGAAAAGTTTGTTTGTTTAATTGCTTGAACGCGCTAATCTCAGGAACTACTGGTCCGATTTGAAAAATTATGTCAGTGTTAGATAGCCCATTTATCGAGGAAGGCTATAGGCTATATATCATCACGCTAAGGCCAATAGGAGCGGATCAGACGAAGTTGCGCGGGTCAACTAGTGTCCTAATATAATCTTTAAGAAACAGGTTCAATCTCCCTACTTACCCACCTTAATCTACGAAGTTTAAATAACCGGAAATATATCAAAATAATAATTAATTATTTGCGCAAGACCCCGCCAAGGTAGCAAATAATTAAGATCTCAGATATTGGCGGCATTCCCTAGTTAATTAAAAACTCCAAGTTGAAAACCGACTTCGCTAAATAAAAACCGGCTTCGCTAAATAGAAACCTATTTGCATAAAACCTTCTTAGTTTTTTTAAGATTGGAAATTAATTTAATTATAGCGTGGGTTTTAGATTCGAAAGTGGGTCTGGATCTTTTTAGTTTATTTTAGGAGCCAAGGTTTTTAGGAAAATATTGGAAAGTTGTTAAGTACTCGTTTTTGAAGGAAAATATTGGAATATTTAATAGGTAGTTTCGTGACGTTTGTTATTTTTATCGCCCGATGCAAAAAGAGGGGTGTTCTAAGTTTGTCTAGTATGTATTGAGATAACTCGGGTCTATATTTTTTTAGTTTAATATAGTTCTTTTATTTTTAATTAATTTTACGAAAGCAAGAAATTTGGCAGTCCTTACGGATTGTCAGAAGCCAGTAAATCTGACTCCAGTCTTGCCAAGAAATACCGTGTTATCCATTTAATGGGTTGTGGAGGTCTGGCAGGCAGCCGCTCCGTGTAAAATACTGGTATTCAGCTGAACGGTTTGACTGGAAGCCGACCCCAATATAGTTGGAAAAAGGCTAGGCAGATGCTGATGAGTTTTAATTAATTTTACATCTGTCTGTTTTGTGCGAGGCCCAAATTAACATTTTTCTTTCTTTATCTTTCTTTCTTTTTCTGTCATTAGTAATGTTTTGAGTATATTCGGTATACCTAAGATAGTCGATAAAATCGTGGCTTACATACTTACTTACTTTATTTCTTAGGATGGGAAATCATCAAATGATTCCTGCCGCTCTGGGCGGAACATAACATAATACTTTATTTCTCACCACAATATACATAATTATCTTATTTTACATTAGTTGGAAATACATAATTCAGATGAGTATATATTTTGGGAGACTGGTGCATAAGCTAGGCTCGAGACCTGTGTTTCAGGACACCAGGAGCAGAAAGGAGTATATCTCCGAACGACCTACATTCCTTCAACTAGACCTCTGTCTGATTACGCAGCACCTTGTCATACTGGTATTTTACTTAATGGGTATTATACCCATTCTCGATGCGGAATTCTTCGAGGAAGTAACCGCGGCTAAATAATAACAGCCGCACAGGTCGATCTTCAAGGTTAAGCAACGCTTGCCAAGGTTGGTCTGTGGATGGGTGACCATCTTAACATACCGAGTTTCCTCTGTGCCTTGAAAAGCACGTTAAGCCATTGGTCCCTGCTGTTATTTGTAGATCTTTGGCAGTCGTTACGGATATACAGAAGCCAGTTAATCTGACTCCAGTCTTGCCATGAAGTACCGTTTTACCCAGTTAATGGGTTGTGGAGGTCTGGTAGGCAGCCGCTCCTCGTAAAATACTGGTATTCAGCTAAATCCGGTTTGACTGGAAGCCGACCCCAATATAGTTGGGAAAAGGCTAGGCAGATGATGATGATATTAGTTGGAAACACATAATTCAGATGAGTATATATTGTGGGAGACTGGTGCCTAAGCTAGGCTCGAGACCTGTGTTTCAGGACACCAGGAGCAGAAAGGAGTATATCTCCGAACGACCTACATTCCTTCAACCAGACCTCTGTCTGATTACACCGCACTTTGCCATACTGGTATTTGACTTACCGGGTATTATACCCATTCTCGTTGCGGAATTCTTCGAGAAAGTAACCGCGGCTCAGGAACGCAGTGTAATGATTTTTCATCAAAAAGTAAAGAAAATATAAGTTTAATTTCCATAGAGCCAAAAAATTGGCTAAACACACTGGTATTCAGTATTTCATGAAAGCCATTCAAGTTACTTACTAATATTAGAAGCGGTAATATTCTTTTCCGATTACGTGCCTTCTTTTTTCTTATAGAAAACTATAAAATCGCTCAAGGGCGAGTTTATTATGCGTAGTTAACTCGATCAATGACGACCTCGTGGCTAGATAATAACAGCTGCACAGGTCGATCTTCAAGGTTAAGCAACGCTTGCCAAGGTTGGTCTGTGGATGGGTGACCATCTTAACATACCGAGTTTCCTCCGTGCCTCGGAAAGCACGTAAAGCCGTTGGTCCCGGTTGTCATTTGTACATCTTTGGCTGTCGTTACGGATAGTAAGACGCCGGTAAATCTGACTCCAGTCTTGCCATGAAGTACCGGGTTACCCAGTTAATGGGTTGTGGAGGTCTTGTAGTAAGCCGCTCTTCGTAAAATACTGGTATTCAGCTAAATCCGGCTGCACTGGAATATAGTTGCCGACCCCAATATAGTTGGGAAAAGGCTGGGCAGATGAGACAACTCGATCAATCCCACCGTCTCCCTTCTGCCATAGGACATCTAGACGCGCTGCAAGTTACCATCCCTAGTTTAAAAAACTCACCCAACGAGTCATTGTTTACTTTAATCCCGGAAAAAAATGGCGAGTTTTACATTTTCAAAATCAGAACCGATTTTGATTGATGAATAAAAAAACAAAAAAAAACGTACTAAGTTATTTTTTGTTGCTAAATAGACAACAATACAATTTTCTTATCCGCTGTTACCCGGATCAAGACATTTCTATCACTTTATTGTGTTTCGTATTTTACAAACACTTTTTGCGATTGCATTAAGTTTGTGACCTTGAAACAATTGGTGCAAATGGCTGAAGTCGTATTATTGACATACCTTTTTTTTTAATGGTGGGAAATCATCAAATGACTCCTTCCGCTCTGGGAGGAGCGGAAGGGAGAGTCAGACTCTTACTTACTAAAACCCGTACATCTTCCTTCTAGTGCCTTCTGCGTTCCAGGGCCGCGGTGGTTCTCTCAAAGAAATTCTGCAACACTGGCAGATTCGACATACCTACAGGTTGAATTTTTCAGGTGGATGGCAGTCATGGATTACTATGAGGAATAACGAAAACTCAAAGAAGTCTCGGGCCCGATTTTGACAAAAACAAAAATTGCGCCATTGGATTTTTCAAAAACGTGTATACAAACAGCTCAATCGGTTGAAGATATCTGCTTCAAAATTGAGTAGCAAGATTCCACCCGAACAAACACACGTACATACATTGCAAGTTAAATAAAAGCTTAAAAAAAATAAGTATTCCTAGTAAATTTCCTAGCCTTTTAGCTAATGTCTTTGATTCATACATTATGAAAATTGATTTTTAAAATTTTCCCTGCACTCGTGTAGTATTACGAAGGCAGTATAATATATCTTTGAACTAAATGAACATTTCTCTCGTATCGTAGGCGCGTTTGCAGACAGAAACTTAAACAGATAAACAAACATAATTATGTTGTTCCGGCGCAACTATATTTAGGCAAGACAAATATTGGGTTGCTGTAACTTGTGTGTAAGATCACCCATCTAATAATAAGTTTACAGGGTTGATTTTAATTTTACGTCCTCGCTATTGTTGAGATTCACGTCGTCACGGATAGTCAGAAGCCAGTAAAATCTGACTCCATTCTTTCCATGAAGTACCCTGTTACCCAATTAATGGGTTGTGGGGGTCAGGTAAAAATACTGGTATTCAGCTAAATCTGGCTTGACTGGAAGCCGACCCCAGTATAATTGGGAAAAAGGCTAGGCAGATGATGATGATGCTATTGTTAAGATTTATAATGGGATCGACACTGACGTACATCTTTATAAATAAAACTCTTACGTTACGTTAAGACAACGCAAAGCTTAAACTACATTGGGAAGTGTTGGGGATCACTAAGAGGATTTCCCAAAATTCCTACGGGAACGGAAAATTCGGTATGTGCGCGTAGGAAGTCGCGAGCTTAAGCTAGTATTATTTAAAAATCGTCAGTTCCGTTTTTGCTGCTGAAACTTTGCATATAGGTTGGGGAGCACTAAGAAAGGCTTTCTTGAAATTCCTACGGGTGCGAAGTCACGAGCAAAGTTATTTAAAAACCATCCTTAATTATTAAAATAAAACCGTATCAAAATCCGTTGTGCGGTTTAGAAGAAATAAGTAGAGAAACAGTTGGACCTCCTAACAGCAGGAATTGAAAACCGCAGAAGAACCTGTGAAAAAGTGACACATTCGCTAGAAAACTGGAATATATCCTCTACAATGCAAATTACGCCTTTAGAAAAATACTAGTTGACCCGTGCAACTTCGTCTGCTCCGCTCATATTGGTTTTAACGTGATGCTAATAAATAGCCTAGAAGTCTTCCTCGTTAAATAAGTTATCTAACACTGAAAAAAAACAAATTAAGGTAGCATTGGACAATGTTCCTTGTACGAGTGCACCAGAAAGGCTAAGGTGCGTGAAGTGTAGCTGCGGATTGTCGAGCAATCTTAAAGACGACTACGACCACTTTGCTAAGAGTGAAACCACGAAGAAGAACACTGAAAAAAAATCATATCGGACCAATAGTTCCTGAGATTAACGCGTTCCAGCAAACAAACAAACTCTTCAGCTTTATATATTAGTACAGAAGTATAGATTACACTAAGCTAGAACCAATTTACAAACAGCAAGCGTCATCATCATCGTCATATCAGCCGAAAGACGTCCACTGCTGGACATAGGTCTCCTCCGAGTGTCACCACAACAACCGGTCCTGCGCGTCTCGCATGCATCGGCTACCCGCGACCCACACCAGGTCATCGGTCCACCTTGTGAGAACGGCAAACGCACGCCACCGTAATTTGAACCACAGAAACTTACACACAATAAGAATACCCGCGGAAATCGATTACCAAACAAGACGGGACCAATTATAACGCTATGTACACAATTCGGTTCAGCAGACGACAAGGTCGCTGACCTCAGTTTTTGCTGATGAAGCAAGAGTCAGTTACAGGAGCTGATGGTCGGCACACGAGTTTCGTCAGGTAGCCTTGAGTGGGCACACGGGCGGGCGAAACGCTGCCGGCGAAACGCTACATTTCGCAGAGATATGATGAAAACAGAGACTTGATCAAATTACTTAGAGATTTGATCAAATCATGGAGGATGTTCTTTTTCTTATCGTGGGGGCAAGTAAGGTCTAACGACCCCACACACCCTGGTGTCAGAGTTTCTAAACCGCCTCAAGGGCCTCTGACATAGTTTATTTGCCGACCGCCACTTGGCGGCTGGGACCTCCGGCTTATACGTGCCTTCCGAAGCACGAAATCATATTTTTATCAGACAATCAGGTGATTCAAGCCTGCAATGTCCTAGCCAAACTGGAAACCACTTTACAAAGTATGCTTCCCGTGGGAATCGAACCCACGACCGCCGGGTCACAAGGCAAACGCCTAAGCCATTCGACCACGGAGGCAGTTAAAACATCAACACGATTTTATCATTTCTCTAAACAAATCTAGGGATTTGAACAAAAATACCAGAACTGATTCCGTGAAATGACAAACCACTTTTCTATGGCTTAATGGTACATTATACTATACCTACTAATTATTGACAGACGTTGTCCTGCCCGACTGCAGCGCCATCTGCCGGGCTGATTTGTGAATCTAAACCAATAATAATCTGTCAATAATTAGTAGGTATAGTATAATGTACCATCTTGGGCGCCACCCAAACGCATACAGAAAAGAAACGGGTTGCACTCCGGGAGTGTCGGCAGAAGTCAAAACATGAATACGTGCTTCTCTCCCTCCTAGTTTCGTAAAAGGTCATATGTCCTGACGTTTTACGAAACTAACGGGTCACGTGTCCTGACGCGAGTTTAACATTTTTTACCAATCACAAAAAAAGTGCACAACGCCGCTAAGGAAGTTTTCACTTCAAAAATTCATTCAAATCGGTCCAGCCAATTAGGAGGAGTTCAGTGACATACACACGTACAGTAGAATTATATGTATAAAGAAGATAAATTCATCTCTCTCTTTCTTCAGCTCTATAAAATTAGTATAGACTAGCTTTTGCCCGCGACTTGTACGCGTTACCCCGTTTTTTCCCGTTCGTTCTACTCTCCTCATGGAACATACATGCCAAATTTCAGCTCGCTACGATCAGTAGTTTCGGCTGTGCATTTCATTTCATTTCTTTTGATTCTGTAACAATTATTACACTGTATATTTACATGGTATGTTTAAATTGTGTGTGTGCATTATCTGTCAGTCACTCATCAGTAACGGAAGAATCTTATTTTTCATGTCTGGCAATCTTTCGGGTGGTGAAAGAAGATATGATTTGAACAATTTTCACAATGGGACCATGGGAAAAAGGGTACACTGATGTCTATAACACTCGTCAAGACGGATAAAATGTATTACGCACCAAGGAAAGGGTTGATTTATAGCCTCCTTGCATAAAATAATCAGAATATTAACCGTTAGATCTGTAAGTTTCTGGAGTGGCGACGAAACAGGGAAACGAAGCATTGAAAGTCCGTCCACCGTACGCGAAACAATGAAAGGTGGATTGATGGCCTATCAATTCTACAATTTTTTAATCAACGTTTGCATTCGTAATCTGTTAAAAAGACCTCAAATTTCATAAATTTTTGACAGATTGCGACTGAGATGCGAATATTAAAAATTAGTAGAAATTGGCACTCTGGTGAGGGGTCTTATCGATGATGCGCCGCTTAGTTCAGGCCCTGAAATGATGAGGAATGAGGAAGAGGAGGAGGCTCCTCTTCCTCATTCCTCATCATTTCAGCCGAAAGACATAAATATGTCTTTCTTGATTCGGGAAGTCCCGGCAAAAAGTTAATTAGTAATAGGGAAAATGTAACATTTGGCGCACACAATGGAAACATTTGGCGTTTTTAAAATCGCGGCGTTTAAGACGCCTGTCTGTAAAGTATTGCACTATAATTCAAGATTTCACGGCGCTGTGTCCACTTTAGGCTTGGTGGAGAATAGTATGGATACGACTTGAGCCATTCATATAGTATTGTGGGTAAGTAGTTATGTAGATCTACTTTTTGCTACTGGCGTTGTTTGGTAGTTGAAGTTGATTTTTTCGGAAGCAAGGAAGATTGGAGTTTTATTTCAGGACATGCAGACTCTTCTAAAGAGTTCGAATTTAAAATGCGATGATGGATTAATCCGTCTAATCGGATTGTCCGTATGATTGGTGTGGTGGTGACTAAATGGGAAAAGCATCGTTCTAGTTATTAGCAGACGAGGCTCGCTAGGGCCAGTGCCAACCAAGGTTGGCGGAATTTGTTCGAAAGAGTAACGCAAAAGGCATTAGGAGGAACACGGATGGGGTTCAATCAGAAAGTGTCTGATACTTACTTCCTCTCCGCCGAAAGCGAAAGGAGTCATGTGCTGATTCCCAACCTTAAAAAAGGGGCCAAGTTATCGTACTCTTACCTTTCACGACTTTTGCTTAGGTCTTCATAGTTTTGGTTTATTGGCCGACTTAGCAGTCGGCAGGTGGTTTTGAAGTAAAAGCATTATTCAAAATACAAAATTACCTAGGAAAAGTTAAACATAATATATCGACACCTTCTAATTACACGACCATTGAAAAGAGGGTCTGGAATCCAAAAAACAAACCGCTGCTCACTATTCTACTCTTTGTTTGACCATGTTTTGATATTAAATAATATCCTGATCTATAGCTAAAACAATAAGAATAGGTATAAACCATTTGGTACCGAATGACATCATAGTTTACCACAAAGGCCATTCAATAAATGAAAACCGGCAAAATTCCAGCAACATATCCATACAATTCTCAAGTACCCATAGTTATGGTTACCGAAGAGAATCGTTTTACAAACAATATAAATAATAGTAGTTTTAACGGACTCAAACAGTTGATCGCGCGCAGCCGCCGCACAATCACTTCGGTGCAGTGATACAATCGAGTTATGCTTCAGTAGAGACGTAAAAATGATAGCAAATCATCTAACACTAATTTCACTTATAATAAGTACCAACGCGCTTAGTATAGGAACTGTGAGTGAAAAAAATGTGATGAAACGTGAAACGAACTTAGGTGACCTGTTCCCGGATTGGGTGCCCTTTAAAAATAAACACGGTGAAGAATTAGGAGAATTTGTCCAGGTGAAGAATAAACCTAAGAAGCGGTTAGCACCACCAATGAATTTTATTCTTAGAGCAGTGGCTGAACCTGAGGGCGACGACTATTACGAAAAGGAGGGTGGTGGTGGAAGTGACAGTGAAGACTATTATGAAAAGAAAGACTGGTCAGACACGAATAGACCAGTACTGAATAGTAAATCTGCTAAACCACTAAATCACACTGAAATATCTGAAATTGATGGCGTTGTTAACATCATAACAAAACAACCTGTAAATCCACTTGTGGAAGCTCTTAAAAAAGCGAAACAAAAAGCTGATAAAAGTAGTCAAGACGAAACACAGGCAGACGAAAGCGAAGAAAGCGAAGACAGCGAAAAAAAGAATCTACCTCAAAATAGAAATGTTGTTCCCGAGGTAGTAAAGCCAGCAGAAGTACAAAATAGTAGAAAAAAAGCCCGTAAGTATGAAGAAGAACTTGATTATGAAGATGATTCTTCTACTCAAGAAAAACGGAAACCGGATCCGATGAATGAGGCACAAGAGAAAATCGAAAGTGAAGCTAATAAATTAAGAATTCTGAATACCGTTGATGAACTGAAACAACGTCATGCTAAAGAACAAGTAGCAATATCAGAAAAAGCTAAAGAAGAGGAAATGTATCAAGAAGAACGTGAAAGAGAAAAGATTGAAGCACAATTATCTGTAGACTCCGATCACAACAAATATGATGACAAACCACGAAAACAAAAGAAAAAGAATGACTATGATGACTATGAAGATTCTTCACTCGACGAAAAATATAAACCTAGATCTTATAACGAGAGAACTAAACCAACCACAACTAAATTACCAAAACGAACAAACACTACAAAAAAGAAGGAAATAAAAGAAAAGAAGGTAGAATCTGGAAAACTCTCTGTTTTCAAAAACCCACAGCTTTACATGATATATGATTATGATTCGGATGAAACGACTACAATCAAAACAACACGAGCCAATGCAGTTGCACCCTCTACGAAATTCTCAGCAAAATACTCTTTGATGAATGTAGGAGATTCTCCTGACAGAATATCATTAGTTCCAGAAAATGAAGGCAAAGAAGGAGAGCCTGCTCTATTCTTCCCCAAAAAGAGAAGAAATAACAAGATTAAAGCTAAAGATTTTACCCCGCTTGTTACGAACAAGCTAAATGCTTCTGGGGCTAAAGTAAATGTAACAACTGTTACAACGGGTCCTACTTCAACGGGTCCTACTTCAACGGGTCCTACTTCAACGGGTCCTACTTCAACGGGGCCAACTTCTACGGGTACTGATACTACAGGATCTGATTCTTTCAAAGTTGATACCACAATAAAAACCGGAACTTCGGGAAGTGATTTGGTTCCTACGCGTACTGAGCCGGTCACGGATGCCATTACATCATCGACGCAGCATCACAAAGCTCCCGAGAAAAAGGAGGAGAATTACCATCGAGAGAAGGGTAAGTGAGATAATTGCGTTTGGTTTCTCTCTGAGTTAGAGTTACAACAGAGAATCAATTATAAACCAAACATTTTTCAGCTATGGTAGGCGCCAGATAAACTTGCAATAAAGTACATTGACCTTTCCCTAATATCTCGTCGTATATACCAGAACAATTAAAAAATTTTGAACCGTTTTTCATTATTAAAAGGATCTCAATAGAAGTCGGTTCAGGACAGTTTTAATTCAGTTATGTGTTTTGATATTGAGAAAGACAGTAAATGTATGCGTGTCAATGACACATGTAATAGCACATTTATTTGATGCCTACTATAGATCGACAAGATGTATTTAAGATATTATTTCCCAACTTAACGATCTAGGTAGTATTGGGAGTGAATCAATATTTTTGCGTGATATCAATACATCGACTCACAATAGTTCAGATTGTACAGTATCGGAATATGAGTTTCCTTGCAATGTTTTTCTTTGTCTAAGCTTACAGTATAACAAGACCGTCTCATGAATGCTCATTCATATTGTAGCTGTTTTCTTTCATTCTAGCCTAGTACTGAACATATTGTGCTGTTGTTTTTATCGTGATTCATCTGTCAATGTACAGGCGGTCTCTCTAAGCCCGAAGTCCGTAGTTTCGGGCTTAGTTGCGGGCGTATCCTACTCCGTATCACCTAACCACCAAGAATTATTGACAACACTATTTACAGTTACTGTCAAATCGTGTTGTCATTCATTCTTAGTTCGGGTTCGGGACTAATCGTAAATTCGTAGATGATACGGAGTAGAATACGCCCGCAACTTAGCCAGAAAATTCGGACTTCGGGCTCATATACAATCTATGTACTCGTATGTTATAAACTCATTTTTTTGCATATCTGCTAATTTTTAAACAATCACATCTCAGTCGCAATCTATTAAAAAAGGTTTTATTTCCACACATTTTTGGATGGACATGCAAATGCGATACTTGCTTAGAAATTAATAGAATTGGCACTCTGAGTTGTATTTTGACATACATATTTTAAAAATTGTTTTGAGTTTGAAAACATTTCTACTAATCCAGTCGCAACTCGCAACCTCGTCTCATGTCCTGAAAGTGGTCAATTAAAACTAAGAAACATTTAATTGTAAGCCTATATATAGGCATTAATTTCCGTAGATTTATTTTATCTGTAAAAACGGGCATTTCATTTCATTCATTTTCGTTAATAATTATAGAGCACTATTGTTTTGTATCAAGCGGAAATCGCACGCATGTGGAGTGTCCCATTGAGAATGACAGAGAGCAAAATGATAGGAACCTTTTTTTAACAAAAACAGACCGAAAAAACACTTCATTAGCTGGCGAACGAGTAAAAAGTATCGATTTAATGCCATATTGGTTTAACAAGAGAATTTACCCATGCGTTGAATAAACTGTATTTTTACATAAATACACCCACGAAAAATATTCATGCAATGAATATGACGCAATATCCCCGAAAAACTTAAATTAACCTATAAAATATTATGATATTGCAATTCGCATAGTGGTCAAATATTACGAACAAGTTGGAAAAAGTTTCGCGTAAAAAGTTCACTTACTCGACTTGACCTTTCGTCCAATTTACATTTGTGGAAATATACCCACGGAAAAAATACAAATATATTTCACCTTCCACAAAGTTGTGGTTCATGGGAATGAGCACTCACATCCCTCGCAAAATTCGTTTTGCGTCTGTACAAAAATCCCACAGCTAAAATTGGACCTTGCGTCGTCGGAATACGAGTTACAATTATCGAAATTGTAGATTCTTGGACAGAAAATGGTCGTACAATAGTTACAAATACCCTAATTTCTCTGACAAGGTTTTCGTTTCAGAGATAGTAGGCAGTAAGATACAATATTTTGATAGTTATCTGACTTTTATTGATAATAATAGTTATTTTTTCCTAAATAATGAGGATTCTTTTCCTTAAAGTAATGAATCTGTGCCCCGAAGTAATCTGATGTATGTTATTGATTAGGTATCATGAATGACTGACGTTAGTTATTATGTCCTGTCGATTATTAGTTTTTATGTTATTGGGGATTTGAAAAGCCACGAAAGAAAGTTAATTCAAAATACACAAAATTTCATCACGGCTTGAAGGTTTTAGCTTGTAATGCAAACAAATGGGGGATGCATTTTATATACTGAGACAAAATCAGGCATTTAAGATAGAGAACAAGCATTATGAATAGATTATTATGATTATAAGGGTGTGAATACAAAAAATATGGTTAAAAAAGGAGAAGAAATTAACAATATGAGCAACAGGCAAAATTATGATTATTTATTTAACCTTGGGTTATATATAGCTTGATCTAATTAGGTATCATGAAATTTTATTCTTCCAACTGCAATGCAATGTTCCCAATGCAACGTACCCTTAGTTGCCTGGTAGAGGATGCCTAGGGAAATAACTCCGCCTTTGTACCCAACTGCATGAAGTATAAATAGATAGTTGCTGTTACAAACTACGAAATCCCAGAGACATTTCTCATGTTCTTAAGAAACACAGTTCTTATTTCGAATAGGTCAATGGGTGTTAAAATGCTATTGGCGTTAAATTGAAACATAAAGCCGCTATTGATTTGCCGTTACACATAGTTCTTGTTTGTGGAAAGTTAGTTCTTTCACAATTCGTTCGTTCGTTCGTTGGATTTGTCCCCGCCCCGAATAGCAGAATACATCTTAAAAATAATGAAAACTCGACGAAAACATAATTATAAAAGATGAATCATTTTCCCTTAATGTTTTTCGTACCTGTCAAACATTTGTTGTCCATCCTGTCAAATACTATAAGTAATGGTTGACATGCGTTCAGAAATAATGACAAATGATTAACATTTACGCGTGCGTTCAGATATTTATTAGTAGTCTATGTTCTAAACTATTGTATTTCTGAAATCAATTTCTAAGATTTATTTTATAGGTTATCGAAAACGTAAATGTCTTTTTTATGTTGTCTATGATTTTTTTAAGATTAATAATTACAAAATTTAAAAAGCGCACTATCCAAAGTAATAGTCTATGATCTAAACTAATGTATAGCCTGACCAGAAATATAATAAACCTGTAGGGTAGGTAGGGTAGGTAGGGTAGGTAGGGTAGGTAGGGTAGGTAGGGTAGGTAGGGTAGGTAGGGTAGGTAGGGTAGGTAGGGTAGGTAGGGTAGGTAGGGTAGGTAGGGTAGGTAGGGTAGGTAGGGTAGGTAGGGTAGGTAGGGTAGGTAGGGTAGGTAGGGTAGGTAGGGTAGGTAGGGTAGGTAGGGTAGGTAGGGTAGGTAGGGTAGGTAGGGTAGGTAGGGTAGGTAGGGTAGGTAGGGTAGGTAGGGTAGGTAGGGTAGGTAGGGTAGGTAGGGTAGGTAGGGTAGGTAGGGTAGGTAGGGTAGGTAGGGTAGGTAGGGTAGGTAGGGTAGGTAGGGTAGGTAGGGTAGGTAGGGTAGGTAGGGTAGGTAGGGTAGGTAGGGTAGGTAGGGTAGGTAGGGTAGGTAGGGTAGGTAGGGTAGGTAGGGTAGGTAGGGTAGGTAGGGTAGGTAGGGTAGGTAGGGTAGGTAGGGTAGGTAGGGTAGGTAGGGTAGGTAGGGAGGTAAGGAGATAGGTAGGTAGGGTAGCCAGTTGACGGGAGCGAAGCCGCGCGGGTCAGCTAGTTGATTTTAAATCGCGAACTAAATTTAAATGTAAATTGGAACCTAAAGTGGCAGTGGCCAGATTACATTGCCCGCAGAACAGATAGTCGATGAGGTCTAAAGGATCTGGAGTGGCGACCGCGTGCCGGAAGACGAAGCGTTGGAAGGCTTCCTGGAGGGTGTACGGACGGCCTGGTGAAGGCCGCGGGCATTGCCTGTCCGGCTTCGACTCTTGAGGGAGGCCTATGTCTAATAGTGGATGTATTTCGGCTGAAATGATTATGATGATTAATTGGCGCCTTATCGGCTAAAAGAGGCGCTCGTGGCTAAATAACAACAGCCGCAGGGGTCGATCTTGAAGGTTAAGCAACGCTTGCCAAGGTTGGTCTGTGGATGGGTGACAATCTTAACATACCGAGTTTCCTCCATGCCTCGGAAAGCACGTTAAGCCGTTGGTCCCGGCTGTCATTTGAAGATCTCTGGCAGTCGTTACGGATTGTCAGATGCCAGTAAATCTAACTCCAGTCTTGCCAAGAAGTACCGTGTTACCCAGTTAATGGGTTGTGGAGGTCTGGTAGGGAGCTGCTCCACGTAAAACACTGGTATTCAGCTGAATCCGGTTTGACTGGAAGCCGACCCCAATGTAGTTGAGAAAAGGCTAGGCAGATAATGACTCTATTTTCACGTAAATATGCACGGTTCGGGTGAGTAACAACACTGATAGGCAGATGATGATGATGGAGCCTTATCGGATTGTTCATTAGACGCTTTACCTAAGCAAGGAAACCATGATAACCACAACAAGGCATTCAGTTCTTCTCCCATCCATAAAATCGACGCAATTCAGCTTAACCATTGAACATATTGAAACTCACGATTACTTTTATAGATTACTTGTAAATAATAGCGTTCAGCAAATCCACTAGAGGTCATTACCCTCTAAGATTTTTCCTCTTATTGTCCTAATTAATAAATTGTGTATTGACCTTTACTGATATGTCGATGATTCGCTATTTACTTTCCTATTTCCGGTGAAGTAAAGTAAAAGGACATATGGACACAAATTAAGTAACCAATTTCCGACTTTAAGAAAATAACTTAAGGTTGGAAATCGATTACTTTGTTTTTTGTCGATAAGTCCTTTTTTCTAATGACAGTAGCACATGGCTAGATAAAACAGCGGTATCGGTTGATCTTCACGGTCTTCAAACCATCTTAGAATACTGAAGTTCCAACCTCTACTGAAGTTCTAAGCTCTCCCGGTTTTCATTTGTATTCTACAAAAAAAACCGGGAGAGCAAAAGCAAAGATCAAGCAAAGATCTCTTTGGTAGCCGTTACGATTAGTCAGAATCAAAGAATCAAAACAACCCAGCAGTTTTTCACAGTTAATGGGTTATGAAGGGCATATAAACAGTCGCTTTAGTAAACTACTGGTTGTCAGCTGTATCCAGTTGGGCTGGCAGCCGACTCAACACAGAGAAAGGGCTAAGCCGATTGATTTGTTCTAATTAACACATTATGTATAAACCTTTTCTGATGTATTGTTCTTCTTCTACCTGGCGTTAATCCCGGCTATTGCCAGGGTCCGCCTTCCTACTTAGCTTCCTCCACTTTGCCCGATCTTGAACATCCTTCTCAGTTAGGCCATTGGCTCTCATGTCGGACTTAACGACGTCCAACCAGCGCTTGCGAGGGCGACCACGGGACCTAGCCCCAAGAACAGCCATATTCATGCATCCCCGACCAACGTACTCCATAGGGCGGCGCATGATGTGGCCATACCATCGCAGACGACACTCTTGCAGTTTTTCCCCCACGTCACGGACACCAAGACTACCTCTGATGAAAGAGTTGCGTATGCGATCGGATCGCGTTACGCCACTCATCCACCTCAGCATCTTCATCTCCGTGACGCGAAGCTCCTGGGTGTGTCTGCTTAGTGCTGGCCAACATTCACCGCCGTACAGTAGGACAGGCCGTATGATGCATTTATATATCTGCCCCTTGAGCTTCGGAGGCATTTTGCGGTCGCATACAACGCCCGTTACCTCGCACTTCTGATGTATTGTTGTTTCGCTATTTACTATTCGTATTCCTTAGGGTCTTAAAAGGCCACTTTAGCAGAATCAGAAAGCACATTACACTACCTGTCACTGTCAAATTTCACCAATCAACCTTGAACCAAATGCGTTAGCGATAAAGATGAAAATGAAATTTGACAGATTGTTGTGTGTTTCATATTATAATTCTAAAGCGGCCTTTTTAGACCCGCTGTTATCTACAAGGATTAAATAAACAAGAGGTATGTTTTGGAAACTAGTGTTGTTACTCACCCGAACCGTGCATATTTACGTGAAAATAGAGTCATTATCTGCCTAGCCTTTTCTCAACTACATTGGGGTCGGCTTCCAGTCAAACCGGATTCAGCTGAATACCAGTGTTTTACATGGAGCGGCTGCCTACCAGACCTCCACAACCCATTAACTGGGTAACACGGTACATCTTGGCAAGACTGGAGTTAGATTTACTGGCTTCTGACAATCCGTAACGACTGCCAAAGATCTACAAATGACAGCCGGGACCAACGGCTTAACGTGCTTTTCGAGGCACGGAGGAAACTCATTATGTTAAGATGGTCACCCATCCACAGACCAACCTAGGCAAGGGTTGCTTAACCTTGAAGATCGGCCTGTGCGGCTGTCAATATTTAGCCACGAGCTCCTTACGTAAAAATAGAGTAAACTAGAAAATTTCTATTGACAATAGCATTTTTCCGCGGTTGTGTTCTCATGGCGTATCTCACAGAGGCCCTCTGTAAAAACACGGTGCATTTTAACGTAACTGAAAGTGCTCAATGCCACTCCGCGATAGTATAATTATGTCTGTTCGCGGTTGACCACAATCTCAGCGGATCGAAAGCAATGATGCAGTCGTCGATAGAGCTCGCTTGCCTAGAAGTAACCTATTCACTTTTGACATAAAACCTGCAGGTTTCTCCAGGTTGTAACGATTAGGAAACATAGGTTTTGGCAGGAAATGCCGCTCCTTAGCTGCACACGCATTTAAAGTATTCCCGAAATGCTTTGTGCGTTTTCAAAAAACAAGTCGTAATCGGATCATACCTTCAAAGCCTGAATAAGTACTACACTGCAACCATAGAACTGGTATGGGAGCAAACTCGCGGTAAAAAGCTAGTACAATAATTATATAGTACAACTAGCTTTTGTCCGCGACTTCGTACGCGCATGTCCTGTTTTTTCCCGTTCCAACAGGAATTTCGGGAAATCCTCTCTTAATGCTCCTCTACACTCCCCAAGGAACCTACATGCCAGCTGCATTTCATCTTTCTACGACCAGTAGTTTCGGCTATGCGTTGTCTGTTAGTCACTCAATCAGTTAGTAACAGAAGAATTTTATATAATTACTAGCTGACCCGCGCGGCTTCGCTCCTGTCAACTGGCTACCCTACCTACCCTACCTGACCTACCCTACCTGACCTACCCTACCCGACCTACCCTACCCTACCCTACCTACCCTACCCGACCTACCCTACCCTACCTACCCTGCCCTACCTACCCTACCCTACTCTACCTACCCTACTCTACCTACCCTACCTACCTACCCTACCTACCCTACCCTACCCTACCTACCCTACCCGACCTACTCTACCCGACCTACCCTATCCTACCTACCCTATCCTACCTACCCTACCTACCTACCCTACCTACCCTACCCTACCCTACCCTACCTTAGCGGTATGAAAAATAGATAGTAGCCGATTCTCAGACCTACCCGATATGCGCACAAAATTTCATAAGAATCGGTCAAGCCGTTTCGGAGGAGTACGGTAACTAACATTGTGACATGGAAATTTTATATATAAGATTGATTATTACTTCTCCATACTATAATTTCGCTATACGAAGTAGTAAGAGAAACTTTGAATAAAAAAAAAATCAAGTACTTTTTATTCTATTAAAAAATAAATATTTTCTAAACTCTAAACGAATAAAACAAAAACAAGTAAGCAAGCATTGATTGATTAAAGTATTTACTAAAAATAAACATTTATTTTTTCCAACCATCGGAGCATTCGACGCAGTGTGCAAGTAATATTCGCTGCCCACTGGACCGTTTTATTGCATCTTCTGACAAAATAAACTAGTTTCTACCTGAAAAATGTATTCTCCCAAACGGTGCTGATTTCGGTGGCAAATATTTGAGAATATAATACTTTATATAATAAAGTTTAACTAGGTATAAAAAGTTCGACAGACAGACAATTCATCATCAGCAAATTATAACAGTTTTCTGATAATTTATCAGTCAATTAATTTTCTATTGTCGCTATAAGAACAAATAATAATAAAATAATAACATTTAAAATGAAATAGTTAATACAAGAAACGTGAATTATTCGGTATGGTACGGAACCCTTTGTGTGAGAGTCCGACTCGCACGTTTAGCCATATTTCGCGTAACGTATATACGTATTTTACTATTGTGCTTAGAAATTTCCCTTATCTATTCACAATTTAATACTACGTAAAACCTGTTATTTGCAAAAGCTCCCATTCAGCGAGTTTAATTTAATTTCCCACCAAACAAACAGTAATCAACTGAAAATATTTAGTTTCAAACAGTAGCTCTGTTTATTGCTCAAACAACGCTAACTCAATCGAAATAATAGACGTAACAAACCTAATAATATCATAATAAAAATATGCTGAATAAAAATGCAATATTACAGAGTTACAAAAGAATAAATATTGGACAGCTGGTCACACTGAATTATGATATTATTGTGATACAATTTTATGTTATAGCTATTGGATTCGTAATAATCTGAGTTAGGTTTTTTTTCAAGCTGACCTGAATAGCGTACGGTCGAGGTAGACGGAATGTTGGTACACTGCTGCAGATATTATATAGTACTTTCTGGTTTAGGCTGCCTTTTGCTTCATTTAGCCTTGCTCAACAAAAGCGATTCCATTAGTTCTTAAAAGGTTCTAGGTATTGTATTGGTAGTGCATTTCTGACAGTTCGAAAGGCGTTGCTTAGCATCTCTCTCATCGATCGCACCACACTATCCTCATACTTCCACACCAAAAGTTCAAAAAAACGAATATAACGGCACCCCGTCAACTAATTCAAACCACCAAATAATTCAGTGTTGCTCGCACACAAATAACATAATATCAAATACAGGTACTTTACGAGAAAAAATAATTTTCAAAATGGCCTTATTATTCGCTTTTCGCCTTATTAAACGCATACCTCGCTACGCATCCTGAGGTTGCGTTTCTACCAAAGGGTGGGGAATCGCAGGCTTTTCACGAAGGAAATGCGGTGCCATTCTGAAAATTATTATACTGAATTTCGATGACAAGTTCTTTAAAATTCGGAAACTGGTCTAAAGGCTTTTGACAATTTGACAATAGACGACCGATCTGTGGAAGACTTACGAGGGGCCAAATCCAACTCGAAGTGACCCATTTGTTACTTGAAATGGAATGAGGCACCAACCGGTGGATATGCCTGCATGCACTCAGTAAGTGGAGCCAAGAACAACCCCCGGTTGGTGTAGGACTATTGCAAAATCTGACATGTTGGCATCGTGGTCACAAGCACGACTGCCGAGGGCGGCTCCTGGATTTGATTTTCAGACCAGAAAAGAGCGGCACTAGATTTTTCCATTAGGAATTATTTATTAGCGACGCGGTGTTTGAAAATTGGTGATGTGTATCCTCGTGCCTTGGAAAACACGCAAAGCCGTTGATCCTGCGGTTGATCTCACCCTGGTCGTATCGGATTGTCTTCCCATCGAACTGTGTCAGTAGAAGGACGAAGAGCCCACCTGAGTTTACGCAAACACTGGTGCACTATGGTACACTATCTCCTGCATACTATGCTCATCTTCTTGAGATTATCCACAGAGATCGAGATGATTATAGTATTATAAATATGGAGACCAAAAGTATTAGACTATGGGTTTGGGCGGTGTAGCGGACTGATGACGTAGATAAGTTTTGAATATATAACACACAAACTTCATTCAGTGCCTAATTGATCAGTAGTAACATATAATATCGTACTATGTAGCCTAACCGTCCGTATCAATGCTACAGTATCATCACAAATGTATGTTATGATATGTTCTGTGATATCCGATAACTGAAGATAATATTCGGATATCAAGGTAGATACTGTTGTAATAGCTAAATGGTCTGATAATGATCATTAATGTAAGTGATTAGGTTATTCTCGTGTTACGGAATTTGTTTGAAAGAATCACCGCGGTCCTGTAACGCAAAGGGCATTAGGGGATTTTTTTTTATTATGTTTGAGTTGATATAACATTTTTTTTACTTTTGCATGCCGTAATACACTCTACCGTATTTGAACTGTTATTTATTTCAATCCGTTCAGATCATGATCAAGATTTTGAACCACAGTAATTCAATAACAATTAGAATATCGACATCTTATTTTGTATACCCACATTCACGCCACAGCCGCACGGGTCGATCTTGAAGGTTAAGCAACGCTTGCCAAGGTTGGTCTGTGGATGGGTGACCATCTTGACATACCGAGTTTCCTCCGTGTCTCGGAAAGCACGTTAAGCCGTTGGTCCCGGCTGTCATTTGTAGATCTTTGGCAGTCGTTACAGATTGTCAGAAGCCAGTAAATCTGACTCCAGTCTTGCCATGAAGTTGTTGGTGTTGTTGTTGTTGTTGGTGTTGTTGTTGTGTTACCCAGTTAATGGGTTGTGGAGGTCTGGTAGGCAGCCGCTCCACGTAAAACACTGTTATTCAGCTAAATCCGGTTCGACTGGAAGCCGACCCCAATATAGTTGGATGATTTTGTATACCCACATTCATAGCAAAATAAACTATTTCTGATTTCTGAGGAACATGGATGGGTTTTAGTCAGTAAGAGTCTGACACTCCCTTTCGCATCGCCCAGAGCGGGAGAAGTCTTTTGAAGGTTTCTCATCCTTAAAAAAAGAGTTATTTCTCGTAACGTGGTTTACACACGAACTTCAATCCCGCTATGAGTTTTAAATCTCATGAATCTTGTATTCACCTCTTAGCAAGTGAGTTACGTTGAAACTGCTGAACAAATCCTCCAAAGATGTGTGAAGAATCTTCTTCTTCAGCCGGTCCCTCATTACTGAGGATCGTGGTCACTAGACCCCTTTAAGCGGACAATCTGTCTCCATCGATTCCGGTCCAAAGTTGCCGTCACCAGCGGCTGGAATTTGCTTGTGGACGTAGTTTCTTTCATTTGGTCAGACCATAGTGATGGCAACCGGCAACCTTCATGCTCTCTTTCTTTCGGTGTGAAGAATACGAATTGCAAAATATCAATATTTGTTACCTCAAAACCACTATTTATTCTATTCACTGTAAAATGTCACAATATAATCTATACAAAGATTTTCAGTTTTCTTTATTTTGAACTGTAACAACCATACAAAATAGTAATTTCACACCTTTTTCAACTATAATTTATATCGTGACGAATGCTTTTTTTCTTTTAATTCTAAAACCCACTTGTCGGTTGTCCGTACAAATCGAATTAAATATTTGGAAACCTTACATTTGATACAGATCTTGAAATAGTTAAACAATAAGGAAAAACATTACCCTCCTTTTGGGCTAAAGAATAAATTCCGCACGGTTAAGCAACGGCTATCGAGGTCGGTCGGTAGTTGGTGACCATCCGTTACACACCATACTCCTTCGTGTCTCGGGTACCATGTTAACCTGTTGGTGCCGGCTGGAATTCGCAGATCTGGGAAGGGTTACTCCTATGGGTAGGCTCGAGATCCTGGGCACCAGTCTTCTTTAGGGTTCCGTACCCAATGGGTAAGTAACGGAACCCTATTACTAAGCCTCTGCTGTCCGTCCATCCGTCTGTCTGTCAGCGGGCTGTATCTCAAGAACCATAATAGGTAGAGTTGAAATTTTCACACATTGTGTATTTTTATTGCCGCTATAATATCAAATAATAAAAATTAAGGTTTATGGTACGGAACCCTTCGTGTGCTAGTTCGATTCGCATTTGGCCGGTTTTTATGTTACACGAAACAAAAAAAACGATTACATAAATACGGTACCTTTTTTTAGGGATCCGTACCCGAAGAATAACAAACGGAACCCTATTACTAAGCCTCCGCTGTCCGTCCGCCCGTTCCGCCGTCCGTCTGTCTGTCAGCGGGCTGTATCTCAAGAACCGTAATAGGTAGAGAGTTGAAATTTTCACAGATTGTGTATTTCTATTGCCGCTATAACAACAAATAATAAAAATTAAGGGTTATGGTACGGAACCTTTTGAGTGCGAGTCCGACTCGCACTCAAAAGTACAGCACTATACGACATTTGCGTTAAAAAGCTAGAAAGTTTACACTAATCTTGCCAAGTTGAGTTTTTTTCAATTTGGTTACTAGGTAATACGGTACCCACCGTATGGAAGTCAGACAGACAGTGGCTCAATGTTAAATACTGGTATTTAGCTGCATTCGGTTAGACTGGAAACCGATCAGAACATAAATAGGGAAAGGCTACAGAGGCGGCGCAAGACGTGGGCGACGTGGGCCACCGCCTACGGCCTCGCGGCCGTAAAAGTCTCGCAGCTTTGGCTTTTTCAACTCAGAAAAAATGTAGACCATAAAAAAATGCAACTTTTCCGTGTCTATTTCTGATTTTTTTTTAAATCGCATTGCTTGCTCTTGCTATTTAAATTAATTTATTGTTCACTTCAGAAAGTTTTGTCAAAATATAAGCCGCGGCAGGTTAGGCAGTATGATACTATATCTACGTCAAAAATATTCGTGCAAGACCCTCAGATCTATTGTAAGCCCCAAAATAAGAGTAATTTGCTACACTCTACATTCTGCAACTGCAATTACCTTCGAATTAGTTAAGGATGTCGCCAACACATTGCAAACATTTTAACGTTTAAAACGAAAACGATTCCGTTGCGAAACGTTACCGTTGCGATATTTGATGATTGATTTAAATGCTAGCTATAATGAATGGCGTAGAACGAATTAGCTATTTATCTTTTAACGTTTTTTTGTTAAGAAAGAGTGCAATTACTAAATCGATTTGTTAATTTAAAGGTGCATACAGGTGCATTGAGGTTTCAGTGCAATTCGGATGAAGTAAGCGATGGTCACGAATGTTTAACAAACTTGACAATTTGTTGATGACAATAGCGTGACTTCCGTGGTTTAGATATCGATGGTGGCCAAATCGGATATACATCAAACATACAATTGATATTAAGTTGTTAGCATTAAATTAATATAATTTTAATATGAAATGATAATAACCATAATTTTTTTTCATAATTAGATTAATCAGGCTTTGCAATTTTATATGGATATTTATTTATATACAGTTTATTGTACACCAAATTAAAACACATGAAGGAAACTTTAAACTAAAAAATTACAATTGGCGGCCTTATCAACAGATAAGGCCGCCAATTAAGTCGCCAGTTAAGGTGGAAGCGCCAGGGTAGCCCGCGAAATTCAAATATTTTATGTTTTTTTGCAATTTGCCGCCCTATTGAATGGTTATTTTATGAAAAAGTCATTCAATAGGGCTTCATGAACTTAGAGGGCTATATTGATGATTAAAATGGTTATAATTCTATAGACAAATACGCGTTACGGTCGCGAATCGTATTTTGTTCAACAAACACTTCACACTGACCGGCAAATTGCAAAAAAACATAAAATATTTGAATTTCGCGGGCTACCCTGGCGCTTCCACCTTATGGCTTGGATATCAACGTTACTAAATCTTAACTTCTTTGCTGCCTAAAAATCACGACAAAAAGTTTCAAATTTATCGCAGACTCATTATATTTCCCAGTAATTAAGTAACAAATATTCTGCTTTTAAACACCGTAAAACGGTTTTAGGCCTTTGCCTTGTGATTCCCACGGGAAGCATACTTTGTTAAGTTGATTCTAGTTTGGCTAGGACATTGCAGGCTTGAATCACCTGATTGTGTGACATAAAGATGATTCTGTGCTTCGGAAGGCACGTATAAGCCGGTGGTCACGGCCGCCAAATGGCGTTCGTCAAATAAACCCTGTCAGAGGCCCTTGAGGTGGTTTAGAAACTATGACACCTGTGTGTGTGGGGTCTTTAGACCTTACTGCCCACACGATGAGAAGAAGGTAAGAGGTTTTTTTTAGTTATTTCGATTACACTTTGTGTATATTTAAAGACCCCTAACAAAAAGCAGTAATAGCGCAGCTGAGCCCATTGACAGACGAGCTACGTCAGTTGTAAGAACTCGATATACTGCAGAGTGTAGACAAAAACTTACACAATACTCCCAACATTAATTAGCTTTGTTTGAGAAGCTTAGGTACGAAATGCAAGTAATGAGAATGGCACTGCCACGTTGCAGTCTGTGAAACAATCTGTTGAATTGTCTACAGTCATCATGCAATGAGGAAGGGTTCAATGCTTTTTAATTTGCGGAGAGCAAGAGCCTTTCTTAGTGGTTAGGTGATACGGATTAGAATACGCCAGCAACTAAGCCTGAAACTACGGACTTTGAGAGTAGCACCCCTTATCATTAACTAGTTTACCAGCGCTACTTTGTCTGCTCCGCTCCTATTGGTTTTAGCGTTATGATATACAGCCTTTAGCCTTCCTCAATAAATGGGTTATCTAACACTGAAAGAATTTTGCAAATCGGAATAAGAGTTCTTGAGATTAGCGTGTTCAAGCAAACAAACAGACAAACACTTCAGCTTTATAAATTAGTAAAATCTAGTCGACCCGCACCACTTCGTCTGCTCCGCTCCTATTGGTCTAGCGTGATGATATAAAGCCTATAGCCTTCCTCGATAAATAGGCTAACACAATGACAATTTCAAATCGCAAGCAAGCAAACAAACTCTTCAGCTTTACTTATTAGTATAGATTCAAATGAAAAAATGCCGCTACTTTTTTAAGTTTCATATTTTGGACCATCGTCTTTGAAGTAAAAAATAACGTATTTCTCCCTAATCCTCTACAAACATTCTCTTGTTTATTAAGGGGTTATTAAATTTATTTTTGATTCTTCAATGCAATTTTTATACCAATGCTTATTTACTGATTGATTTCAACTGGCTGAAATAAATCGGTTGATATTTACAGGTATTCGTTATTAAGGTCGTTCGAAGACATTTTTGGATACATACGTTCCTATAGGTAGCTTAATTACAATAACTTAAAAGTTTTAATTTTATGCACATTTTTTTTGAGTTCCGTACCCAACGGAATCCTATTACTAAACCTCCGCTGTCCTTCCGTCTGTCTGTCAGCGGGCTGTATCTCAAGAACCGTAATAGGTAATCAGTTGTCATTTTTACAGATTGTGCATTTCTATTGCCGCTATAACAATAAGGGCCTGTTTCACGGTCTCCAAGTAACCACTCATCTGCCTAGCCTTTCCCCACCAACATTGGGGTCAGCTTCCAGTCAAACCGAATTCAGCTGAATACCAGTGTTTTACGTGAAGCGGCTGCCTACCAGACCTCCACAACCCATTAACTGGGTAACACGGTACATCTTGGCAAGACTGGAGTCAGATTTACTGGCTTCTGACAGTCCGTAACGACTGCCAAAGATCTACACATGACAGCCGGGACCAACGGCTTAACGTGCTTTCCGAGGCACGGAGGAAACTCGTTATGTTAAGACGGTCACCCATCCACAGATCAACCTTGGCAAGCGTTGCTTAACCTTTCAAGATCGACCCGTGCGGCTGTTATTATCTAGCCACGAGCTCCTCGTAGGTGTATTTACTCTGTCATGCGATATATTTGTACAAGTAGGTGAAAATTGTTTTGAAAGCACTCCCTTTTACGAGTATGTATGCCTAAGTGGGGATAAACAAATGACGTCAAAACGAGTAGGGATGTTACAAAACAATGCCTTTTTTCTCGAGGTTGAGGACGCTAAGAAAATCGAGTTAGAGATGGCACTCTTATTAATAACTAGCTGATGCTCGCGGCTTTGCCCGCATGGATGTCGGTTATCGCGACCAAAAGTAATCAGGTCCCATACGGTTTTCTTTTTCCGACACCTTTTTTTTTACTATTGATAGGCACGCGCTTGACCTCCATCTCACCTGATGGTAAGCGATGATGTGGTCGAAGATGAAGCACGCTTGTCTAGAAGTAACCTATTCACTCTTGACTTAAATTCTCCCAGGTTGTAGCTATCGGGAAACACAGACTCCGGCAAGGACCTCCAACAAATATAATTACATTTTAGCCAATGTCTACAAAAACTTGACAAATGATGTACTAAAACCTTTCTCGAGAACCACTCCACCCATTAGAGAAAACAACATGAAAATCGGTGCAGGAGTTTTTGAGTTTATCGCGAACAGACAGACAGACAGACGCGGTGGAAGACTTTGTTTTACAATATGTAGTGATGACCGGCGGAATTTCGTCTACGTCACAATTTTCATTAACGTTCCGCTGTTACTCGTCGTAGCGTTATGTTACTCGTATATAACATATAGTCTTTCTCAATGAATGGGCTATCCAACACTAAAATGTGTTTTCAATTCGAAGCAGTAGTTCCTAAGATTTACGCTTTCAACAACAAATCACAAAAACTCTTCAGCTTTACTTTTTTTTACTATTGATAATTTTGAGGCTCATTAGATTTTTTTTTAGATTTCATACAATATAAAAAAGAAAATAAAAATAAAGTGTGTATTTGCGTCAAGACTGACGTAAACCATTCAAAATAAAAAAAATATCTCAAGGTCGGAAAAATTTGCGTCACATTTGAGCAAAACGGCCATCGCTCAGCATAATGCTGGGATTCCCGTGCGAGACAAAGCCACGACTTGCCCACAATCTTAGAATTAAACAGACAATAAATAAGCACCCACACGTATTGCGCAACCGTCACGGTCCATGCCCACGCAACCGCAATGGTTCCGTTTGGTTGATGACAAAACCAATTGGTTTCAGCACCCGCCGCAAATGAAAAGAAATTTAGGAAGAAATTACGAGTATAATACAATCGAAAATGGTGTTAAACCACAATAAATAAATAAGTTAGTTACTTATATTAAGTGCCGAGTTCGGATTTTGATCCCGGATGCGGAAGTTTTTCTTTTTGTAGTAAATGGAATATACTTTACTGTACACCAAAATAGTTACACATCTCTTTTGGATGTGATCATCTATATTCGTGAAGCACGTATTGTCGCTGGTTTCAGCAGCAATTTCTAGGTCTTTGGCAGTCGTCACGGATTGTCAAAAGCCCGAAAATCTGACACAGTCTTGCCAAGAAGTATCGTGTTACCCAGTTAATAGGTTATGGAGGTCTGGTAGGCAAGAGTCTGACACTCCCTCCTGCTGTACCCAGAGCGGGAGGAGTCATTTGATGATTTCCCATCCTACTCCACGTTAAATACTGATATGACTGGAAGCTGACACCAATATAGTTGGGAAAAGGCTAGGCAGCCAGATTATTGTACCTACACCAAAAATAAAAACACACTCTTACACCCACATAATATTTGCACAGCGATATTTACCAGAAAACTAATAAATATTGGACATTTTGTTATACTTTGATTTATAGTTTAAAACGTTTTTGTGGAATCCTGAAATCAGAAGGGCCTAATAGTGCCAACACCCACTGAAAATTCGGAGAAAAATGTTACCTACCGTACCTTCTTTGTTCACTATAATAGGCGATCATATCTTTATTAGAATTTATAGGTAACCAATACTAACTTGCCACCTGATACCTATTGTAGATTCGGACTTTGTTGATCACGTTGCTATGACAACATAATAACGTGACGATGAGCAAAAAGCCCGGGTATCATGACAATGAACGATACTATTGTAGAATTCTTTAGCATACCTGTTGAAATCTATTTCGGTAAATAGCGGAAAGGACTTGGTGGTTTCATATTTCGAATACTTATTCTGATTTTTGTAGCCATCTTGGAATTATAGCTCTATTTCCTTGAATTCAGTTATTCTTAGCTTATTGATGGAAAATAATATAAAAATACTCTCACTTATTATCCCCAAAAATTTATTCATATTAATAAAAATACTCTTATTTATCCCCATAGTTTGGCTTGTTTGATCCTATATTCAGCTTTATATTCAGCTGCGGTAACGCTGGATTCAGCGATTAGCTATTTATTGATTTATTTTTTAATTAATTAACCTATTTATTTATTGTTTACTAGTGGCCCGACCCGGATTATCCCGGAAGCATTTCTTTTTCAAAATTTTCTTTCTTATAAACCCCGCCTTGACTATTAGGAATACAACAAAAAATAATTATTCAATTTGGGTCAGTCGTAACGAATTTTCGGCATAATTAATTTTATTCGTATATAAATGTAGGTAGTTTGTACGAAGAAAAAACTATTAACAAAAAACTTACAACTGGCGGTCTTACCCAGAAGTACAACGAAAGTATTTCTAAACATTTTGCGTGTATGAAGGGGATGTCCACCATTAATTTATAAACGACTTATTAATGCTCCGCTCCTATTGGTCGTCGCGTGATGTTATTTAGCCTTTTTTTTTAAGGATGGGAAATCATCAAATGACTCCTCCCGCTCTGGGTGAAGCAAGACTCTTACTAACTAAAACCCATCCGTGTTCCTCCTAGTGCCCTTTGCGTTCCAAGGCTACGGTACCTCTTTCGAACAGATTCCGCAGCCCCAGCGGGCCCCGTCTTCCATGCTGACATCTCTTTGAGGCGCGCTGGGATCGCAGCACACCGCCGACCCGGGCCTAGTTCTGATCAGACGGCGAGCCACCCACTGCTCGCCGTCCGCAGGCCCGCGCCTACGGCGGCCGGGAATCGTCCAGCGACTCCCGACGCCTGATGTTATTTAGCCTACAGTCTTCCTCGATAAATGGGCTATGTAACTCTAAAATAATTTTTCAATTACAATCAGTAGGTAGTTCCTTCCTGAGATTAGCCCGTCCTATCAACTTAACAAAACCAACTCTTCAGCTTTATAATATTTGTACAAAATTATGAATGAGTGGTTTTTCTACTTTTTTGAGAATAAATTCGGGTAAAATACTATTTTACCTATTACTTACTTATCCGATTGACCACTCAAATATTTGATCTTATTCATCTGCCATCTGCCTAGCCTTTTCCCAACTATATTGGGGTCACCTTCCAGTCAAACCGGATTCAGCTGAATACCAGTATTTTACGCGGAGCGGCTGCTAACAGATCTCCACAACCCATTAACTGGGTAACACGGTACTTCTTAGCAAGACTGAAGTCAGATTTACTGGTTTCTGACAATCCGTAACGACTGCCAATCTACAAATGACAGCCAGGACCAACGGCTTAACATGCTTTTCGAGGCACGGAGGAAACTCGGTATATTAAGATGGTCACCCATCCACAGACCAACCTCGGCAAGCGATGTTTAACTTTGCCACGAAATTTAGCCACGAGCTCCTCATTTCGATCATGATCATTCGATCTTATTATGACTTACAAAAGGCATAAAAGTCCTCTTTTATAAAGCTGTATCTGATATCGTGTTTCAAATGGCAACGTTACCAATTTGAAAAGTAACACGAACCAAAGGAAAGTCAAATATTCTCCCTCCAATTCCATTTATCTCTTTATATGATTTAATTGAATACAGTCTACCGAAAATTAAACACGGCTTTGTAAAATTAATATAGGTTTATCAATAGAATCGTTTCAGACGTCTCTAGACGTTCATTTAATTTCTTTGGAATTGGTTTTACTTATTTGGATACCTAGTTACCAAGTCACTTATAAATGGATATTATTAAGGAGTAGTTTTTGCGTCAAATTCAACTGCTGTTCAGTATTTAATACGCCGTCACACATCATCATCATCATATCAGCCGAAAGAAAGAAAGAAAAACGTCTTGAATGTTTTTATCTTGTTTTTCATTATTAAATATTTAACTCATTTCTTTTAAGTTCACACCGTCTTACACGGGCTATGAACCAATGAACGTATACTTTCTAATATACTGCCTCCCAAGATACAGGCTTTTGCCTAGTTTGGGAGACAGCTGGCAATGCACTTATGTCAAATTAACTGTCCTTGTTCTATAGCTAGACACAACAATTTTACACATAACAATTTTTATTTGGAACACAACCATAAATTACAGTGTCTTACTATTAAGACACTGTAATTTATGGTTGTGTTCCAAATAAAAATTGTTATTATTATAAAGATGTCCACTGACGGACATAGGCCAAGCGTCGCCACAGTGACCGGTCCTGCGAGTCTCGCATCCGCTCGCGACCTTCACCAGGTCATCGGTCCACTTGCAGGAAGCCATCCAACGTTGCGTTTTCCGGTACGCGATCGCCACACCAGAACTTCTCGGCCCCATCGACCATCTATTCTGCGAGCAATGTGCTCTGCCCACTGTCACTTTAGTTTGGCGATCCTGCGAGCTATGTCGGTAACGTTAGTTCTCTTGCGGATATCATCATTACTGATTCGATCACGCAAGAAAACTCCAAGCAATGCCCTCTCCATCGCCCTTTGATGAGGCCTACACAAATATATATCCAATATTTTTATAATTTCGGTAGTAAACCGAGGTCAGAGGTATCTACGTCTATAGAAATATAATACACACGTATTCTATGTCATTCGTGGAATACAGATTACGGGATTACACAAACCCACAAAATATTAATTGAATCGAAGAAATCTTATCATGTCACGTAACTTTGCTTCTATGTTTTATTAATATAAATCATTTTTTTTTGCTCAGAAATACACACAGCACCCTCATCCCATCTCCCATCTTACTGTCCTTATCTCATGTCACTTGGGGTCGGCGCAACTCTTTATTTTCTTCTATTCTGTTCTATAGGTGAGTATAGACTACAACTTTTTCTGGAGCATTTCTGTGTAATGTAACGTTCTTACGAATGGTACAATACAGGCAAATGCTCAGTTTCCAATGGATTTCCATGTAATGTAACGTTCCTGCGAATGCTCGGCGTTACGTTACGGGTAAATGCTCACAGCGAGTGTGCATTTACCAACATTTCGTTGTACCTTGCGTTCATTCTTTTTTGAAATGTCGGACCGACAAATGACAAATGACCGACCGAACGACCGCGCGGACCGCGTGCGTCTTTCGTCCCTCTCCCTCCGCGTCACCCCGCAACCGCGCATCGCCCGCACTCGTGGCTCGACGAAATGTTACACCAATACGCTCGACGAAATGTTACACCAATATGCTCGTTGGTTTGTAACAAAGAGGCGAGCGCGCTCGACGTTTAGTTCGTAAAAGGATGATAAACTAGAACATATCATAGAGCGGCTCGTTGTTCTGTTACAAGTAAATGTTGTAGTCTATACTCACCTTATCAGATACAGCATGATATATATGTGATATAAATCAAGCATATGTAACAGAAATCTTTCAGGGGGAGTGTGAAAACAAATTAGAGTGAACAGGCTCCTTCAGGGCAAGGTCGCTCCATTGTAGACTTTGTCTCTGTAATCTCTGACATAGACCAGAGTCAAGAGCAAACCCAGCACAATAAAAAAAATACTGAAGAAAGAAAAGAAAAAAGTGGAGATTATTAGCATTATACAAATAAAAACACCTTAAATTTAAACAAAAAAAAAGAATTTAAACTATGATTGCCAAAAGAACCTAAGCTCAGCATAATGCCAGATGACAACACATGGTATACCACCTGAGGCTGATTTTCACACCACGAGTGCCATACGCCAAAATAATACGCATAATGGCCGAAAGTTGTCGTATTTCGACGTTTCCGAGGAAGGTTACGTGACACCTCGCAGCGGAACACGATGCCGACAACATAACGTGTATATTTCTAGTTCTAGATAATTTTGTATATTTTAATTTTGTGTATTTTATCTATGGGCTTAATTCAGTTGCCTCAATTATTTTTACTATAAACAATCTCCTATAAAATATAAAATACACCGACCGCTAAAGTCAGAAAAAATGCTTGGTATAAATAAAACCGGCCAAGTGACAGTCGGACTCGCGCACGAAGGGTTCCGCACTATTTTTTTTTTTGTAATTATAGCCTCATTATTTGTTGTTATAGCGGCAATAGAAATACATAATCTGTAAAAATTTCAACTGTCTACCTATTGCGAAATACAGCCCGTTGTCAGATAGGCGGTCGGACGGACGAAAAAAAAACACCTGCCCGCATATAAACTAAAAAACGACTAAAAAGTTCCTTAAGAGTCACTTTTAAGTAGACTGAAGAAGCAACAGGCTCATGCATGGAGTTGGTGGCTTTTGTAAGCCAAATACATATTTTGATGCCGTTAACTGGATTAGAAAACATACATTTAACCTAAAGTAGGCGCCAGGCAAACATGCAATAAAGTACATTGAACTTACGGTTTGAATTCATTTATTTCTAAAGATTACAAATCACTTGTACAGAAATAAATACTTAACTTATCTAGATTTAGGTATACATTTTTGTTGTCCAGGAATATCGAGTGGTTTAGTGTTAACATTACAAATTTATGAAGGTAATTTCAAAAAATTTGTATTGACTACCGCCGTGCGACGCGTTGACGCGGTCGACGTGCGGTGCCTCGTTATCTTGTTTTTGTGTTTGAAATATAAGGACTCGTTTACACTAGAGGCAAGAAAATTATATTAGTTATTAATTATTTTTTATGTCCTTTCAAGATGTGACATTTGAGTAGTTTTTTAAATAGTGATAGCGATTGTGTGGTTTTTATGTCTTTTGGTAATGAGTTATAAAGTTTTGCTCCCTCGTGAAGTATTGTTTTTTTTCCATAGTTAGTTCTAGTTTTAGGTATGTGTAAGTCTTGTGCGCGCCTCAAAATACGTTTTTGTACTTGTATGTTTTTTGTGAATGTGATTTGTGTGTGTAAGTCTTTGGATAGAATTTTGCGAATTAAAATACATGTGTTATATGAATATATATGAGAAATGTTAAATAGCTTGGTTTCTTTGTAAATTTGGTGTGTGGGGGTCAGATAGTGATAGTGAACTTTCCCTAATAACCCTTTGTAGATACCCGAATAATAAATAATGAACCGTTTTCATTACTAAAGAACGTAAAGGATCACCAAAGAAGATGATTCAGAACAGCTTTAGGTATAAAGTTCTGTTTTTTATTTAAAAAAAGTCAATAAGTCAATGACCGTTATTGCACATTTATCTGGCGCCTATCATAAGCAATATTACAAAATTGTATGGTTTATTACGAAGATACATTTTTCACAGGTTTGTTACTTGTGTTTTATTTAATTTTTGACATAAGACCGACATCTTAATACAATCTGAAGTTTGCCTGCATCCGCGGGTCTAAAAAGGCCACATTAGCATAATCAGAAACCACATCGCGGTACCGGTCACTGTCAAATTTTCCCAATCAACCTTGAACCTAATGCATTAGCGACAAAGATGAAATTTAACAGATTGTTGTGTGGTAGATATTATTCTACTAAAGTAGTATTTTTAGACCCGCCGTTCACAAAATGGTGGCGAACATTTTAGACCGTTCAAGTGCCCACATCGTTAGGCCATCCAAGGTCTGAACTAAGAGTCGGGTTCAAGCCATAGACACGTCAATAGACAAGCCTCATACATAATAATTGCTTCATTGGTGGAGGCTGCAAGCATCACTAGCTTGTTCGTACTGAGTGTCGAGTGGGAGAGATGATTTGGTTGTTCAATTTGATAATTCTCATTCGCACCTGGAGTCTGGATTTACGTAATAACATGACTTTATATCACTGACTAACCTTTCGCCTGTTTCTGCCAAAAGATTAGTCAGTGGTGTGCATGTCTGTAATGAACCTATACTTCGCCGTATTATAAAATATAATTACACTGGTTGACCCGCGCAACTTCGTCTGCTCCGCTGCTATTGGTCTTAGCGTAATGATATATAGCCTATAACCTTCCTCGATAAATAGGCTATCTAACACAGAAATATTTTTTCAAATCGGACCAGTAGTTTCTGAGATTAGCGCGATCAAGCAAACAAACAGACAAGCTCTTCAGCTTTATTATATTAGTATAGATATAAAAGTATAGACTAACCTTTTGCCTGTTTCCGCCAAAAGAATAGTCAGTGGTATACATTAATTTAGGCAAACCAACTAAATATACACAAAGACATTCACAGCACATCATTTGCAAATAGAGAAGCATTGCATGCACCTATTTCGTCGTTTGAGTATGTTTCTTGAGTAAAAAAAAATATAATTATATTCATTCCGTCAGTGACATTATCAAATAATATTGGATACCTATTTTTTTGTTTTTTATCAAATAAATAAAAATTGATGAAGGTAAAACGCATCAAAGATCAGGAGGAAGGGCTTGTGACGTCACTTTCCAACAAAAGTGATTCGGAAGCGTAGTCAAAAATAGGAGAATTACTCTTGAAACTTAGATCCTCAACCCCGACAGTAAAAGTTTCCTGGAAAATTTACAACACCAGTTGGCGGCACGTAGGCGAGAGGACCTCTTCATTGAAAAAACGACTTTGACGTAAACATGACGTTGATGTCTAGACATATTTGTAAGAGAATTTTTACTAATTGGTTGCTAGATTTGGATTATATTAACACTGAAAGTATAACCACTATTAGTTGAATCAAAACACAAACACACTATAACACTCACTCTCGCAACACTCTCATTACACTTACACAGTACACTACACACATACACTACACGGACACGCAGACCCTATACCTAACATTAGCACCCTGTATTTTTTTCCATAACACGCACTCAACTTTTAACGTAAGTTTGTACCAATCTGCTTATGAATTTATTACAAACCTTGTGATGAAAGAGACTGGACCTCACGACACAGGGTATCCTAGTGTGGGGTCCAGTGTTATTTGTAAACAGAATGTACAATCATTGACAAGTATTTTTTTTATTATTTGTAATGGGTTTGCTCTTGACTCTAACAAACGATAAAAAATATTAACTCTAAATAACTCATCTTTGAAAAAATGTTGGTGATCCGTAACACAGGGTTTCCCTAGTACGGACTCCAGTCTCTCACAAAGGAGCTTTTGTCTATATTTATTGTTTAGTCCTATTCCTATAGATGTTAATTCTAAGCCAAAGAAAAACAAATATTTTTTTATGATTTTGATTAACATTTTGATAGACCTGACGCCTCAGTGCTGCCACCTGGTGCTCGTTATTTCAGAAAACTCTCAACCAAGTTCCTCAACGGATTTCCGCAAAAGGGAAATCATAAGGAAAAATCGCGTTTCAATACAAATCTCGAAGGAGCATCCATTTTCCGGGCATAAATGGGGAATATCACAGACGGTTTCACTTTAATAATTCATTGGATATCGCTCAGCGTACTGTAAACAATTGAAAACGCTTCAATGGCTGATGGCTTGTCAGTAGCTTCATTGTATATAAGTACCAGTTAAAAACTAAGCTGTTTTGATGAAGGTTCATTGCTCCTTTTTAGGGTTCTGTACACAAAGGGTAACCAACGGAATCCTATTACTAAACCTCCGCTGTCCGGCTGTCTGTCAGCAGGCTTTATATCAAAAACCATAATAGGTAGACAATCGACATTTTATAGTGTGTTTTTCTATTGACGCTATAACAACAAATAATCCGCATTAAGTCCGCCTATGTACACCTGGCTCTCATACAAGAAACGTGTTTTTTTTTATTTATGTTACGGAACCCTACGTGTGCAAGTTCGACTCGCACTTAGCCGGTTTTTCAAGCAATACGAAAAATAAAACATTTAGTAAGCACAAACTTTGCACTCAACCTCAAATGGGTACTCAGTCAACTGCTCAACTCATCCCAACCGATCTTGTGCTCAAGCTACCGTAACAATAAACCGTAGACAATTCCATTGGAAATCGAAAGTGTTCGAGAAAGTGAATTGATGGTAAAATCAATTGGATTCTCGAGTGGTTAACGAATTCGGTTATAGAGCTATACAGGTTGTTTCCGAATCTTCTTTTTAAATTTAATTTATTAAATTTGGACAAAAATATAGTCCATTATGTCAGTAAAATATCTTGTAACCAGTCTTAGTGGTGAAAAAAAGGAAAAATACTGATCAAGTGCGAGTCGGACTCGCGTGCAAAGAGTTCCGAACCAATTTGTTTTTTTAAACATGTTATTTTAACACTACAGACTTCTTATAGGTTTTCCTGTTATATTTGGGTATAGAATTGTTTTTTCAATATTTTAGGCTCAGCAGTTTCGGAGATAATGAGTGGCGAGGAATGATATTTTTGGTCTAATTTCTTGAATAACTTCAAAACTATTTATTTATAATTGTGAAAAAAAAATATATAATTAAAACCCTCACAGATACTGTACGAAACCGGGAGTATGTTCCCTAGGGATCACGCGGGCGAAGGCGCTGGCAGAAGCTAGTAATAAATATATTTTTCATGCATATTCCCTACTAGCTCCTGCCAGCGGCTTTGCTCGCGTGGTTCCTAGGAAACATATTCGCGGGATAAAAAGTAGCCTATGTCCTTTCTCAGGCTCTAGACTATCTGTGTACCAAATTTCAATTTTAATCGGTTCTGTAGTTTTGGCATGAAAGCGTGACAAACAGACAGCTGTCTCTCTGTCTGTATTATCCTTTCTTCCTCAATAATATTATAGTAACTCTCTGTGTCTCTCTGAATAATATAAGTAACGAAGTAAGGATAATATATAATATAACAATAAATTATTATATATCTTAATATAAATAGTATGTCATTCCGTGTATGGATTGACAGTTCCCTTTATTCAGCTAAGCATATGCGGTGAGAGGTTTACTGAATCTTACAGCATGCCAGACAGCTAAAAGTTGCCTGTAGCTCGTAATTCCTGACTGTCATAGTTAGAGTCAAACTATAAATAGCAGTCTACGAACTTACAAGTTTCACGAAAAAGGCTTTTTGTTTAAAAAAAAAAAGCTAAAAAGGAACTTCTCCTGTATCGTGGATGCGTTTACAAACATACAAAGTCACATACACAAACAGTCAGACCCGAAACAACTATTTGTAGGCCATGCTAATATATATTCCGTACGGGAATCGAACCCACGACAGGCGGCGCAGCAGCCGATCGCTCAACCATTGCGCCAACTATGCCATCAATTTGCAAACAGCCTGTATTCATTATAGCCATACGGCTATGGTGTTCGTGACATAACCAATTCATGGCGTTAAGATGTCATGGTGCTGCTGACGTCACTATCATGGCTGACTTCAAATCAACGTGTCGACCTACCATGACATTACATGGTCAAAAAAACAGGTGAATAAATTGATTTGGGTGGTGAAAAATCGATTGTCAATCTGTTTACATAGAAGATTGTCTTTTTACACGACTGATTAAAAAAGGAGTGTTATGTTTTTGCTTGTGCTATTATGTAACGTCAGCATCTGCCTTGCCTTTTCCCAAATATATTGCCTCTCTACTGTACCTATATTGTGGTGAGAAATACATCATTTATTATTTATTTATTTATTGGGGTCGGCTTTCAAACCGGGTTCAGCTGAAGACCATTATCTTACATGAAGCGGCTGCCTACATAGGTAGGCAGCTGCTTCATGTGCTTTTAACGAAAAGAAAACTCAGTATTTTTTTTTTGTTTTTACTATTGATAGGCAAGCGTTTGACCTCTATCTCACCTGATTTGTCCAGATTTTGAAAACTGTAATTTGCCATTTCATCATAATAAATTTAGTTTTTAGTAGAGTTTTTAGTTGTTTTTAACTTTTCAGAACAGAAACGAAAATAAAAACATTGAAAATAAATAAACAGTTCGCATTTTTTTTCTTCCCAGAAAACTTCTCGGAATAAGCAAGTTGATTATAAAATTGAATGCCAGTTTTCACTATTTCAATTTAAGATAAAACTCGGCAATTTCTTGAATGCTACTCGTCCAAAGTACACTGTAAAGATTAAAATCAGAAGATCTTGTCTTATTTAATTTGTGGCATGAAGGCAGTTTAGGTATGAGATTTTGCAGAGACTTAAGCTGACTGTGCACTGGCGCGGAGAGAGGAGCGGAAAACATTAACCAATGGAATTGCATAAAATGTCTGGGACTGACGTGGAGCGGAGATTTTATGCGATTCCATTGGTTATTATTTCTCCGCTTCTCTCCTTTCCGCTCCAATAGAAAGTCAGCCTTAAGATGCTATACCTGGGGCTGAGGGCGACCTTAGGAGTTCTCTATCACGAGCGGTCTTGAGCCTCGATATTAAATCATTTGGTTCCGGCTGTCATTTGTAGATCTTTGACAGCTGTTATGGTAGTCAGTAGCCAAAAAATCTAACACTATAGTGTAAATGTGACTTCAAGTCACATTTACTCTTAGGAAAGGTAACTGTCCCCCAATTACACTTAATGGTGAGCAAATCCCACATGAAGATAGCGCAAAATACCTGGGCATGCACCTGGACAGAAGGTTGACTTGGCAGAAACATATTTGGAGTAAAAGGAAAACCTTAGACACAAAGCTGAGAAGTATGTACTGGCTGATTGGTAAAAAGTCTCAGTTAACAAATGAAAGCAAAATGCTGATATACAAAACCGTATTGAAGCCGGTTTGGACATATGGAGTGGAGCTCTGGGGAACAGCAAGCAACAGCAATATTGACATCCTGGAAAGGTTTCAGACTAAAGCTTTGAGATTCATGTTCCACATCCCTAAATGCATACACAATAAATACATCCTGCAAGATTTGAAGCTCAAAACTGTAAAGCAAGAGATCGCTGCCCGTAGCACAAACTACCAGAAAAAGCTCACCAAACACGTCAACTTACTGGTTGCTGATTTATCGGGGTCCGGAAGTATAGTATACACAAGACTTAAGAGGAACAGTGTTCCAAGTTTAGTAAAAAGATTCTCAGCAGAATGAGTGAGAATGGTCAATGGACAATTCCACACTGCTACAAAGACCAAGTACAGAAGAAATTCGAACAAAGGAGCAGCTAAATGTCCATGATAGATTGCTGTGATGAGCAGGATACAAAAAAAAAACTATAGTGTAAAAAAAAAGAAAAATCACTTGAAATGTCAAAGTAGTCTCTGGTTCGGGTTTAAAAAACGAACTGTTCATTTTTAAACCCAGAACAGAGACTAATTTAAAATTTCAAGTGATTGTTCTTTCTTTTTTTTCAATTTGGAGTTTGACATTTGCACCAATTAGTCTTTGGGATTAAAAATCGAACTTTAATCTTGAAAATGGGTATCCGTGTTGCCCAATTACTGGTTTGTAGGGATCAGATAGGCAATAGTTACATGTAAATACTGGTATTCCGCACCATTCGATCAGACTGAAAGCCAAACCCGTTCCAGTTGGGAAAAGACTGATTGATCGATAGGGGAATTTTACAGAAAAAGAAAATTCTATCAATATTAAAAATCATGCATTTTTTCGATACACATAGGAAAAAATATGTGAGAAAAATGCATGTTTTTTTAATATTGCCAGGCTTGGGTTTGACCACAATCTCATCTGATGGAAAGCAATGTGTTCCATGATGGAGCAAATTTATTTGTTTCTTACAAAAAAAAAACCGTTGCCCTATACAGGGAAATTCACCTATATCGTGGGTGCGGACCCGGAACAACTATCTGTAGGCCATACAAATATTTGTTCCGTGCGGGAATCGAACCCGTGACACGCAGTGCAGCAGCCAATCACTCAACCATTGCGTCGTCAATATAAGACATTTGCTTAAGTAACCTTGTTGTTCACTCTTGACTTAAAGACCACCAGACTATAGCAATCAAGAAACACAGACGGAAGGGTCAAGAAGAAACTACTGTTTTAATATCTCAAACATGTCTGTCTTAATTAAATATTATCTAGTTGACCTTCTGCTCTTTCCTAGACTATGGCAGGCGCCACAGTGCAATTGAATTGCGTCGCCGTGGCCCTGTCATAGTGGCGACTGTCCGTTGTACATTTAATTTATATCTCACGTCATAAAGTTACCGAGATTGAAAAATACCCGGTTATCTGTCTTATTTTATTTAAGGCGAGCGATTTTGAGCCTTTCGCCAACTTTTAGATGTTCTTATTTTAGTTGTTTGAATATTTGCAGCTCTAGAATAGGGTAGATGGTAGGCACTGAGGCACGTAAAGAATCTGCTTACCAAGCCTGGATCAAGGCCCGCGACCGAAAGGATAAAGCACGTAGGGTTCGCGCGAGGAAAAAAGCCTTTAATTCTGCCGCAAGGTTCTGCAAGCGGGTTTTTCGTAGGGCACGTTTTGACCATGTCGGACGTATCGGGGCCAAACTAGCATCGCACCCTCCGGGTAGTAAGCAGTTTTGGTCCCTGTCGAAAGCGGTCGAAACGAACTTCTGTCGACCCACTTTGCCTCCAATGCTGAAACCTGATGGTTCGCTGGCTCACTCTGCAAGAGAGAAAGCAAACTTATTTGCAACTCTCTTTGCAGGCAATTCGCGTCTGGACGCTGGCTCCAAGCAACCACCAACTTTACCTCGTTGTGACTCTTCGATGCCGGAGATCAAAGTTCATAATAAAGAGGTCTGTAGAGTATTATGCAGTTTAGATGTGAATAAGGCCAGTGGACCTGACGGCATTCCAGCAAGAGTGTTGAGGCAATGTGCACCTGAGTTGTCTCCTGTGTTGACACGCCTGTACCGCCTCTCTCTTGAAAAAAGAACGGTGCCAAGATCATGGAAGCTTGCGAATGTGCAACCGGTGCCCAAAAAGGGAGACCGTGCTGACCCTGCGCATTACCGTCCGATCGCCATTACCTCCATCCTATGCAAGGTTATGGAAAGGGTTCTGAACAGTAAGCTGCTGACCTACCTTGAAGACAACAATCTCCTCAGTGACCGTCAATATGGCTTTCGCCGGGGACGGTCAACTGGCGATCTTCTTGTGTATGTCACGCACTGCTGGGGCGAAGCCATTGAGAAACACGGCGAAGCACTTGCCGTGTCGCTTGATATCTCGAAGGCTTTTGACAGGGTCTGGCACGCAGGTCTACTCAGCAAGCTTCCTGCTTATGGCATCCCAGCTGGTTTTTGCAGCTGGATATCAGACTTCCTGAGTGAACGGTCGATCCGAGTGGTCATTGACGGCTGCTCCTCTGACCTCATGGCTATTGATGCCGGAGTTCCTCAAGGGTCTGTTCTCTCTGCAACTCTTTTCCTGCTGCACATCAATGACCTACTTCAGCCTGGTCTTGTTGGGTACGCAGATGACAGTACGGTTTCAGAGAGATACTTGTCCAACGCAACAACCAGTGGGGCTGAAGTTTGTTCCTTGAGAGAGGCCATGGTAGAGCGGACAAATTTGACCTTAAGCGTTGTCTCCCAATGGGGTGATGACAATTTGGTCACTTTTAACGCCACCAAAACACAGGCGTGTCTTTTTACCGCAAAAAGGAGTCGTTTTGACCAAGCTCCTTTTTTTCGGGGTGCATCTGTTCCTGTGACTGATCGGCTCGAGCTCCTAGGCATGGAGTTGACATCCAGTCTCAACTTCGGCGCCACCATCGAGTACAAAGCCCAAACTGCGGCCAAAAAGCTGGGCATCCTAAATAGGGTGAAGCGATACTTTAGGCCTGGACAGCTTTTAACACTATACAAAGCGCAAGTCCGATCCTGCATGGAGTATTGTAGCCACCTTTGGGATGGCTCAGCTAAGTATCAGCTTGCCGCGCTTGACTCGGTGGAACGCAGAGCTAAGAGGCTCATCGGCGACGTAAAACTGGTGGATGCCAAGCTACATAGCTTGGCTCATCGCCGTAAGGTTGCCTGCTTGTCGGTCTTCTACAGATTGTACTTCGGTGAGTGTGCCCAAGAACTCCACGACCTCATCCCACCGGCCCCCTTCTACCATCGGACATCCAGACGCACTGCATCTTACCATCCCTACCTTGTGGCTATTCCACCAATTCGCACTAAGCGTTTTCAAACGTCTTTTATAATGCGCACAGCAAAGGAGTGGAACTCTCTGCCAGCGTCTGTGTTTCCGAAAGCTTACAACCCTAATCTCTTCAAAGTTAGAGTGAACAGGCTCCTTCTGGGTAGGCTCGCTCCATCGTAGACTTTGTCTCTGTCATTTCTGACATAGACTAGAGTCAAGAGCAAACCCATTACAAATAAAAAAAAAAAAAAAAAAGATGACTAAAAAACTCTCATTCGTCCGTCAGATAGATTTCTAAAAAATATTGTACACGTATTTCTTGCTTTATCAAATCAATAAAAATTGACGAAGATAAAACGCATGAAAGATCTGTGGATCTTAAAAGGTCACTTTAGTAGAATCAGACAGCACATCACACATTGTTCGACAATTAAAACTTAATTTGAAAGAAAAAGCGTTTAAACTGCGTTTGAATTTAACTTTAGAACAATATATATAGGCTTCATAAATGCATTTTTTGAGCAAATGTATTGAAAAGGTTTTATTTAAAACATTATATCATCATCATATCAGCCGAAAGACGTCCACTGCTGGCTATAGGCCTCCCCCAAGTGTCGCCACAACAACCCTTACCAGCAAGTCTATTCTGTAAGTAACCATTTCGATATCGATCTTCACCTGAGTGAGATAGCTCACAAAGTGAACTTTATTGCACACAGCATAGAGGTCTTATGTTTATACTCACCTCGGATTCCGCTGTCGAGACACGTAAATGTTGTTACAGAATAGGGGTACAGGTCATCGGTCCACCTTGTGGGAGGCCTTCCAACGCTGCGTCTTCGTACGCGGGCGCCACTCCAGAACTTTTCGGCCTAATCGACCATCTGTTCTGCAAGCAACGTGCCCTGCCCACTGGCAGCTCAGTTTGGCGATCTTCCGGGCTATGTCGGTAACCTTGGTAATCTTGCGGATATCATTATTCCTGATTCGATCACGCAGGGAATCTCCAAGAACTGCCCTCTCCATTGCCCTTTGAGTGACTCAAGCGTTCTGATGAGGCCCATTGTGAGCGACCACGTTTCGACTCCATAGTCATGACTTTATTAATGTAAATAAAAGATCTAAAGTTGACAGACGTGCGAGCAAGTACGCGTGCTTGTGGCTCGACGAGCTTTTTCGCTCGTGTGTCACCGTAACCACGCATACATAAAAAGTTTGTTTGTTGGCAATCCAACAGGTTTGAAATTTTCTCGTAGCTCGCTTGGGCTCGCACGTCTATTAGCGCCGCGAGCCGTTGCTTTGTTTTGTGACACATCGAGTGCTATTGTGTTGCAAAAATTACTGATTTTCGAAGCTATTCACACAAAATTATTTTCTTTGCTTTTTCTCATACCAGTATCCTGTCTGGCTATTATAAAATACTAGCTGACCCGCGCGGCTTCGCTCCCGTCAACTGGTTACTCTACCTACCCTGCCTACCCTACCTACCCTACCTACCCTACCTACCCTACCCTACCCTACCCTACCTACCCTGCCTTACCCTACCCTACCTACCCTACCCTACCCTACCTACCCTACCCTATCCTTCCAAAAAAAAAAAAAAATTAAAAAAAATGTTGACCGATTCTCAGACCTACTCAATATGCTCACAAATTTTCATCAAAATCGGTCAAGCCGTTTCGGAGGAGTACGGGAACGAAAACTGTGACACGAGAATTTTATATATAAGATTATTCCTGAATAACAAAAAAAAACCTTCATTGCTGACATCGCGGTCCCCCTGGTACCAGAGTAATGAGCAAGCTTTCAAGTGTGTCACCGACGTCGAGCAGAGTAAGCTCGCGATCTTAAAAACCGCGTACTATAAGTTCGTACGTCTACCACCCACTGAAACTCTTCTAGTTTTCCTTCCTGATAAAAGGCCCTCACTGTACCACTGTGAGTACCACCTACTCAAGTACTCAACTTGACGTCTGACTTATCAGAATAGACATCTGTAAGAAAATTATTTTCTCCCAGAAACACGCTCACCTTTGCCTTTGTGTGATCAAAATAAAAAACGACATTTATATTATTACTTCTACATAAAAAAGGATCCTGGCAAGGCGATATTTTTAGCTCACAAATAGTGGCAAAAATATGAGAAAAATTTTTGTTCACATATCCAAATAGAATCTAAAAATGTGTGAACAAAACTTCGCTCTTATGTATATTTCAATGTGCGTATCAATGTGCTAGGTAATAAAAAAAAAAAAAATTAGCAAAATTTCTTTATAGGCTTGTTAACAAAATTAGTAGGTATATTCTACGACCACAGTAAGATGCATTCTGTAGTTTCTTCTCCCATGGAGAATAGGCACATTTATAAAAAATGTTTTTGACGTGATAACGTCTCTTATACATCGATGATTGCCTGGTGCACGCATGAAAAAGTGTCACGATCCGAGACCGAGAGCGCGGAACAAGCGATAGAGAGGCACGATCGTCCTAAGCGTTCGGCTTGCTTGTTAAGAATTAAATTGTTTTCTTATGACGTTATCTCGTAAAATTATCGTCCGTAAACCGACTTTATAGACAGCCAATTTTTTGTTATAAAATAATAGAATAGAAAAGTTAATCGCCTTAGACACAACACAGAGTAAAACAGAAGATATAGATTATAGAATATTTCAAAACAACACAATACAGTAAAATATGGTATTTTTTATCGACGTCTTCAAAAAGGAGGTTCTATGTTCGGCTGTATGTATTTTTTTTGTGTATTTTCACCGATTTCTCCGCCAATTCTGGACCGATTTTAATTTTTTTTTTATTCGAAAGCCTATACTCCTGAGGTGGTCCCATTGTCACCAAGTTAGAATCAGATGATGGGATCCCATGAAACCGACTTCCAATAACAAAACACTAAAAAGTAAACAATAACTTTAACTTTGGAAGTCGGTGATCAAAAACAAAATACCGACTTCCGAAATTAAAGTTATTTTTTACTTTGTAGTGTTTAGTTTTTGGAAGTTGGTTTTGTTTTTTTGTAAAAAAGTTTTAAGTACTGAAAAAAAAGTGTGTCATGTAGATCTCCAAAAAATTCTGCTCACATTTTTGTTCTGAAAACACACAATTCTTTTTCGTTCTTTTTCGTTTTTTTTTCTTTATCGTGTGAGCAGCAAGGTTTAACGACCCCACACACCCTAGTGTCAGAGTAAACCGCCTCAAGGGCCTCTGGCATGGTTTATTTGACGACCGCCATTTGGCGGCAGGGACGACCAGCTTATATGCCTTCCGAAGCACAGAATCATCTTATTTATCAGACAATCAGGTGATTCAAGCCCGCAATGTCGTAGCCAAACTGGAAACAAGTTTACAAAGTATGCTTTCCGTGGGAATCGAACCCACGACCACCGGGTAACAAGGCAAACGCCTAAACCACTCGACCACTGAGGCAACATATAATTAAGCCAATACTGTGAGTTGAAAACACGCGTGATGTTGCATCGCTGTCAAAAATTGTACCATCGTACACTACTGACCTGCGCAACTTCGTCTGCGTCATATTTTTAATGCTCCGCTCCTATTCATCATATTCGTTATATAGCCTACAGTCTTCGTCGAAAATAGACTAGACTATCCAGCACTAAAATATTTTTCCGATTCGAGCCAGTAGTTCCTGAGAAGAAACAAACAAACTTTTCAGCTTTGTAACATTAGTACTCATTTAATGTGTCACATTAGTATTCATTTAATGTGATCACGCTCAGAGTAATCTATTACTCTGAGCGTGATCACATTAATTAATGATGTCATTCTCACAGGTTTGACAAGTGTTAATAAAACGATTGTTTTTGGCAGGTGGCGGCAGGGAGCATAATTCCGAACACGAAGAGGAGCACAGCGAGAAAGGGAAGAAAGCCTATGAGGTAAGACCAACAACATTTGACAATGTATTTTGAGGGACGTCATTTTGTGGTTATATACTTGGAAAGTGGCAATAGAGTTTCTTCCTGGATAGAAAAATAATAGTTATATTTGGTGGGTAAGTTACATTAAAAAAAATATTTGACACATATTTTGTGTTTATATTCAAATCAAGGGTACATCAAAATTCAAGGGTGAGGGAAGTGTACTAACGCGCGATATCACGCGATATATTCAAAACACTGTATCATTTTTATTTTTAGTTAAAGTGACAAAAGATAATTACCTATTTATCTGTCCCAGGGACGTCACTGATTAAAACTTTATAATTTTCTCTTGTATTTTTTTTTTCAGTCAGTATCCATAGTTGAAAAATATTATCTACAATAGAGTTCAATCGTTCAGAAACGAAAACAAAAACCGCAAGACGCATAGAAATAAAGTTTAAATCATTTTCATCCCTGGGACCTGTGGTCCCGGCGGGGCCCACCAGAAAGTAACTAAAGACAAATAAGTGTCCAATATTTTTTGATAGGTAATCTTACTGACGGACCAAATATACGTTTTACCTTATTTTCAGCTTTGTTGAAACTTCTAATGCAGTATAAAATTTTTCATGATTAAATGGCAAAATAGTATGTCATTGTGGGCCTGAAAAAAAGTTCCAATCAAAGTTCTAAAACTGCAAAATGTACTCGCTGAAAAACGTATTTGTTGAGCCATATTTTCAGATTGGTTTTATTATTCTATTCACTGAACTAAACAAATGATGAGTGACAATACAATACAATAGCATTGCGAGTTGATTTTATTTTACTGATTGGTCACACAGTGCAAGCCAGGCGCGGATGTGACGATGCGATGGGCGCACCTTCATTTTCCACAAACATGGCCGACGCGATTATGCAAGAACGGTTTTCCATAGACATTGCTAATTCTGGTACTTAAAAAGCTTTCAAATTCACGTCGCAAGAGACAATCAATGTTGAAAACTTGTCAATATGTAGGAAAATTATATCTCACTAGCAAACGCTCAATGAACTTGCGAACATGTTGTATAAAAATATGATAGGAATCATGCAACTCTAGCGCTAAGCTTGCAATGTGACACTAGCTTTATTCATCAACATTTTACGTAAGTCTTGTCCAGTCAGATGCAAAAAGATGTATACAGATTTAATTTTATGTATTAAATCTGTCTTCTACTGAACTAAGTTCCGGATCAAATTCAAAATAGGGTATTTGGCTTCCATCAAAAAACTTCACCAATTTTGGAAGAATAGATGTTATGAAAAAACTTACGCGCTTATAAAGTTGTTCATAAATACTGGTGCCGCAAAACTCTTTTTTGCTGTTAGCGCAAATTCACTGTGGCATGAGTCACGTCAAACGCAACTATGGTAGGCGCCAGATAAATTTGCAATAAAGTACGTTGCCTTTCCTTAATTTCTCTTCGTAGGTACGCAGACAATAAATTTGAATCGTTTTTAACTGACTTCCAAAAAAGGACGAGGTTCTCAATACGGCGAGAATTTTTTCATGTATGTACACCGATTACTCCGAGGTTTCTGATCTGATTTGTGTGATTCTATTTTAGTTCGTGGCATACTTGCCATTTGGTTCCGTAAAAATTAATTCAGTTTGGTTTTCCAGTTTTTATTTTATGACCATTTCTGCTTATTTCAATTTCTGCGTAGACGAAGACGTGGTCCAAGTATCACCACTTAAAAGTAAAAAATAAAAATCTTTTTTACAAAAAAAATACAATCGACTCCCAAACAAAACACTGAAAATTACAGAATAACCTTGATTTCGGAAGTCGGTGTTAATAAACAAAGATACGAATAATACTAGAAAAAGGAAAGGATCACGATAGAAGTCGATTCAGAACAGCTTCCTGTTATTATTTCTGTTTTCGGAATTAAGTATGTCAATAAATGTATGTGGGCTAATGACCGTTATTGCAAATTTATCTTGTGTCGACCATAGTTCGGTCTCTGTTCATCACAGATTTAAGACGCTCACAACTGAGTCAGTTTTTGAGATTTTTAAACTAAACACAAAATTTTGTCAAATACAATTCTAAGTTTATACATCTTTTCGCAACTCAAAAAATATCAAGCTTAAAAGGGATAGGTCCAACCAAATAGGGCCACATTATTCACGTGTTTTTGAATTGGTACAAAGGGCAAGACGTTGTGGGGGTCGAAGAGCACGCACAATCCAAACAAGAAGTTGATTAAAGCAAAACCCTGGTATTATCTTTTTGTGGACGTAAGTCATGTGTTTAATGGTCATGTTCTAATTATGTACACACAAATATACGTTAACACACATGTAAGTAGACAAATACAGCCAGAGAGCCAATGGGGAATACGCGTGCGATTTTTTCATTTGCAAAATGAAATACTTAATTAGCAATAAACAATCATGAAATTATTTTTTAAATATCTTCATCAGCGATGAAGTTATAAAGCTTCAATGATTACAATTAGGCAGAGAGTCCAATATGAACTTTGAGGTCAAAGTCCATGACGTCTATACAGCTGCCATATAAAACAGCGTTTTCGCGAAAGGGACAGATATATTTGTATAAAACAATTATATCTTGTTTGTTTTTAGAGCAATTTTGATTCTATTTTCACTGTTAGTATTATACTTTTTTCATGCATATTCCCTATTCTAGGTACTGATTTTTAAGCAACGTTCGCATCAGCATCTCAGTCGTAAACTGTGAAAATGTAGAGAAAAAGAGGTATTTACAGTTGGTCGATTCTGTAAACCTCTCACTCTGAAACTGTATAGCGATTCAGTGAACATGTCGAAGTGAACGCTTGGGTGAAGTGATCATGAAGTAAGCTGTCAGTCCAAGTAATCAAGATGGAATGACAGCTCACTTCACCCAAGCGTTCACTTCGACATGTTTACATAATTTACCACCTGTCATTCGATCTTGATAACATGGATTGACAGCTTATTTCGTGATCACTTCATCCAAGCGTTCACTTCGAGATGTTTACAGAATCGCGCTGCAGATGTTGACTGTGATGGAAATGCGAACGTAGCTTATGAATACGAAGAAATATAAGAAGATATATTTTCCAGGCATTAACAAAATCAGCTGTTCCCAAAATTTTGTCAAAACGGCTGCCTTTTTTTCCTATTTTGAGTGTTTATTTTTGCATAAATCGTAACTCTCAGTAATGCCTGGGAAGATATTGGTCAGTGACCTAAGATCAGGCCGTATTTGTATTTCATTTTGTTTTAACAGAATTGACACTATGTTTCGTGTTTTGATTAAATAATGTATTAATTAGTACACTTTTATAGTTTCAAGATTAAATTCTTTTTGCCTTGTTTCTTTCTTTAAACCACATAAAATATTATCTTTGTGAGTAAGTTCGATGTAGTATTAAAGAAAATCGACTGCGATATTATCCAATTAACTAAAAAAGTCAGAAATACAATGATTTATTTAAATTAAATCTTTGAGCGTGAGAATAGTGTTTTTGTCAGACAAACATATTTACACACATGCAGGCAAAAATATATACGAGGAGCTCGTGGCTAGATAATAACAGCCGCAAGGGTCGATCTTCAAGGTTAAGCAACGCTTGCCAAGGTTGGTCTGTTGATGGGTCCATCTTAAAATACCGAGTTTCCTCCGTGCCTCGGAAAGCACGTTAAGCCGTTGGTTCCGGCTGTCATTTGTGGATCTTTGGCAGTCGTTAGGGATACTCAGAAGCCAGTTAATCTGACTCCAGTCTTGCCATGAAGAACCGTGTTACCCAGTTAATGGGTTGCAGACGTCTGGTAGGCAGCCGCTCCGCATAAAATACTAGTATTCAGCTAAATCCGGTTTGACTGGAAACCGACCCCAATATAGTTGGGAAAAGGCTAGGCAGATGATGATAATGCAGGCAAAAATATACACATGGGCCAAAAACAACAAACGACATTACCCCTTTTTGGGGCAGTTTGCAGTCGGGTGAAAGAGAATAGAAAGATGAAAAAAAAAATATTAAACTAGAGAAAATATTTATAACTACGAAATTCTGTATGACTTCAGCCATTCCACACCATTGTTATGATACAGTGGATACTAGAAGTAAATTGTTATTAGTAAATATCTATTGTACTGGTGACCGTGTTTTCAATCCATTTTAAAAATATTGTTTTCAAAACATTTCTAGTACTGACAATACCTATCTAACTGAAGCGATGAGTGATTTTATTTAATGGATTTTTGGCTTTTGGCTGGCATCAATTAAAATTAAAATTTTAAATAATATTTAACTAACACTTCGCCCGCGACTTCGGCCGCGCTGCAATTGTCTTAAGTATCCCTAATTTTTTTCTAGACAAATTATATATTAAAACCTTCCCCGAGAACCACTCTATACATTGGTGAACAACATGAAAATTGGTGCAGTAGTTTTTGAGTTTATCGCGAACAGACAGACAGACAGACGCGGCAGATAATATGTAGTGATGATACAATACTCAATAGAATCCAGTTTGACTGTGAGCCAACTCTAATATAGTTGGGAAAAGGCTAGGCAGACTTTTATTTGTATAGATAATACAAATGAACTTTAAATACAATATAATTATAAAACATATACTCAAATGACCAAATTCACAAATACAAATATACTTAATCATCACAGTATTCACAATTGTATATGAAATGTAATTGTTCATTAGTATAAATATAGGAAGCAAACACACAAAAGATATTAGTAAATCCAGAAAATATAAAATGTAGTATTTTATTTATAATTATGTCGAAACACGTTCCACTCTGATTCGGACAAACGATATATTTTTTATTTAATTTATTATTTATATTTACATATTATTCTTCTTTAAATTTATAAAAAGGTGTTGTGTTTCAAAAACATTTAAGTTTATGTCGATTTTTTTATAAAATACTGAAGAGTCGGTTCGGATACAGGTAACCGATTTTTTATTTGCTGATTTAAATTGTAAAACCAGCGGTTCCAGACCTAGGAGTTATTCTGCGGGGGCAATAGGAATGTGTTTCGGCCACAGATGTTTGGGACACATCTCATACGCATGCGAGGGATGTGTTTGTTAAGAACCAGCGGGTTCTTCTTGCACAGCGGGTCTAAAAAGGCCACTTTAGTAGAATCAAAAACTGTCAATTGTGCCAATCAACCTTGAACCTAATGCGTTAGCGATAAAGATGAAAATGAAATTTGACAGAATGTTGTGTGTTTAATATTATGATCTTAATATGATTCTCCTAAAGTGACCTTTTTAGCCCCCCAGAGCAAGGCTACAAACACATCTCTCGCTACACATTCTCGCACATCCTTAGTGGAAAACCAGCTTAAAGCTGGTAAGAGATCATCATCTGCCTATTCTTTTCCCAACTATATTCGGGTCGGCTTCCAGTCAAACCAGATTCAATTACAGCAACCAGTGTTGTACGTGGAGCGGCTGCCTACCAGACCTCCACAATCCATTAACTGGGTAAAGCTGGTAATAGATATAGTTGGCTAAAAATAATAATAAAAAAACTATATGGGTGCATAGGCAGAGTAATCGTTTAAATCTTTAAGGAGTTAGGTAAGTTCTCTAACCAGTCATAAAACTTCAAAGTATTGGTGTAGTGTGTGACACTTACATGATTTCAGCCTTAATGAACCTTTAATTTACTGGGCATTGTATAAACAATTCATTTCCTTGACTACAATTCGTAAAGAGTTAATACAATGTCACGATCCCAAAACAAAACTAATGTCACACGTAGGTACCAAACAGTTCAGACGAAAAAAAAAACAAATGTTTGTTTTGTCGACAATATACAGGCGAAAACAAAACGTTTTGCGTTATAGTGGGTCCATACGATACAGAATTTTGTGCGTCACCATTATCATCATATTATATTATCATCCGAAACGTTTAGTCGTATAATGCCTAATTCGTAAAATGGCACACAGTCGCAAAAAGGCCAATTCGCGAATGGACTAGTTCTCAAAAGGACTAATTCGCGAAATGGCTAATTCTCAAAAGGACTAAGTAGTAAAATGCCTAGTTCGTGAAAGGACTCATTCGTCAAAGGACTAATTCGTAAAGTGGCTAATTCTCCAAATGGCCAATTTTTACCAACTCATTCCATGAGTTAAATGACATGAAAAATCAAAGTTAATTTTCTAGGTTATGTTATATTTTATACGAAATGCAAACAAAAAACTTAGCAAAAAACATTTATTATTAAAATAAAACAATCATAGCGAAAAACAACGCATCTTACAATGTGTCATATAACAAAAAAAAAAACATGATTATTATGGCGAAAAAGTATTAAATCAACAAAGCACCTTACAATGTGTCATATAACAAAAAAAAACATTATGGCGAAAAAGTATTAAATCAACAAAGCACCTTACAATGTGTCATATAACAAAAAAAAACATTATGGCGAAAAAGTATTAAATCAACAAAGCGCCTTACAATGTGTCATATAACAAAAAAAAAACATTATGGCGAAAAAGTATTAAATCAACAAAGCACCTTACAATGTGTCATATAACAAAAAAAAAACATTATGGCGAAAAAGTATTAAATCAACAAAGCACCTTACAATGTGTCATATTACAAAAAAAAAACATTATTTTTTACCAAATAATCACACTGGAAGCTCAAATTATAATAATAGTTGGTAATAAAATTATCTTGTGAAAAAAATATTCAACAGATATTTTTTTGGCTTTTAGTTTTACTAATAATTTGTTATACTGTGTGTCAAATTGTATATCTTTATTTCTACGATTTTTTCTTCTTACTGTAAAAAGATTATTTTTCATGAGTATGTCGAAATGTTTGGATTCTTTCTTTAGTTTATGGATAAAATTAAACAAGGATGGACGTTTTGGAATCAAAACATTTAGTCGATGATGCCATCCTTCCAGTGCGTTTGTCGTACGATGACGTTGTCCAGCACAGCTAAGAAGTGTTGAGCCCAATCTGATCCACTGCTTTTCAAAGTACTGAAGGAAATTGTCCATATTACGAGCAGCTTCTATCTTTTCAGATATAATTTGCCACCCTTCTGCTATGAAATGTGATGGCAGAAGTGGCAGAATAGCTGCTGTCCGAATAATATTTCTGTGGTCACTTGTTTCGTTAACTTTTAGTTCTTTAGCCTTCTTCCAAACAGCTTTTTGGTAGAGATAATAACAACCGCTGACTTTAACAAGTGGAAAAACTTCTTTGACTGCATTCATAGCTGCAATTTCATAATCGCTTTTAAATGTTTTTATCGTCACCCCCAGGACGTCTCTATTCAAGCGAAAAAACCTTGTGTAAGTAATTTTACTTTTATCAGGCAGAAGTGCGTATACGACAGGAACTAGTGATGTTGTATTTACATCAGAATTCAGATCTATGTGTAAAGTATAAAGTTGGTAAAAAGGTTTTGGAACACTCTTGAATGTTCCATCACCGTACCAATAATGGGTACTTGATCCTTTTATAATTTTTCGAGATAATTTTGAAGTGAAAGCCAGCATTTTATCTTCTTCTCCATCTTGTGCTGATAAAAAGTTATGAGCAAGGCTTTCAGGTACAGATACATCTTTGAGTGTATGAAAAGTCAGTTTATCGACATTTAAAAATTCCTTTTTTTCATGAAATGTTGGTAATGATTTGCTCGACGTATTCATTGTGTCAAATGCTTTTCAAATAGCCCCTTTATAGGTGTCAAATTCTTGCACACTTGTTTTTTCAATTTGTTCATGTTAAGTAGTATATCGTTTTTTTCCAGATGAGGTAAACATTTATGCTGAGATTTCCTCATTATTTTCTTCAAATGTATGTCCACAGTAACCGACCCACTACACTCGTTTTTATTGACACATCGCCAAAACGAACTTCCGTCTTTATTTATTCGGTTAGTTTTATTAAACCTATGCCCATCGTACAATAAAGTATTATTACTCGGCGTTCCATTTTATGCTTTCGTTGCATAAATTATTGTTCTCACCACGATGAGTGAAAACTATTTTTAATGTAATAATACTTTATTGTAACATTTAGTACATTTTAATTAACATATTTTGTCACTGTCAAACGATGTTCTCTTCTTTTGCCTCTTCTTCATTGAAAAGGTTTTGTATTATAAACAAAGAGGTGTGAAAACAATTAAAATATTTATAAATTTATTTTAAATGTTTATACATCACGATAGTAGACAATATGTAGTACTTTTATTATTAATAATCCTAGTAAATATAGATGAGGAAAATACCAAGTGATTTTTATATTCTTTATCTAACGTTAGAACAACATCTATTTACTCATCCATTGACTAGGTGGAGCTACTTTTAATAATGTTAAACTGTATCTATGCATGTTCTTTCATGTCATTTAACTCATGGAATGAGTTGGTAAAAGTTGGCCATTTGGAGAATTAGCCACTTTACGAATTAGTCCTTTTACGAATGAGTCCTTTCACGAATTAGGCATTTTACTACTTAGTCCTTTTGAGAATTAGCCATTTCGCGAATTAGTCCTTTTGAGAACTAGTCCATTCGCGAATTGGCCCTTTAGAGAATCGGGTGCCATTTTACGAATTAGGCATTATACGACTAAACGATCCGAAAGACGTACCTCTGCCGAACATAGGCCTTCCTCAACTGTCGCCACAACAACCGGTCACCCCTTGGCTACACGCGACCCTCACCAGGTCATTGGTCCACATTGTGGGAGGCCTTCCAACGCTGCGTCTTCCGGTATACGGTCGCTACTCCAGAACTTTTCGGCCCCATCGACCATCTGTTCTGCAATCAATATGCTCACTGCCACTTCAGTTTGGCAATTCTTCGGGCTGTGTCGGTAACCTTGGTTCTTTTTAGGATATCAGCATTCTTGATTCGATCTCGCAAAATCCAAGCACTGCCCTCTCCATTGCCCTTTCAGTGATTATAAACGTTCGGAGGTGCATTGCGCGCGAGAAAGTGAACGCAATATACAAAATAGTTTTTTACAAGTACAGTGTTATTCTTTGCAATTCTGTGATAGGTTTTTTTTTAGTTTTTTTAGGGGTCAAACTCGTGCCTATCATTAGTAAAAAAAACCCATCGCAGAATTGAAAAGTATAACTCCACTTGTGTCTGCCACTTTTGTCTGTACAGACTTTGAACTCTGAATATTTTGTTATCACACCAACGTTTGTTTGCATTGCTTTGTTGAACTGAAAATCTATAGAAGTTAATGGAAGTCTGTATTGAAATCTGTATCGTGTAGACGTACTATTGGGCATTTTCATGTTCGACTACCTAATTGGTTAAATAGGTAACCTTCTTAAAGAACTCACCGTAAAAAGTTTTGCAAAATGCGATGTCATTCCAATATATGCTAGGTACTAGCTTTCGACCGCATCCCGTTTTATCTGCTTTCGTAAGAATTTCGGGTCATAGTGCTCCCCTACACTCCCCAAGAAACCTACATGCCAAATGTCAGCTTTCTACGAGCAGTAGTTTCGGCTGTGAGTTGGCTGTCAGTCACTCAGTCACTCATCAGTAATGAAAGATTTTTATTTAATAGGCTACAGGCTCGTGTTTGACCACAATCTCACCTTGATCGAAAGGGATGATGTGGTCGACGATTTAACACGCTTACCTAACAGTAACCTATCCGCTCTTAACTTAAAAACCCCCAGATTGTAGCCATCAAGAAACATAGACTCTGGCAGGACAAAAATAATAATAGGTCCTTTTCAGCAGCGCGTGTCGATCCCATTCATTTTGGACTCCTTGACAATCGATTTTCATGTTCAAGGAAAATGAAGAGATAATGAATCACCTAATGGCAAAAAAATGCAAAAGCAAACTGTGCAATTTCGTCATCCTGTCAAATTCCTTGACATTTAAAATAAAAATTGCCAGTATTTGATTTGAGATGTCAATTAAAAAATATTAAAGGGATTTCTTTCGAACGAGAAAAAGAAAGATCTGACTAAAATAACTTTGTCGACGAGCTGTTTTAGATTTTGAAAGGTTAAAGTTATATGGGTTATATTTTACTAGCCTAATGTGACTTGAAATCTATTTTTTCCAATTGGCAATTAGTATTTTTCTTAACATGACGCTTAAGTAATTTTTTCTCTGTAGTTATTTATTGTATTCGAGAATCTTACATAAATACTAAAATAGTAAAGGTTTTGCTGTAGTAATCTGTACTTAATATATTAGGCTGAAGAGTTTGTTTGTTTGCTTTAACGCGCTTATCTCAGGATCTACTGGTCCGATTAAAAAAAAATATATTTCAGTGTTACATAATTATCATCACGCTAAGACCAATAAGAGCGGAGTGGACGAAGTTGCGCGGGTCAACTAGTAATATTTATAAAAATATAAAATTAAATTCGTTTTTCAAGGTACCAATTAGGTACTCGTAGAGGTTTACATACTGATAAGCAGATTCCAAATTCAAGTTTTCCATGTAGGATTTGAATGTATTAATTTATTCTTTTTCACTATTGATAGGCACGCGTTTGACCACTATCTCACCTGATGGTAAGCGATGATGTGGTCGGAGATGGAACACGCTTTCCTAGAATTAGCCTATTCACTCTTAACTTAAAAACTCCCAGGTTGTAGTTATCAGGAAACACAGACTCTCTAGGAATTCTACTCCTTATCTAGCTGTACCTACGCACACTTCAATCAAATTCTTAAAATATTCTCTATTTAATTAATTTTAATTCTCCATTGAGAATTAAGAATCTGCAAATCAGTGAAAATACCTTATTTTACATAACGATACTTGCTGTATCGTTACGTAAAATAAGGTATTTTAATCCGCGACTCTCTACGTCAACGAGTTTTTTTCGGGAGAAGTTATAACAAGTTTACAGGTTAAACACTGGGGTTATTTTGCCCTATTCTTTTTAACTTTTCCGTGTTTAAGCAAAGGGTTAAGTTTGTGTGTTTGGGCTGCGGATTTAGCAGTTCCTTCGTCTTTTGTAACATTTGACGAATTTTCTATGGGCGTAGCGGAAATCCGCCCGCTTGAAATTATTTCTCTAAGAATATAATGCTTTTTTTGAAGTAAAAACTTCTTTCGTTATGCACTTTTTTGTGATGATAAAATGTTAAACTCGCGTCAGAACACGTGACCCGTCAGGACACGTGACCGTAAGACGAAAATTCGTAAGACGGAGGGAGAGAAGCAAGTATTCAAATTCTAACTTCTGCCGGCACTCCCGGAGTGCCACCCGTTGTTTTTTTAAATAAAATAATGTAAAAACACCTTTGTGAAATAGACAATGGAAAAAATTGCAGCATTAGTAACGGTCACACGTGCCAAAAAAAAACCGTAAACAAACTATATATGTTTTTAAAAACAAAATTGAAAGGCATTTAAACATTGCGATCCATTGTTGAAACTGTACTATTGTAACTACGTCTTTTCATCTTGTTAGAAGTAGATGCAAATTTTCTTTTTCTTCGATGGCTATGTAAATCGAGACTTCAATTACGCTACGAGTTTATCGCCACCAGTATCGTCCAATATTTAATGGCCTCAAATTTCTTACTAATATACAACCTTAAAATAATATTTTTAAATATAAATTTAAAAACTAAATATAATTTTTCACTTGTCTCCACTCAAAGGCACGTCTACCCCAACGATCATATCTTCTACGGCTGCTGTTACAGTATTTTTGACTATTCACACCCACAAATTTATTTAAAAGTAGTTACAAGTTGCCTATCTACCAAATAGTTGTCTCGACTGTACTGCAAGTTGCTTGTACACCAATTAATTTATTCGAATGTACTCTAACACCACCTCCAAAAAAACTAACAAACATTTTTTTTTTTTTATTTGAGATGGGTTTTCTCTTGACTCTAGTCTAGGTCAGAGATGACAGAGACAAAGTCAACGATGGAGCGAGCTTACCCAAAAAGAGCCTGTTCACTTTGAAGAGATTAGAGAAGTAATTAAATATTCTTCAAATTTCAGGGCGTTCACGAAGAAACCCGGAAATCGAAAGGTCATCATGATAAGGAGAACCACCTTGGGAAGTACGACGACCACGGAGGCGTCGATAAACATCATGAGGAGGAATCGGGTCACTACGGCGACCATCATCACGAGGAGCACGGCAAAAAACATGCGAAAGTATGATGAACTTTTTACTCTTCTAAAAATGCCAATAATATCACTAAGAGACCATTCAAGTACAGGTGGTATTTAACTGTAAATTATTATTTTTTCCCTTTTTGTATAAAAAATAATCCCAATACTAATAAAAATTACGCATTGCACAGCAAAACAGTTTCCTCAAAATATTATTATTTCAGCAATAATTTGAGTTCCTGAAGCATCGCTATTAGTTGTACAACGATGCTTTTTTAATGAACCTGCGGAGCTCCTATTTCTGTCTGCAGGGTTTAAAGGACCCTAACATGAATGGTATGACATACCATTTGAACCAAAACCTATCCGTGTCGGGGTATCCAAGCTACTTGACTAGGCAAGTCATTAAACGATATTGAACCAAGCCATTTGCCTCTGGTTAATTTGCTGTGCAATCAGTATATTAGATACTAGCTGACCCGTGCCCACTTCGTTGGGCGGTATTTTTCGGGTTAATGATAGCACAAATAACGTGGCTTTTTTACCATTGATAAGCACGCGTTTGACCACTATCTCACCTGATGGTAAGCGATGATGTGGTCGAAGATGATGCTTTCTATTTGTAAAAAAATAAACAGAATCAGTTCAGTAGGTCCAGAGATTACCCCGTACAACTTCACAAACTGATAAACTTAACCTCTTGTTAATATTGGTATAGATAGATGAAAAAATATTTAAAATATGAAAGTAAATGACAAGTTTTTTTAAATATGTCGTTGTATTATCTAGTTTAAATTCTAACTCTTAACTTGAAAATGCAATAATAATAATTTCTTATAGTACGAGGAATCGGGCAAGCACTCGAAAGGGCACAGCACGAAAGGCAGCCACGACATCCACAAGAAGGAGGAATACGAAAAGAAAGTGGAGTTCTTTGAGGAAGACGGCGACTCCGGCGAAGAAGAAAAACATGGCGGCTTCAATGAGGAGAATGGTCATTCGAAGGTAAGTCTTTAGGCCTATCCTGGAGTTTTAACTGACCAGATCAGTTTTTAGGGTTCCGAATTGAAAGCCGTGTGGCTTTCTTCCTGGCTGGCTAACTGTCTGTATGTCCGTCTGTCACAGCCAATTTTATCGGTTCCTATATCACGGTTTCAGTTGAGGAGCTCGTGGCTAAATAATAACAGCCGCACGGGTCGATCTTCAAGGTTAAGCAACGCTTGCCAAGGTTGGTCTGTGGATGGGTGACCATCTTAACATAGCGAGTTTCCTCCGTGCCTCGGAAAGCACGTTAAGCCGTTGGTCCCGGCTGTCATTTGTACATCTTTGGTAGTCGTTACGGATAGTCAGAAGCCAGTAAATCTGACTCCAGTCTTGCCATGAAGTACCGTGTTACCCAGTTACTAGGTTGTGGAGGTCTGGTAGGCAGCCGCTCCGCGTAAAATACTGGTATTCAGCTAAATCTGGTTTGACTGGAAGCCGACCCCAATATAGTTGGGTAAAGGCTAGGCAGATGATATCACGGTTTCAGTTGAAACTCAGTACAAATATGTACTTCTGTGACTGTGGCGCAATCACGGACGCAATACGCTGATAAACAAATTTTGAATATGGCGTCACGTTTAGGGGTCAAACTATCCTGCCAATTGAAAGGGCTCATTATGCGAGTTTAAGATAAATGTTTGTTTTGTTTGAATAGTAACCGTGGAGTACCTTGCTGATTCTTCTCCCATCGGAAACGACCAATTGGAACCCTAGTTTCCAACGTTTTATAAGTTTCAGATCCCTTGTGTTCTGTATTTGATCCAAATCGGAGAAATTTTCACTAACTCTTAAATATTTGTTCGGCTCGATGGAACGGCTTGGCTCTAAGTATTATTTCATTTATTCATTTAATAACATATTATTTACATTTTTAAATATTTCAAAAAAAATACAAAAACATTTAAAAATATAAAAAATAGTAGCCTACCGGTATCGGGAACAGGGTCCAAGCTACCGGTGGTCAGGGCTCCTGAGAGAGGAACCTCCTAACGATGCGCGCCGTGTCCAGGAGTACTGCTTTCTGGATCAAGCCCTTGATCCAGCTGCCCAACGAGAGCCTCTTGAGATGTTGGTCGAGGCTCTTGGCAATAACGCCATTGGCCGTCACGACTATCGGCACAATGACTGCTGTGTTCACATCCCACATGTCGACAACCTCGCGAGCCAAGTCGAGATACTTCGTTTGTTTATCTTTCTCTGACTTCACGAGATTCTCGTCATGAGGGACTGCTATATCAACAATCATTGCGCGACGCTCTAGTCGGTCTATCACCACTATATCAGGCTTATTGGCAACAATAGTCCTGTCAGTGATGATAGACCGATCCCAATACAATGTGCAACTACCACTTTCGAGAACTGGGTCGGGCACATACCTATAGTACGGTACTTCCGATTCCACAAGATTGTATTTAAGAGCAAGTTGCTGGTGGATAATCCTGGCTACAAGGTTGTGCCTGTGCAAATAGTCTCCGTTAGCCAGACTAGAACAACCGGAAATAATGTGGCGGATGGATTCCCCGGGCCGGTGACATGCCCGACATATGTCAACCGTACCGTCCTTCACAATATATTTCCGGTAGTTATTAGTCATCATAACTTCGTCCATAATTGCACAGACAAAACCTTCGGTTTCCCCGAAGAGGTCACCAAAACGAAGCCAGGCTACGGACGCTAAGAAGTCTACATCGGGCCCATGTAGGACCCGATAAAAGCGTCCGTGAAGCTCCTTGCTCTGCCATACCTCCCTGCGGTCGTTAGTATCTAATACCACAGGTTTGCGCCAGTTCTCGTTAGCCAAGGAGAGCGCGGTAAGGCCTTTGTCCACCGCTACCACATCTCGATGCATACCCACGTCGGCCTCTAGGAAGTATTCCCTAAGGCTGCATACCTCGCGGTTGTGCAGGGTCTTAGCATTTAAGAAGCCACGACCCCCGCACTTCCGCGGGATATACAGCCTCATCACCGATGACCGTGGGTGATGCATCCGATTTGCGGTAAGCAATGAACGTACCCTCCTATCCAGGGCGTCAAGTTCCGTCTGAGTCCATTTGAGTATGCCGAAAGAATACATCAAAACCGGCATGACCCAACCGTTGAAAGCGCGCACCTTGTTGCCGCCTGATAAAAGACTGTTAAGTACTTTGTTCAGGCGGCCAAAAAAGCGCTCCTTCAACGATTGTTTCATGTCAGTAGCACTGATGCCTAACGCTTCCGACATACCCAAATACTTGTAAGTTTCCGTTGAGGAGAGGGACCTAAGGTCTATGGAATCCGAGAGTTGTGTTCCCACGGATTCCATAATCTCCCCTCGCTTTACATGCATGACCGCACATTTGTCCAAACCAAATTCCATCCTGATGGCGCCACTGAAGGTTTCTGTTACCTTCAGTAGCTTCATCAGTTGCAAGTTGTTAGGAGCAAAGAGTTTCAAGTCATCCATGTAAAGGAGGTGCGATATGACCTGACCACCTCTTCTCAACCGGTAGCCTTGGCCCGAACCCTCCAACAATGTACTGAGAGGGTTGAGGGCCAGACAAAACCACAGTGGACTCAGACTGTCACCCTGAAATATGCCACGCTCGATCCTTATCGGTTCGCTGTTCGCCTGGGTCTGTCGACACCCTGGATAGTGAAGAACCGTCCTCCACTGCCCCATACACGACATCAGGAAGGTGCGTAAAACTGCATCAACTTTGTACAGTTCCAGCACCCTCATGAGCCATGTATGTGGCACCGAGTCATAGGCCTTCTTATAATCTATCCAGCATGTCGACAGATCCCTTCGGGAACGTCGAACCTGTTGGCTAATGGCTATATCGATGAGGAGCAGCTCCTTAGTACCGCGGGACCCGTTCCTACATCCATTTTGAGAAGAAGACATTATTGAATTACTATCAATATGATGGTTAATCTTTCCTCTCAAAATGGATGTAAGAACTTTATAGACCGTCGGTAAACACGTGATCGGTCTATAATTTTTTGGCTCCGTGGTACTACCTGATTTATGGAGCAGGTGGGTTATTCCTGTAGTCAGGAACTGGGGCAGCGACCCTGACTCTAACGCAGACTGGAATTGAGATGCCAAGCGAGCGTGCGATCTTTTGAACCATTTAATCCAAAAGTTGTGCAGCCCGTCCGGTCCCGGAGATTTCCAGTTAGGCAACGGACGGACTGCACGAGCTACGTCTTGGGGGCTGATGTTAATTGCCCCCATTTCTGGTATCGGATCGCACGCGCGCTCGACCTCCCGAGTCCAATCGCCCTCGGTATGACTGACAGGCACCGACCAGATGCTGCGCCAGAATGAACACATGGCATCATCATCCGGTAGGCGCGTATCAGTCACACCTTGGTCTGGTCGCTCCCAAGCCCTATAAACCCACCTCTCATTGCTTTGGAATGTGCGATTCTGAGTGTATCGCTCCACTCGCCGCTTGTACCGACGTATACGGCTTGCCCATGCATAGACTTTCTGCTTCAGGAAGTCGATACGCTCTGTGACGCGGGTCAGATAATCCCGAGGACTAATATCAGTCCCCGAGAACGCCCGCCTCACAAAGCGCATCACTCTGCGGCGAGTGTTACCCTCCCTGAAGCAGATTAGTTTGCCGATGAGTGCTCTAGCCTCACCGATACGACGCTCGATCCTGCACTGCCAAGCTGGTACAGCTGGTCGTGTAACTCTGTCACTACTAGGAAATTTGACATGAGCTACACGACATGCTGCTGCAGCCGCACAGTACAAGATCGAGTGGGTATCGGCAAGGTCTTCGCTGCTGTCAAAATAACTTGTTAGCTGCGAATCTAGAGCACACACCAGCGCCCTATTTTTATTATGCATGGGCAAACGAGGTAGACGAGGTCTAAGCCCTGGCGGTGTAGAGCGATACTCTCGGAAGGCATCCTCCAAAGCGCTCCTCAATCGCTCATTGCATTGGGTACTCACGGATGTGGCCCCGTCATCATCATCTTCACCGACGTAGTTGAGTCGCGGTGAAACACTTGCACTGGGTTGTATTTGCACCGCGGCCGGTGGCGAAGTAGGTGAGACGCGGCTGCTCCGTGATTCCAGACGCAGTCTATCAAGCACGGCGTCATCCAACATACGGTTACGCTGGATAACCCGCACCTGATCCGATAACCGTTGGGCTGAAACGTTGACAGCTGGCTCAAGTACCTGAAACAGAGAGAGCATCCGACCACGGTACGCAGTCAGGTTAGTTCCCCCCTCTGTAGCCCCAAAGTATGAGCGTATCACATTCTCGTTTATGGATTGCGACCATTTCATACGCTGCACACTTCCACCGGTAGCGGGGACCCTGTCAGAGGCCGGTGGGCCTCGAAGTCCTAAGCTGGCCGGTGGTCGGCCTCGTCCGCGCCGACGCGCAGGTGGTGGTGTCGTCGGCGGCGAGAAGTATTCGTCGCTCGAACTCGACGCAACTGCAGCTACCAGAATCCCTGGACTCGCGGCTGGCGCAGGTCCCGGCGGCTGCGAGGCGGAGCTGAGCGACGAACCCGAAGATGTTGGTCGTGCGTTTTGTTTTTGAGCTCGGCTTCTTGTCAGCATTTCACATTTTGTTGTCGGTCCAAAAAGCGGTAATTGTTGTTGTTCTTGATTTTATTGTTGTGTTCCTGGTTTTTTTTTTGTTGTACTGATTATATTTGCCATTTTAATGGTAATGATTTAATAAATTATATTGAAAATTGCGGATTCAGAAAAAAATTATGACGTTCGAGTTGACAGCCGAGCCACAGATTATTATTAAGTATTATTATTATTAAGGCTTCTTCTTTTTATCGTGTGGGCAGTAAGGTCTAACGACCCCACACACCCTAGTGTCAGAGTTTCTAAACCGCATCAAGGGCCTCTGACATGGTTTATTTGACAACCGCAATTTGGCGGTAGAGACCTCCGGCTTATACGTGCCTTCCGAAGCACGGAATCATCTTTTTATCAGATAACTAGTTGACCCGCGCAACTTCGTTTGCGTCACAATTTACATTACTGCTCCGCTCCTATTGGTATTAGCGAGATGATATATAGCCTATAGCCTTCCTCGATAAATGGGCTATCTAACACTGAAATAATTATTCAAATCGGACCAGTAGTTCCTGAGATTAGCGCGTTCAAGTAAACAATCAAACTCTTCAGCTTTATATATTAGTATAGATTAGGTGATTCAAGCCTGAAATGTCCTAGCCAAACTGGGAAACAACTTTATAACTGCCATAACTTAAAGACATAAGGTTGCCTTTTTGTTGTTATAACAGCAGTGACGTCACTAAACGCTGATTGTTGTTTTTAAATACGTTACTTTAATTAATTATTTTTGTTAAAAATCGATATCAACTGAAATAAAAACGTTGCAATGGCGTTTATTTTATACTTTTTTATCATTTTATTTATTATTTATTTTGTTTTACATAATGCTTACAGACTAATAACCAAATTAACAACATTCTCGTAAATTCTGTTTTTGTATCTTCCCTATCAACTTCGATACATTATATTCGACCGTTTCTGCTCTGTAATCGGATAATAAACATACTAGTTTATAATCGTGCTACAACTTACTTAACTACTTAGTTCAATGAACATCAAAACATTTCTTGTACAGTCAACAAAACAGATAAGTCTGCAGAAAGTTTCATTCTTTAAACTAAATTTTGAAAAAAAATATGTGCGTAATTAGCGCGTTGTAACGTTCAAAATACTACATAAAACCAGCCAAGTGCATTTCGGACGCTCATTCAAAGGGTTCCGTATCTTAAACCCAAAAACACGTTTTTTGTATGGGAAAAGTTCAGCTATCTAACAATTCTGGTTCTTGAAATACAGCCCAGTGACAGACAGAGGGACAGACAGCGGAAGCTTTGTAATAAGGTTTCGTTGGTTACTGTACGGGTACAGAATTCTACAAATATATTAACTACACACTATTTGTTGAACGTGAGACCCAATATATAAGAAAATTATAAACCAATTATATAGCTTTTGCCCGCAAATTCGTACGCGCATATCCCGTTTTTTCCCGTTCCCGTAAGGTCTTCGGGAAATCTTTTCTTAGTGTTCCCCTTTACTCCTCAAGGCAACCTACATGCCAATCGTCAGCTTTCTACGACCAGTAATTTTGGCTGTGCTACAAATAATTTTATATATATTGATAGATGATCATGCCAGCACACCAAACTCTTTCGCCGATTGTACCTGTAAGTTTTCATCAAAGCCAAGGAAATATTAATTTCACCCGTTAATTAATTTATTAAGTGTATAATTAGCTTTCCTTGTCAACTTACAAATTAGGGTGTGCTAATAGTTTCGTCTTTCCAAGGTTTCATTTTGTAATTTCAAGTAGATTTCGATGATTGACAAAGAAACCCATGTTTATACAGGGGAGTATAAATTCACTGACTGTATGTTGAGGAAAATGCTCAAGGGTATTATTAAAAATGTTCGTTTATACTTCTTTCGTTTCACGTTATGATATTTCGCGTGCCTATCTATAGTAAAAAAATAAAATAAAAAAATAATGTATACTAATATTGTAAAGCTGAACAGTTTGTTTGTTTGGTTGAACGCGCTAATCTCAGGAACTGCTAATATTTCTTTGTGTTGGATAGCCCAGATATCGAGGAAGCTTTATGACATCACGCTACGACCAATAAGAGCGGAGCATTAGTGGAAAATGTGACTCAGACAAAGTTAGTTTAAAATAATTTGAAACGCCAAGTTGATTGCGGAAATTCTTATATACTGACTGCCGAATTGCGTTATACAAAAATAAATGCTTTCGTGTTGACAAAAAAATGTAAAAGTCTAGCGTTGAGTAACAAGAATGGATAAAGTGAGAAATGAGTACATTAGAGGTACCTAGTTTCAAATTGGCGCCAGGGACGGAAAAGTTAAAAGGGAACCGCTCGTCTTGGTATGGTCATTTGAAGAGGAGGGATGAAACGCATGTTACTAAAAGAGTTATGAATGTAAATGGATGGATTGTGTAAGGAGTTATATAAAAGAAAAGGGAGTTAGTGATAGCGTGTATATTTCCCGTCCAACCTATGACTATGAAATTTGGCAAATAATACTGTCTCATACTATTTGTTTAGGGAAAGTCTAAAAATTATACATTTGTAATTAAATCATAAAAAATATATATAGTCTTTTTTAAAGTGTTTTGTAGCAAGTTTGTACTGAATTTTACTCCCTGCAATATTGCGACTATATTAAAACTCATCCTGTACATTTATACCGTAAAATGACAGGGTCTTATGTAAATATATTGGCTTATACATATAATTTAGAGATAGAGTCCTTGATTTGCTTATGTCTGGGGTGAGGTGAGAAGTACATAAAGTAGCTGTTTATGAGTATCATGTAGTTGTACATACGTTTTGGTGGACTCGGTTTTTAGTACCGTCATAATTATAATTCAAATTCAATTCAAATTCAAAGCATTTTATTTCAAATAAACCATTCACAGGCGCTTTTGAAACGTCAAGGTCGGTCAGTCAAAAACATGGAAGCTATTTGCACGTTCCAAAGCGTAGATCTCTATGGAGAAGAACGTGCAAGAAACTCCACGGACACTCTTTTAAATCATGTTCTGGTTTTACAAAATTTCAAGTAACATATACTTGTTGCTTCTGCATGTGAGGACAATGCAAAGGAAAAAAAAGGGCTTATTATAAGAATTTTAAATATAAAGATTAAAATAAGCCAATGGCAGTTAAGAGATGACCAGTCTCAACCGACGGCGCCTGTTCACGAACATGACGCGTGTATCGGCACCCTTCAGCTCAACCATTTCGAAGGGAAAATATAGCGACTGTGGCGACATATTCCACAGGGCAAAGTTCAAATTAAAACCAATTCATTAATTTAATTAGACTATTAACATGTGATCACCTGGTCGTAATAGCCGTTGCGACGCCAAAACAATTGAATAGTTTATTGTAAAAAAAATTGGCGGCCGCCATGTTTTTTGGTCGATGGGGGGCCATAGGATATTAAACACTGCGTTTAAAAAAAAAAGAAGTTCAAACTGAGTGATTTGGTATGGCATGTGGGATGCCATTAAGAGTCAATTTCAGTTGAGTCACACGTGTGCCGACGACAAATCACAGGAAGGTTCAAAAAGTAAATTTAATTAAAAAATTAAGTTATTAAAACTCTAGCTGTCTATTTGATATTAGTCAGATACAAAAAAGACGTTCTTCGGGTTCGTATCCAAAGCGTAACAAACGGAAATCTATTACTAAGTCTCTGCTGTTCGTCCGTCCGTCCGTCTGTCTGTCATCGGGCTGTATCTCAAGAACTGGAATAGGTAGACAGTTGAAATTCTCTCAGATTGTGTATTTTTATTGCCGCTATAACAACAAATAATAAAAATTAAGGTTCTTCATGTGCGAGTCCGACTCGCACTTGGCCGGGTATTACATATTAGTGATTAGTTATCTGTGGCACTTAACGATAATGTAGCTTTCTACTAATTAAGCAATTATTATATAATCGAATTGATGCTTTCGGAGATCTGAGCCGAAACAATATCGTCTGATAAACTGTCGACACGATTTTTAAGGACTTCCGGAGATTTTCATTTATTGTACAAAACAGTTTTACCTTTTTAGTTAATGTTTTTAGATATTAACGTAGTTGAAGTGCCTTATGAACGTTTGTCTAAGAATAGGGTGATCATGAATCTTTCTAATCTAGGGCGGGAAGTCTCGAAATACTCACTGATCGCCTAGCGACCAAATTCGGTAAAGTCACCCGTACACAGTCAATCTCGAACGCAATCCATGGTCAAAATCCAAATGGTATAATTCGTGCCTTGGGGTGTCCGTGGGTAGAGACTGCAGGCCCCGGGCCTGAAGTCTGAAACGCTAAAGGCATTTGGAGGAACACGGGTGGGCTTCAGTCAGTAGCCTCCCGCTCCGCCCAAAGCGGGCGGGGGCATTTGAATCATCAAATGACTCAAATGACTCCTCTCGTCCCCCGCGCTCCTCCCGACGTGATCAATACTTTCCCAAAAAAAACATAGCTAGCGATATGTGGGCGTGCTAAGTAAACCTTTATCTTGTATATATATTTACAGACATAATCCCAGCCATATTTATTCTGGAAGCGGATGTTTAATCAAAATCCGGGAAAACTTTCTGTAAAAGCAGGCGTAACAAATATTTTTGGTAGAGCTCGCGACAAAAATAACCATTTTAGTTAATCAGGATCTTGGAAATCAATATACTTTATCCGTAACAGCGTGCAAATTTTTTTTAACACGAGGACGACGCAAATTTTTAGTTTTGTTTTCCAGTGTACCTCAAAGTCAATACTTATCTAATTTTTTTAGCAGAAACATTCAATAAAAGCGTCTTAATTTTTTTTAACTCTCTTTAATAAATCATTCCTCTTGTCTCTTCGTATTTCAGTAGAAGTCAGTGGCCTGTAACTGAAATCGTGTTGACTAATTTTCAAACTGGTTCGGGTGAATCGTGCCTGAATTTAAAAAGTTTCTATTTCAAAAGTGTCTGGCTCTTAATTCGGTCTAGATAGGAAACACTTGTGTAATAACTTTTTTTATGTATTTTTTTATGGTTCCTTACGCGAAGGGTAACCAACGGAACCCTATAACTCAGCTTCCGCTGTCCGTCTGTTCGTCCGTCTGTCTTATCGGGTTATATCTCAAGAACCGTAATAAGTAGACAAACGATATTCTCACAAAGTGTTCTATTGCCGCTATAACAACAAATAATAATAAAAAACTAAGTTAAAAATTAAAGGGAGCTCCCATATAAAAAACGTGTTTTTTTCGGATTATGGTACGAAATACATCGTGTGCGAGTCCGACTCGCACTTGGCCGGTTATTTTTGTATTTGTCGTGACAGTTCAAGGTTTATTTGGTTTTTTTCTGGTGGCCTAATGTCCCAAGGTTTGATGTTCCGGTTAAGGAAAGTGGCAGAACCGATTATAATAATTTATTCATCGGTTTTTGTCAACTATTGCATCGTTGACCTTTTAAAAGTTATTTGAATAATGTCGTGGAAAATTGGCTGTCACGACTCATTAATAGGGTCGATTTTCACTTGCAAGAAATTCAAGGTGTAACAACTCGTTGTTATTGTTGTTTACGGTTGTTAATCTGAAGGTAATTGAATAGTCGTGATACTGTTTCAACAGTAGACTGTGAAAAGCTTGGTGGACAGTGGACACAATACTTTTCGGAGTTAATGCATTTGTTTTTTGCTCATCGCCGCAAGGTTGCTTGCTTGTCGGTCCTCTACAGATTGCACGTCGGTAAGTGTGCCCAAGAACTCCAATACCTAATTGCAACGCCGCCTTTTACCATCGGACATCTAGACGTATTGCGAGTTACCATCCCTACCTTGTTGCTATTCCACCAATTCGAATTAAGCGTTTCCAAACGTCTTTTATAATGCGCACAACAAAACAGTGGAACTCTTTACCTACGTCAGTGTTCCCGAACGTATTCAACTTGAAATCTCTTCAAAGTTAGAGTTGGGCTTTTTCTGGGTAAGATCGCTCCATCGTCGACTTCGTTTCTGTCACCTCTGACCTAGACTAGAGTCAAGAGCAAACCAATCTGAAGTAAAAAAAAAAAATAGACGTAAACGTTCAATTTATAATTTTGTGCTAACATATCTATATCTATTCTAATATATAAAGCTGAAGAGTCTGTTTGTTTGTTTGCTTGAACGCGCTAATCTCAGGAACTACTGGTCCGATTTGAAACATTCTTTCAGTGTTAGATAGCCCATTTATCGAGGAAGGCTACATATTATCACGCTATGACCAATAGGAGCGGAGCAGTAATGAAAATTCTGACGCAGACGAAGTTGCGTGGGTCAACTTGTACTAATGTATAAAGCTGAAGAGTTTGTTTGTTTGTTTGCTTGAACGCGCTTATCTCAGGAACTACTGGTGCGATTTGAAAAATTCTTTCAGTGTTAGATAGCCAATTTATCGAGGAAGGCTATAGGCTATATATAATCACGCTAAGACCAATAGGAGCGGAGCAGTAATGAAAATTGTGACGCAAACGAAGTTGCGTGGGTCAACTAGTTAAATTTATAAGACTAGTGTTCTTCGGGAACTTACCACCGCCAAAAAATTAAATCAAGGATCAAGTCCAAAGCAGTGCAACGCGTGTGTTCTCCAAATTCGTTAAACGTCAGAGCCGTCATTAATTGAACAACAAACATTTAGATTTATAATTTTGGTAGAATTCAAAATGTCCAATCCTAATATTATCTAATATATTTTTCCTTATATCCCAAAAAAAAATTTAGTAAATAAAATATTTATAGCCCTAGAAAGACGTCAGCTCTTTTAGCCCGCAATCTTCTAGAGCTATTTTAAATTTTGCATCACTAAACTACTTTTCTCCATAAAACTACTGCATTAAAGCAAGGTAAACTTAATGTAAACTAAATTAACTTTAAACATAAAGTGTAATTTTGTTAAGAAAACACGGGTTTAATTACTTGGAGCCGTTAAGTTAACTGCATGTTGCAGGCTTAGGGTAAGCAAGGGAAGTTACTTGCTAACTGTAATCTTACTGACATAAACTTTCACTTACTTACCTCGTTACCGTCCTGGGAATTGTCTTAGGTTTTCCATGGGAGTACTGGGCAGCCATTTCGTTAGGCTTTAATTTATTTTTAGGGTTCCGTTCCTCTGAACGTAAAAAAGGAACCCTTATAAGATCACTCCCCGATTTTTTCTGGAGCGGGTGAACCTAGCAAGTTGAAATTTATACTAGACTACTCGTAGTTGACCCGCGCAACTTCGGCTGCTCCGCTTCTATTGGTTTTAACGTGATGATATATAGCGTATAGCCTTCCACGATAACTGGGCTATCTAACACTGAAAGAATTTTTCAAATCGGAAATAGCTAGTAGGTACTATAATTATTCATACTGCAAACTCGTACATGGTCTCGGTTTCCTAGTAGGTAACAACTTTCAAGTTACTTTAATATATAATATGTTCTACAAATTCTAAGCCACGGCTTAAGACAGATCTCAAACTATCCTGACTTAGACAAGTTAATACAAGTTTTTAACTAAGTACTGCAAGTAATAGAAATGTCATAACCAACTCCGTGTTTCAAATAACTTTCTGAGAGTTAATTTTAGTCAATTTCGAATGGAAAAGAAAGTTTTTGTTTCGAGTTTCGCGGAAAAATAATAAAAGCTCACGTAAAATAAGTGCAGACTTTTCTACTTAATTAGGGTACTGTTGTACCTCAAAAGAAAAATATACGGAACCCTTATAGGATAATTTTGTTGTCCGTCCGTCTGTCTGTCAAGATCCTTTATCTTGGGAACGCGTGGAGGTATCGAGTTGAAATTAAAACTATATTCTCAGGTTTGAGTTCCCTTGAAGCTGTAAAATCAAACTTCTAAGTTACTCGTAACTTAAAAAAGATACGGCCGTTTATGCCCCATAAAACGTATATTTCGACAATCTCAAGGGAATCAAAATGTTTAAGGTATTTTCCGTTGACCTAAAACTATGAAATTTTCCAAGTAATACCGTCTTATACTATAAGTAAAGGGAAAACTCTGAAAACCCTACATAAGTCAATATGTACCTACAAATTTGTACGGAACCCCCGGTGGGCGAGTCCGACTCGCACTTGTCCGGTTTTTCTACATAATATTAATTTTTTAAAAATATTTTTTTCCTCAGGGGGGACATTTTAAGAACGGCAACCTCAAAGCGGGCCACGAGGAGCATGAAAAGGGTGAATCCGGACATTTCGCTAAGGGAGGGCATGTGCGTGTGCAAAAGGTAATAAGTCTCTTAAATTTAGAACTCTAGTGTTCGAAATAGATTGGTCTTCTTTCATGTGGCTTGAAGAGAATAGCAGAGATTGTGGTGGTTGAAATACTTAGTGACAGACGTATCGATGGCTCAATTTTACGGAATTCGACTACTAAGAAAGTAGTTGGGAGTCGAATAGTTCAACCTGTGGATTTCTTGTGTTTGAAACTTACAATAATTTAGAGTCTTATAAATAAACCTCCAATAGACAACAGGGTCTTATAAATAAACCCCCAACAGACAAGAATCCTATAAATAAAACCTCAAACAAAGAGAGTCTTATAAATAAATCTCATTTTCATTTTTCAGGGTCACAAATCAGCCGTCGGCAATGACGGTCACTCGAAGCGCGGCACCGCATACCATCAAAAGGAAGGAAAAGATGGCGGAAAGAAGTGGATCTATCATCATGGGGTACCGGCGAAGACCGCTAACCTTGTCCTAATCGACCGAAGAGCTGAGCAGCTGTACCATGGACCACAGTATTATGGATAAATTGGGCTTTTTTGGGGGTAAATAACTGCGAATTTCTGGCAAGTTTATAGGAGCGTCTAGCCGTCTAAAGCCCCCGTCTCAAGAAGCTATAATTTGCTAGATGAAGAACGACCTATTGTGATCAGTTGCGAGCACCGACCAAAATACTTAGTTTTCTTTTTTACCCGACTGCGCGACGCAAATGATTGGTAATGTGTTTATAAGCCTATGTATGTATGTATGTTCCTTTGAAGTAATATACAGACCAAACGCCTGGGTCAATTTTTATGATTCCCGGCGATGAAGTCGCGAGTATCACTAAAGACATGACGTTAGTGAAAATTCAATATGACGACTACTGGACGCCATATTGTGAAAATGACCTATCAAAACCTATCGAGTGTGGTATCAAAATAAAGGGCTCGAGGAGACGATTCTAAAAATTTCACTCACTAAAACGTAGGAAATAAAAAATACTTTTTCAAAAAACCCGACCGCTAACTGCGGCTAAAAAGTTCGAGACAAGTCGCTTTTCAAGCAGTCTGATGCAGTTCAATCACTGATCTGATGCGACTTGTTTCGAATTGTTTCGAATCCGTTTTAGCGGTCGGGCTTTTTGACAAAGTCGACTATCGAAACTTACACATACAATTTTAAATTGGTGTAAATTGGTTCGGTTTTATGTTTTTTTCACTTAAAGGTTTCTTCTGATTTCAATTACATACTTTGCTCAATTTTTAAGATTTAGAGAACTAAAGTTTCAGTCGACTTGTGTTTTTTTACTTACATAAAGTTATTTAGATACTTACTAGGCTCCGACGCACTTTTTGCTATTTTGATTACAAGCAAAGTGTGCAAGGTGTAAAGGTTTCAATTGTGTTAAAGGGTGCCTTTCGGATATTCGAAGTGATTGTGGTGGTGACTGTATTCTATAAAAGCGATCGCTATTGAGGGTTTTCTGAAATTACGTGTACCTGTTGGTTTACCAATACTGAGGCCCCAGGAAACTGTCAACTATTAATTTAAAGCATGGGTCGACGCTCGTACGCACAAAGCTAACGACGTGAGTCAGAAGAAGAGAGCCTTCAACAGGGCTGCCAAGTACTGCAAGAAGGTGTTGCGGAGGGCTCGGTTTGACCACATTAGCCGAATAGAGAACAAACTTGCTTCATACTCAGCAAGTAGCAAGGCTTTTTGGTCCCTGGCTAAGTCGGTCGAATCGAACTTCTGCCGCCCCTCACTACCACCACTGCCGCCCGACGGGACGCTGGCCCACTCCGCTAAGGAGAAAGCGAACTTGTTTGCTTCTTTGTTTGCGGAATCTTCTAACGTCAAATCTTAAACGTCTGGATCCTGGTGGCGCGATGCCCCCTGCTTCTCCTGGTGGATGCGAGTCGAGTATGTCGAAATTCGCATTCATCAGAAGGACGTCCGTAGGGTACTGCGTAACCTAGACGTGAACAAGGCTAGTGGTATACCGACGGGATACCGGCAATTGTTCTGAAGACGCCTATTTCGCCTTTCGTTTGAGACTGGAAAAGTGCCGAAGGCTTGGAAGCAAGCTAACGCGCAGCCCGTGCTCAAGAAGGGTAGTCACGCTGATCCGTCGAATTATAGACCCATCTCGGTAACGTCCATACTCTGTAAGACTATGGAACGCGTGCTGAATCATAAACTCCTGGCGTACCTAGAAGCGAATTATATCCTTAGTGACCGAAAATATCTTCTAGCGTATGCCATTCACATGGGAGTGAGGTGTCACTGGAGTGAGGCCATAGAGAAGCACGGGAAGGCACTAGCGGTCTCCCTTGACATCTCGAAGGCCTTCGACAGGGTCTGGCACGATAGTCTTATTAGTAAGCTTACTTCTTTCTGTCTGCCCGGTCTGTGTGATTGGATGGCAGACTTCCTGAGGTATCGTTCTATCCGAGTGGTCATAGATGGCTCGTCTGAACTGCTGGATATTAATGCCGGGGTTCCTCAGGGGTCAGTGCTTTCGGCAACACTGTTCTTGCTGCATATTGATGATCTGCTGAAACCCGGTACCTTTGGATATGCAGACGACAGCACTGTTGCTGTGAGATACGTGTCCGACGCACGAGCTGGTGTGTTGCAAATCCGGTCTCTCCGGGAGGCTATGTTTGAGTGCTTGAACGTGTCCTTACAGGCTGTCTCTGAATGGGGCGATGCCAATCTGGTCAAGTTCAATGCTGCTAAGACCCAAGCGTGTCTATTTTCCGCCAAAAGGAGCCAATTCCACCCAGCTCCATCTTTCCGAGGTGCAACAGTCCCGATAACCGACCAACTTGAACTTCTTGGGGTTACATTAACATCTACTCTCAATTTAGGCCCCTTCATAGAGGCAAAAGCTCAAGTGGCTGCAAGGAAGTTGGGGATCCTAGCAAAGGTGAGACGGTACTTCACGCCGGAACAGCTGCTCAAACTCTATCAAGCGCAAGTTCGATCGTGTATGGAATACTGCTCTCATCTTTGGGACGGATCTGCCAGATACCAGCTTGATGCCCTTGAGTCAATTGAGAAACGAGCCAAGAGGATAATTGGCATTGAGAGGTTCGTCGCGACGAAGCTCCAAAGTCTTGAGCAACGACGACGAGTTGCTAGCTTGTCGGTTTTCTACCGGTTGCATTTTGGGGAATGTGCAACGGAATCGCATAATTTAATTCCGCCAAGCCCGTTCCATCATCGGACCACAAGAAGATGTGCCACCGGTACATGGTGGATATCCCACCCACGCGCACAAAACGTTTTGGGAACACATTCGTAATGCGTACAGCTAAGGAGTGGAATTCCCTGCCTGAGTTTGTGTTTCCTGATAGCTACAACCTGGCAGTCTTTAAGTCAAGAGTGAATAGGTTACTTCTAGGCAAGCGTGCTCCATCTTCGACCACATCATCGCTTACCATCAGGTGAGATAGTGGTCAAACGCGTGCCTATAAATAGTAAAAAAAAAAGTTTTATTTTTTTGTTTGTCCTGCACGAGTCCCAATTAAAAAAAAAATCTATCTTTCTTCCCTAAAAACAAAATCAGCTGTTCTTATGTTCAGAACTATTTTTTTTTCGTATGTCGGTGTAAAAGTTTACAATAATAAAAGTTATTCAAATTTATAAGTGAGTTTATCGCCTTAAATATTGCCAATGAAATAAAACTCAACTTGTTTACTTTTGCATTACCAAAACCCTGTTGTGGAGACTGGTGTTATAATAATTTTGTTTTGCAAAACAATCATTTGTTATTTTAAATGCTATTGTTTTCAGAATGATCATAATAATATAGTCTAATGCAGTCTGATTTCAGTTTGAGCAAGATTTTCCTAAAGGGTATTGTTATATTGATAATTTTATTAACTGATTCTTGAGTGATATTTCGCAATTCAGTACTTACCTAAAACAAACCAATCCCTAGGTATTAAAATTGAAAATTATAATTTAAGAACTTGTCAAAGTTTACTTTAGGATGAGAACTTGAAGAACTTCACGAAGGGTTCCGTACCATAAACCAAAAAATCACATTTCTTGAATTGGACCCCCATTTCATTTTTATTTCTTGTTATGTGTCGATATAATAGCAACAGTCATACACACTGTAATTTTTAACTGTCCACCTATAAGAGTTCATGAGATACAGACCGACTGATAGATGAACACAGGTTTTAGTTGAGCGGAGGCTATCACTAGATAGTGGTCCTTTCGGGTATGGAACCCTTCGGGTATGGATCATATTTTGCTTATGAATATTTTTTTTTCGATTTAAGTTGACTTTAACAAGTTTTTAAGTTCAGATTTTCTACCAAAGAGGTCCTGCTCTATGTATTTAAGAGTTGATGGTGATCGCGACATTTTTAATAAAACAAAATCGTTTGGTCTAAAATGATTCTGACAGTGTGTAATATAACTGAACTTTCGAAACTAATAGTTTATAAGTGTTTTTTATTTTTATTCTTTTTATTTTATATTAGATTGCGAACAAATGAGGTATGTTAATAGATATATTTTTTATACCTACTGTAAATCATGAAATATTTATCAGACGCAATACATAACTAATTTATTTACTATACATTTTTTTGCCAAAATATGCATATTATATAATGATTTGTAAGATATTTTATTTTTTTGCCGCTTTACTTAGTACATTTTTGTTAGTGGTTCAAAAATGTTTGGGAAAGTGGGTTTTTTTATTTTAACATTACAACTTTTATGTCACTTTTGTTACTATTAAATTATAATTAACGTGTTTTTAAGTTATTATTTGTAATTAATATTATTGTAAATACTCTCGCTGTGATTTTTTATGGATGTTTTGTAAATATTTTTCTGAAATAAATGTATTTTTATACTTTATTTTTCTTTATACTGTTTTTATAATTATTAAAGTGGTTTTACTAATCAACAGGACCGATTCAGTTGAAATTTGGTACACAATGAACTTTTGTGGCCCAAACACGAACACATTAATGTCAATTAATAAGTCATATCAATAGGACATTACTGCAGCGGCCAGCAAAAGAGGCATTGATGGATGAACGTGAAAATGTGAGCCGAGGCAAAGTCGAGGCACACGTACGTAAGCCCATCAATGCCTAGTTGTGGCCAAGGTTTGTATAGTACTTTTCTCAAATAATGCGCGGAAATTAAAATACAATTACTTTTCAAAATCAATGACAAACACTTAATGTTCATTTGTTTTTTTTTTTTCAATAAACAGCTTTCTTTTTGCAAGCCAGTTCGAAATTTAAAAAAATCTTTGGTAAGTTACCTCCTTGGCTGCCATGTCTCGGAGTAAAAGATTGTTCCATTTTTAAATTACACGACATTTATTATATGAGTTTACTATGTAATTTATTTGGCCGGTAAACACGACAGATATGGATTTTCACACAACTTTGGCCGGCCACTGCTCGCATGTATTTGGCCAGTACAGCAATTTTGATTTATCTCGAAGAAGGATGTCAAAATAATCTCAAATTTCCAAGCATGTTTTAGAAAATGTATTTTGTTTTCACAATTTCAAAATTTTCATTTATGAAATAATTTGTCTGCGAAACTACAGAGATAAAATTACAAAAAGAAAATAAAGATAATCGCACTTGGCTAGTTTTTTGAAATTGAACTTACGAAGCCATAAAACCTGCTGGTTCTCCGAAAAAATTACAAGCAAAATAAGATGTACCAAATTTCTGAATAAAAGTGATAAATTGTTAAGAAATTTACATTGTTATAAAGTTTTATAGCACCTGTGGAACCGACAATGACAGATGGACATTTTATTTCTCTTTGTACTTGAAAGGTTAGGGGATATAAATATATTTTGGACATTTATAAGATAAGCTGCCCCTGAAACGCTGTGACTACCTGTTTTGAGGAAATGAGATGGAATATAATATCTTTGTTCGCATTCGATTTAAAAATCTCGACTACTGTAATGGTTAGGCATGTGTTTGTGAAAATGAAGGGTACAGGGAAAAACTAGGAATGCCACATTTTTTTTTTATTGGCGTAAGTCTTCTTTGTTCTTAAATATAATCTCGTGAGGTAAATTTCAGCTCCTATAAGTAATAATATCTAAGATTAGATACGTAAAAGTAAGTCCATACACTTTGAAATCATCAATTCTTTGAATTATTTCATAATTTCGTGTTAATTAGTGTATGATAATTAAGTATTTGTTAATTTATTTAGATTATGTTCCCTTCTAATAATAAATTTACAATTCTTTGAACTGTGTTTCCGATTTAAAATCCAAAACGCCTGCTAAATTAAATATCTACAAACGACAGACCGACGGTTTAACATAATTTTTGTGGCACGGAGTACTCTCGATAGGTTGAGATGGTCACCCATCCACAGACCGACCTCGGCAAGCGATGTTTAACATAGAAGTTTGACCTGGGCGGCTGTTATTATTTAGCCACAAGCTCCTGAACTTATAAACAACACGATTAATAAACTCACGAAATTAGGTACAAACGCGTAGTTATGATAAGGTCCCATTAAAATAGATTGAAGAACTGCCCTCGTGGTCGTCAAATAAGGGTCAAGTCACACCGAGATGGCAGTTTCAGTGCGTCATATAATTTTAAACTTTATCTTCATTATTATAACACATATTATCGCGGGAGTCGTCGGAATGCTCGTGGCGCCGCGGGTGGCCGCGCGACCTTTTCAAGTTTCTCAAGCGATCAAGCGATACTATGTGTTACTGTGATAAGGATTAAGTTTAAAATTATATGACACTGAACCTGCTCGCCGCTTCGCTGCCATCTCGGTGTGACTTGAGCCTAAACCATGGCCAGAGGCCCTTGAGGCGGTTTAGAAACTCTGACCCTAGTGTCAGAGTTTGTGGGGTCATTAGACCTTACTGCCCACACGATAAGGAGGAGGATTAAAATAGATGGACAAATTTTAACACAGAGTTCAGTGCGTCTGATCAAAGATATTCAAGAGTAAAAAGAACAATCTGTGACAATTTCAACTGTCTACCTATTACGGTTCTTGAGATACAGCCCGCTGACAGACAGACGGCCGGACAGCGGAGGCTTATTAATAGGGTTCCGTTGGATACCCTTTGGATGCGGAACCCTAAAAACACTGATTAAAGTAATTTTATTTTGACCTAAAATAATAACAACTTGCCCTCGCGTTTTCTAATTATTATTATTACTAGCCTGTACGGAGGATTCCTTCCAATGCTTACGGTGTTGTGCCTCTTTCATCCAATTCGTAAGGAAGACATCCAGGTCGTTCCGCCATCTCTTTCGCGGTCTGCCGCGGCCTCGTCTCACTGTTTCAGAGTTTCAATCCTGTATTTTACGGGCCCACAGCTTTTATTATTATTGTTTTCTTTTTTAATAATTTCTAAAAGTTTCTCCATCTATTTAATGAGACCTTATAAAACAAAACAGAATCAGGCATCAAAAAATTCATTCACATCACTGTGAATGGGGAAAACAGAACACTGTCGGCACTGTCGCGAAACTTTTTAACTGAATTAACTGAATTTTACCGTCGCAAACATGAAAGGCGACTGACCAAAAGTGGTATATGTACCAATAGCAATACTGTTGTGGTATTTCGTTGGGGATTTCTTATTTATACCCTTGTGCAAAAGGGCATCAAAATCTGACCTGACAGTTTTGAGAAATTTAATATTTTAGAACACGTTATATTGCTACATTTTTATTTTAAAACGTTTTAACTGGTATTGCTGATTTTTAAATAATTAATATGTTTCTCTGCTTGACAAAGTCACTTTTAACCTTAAGAGTACCGCATTTCAGTATTTCTTTAGATTTTAACAGACTTCAAAAAAAGGAGGAGGTTCTCAGTTCGTCGGATTAACTTTTACATTTTTTTATTAATATTTATATTCACCGATTACTCAAAGACGGCTACACCGACTTAGAAAATTCTTTTTTTGTTTGTAAAGGTATACTTCCCAAATGTTCTCATTGTCACCAGATCAGGATATGATGATGGAATCCAGGAGAATGTAGAGCAAGAAATGTGAATTCTAAATAATTATTTTTCTCAAAATCTGACCTGACAGATTTTGATGCCCCTTTGCAAAAGAATATAATTGAAGCATCCCCTCAGAAATATCACTACAGTTTTGCTATTGGTTCATAAACCACTTCCCCTACAAATTAAAACAGTCTCCTTTAAATAAAGCTACTGATACAATTGCATAAACGATCAGCGAGTGTATTACACTCTTCGGAATTCACTGGAATAATGATCACTGAAACGTATAATATTCGATGAAATATTCATGAATACATACATTATTGCACCATTTGTGCTCAATGGCAAAGAGTTGAAACAAAATGGAGCGATTTCATTTTGTTCTCATTCTGCGTGAAAATTATGTAAGTTATGTGAAAAATCTGATAAAAACTTGCATGTAACTTTTTTATTGATGAATGGGCTTGCTTTTGGCCTCAATGATTCTTGATGGAAACCGAAAGATCAGGTCTATGGAGCGATCATGCCCAGAAGATGCCTGATCACTCTTGCTTTGAAGGCAAACGGGTTTTATTTGGCAAGAAACACAGACGCCGGCACAGAGTTCTACACTTTGGCTGTGGCCATAATGACTATGGAGGAGAAGCGTTGAGTACGACTGGTCGGAACATCGACAAAGTGCCCTCGTTTTTTTTTTCCTTTTGGGGAAAAGATCAGGGATTTTCACCTCACTAAAAATACCCCGGTGATCTCTATCTGAACTCTTTGAAGACACCTCTTAACCCCTTCTGATTGCAAAACGGCCATTGCTCAGTAGATATACGACGGTTAGAACTGGTTTTGTGCGAGACGGAACCACCGTCTACCATGAGAACTGTACTGTTGAAAATTGGTAAGTAGATGTATTCTGTGAACCGCATTAAGATTTTCACACAAAAAGAGAAAAAGAACAATAAATTTTTGGGGTTCCCCATACTTAGAACTGAAACTCAAAAATATTTTTTCATCAAACCCATACGCGTGGGGTATCTATGGATAGGTCTTTAAAAATGATATCGAGGTTTCTAATATTTCTTTTTTCTAAATTTAATAGTTTGCGCGAGAGACACTTCCAAAGTGGTAAAATGTGTCCCCCCCCCTCCGGAACTTCTAAAGAGAATTATAAAACTAAAAAAAATATATGATGTACATTAATTACCGTGTAAACTTCCACCGAAAATTGATTTGTACGAGATCTAGCAAGTAGTTTTTTTTTAATACGTCATAAATCGGAAACCGCAATTTACCTTTCATTCAATCAACTCAAATATAAAAAAATTAAGGTGTGTGATACGGAACCCTTCGTGTGCGAGTCCGACTCGCACTTGGCCGGTTTTTTAACTACAGTTGCTAGCGAGTATAGATTGATAAAACTCATGGTAGACATACAGGTTTCAGCCATAGCCGACGTTGACTTGATGAAATCGACCAGAGCAGCATGAAAAACCGGATTAGTGCGAGTCGGACTCTCACACGAAGGGTTCCGTATCATAAACCGAAAAAAAAAAAACACAGTTTTCTATGGGAGCCACCTTTGTTATAATGGTAATAGAAATACATACTGAAAATTTCAACTGTCTATATATACCTATTACGGTTCTTAAGATACAGCCCGCTAACTCTGCTGTGGTATATCTAAAAAGCCGTTATCCGCATTTGGTTGATTTTGAAGTTTTGACGATATATCAATGAGAATTTCCAAAGCTATTCAAAGTATTTAAAATTCGCAAACATTTACTACGATATTAAACCACGGCAGAACAAACAGACGGACGGACAGACGGATGGAAAGACGGACAGCGGAGGATTAGTAACAGGGTTTCGTTGGTTACCCTTAGTATACGGAACCCTAAAATATGTATTGAAACAAAATTAAGACTCCGATATGCACATACTAGTACGTATTTGTCATTGCATCACCTAAACTGACTGACTGGAGAAGCCTATGTCCAGCAGTGATAATAATAGGTACCAGTTCTGTCCAAAAACAAAATGAATATAAAAATACTACACTTTCATCCGAAGGCAATTTCAAAAGCTATTCAATATCAAATAACATTCAACTTCAATAGAAAAAATACTCGAGAAATAATGGCTGTATCAAGTTACGGTAATAACAACTTGCCAAATAGGCTACAGAGTCTTTTTATATGTTTCTATCTAGTTGCTTCTTTATTCTGGAATATCTCATCAAAAGTGTTATCAAATTAAGTATTTTTGACACTTCTAAATTATCACTAATTAATCTACATGGTTCTCATATAATTAACGCAAAAGATACTTTGATCTCTGAGTTTTGTTCAATGTTTCTTCTGATGGTGGTCAGCTTCTTCTTCTTTTCGAATCGATGGACAACTCCTTAGATCGTTTGGAGCCAGTAATTGATCGTAGGTCGCATTAATTAAATCCCCCAAACTACAGGTGTGTATGGGCACTTGGGGCACACTAACATATGGCTCATATAAAAGGCGGTCATCTAAAAAAATATGTCATGTCAGTGTTATTTTTTAACCGACTTCTTCAAAAAGGAGAAGGTTGTATGTATTTTTTTTTTATTTATGTTCACCGATTTCTCTGCCAATTCTGAACCGATTTAAAAAATTTTTTTTTATTCGAAAGCCTATACTCCTGAGGTGGTTCTATTGTCACCAAGTTAGAATCTGATGATGGGATCCCATTAAAATCGAGGGAAACCCTGAAATTTTATGAGCACAAACAATGTTTTTCATAAACTTTCTAACGCAATTCAGATATTTGTGCCGGGTAATCATCATCTCATGTTGCTGAGCTGATGATGGAAGGTATAAGTCAGGATCTGATGATGGGATCCCTTGAAAAATGATTGTTCAGCGATATTTTCGCCAATTGTTAACCGATTTGGATGATTCTTTTTTGTTTGGAAGAGTCTTTTTTCAGATTGGTCCCGTTTAAATTTGGTGAGGATCTGATGAACAACTTCGGAGGTAGGCGACGGAACTCTTCAATAAATAATAGCAAATGGATCAGGATTTCTGAAATCGCATGTCTGTTGATTGATTACACCAGTTCATAACATATCATCGTCGGCACACTATGTTTATGGTTTTTTTTTTATAAAAAAAAACATTTTTACAAAAAAATAAAACTGACTTCCAAAAACAAAACCAAACACTACAAAGTAAAAAATAACTTTAATTTCGGAAGTCAGTGTTTTTGGTTATTTAGTTTTTGAACACCGACTTCCGAAATCAAAGATATTTTTTACTTTGTAGGGTTTTGTTTTTAACCTATATAAAATACTAGTTGACGTGCGCAACTTAGTCTGCTCCGCTCCTATTGGTCTTAGCGTGATGATATATAGCCTTCCTAGATAAATGGGCTATCTAACACTGGAATAATTTTTCAAATCGGACCAGCAGTTCCTGAGATTAGCGCGTTCAAGCAAGCAAACAAACAAACAAACTCTTCAGCTTTATACATTAGTATATAGATAGACAACCACGGTAAGCCTTACACGCCTTAGTGCAAAAAAAAGTATCGGGGATGGATGATTTGTTTATGGTTCCAAATTCAAATTTTTGTTTTTTTGTAGTTGTTAGATTGGCACAACTGTTTTCCATTTTGGCGCGGAGTTTGAGTTGCATCTGTTATTTATATTAAATACAGTGCTGGTTTTAGTAATATCATATATAGTGTGTATTGCGAATTTCATAATGGACAAAAATATCGAACAAAGAGTTTGTCTTAAATTTTGCATGGCCAATGGAATTTCGTGTTCGGAGTCACTGAAAATGTTACAGAAGGCTTACGGTGAATCGACTTTATCAAAAACTCGTGCTTATGAGTGGTTCAAAGCGTTCAAAAGCGGTCGAGATGTGATGGAAGATTTGCCTCGCTCTGGTAGGCCGTCAACGTCTGCAACTGAAGTTAACATCGCAAAAGTGAAGGAAATAGTGACTAAAAATCCCCATTCAACTCTGAGAGAGATAGCCGCTGAACTTTCTGTATCTCACGAGTCGATCCGTACCATTTTAACTAATCATTTGGGTATGAAACATGTTGCTGCTCGGCTAGTCCCAAAAGATCTGAATTTTCTCCAAAAACTCAATCGCATGAAAGTCGCTGAGGACATGCTAGAACGAGTCAGTTCGGACCCAACATTCATGAAATGCATTATTACTGGTGACGAGACGTGGGTTTACGAGTTTGACATGCAAACTAGTCAACAAGCTTCGGAGTGGCGCCTTCCAACTGAACCGAAACCGAAAAAACCACGCCCAAGTCGATCAAAAGTCAAAGTCATGTTGACTGTTTTCTTTGACTATCGCGGTGTTGTGCACTCTGAATTCTTACCGGAAGGTCTAACGGTAAATAAAGAATATTATTTGAGCGGTATCCGGCGTTTAAGAGAGCAAATTCGACGAAAAAGGCCAGATTTGTGGAAAGAAAATTCTTGGATTTTGCACCACGACAATGCGCCTTCGCACAAGGCTATCATTGTGAACGAATTTTTAACCAAACACTCAACAAATACCATCCAGCAACCACCATATTCACCAGATATGGCTCCTGCTGACTTTTTTCTTTTTCCTAAACTCAAATTACCACTTCGTGGCACCCGTTTTCAATCGATAGAAGACATAAAGGAGAATTCGCGGCGAGAACTGAACTCAATTCCGGAAGCAGCGTTTAAAAAATGTTTTGATGAATGGATTATTCGTTGGCGCAAGTGTATTGTTTCTAAAGGAGCATACTTTGAAGGTGATAAAATAAATTTGGATGAATAACAGACATTTTGTGTATTATTGATCTTTTCCCGGTACTTTCTTGACAGAGTAGTATATATGTTCAAATCGCACGGTAAACTCTGCTTGCGCGATGCAGGATTTCAACGTTGTAGTTCGCTGCTAGTCGGATAGATGTCGTCGCGGTTCTTTTTGTTGCGATGTAGATTTGCTCCGTAGGTTTTTCTTGTGGCGACCTTGATGCCGCTACACCAGTATTTTACGAGGAGCGGCTGCCTACCAGACCTCCACAACCCAGTAACTGGGTAACACTGTACTTCATGTCAAGACTGGAGTAAGATTTACTGGCTTCTGACTATCCGTAACGACTGCCAAAGATCTACAAATGACAGCCGGAACCAACGGCTTAACGTGCTTTCCGGAGGAAACTCGCTATGTTAAGATGGTCACCCATCCACAGCCCAACTTTGGCAAGCGTTGCTTAACATTAAAGATCGACCCGTGCGGCTGTTATTATCTAGCCACGAGCTCCTCAATAAAATAATGATTTACAAAATGAACATAATTTAGGCATGGGGGAGCTTTTAGCGAACAAGAAGTATTTAGTTACTTCAATCAATTATATGACAAAACTTAGAAATCATTTGGCAAAAATTAGTAATCATATGGTAAAAATAAGGCTGAATATCAGCTGAATGTCTGTATTCAGCCTTATTTATTTATGAATAAAAGGAAAAGGGTTTGTTTGACACAAAACATAAAAACACAGACACCAACATGACCTTTTAAATGATGTACAATTACTTATTGCTATCACATCCCACCTACACCCTAGCTTTGTGGATTAAACCCAAAATAAAGACCAGTCTACTGAAAAATTCGTACCACAAAAACATTAAAGAATTAACAAAAATTACAACAATGAAAATCAAACGAGCATCATCGAGAGCAGTTACGCTAACTAATAAGCAAAACTGGAAAGATTATGAATCCTCGGTTTACCATATTCTGACAAATGGCAGTAAAGAAAAAACGTCTAAAAATAGTGGGAGTATTGGAAAAGTTAAAAATACTGGCACAGTGGCACAGTGGAGCACCGATGTGCGTAGGATTCATAATAATGTTTGTAGCCATGGTTGGTAATACGAGGGTAGGGTCAGCAAGTATAGGTTGTTCATGTAATTTTTTAAACTTTTTTTTATTAAACCGACAATTATCTCACCTGGTGGTAAGCTACGATGGGAGTCGGTTGCTTCTTTCTTCTTCTTCGTGTCGCTGGCACGACAGGTATTTTTTTTTATGTGGGTGACCCAAAATATTGACACTTCCACAGTATCGTTGGTGGCATAAATGTCCCTTTGGCTGCATTTTTTGGGGCACAGAGTGCAAGATAGGAGGTGGAGCATGGTTTGTAACTCGGCTCCACATCCACACCCTATTTTTTTAAGGATTGGAAATCATCAAATAACTCCTCCCGCTCTGGACGAAGCAGAAGGGAGTGTCAGACTCTTACTCACTAAAACGGATCAGTGTTCCTCCTAGCACCCTTTGCGTTCTAGGCCGCTAGCTGCAGTGACTCTTTCGAACAGATTCCGCAACCCTGGCAGGCTCTGGCCCTAGCGGACCCCTTCTATGCTGATATATTTAAGAGGCACGCGTGGAACACAACGCGCCGTTGACTCGGGCCTGGTTCTGATCGGATAGCGAGCCACCCAACGCTCGCCGTCCGCAGGCCCGCGCCTACGGTGGCCGGAAATCGCCCTGCGACTCCCGACGCCCGGGGTGTCTTCTTCTGTTGCGGCGGCTGGGGCGTGAGGTTTACCTCTCTCTCTCATACGTTCGTAAGCTAGCATTACTGATTCGCAAAAGGATGTGACCGCTTCCCATGCCTCCTCGCTTCGGACCAAGGATTGAACCAGGGCCGGACGCAAAAGATCGATGCCGCCGATCGCCTCGAACAGAAAAGTTATCTTTTTCCACACAGCTGTCAAAAAAGCACTAAAATTAGGTATTGACATAATACTTATAATATTATCCAGAATGTTGTATTACTTGTTTAAAAAATTAATGGCTTGAAATTATCGTCACGCTGCGAGGGGTTAGGGTGATCAATATCAATCATAATAATAAGTAATTGTGCTGGTAGGGATCTTGACCGTACTTCCGGGATTGTCCTGATAGCCGTGGTATACCTTTCCACTCCTCTAGCACCTCAGGATATGTTGCCCCCTTGGCGCTACGTTACTTTGTGCTAGCGACCCTTTTCGGGGGACCATTTATTGAGTGTGCAAGTCACCCCCTGCCATTTTAAAGCCGTTTTAATTGTCAATGGTCAGGCAGGAGCCAATAGTTCTTCCATAGTAAACGATTATTAGTCCACTAAACCAGCTAAACCCATAGCGTTTCATCTTTTGTTTCCATATTCTGCAATAGTCCTGCTCCAACCGGGGATTGTCCTTGGGTATACTTTCACAGTGCATACAGGGATAATCGTCGGTTGGTGTCCCATTCCATTTGAAATGTCTAAAGAGGCCTCTGCGAGTTGGCTTCGGCCCCTCGTACGCCTACCAAAGGACCGGGTCTCTAGGAAGAGGGACCCGAGAAAGTAAAAAAAAAAAAAAAGTAATTGTTGTTATTATGCTAAAATACCTTTCCTGTGGTGTTGGTTAAAGACTGACAGTAATATTATTCTAATCCTATTCCTTTTTCAAAACCGAGTCGTGGAAGGAGGTTCAGTTGAAAACCAGCATCATGCCTGATTGGATTGTTTTCAACATTTTTCGGGAACCTAATATAGTTGCTACTATGGTAGGTTCCAGATAAATGTGCAATAACGTTCACTGACCCATATGCATTTGTTGACTTTCTTAATACTGAAACAGAAATATTGTCTTGTATCGACTTCTATCGTGATCTTTTACGATCTCTAGTAATGAAAGACGTTCATAATTGATTGTTCGGGTATCTACGAAGGCATATTAGGGAAAGGTCAATGCCAGGTCAGTTTATCTTGCGGCTTCTATAACAGTTGTCAGGCATTTTAATGCACTGAAACTATTTAACGCAGCCGTGAGGCACACAACATTGATCTGCCTGCCTAGCCTTTTCCTAACTATATTGGAGTCGGCTTCCAGTCAACATTATTTTTCTAAATTAGTTAGTCTCGTTATTTCTATTCCTACATAATCAGCCTATAATGTTCCCACTGCTGGGACACATGCCTCCTCCTGGTGAGAGGGAGTGGGCCGTAATCCACCACGCGGGCCCAGTGCGGGTTGATTGATGTCATATGTCTTCGATTTTTTGGTTCTAGGACATGCCGGTTTCCTCACGATGTTTTCCTTCAACGTTCTGAGAGCAGCGGTGATGAAATAATTTACACAAAGTTAAGCGCCTGCCTGGGTTCGAACATACGACCTACAATTCTTAAGTCGCAGCCATTACCACCGGGGGCTGCGGAATCTGTTCGAAAGGGGTACCGTAGCCTTGGAACACAAAGGGCACCAGGAGGAACACGGAAAAAAAAAACAAAAGCCATTACCACCGGGCCACCACTGCTCTTTCGTATTCTCTTTTGTATGTATCCAAATATACACACTTGTATCATAAAAATAGACAGCCAAAAGGCTCCAGTTCATTTAACAAAACACACAACTAAAAGCCTGTGCACACGGCGTATTTTAATCGCACAAAACACTTTTAAAACGCGTTGGCGCATGTCATCTGCAAGTCATCGGCGCATTCATTTATAATTTGTAGTTTGTAATTTTATGACTTTATATTTATTATTGTAAGTTTTAAATCTATACTCTATAGTAATATATAAAGCTGAATAGTTTTTTTGTTTGTTTGCTTGCTTGAACGCGCTAATCTCAGGAACTGATGGTCCGATTTGAAAAATTTTTTCAGTGTTAGATAGCCTATTTATCGAGGAAGGCTAAGACTAATAGGAGCGGAGCATTGGCGCAGACGAAGTTGCGTGGGTCAACTAGTTTTTAATATTGTGACTTGGTGCCCTTATAAAGTATTTGATTGATTGATTAAAAAAACGCCATGTGCAAAGGCCCTAAGACTTTTATCGCAAAGAGCTAGCAAGTCGCAGGAATTTCCTATTTAGGACTTAGCAAACTTACACAGCGCAAAAAAAAACAAAGTGCTACCTTCCGTCCAGGATGAGAATACAATTACCGACTTTAAACTTTTAACGACTTCAAAGAATCAATACAAATTCTTATCAAACTGCAATTACGTACAGTAATATAAAAGTCGAGGGAAACTTCGACTTCTTTTACATTCATAAGCTTCCACTGAATAATCTCAGATTCAAATTAGCATACTTTTTTGAGATACTTCGCAAAGTGATGTTTGTTCTATCATCATTAAGCATAAATACTTATTTATCATCTTGAATCTTGAATTTTGTAACTAGATTTTTGAAGCTACCAAATATTAGTGAGCCATTTTTACGCCAAAGCTTATTTAAAATTCTAACAGTATATTTGTTAAAGGTTTTCTTGGGATATAATAGTCTGATAATGAGAAAGCTAACCATCTCGATAGGTCGATCTTCAAGGTTAAGCAACGCTTGCCAAGGTTGGTCTGTGGATGGGTTACCATCTTAACATACCGAGTTTCCTCCGTGCCTCGGAGAGCACGTTAAGCCGTTGGACCCGGCTGTCATTTGTAGATCTTTGGCAGTCGTTACGGATAGTCAGAAGCCAGTAAATCTGACTCCAGTCTTGCCATGAAATACCGTGTTACCCAGTTAATGGGTTGTGGAGGTATTCAGCTAAATTCGGCTTGACTGGAAGCCGACCCCAATATAGTTGGGAAAAGGCTAGGCAGATGATGTGAAAGCTAACCATCGCGAGTGTTAGCTACTATTTATCATGGAAAAAATAAATTGGATGGATCCTGTGAGTGAAGTCGCGGGTAAAACCCTAGTACAACAGAACATAATCAGCCTATATTGTTCCCACTGCTGGGACACAGGACTCCACTCTTTCGAGCGGGAGTGGGCTATAATCCACCACACGAGCCCAGTGCGACTTGGTAGTTGTCACATGTTCGAATTTGAGGCCAGTGGTGATGAAATAATTTACACAAAGTAAAGCACCTGTCTGGGTTCGAACCTACGACCTACAATTCGTAAGTCGCAGACATTGCCACCGGGCCAAGATTGCACACCACAGTGTAACATACACACATAAAAAAAAAATTGCGATCACTAGCAAAGCTGTTGTATTTTTTTTTAAATTTAACTTTATCACGAAAAAATCTTTATTGTTTTCTTTAAATAGAAAAACCCTCTTTAAAACTAAAAAGCTAAACTATTTTTTTAACAAAAACTTAGTAGGTAATTAATCAAAATGTAATTGTAACAGGAATTTGATAGAAAGAAAAAGACTGTTTAACCGTACTTAAACAACAATTTATTATTAAAATACTCTTCCAAACAAAAAAAGAATCATCCAATTCAGTTAACAATTGGCGAAAATATCGCTGAACAAACATTTTTTATGGGATCCCATCATCAAATCCTGACTTATACCTTCCATCATCAGCTCAGCAACATGAGATGATGATTACCAGGCACAAATATCTGATTTGCATTAGAAAGTTTATTAAAAACCAATGTTTGTGTCTATAAGATTTGAGAGTTTCCCTTGATTTTCATGGGATCCCATCATCCGATTCTAACTTGGTGACAATAGGATCACCTCAGGAGTAATAAAAAAATAATATTTAAAATCGGTCCAGATTTGGTGGAGAAATCAGTGAACATACATAAAAAAAATACATACAGCCGAACATAAAACCTCCTCCTTTTAAAAGAAGTCGGTTAATTAAAAGGTTCATATTCAACGCACATGCGGAGATCCTCCTGGGCATACTGAGGATCAAGTTATCCAGCATTTCTTGGGGTAACATGTCCCATTCTTGAATAGCTGCTTCCCTGAGCCTTGGCACGGTCTGGGGACGTGGCTGACGGTTCCAATAGCTCGCTTATGTTTTATTTTTTAATTTCAATCAGGGTCTTTTTAGTTACATACCATACAACAAAGATTTTTTCTTGATAATTTAAAAAAATATGTAAACAGCTTATACTACTGATCGAAAAATTTTTTTTTGGTGTGTGTACAATTATAACAAGCTTATTATGTTACTTGTGGTTGACGCAACGCGTTTTTTTTTCATTCTCCTATGTCCGCGACATTTTAGTTTGTGCTTAAAAAAATTGCAAATTAAAAAGTGTTTCCTGATAGCTACGTGGGAGTCAGCCAGCAATCTCACCTGAGATTTTAAATCAAACGCGGATCTATCAACAACAAAAAAATAAACCAAATTTATTTTGCTGTCGCTACTGAGTGCAATACGCGGCGTCAGCGTTGTCCAATGTGTATGCTGGCAGAAGTATTGTATTGTTTCATGCGCCCTACATACGGGCATCAAGTGCGGCGAACTAACTTTACAGTTTGCTCATAAAACTTTACTTTAAATTGTTAGGCAAATTTTTGACCGCTATCTGACCTGATGGTAATCGATGATGATGATTTCTGATGATGTGCTCGTGTGTTCTGATACCTAAAACTTATTTACTATTTAAGTCTTCTTCTTCGTGTGAGCAGTAAGGGTAACGACCCCACACACCCTTGGGTCAGAGTTTCTATACTCTAAATTCATAGGGTATTATTTCCCGTTGACCTAGAACTATGAAATTTGCAAGTAATACCGTCTTATACTATAAGTGTAGGGAAAAGTCTAAAAACTATACATTTGTTATTAAATCCATACAAAATATAGTCTTTATTTAAAGTAATAACATACGTACTTTGTACGAAACCCTCGGTGAGCAAGTCCTACTCGCACTTGGGCAGTTTTTTATATTCATAAATCACTTACGTTAACGGTACTGTAACGTTACTATTCGTCAAAATAATCGTGGTAGGCCCTAGTCGGATCGGTACTATTTCACTTTGTTCATTTTTTGGGCTTTGTTACATACATCATCATCTGCATAGCCTTTTTCCCAACTATATTGGGGTCGGCTTCCAGTCAAACCGGATTCAGCTGAATACCAGTGTTTTACGTGGAGCGGCTGCCTACCAGACCTCCACAACCCATTAACTGGGTAACACGATACTTCTTGGCAAGACTGGAGTCAGATTTACTGGCTTCTAACAACCCGTAACGACTGTCAAAGATCTACAAATGACAGCCGGGACCAACGGCTTAACGTGCTTTCCGAGGCACGGAGGAAACTCGTTATGTTAAGATGGTCACCCATCCACAGAACAACCTTGGCAAGCGTTGCTTAACCTTAAAGATCGACCCGTGCGGCTGTTATTATTTAGCCACGAGCTCCTCTATTGGCCACTATACAAAGCTGTAATTTTGAAGCATTTCTAGTGCACATTTGAAAGCACTGATTCTTTAAAAAAGTACTTGGAACATAGCATTTTTAATGAAAATCTTGTCGCTAAAAGTTCTCTTAGTGATTTCACGATTACACTCTTGGGAATAGCTCTTTCCAGGATTTTAAGAATACAGCTAAATGGATTAAAAAAAATACGGATCCACCTTGGGACTTACTTTAAAATAATAGAAACAGTGAAAAAACAATGGTATAAACGTTAGATTTCTGAGTTTCGGAGATGCTAAAATGATTCTGCGGAATTGTTTCAGTAAGTAAGTTTATCAATAAAGGGACATAAGTAGGGTTATTTTAAGGGTATTTAGTGGCCAGTAACTGACGGAGATGAAGATCGTAGCTAAATAATAACAGCCACACAGGTCGATCTTTAAGGTTAAGCAACGCTTGCCAAGGTTGGTCTGTGGATGGGTGACCATCTTAACATAACGAGTTTCCTCCGTGCCTCGGAAAGCACGTTAAGCCGTTGGTCCCGGCTGTCATTTGTAGATCTTTGGCAGTCGTTACGGGTTGTCAGAAGCCAGTAAATCTGACTCCAGTCTTGCCAAGAAGTACCGTGTTACCCAGTTAATGGGTTGCGGAGGTCTGGTAGGCAGCCGCTCCACGTAAAACACTGGTATTCAGCTGAATCTGGTTTGACTGGAAGCCGACCCCAATACAGTTGGGAAAAGGCTAGGCAGATGATGATGAACTGACGGAGATGAAGATGCTGAGGTGGATGAGCGGCGTAACGCGATTTGATCGCATACGCAACTCGTTCATCCGAGGTAGTCTTGGTGTCCGTGACGTGGGGGAAAAACTGCAAGAGTGTCGTCTGCGATGGTATGGCCACATCATGCGCCGCCCTATGGAGTACGTTGATAGGAGATGCATGAATATAGCTGTCCATGGGGCTAGGTCCCGTGGTCGCCCTCGCAAGCGCTGGCTGGACGGCATCAAGTCCGACATGAGAGCCAATGGACTCACTGAAAGGGATGTCGAAGATCAGGCAAAGTGGAGGAAGCTCAATCGGAAGGCGGACCCTGGCAATAGCCGGGATTAACGCCAGGTAGAAGAAGAAGAAAAAGAAGAGTGGCCAGTAACTGAATTTTGTAGTTAGGAATGATAAGCGATGGACGGCGACCATTGGGTGGCTCGCCGTCTGATCAGAACCAGGCCCAGGTCGGCGGCGTGCTGCGATCCCAACGCGCCTCAAGGACATGTCAGCACGGAAGACCACCACTCACTAGGGCCAGTGCCTGCTGGGGCTGCGGACTTCGTTCGAAAGAGGCACCGTACCCTGGAACGCAAAGGGCACTAGGAGAAACACGGATGGGTTTTAGTCAGTAAGAGTCTGACACTCCCTCCTGCTGTACCCAGAGCGGGAGGAGTCATTTGATGATTTCCCATCCTAAAAAAAAAAAAGGAATGATAAGCGATGTCTTCATGATAAAGGATACTGGTACTGAGTACCAGTTGGGTACTTGGAGTTGGTAAATAGCAATAAGTGAGAAAGGGGATAGAACCTTTGTGGCATAGACGCCCCGCCGCCATTTTGATTTTTATCAAAGTTGCGACACACGATCTAACATGCATAAATGGTTAGAGGACACTTCAACAAAAAAAAATTAGGAACATGGTGCCCTAAAGTGTCATGTTGCCGAGGAGTCACTATGTGAGAACAATGAAAATCACATAAACAAACATCAAAATGGCGGCTGGAGGCTATGCCAGCTGCCAAAGAAAAATATTGGAATCTCTTTAGCCAGGCAGAACGGAATTCCTAATCCAACCTGATATTAAAGATGCAATAGTAAGTTTGTTTGTAACCCTTACAGGTCGCTGAACCGGTTTTGATGAAGGTAGAGCCGGTTATATGCTATTTTTTGCTAAAATATATAACAACGCGAGAACCCCCGCGGGCACAAGCAAGTGTCCTATAATATAGCAGATGATCGATCTCTATGTACGAGACCACCCACAGTAGCAACTTTAAAGACAAATCCAATGTAAAATTAATTGTGTCCAAGTTTAAACAACTCAAGAAAACCCCTTCTGACAAAATGAAGTCCAAGAGTTTGCTTAGCAAAAATAATTTTAATTTCCAAGTGAACTTTTAACTGGGAATTTCCCAATGGAATTAGCCTCTTTGCTGGTTATTCTTGGAAGCGGTGTGTGACTCATAAACCTGGCTAGAGTGGCTCGTTATTATGCTCCCGTGCCCACAAAATCTGATGTAATGAATTCAGCGAAACGTTATACTGGTTTTAAAGGTTTCTAAGCAGGAAATTGTCCAATGACGAATACTAGCTTTTTAACGTAAAAAGTGGGAAAAATTGGGTTGCTTCTTTTTAAATGTAAAAAAAAAAAAATACAAATCTTTTTTAGTTAAAAGTACGTTAGGAGTTTTGTTTTCTTTTGACACTATCAAAATAAATAAAACCTAAAGGTGTCCTCATACAATAAACATACGGAACCCTTCGTGTGCGAGTCCGCCATGCACTTAGCCAGTTTGTTCAGTAAACGAGAGCTTCCATCCATTCTTTTACACCTTAGTTATGTGGAAAGAAAGAGAAAGATAGATATTGTTATAAAACAAACACAACCTTGTACCTAACACGTTTACGGGGAAAAATGCAAATATAATACAGTGCGCGTTCACTCATAATCCACTTTAGATAATTCCAACAAAAAATATGAGAAAACATACATAAGCACACGTACGAAAATGATTTCCTGTGTTCAAAAACAAAAGTAGATTGAGTTACCTGAGTATCCATTATTTTGTGTGTAAACTTATTAGGCAAATGGGCGAGACGCCTCTGTGAAGGGATTCAAATAAAATGTATTATTTTAAATACTTGATGGGTTGCGGGTTGTCGGGCTTTTTAGGCAAAAAGATATTAATAATTTTATTCAGGATGACGCAAACGAGGGACGTATTGGAAGAGGGTAGTCGGTACGCGATTATAGTTCAGAAGTGGGACAGCTATTTGCATGGAGCGACTGCTTGTGACGTCACAAAAGCCACTGTTTTGTAAATGTGAAAGCCTTCGTTTTTCGTTTTTCTTAGAGTTTTTTAAAGCTTCTGGAGAGCTAGTGGAAGGTCAAAAATTAAACCACGCATGAAGTAAGTTGCACTATATACGTTTTACTTTTTGACAAAAAATAACGCAACACAAGAATTAAAGAGGGTCCCGTACAACAAACGTGTTTTTTTCAATTTATGGTCCGGAACCCTTGGTGTGAGAGTCCGACTCGCACTTGGCTGTTTTTTTATACTTTGTAAAAGAAACATTATGCCATTAAAATTTAGCAAATCTTTAAAAAACACGTCTCTTGTACCCCTAATAAATAAAAATGTATTTTATTTCATAATCCTTTTTCAACAATACAATCTCTGTGAGCATTTCATATGTCTACCTGTTGCTATTATTTAAGATCAAGCAAAAAATACAAAAAGGTCCACCTTTCCTTTCATTTTTAGGATTCCGTACCAACAAAACCCTAAACCCTAAGCCTCCGCTGTCCGTCGGCCCGTCTGTCTGTCAGCAAGCTCTATCTCAAGAACTGTAATAGGAAAATAATTGAAATGTTCACAGATTGGGTATTTCTATTGCCGCTATTATAACATCATCTGCCTAGCCTTTTCCCAACTATATTGGGGTCGGCTCCCAGTCAAACCGGAATCAGCTGAATACCAGTATTTTACGTGAAGTGGCTGCCTCACACCTCCACAGCCCATTAACTGGGTAACACGGTAGTTTTTGGCAAAACTGGTGTCAGATTTTACTGACTTCTGACAGTCCGTTACGACTGCCAAAGATCTATAAATGAAAACCGGGACCAACGGCTTAACGTGCTTTCCAAGGAATGGAGGAAACTCGGTATGTTAAGATGGTCACTCCACACATCTACAGACCAACCTTGGCAAGCGTTGCTTAACCTTAAAGATCGATTCGAGCGGCTAGTAATCTTTAGCCGCGAGCTCCACCTTTTTATTAATTGTTGTTATATTGTCGCTATAACAACACATAATAAAAAATAAGGCTTATGGTACGGAGCCCTTCATGTGCGAGTCCGTCTGTCTGTCAGCGGGCTGTATCTCAAGAACCGTAATAGGTAGGGAGTTCAAATTTTAACCGTTGTTTAACTACCGGTCCAAAAACCCGCCCTTGTTACATCAACTGCATCTTAACCTCACATATCATAATAATTACCCGTACGTCTGCCTAGCCTTTTCCCAACTATATTGGGGTTAGCTTTCAGTCAAACCGGATTTAGCTGAATACCAGTATTTTACGCGGAGCGGCTGCCTACCAGACCTCCACAACCCATTAACTGGGTAACACGATACTTCATGGCAAGACTGGAGTCAGATTAACTGGCTTCTGAGTATCCGTATCGACTGCCAAAGATCTACAAATGACAGCCGGGACCAACGGCTTAACGTGCTTTCCGAGGCACGGAGGAAACTCGGTGTGTTAAGATGATCACCCATCCACAGACTAACCTTGGCAAGCATTGCTTAACCTTGAAGATCGACCCGTGCGGCTGTTATTATCTAGCCACGAGCTCCTTAGAAAAATAATAACCCGTACGTTGTTTAAGAGGGGCAATAAGACACGTATCTTATTGCCCCTCTTAAAGAAACATCATAACAAATCCACTACTAATCCTTGCTCTACAGTTCATAACATCACAATATCTCCTATCAGGACACAAGTACAGCAATTTTAAGTTAAAACAACTGCCATAGTAAATAACTTTCAATAGCAGAACAATATGGAGTACTTCAGATCGAACGGTTATTGCAATTTATGAGAATGTGTCGTATTGAGAAATAAAGTTAAGGAAGGAGTTAAGCAAAGAGTTTTCTAGTAGTTTAGTAACAAATTGACTTTGTATTAGCTTATGTTTAGAGGACATAAGACCTTTTGTTTGTGAACTATAGTTTAAAGTTATTTTTAGCATTATTTTGTTTCCGATGCGATGGTCTAGAATTTGGGTCTACAAGTTTGGCGCCACGAGTATCATTGATCAGCCCTTGTAACGCGATTTGCGCATAGTGCGTTCCGCGACACAGACTTTTGTCTGCGCAGATTTGAACTCTGATGAAAAAATGTCTGCACAGACTTACGAAAAATGTCTGCACAGACTTACAAAAAATGTCTGCACAGACTCACAAAAAATGTCTGCACAGACTTACAAAAAATGTGTTCACAGAGTTACAATAAAGTCTGCGACATAAGTCAGTGTCGTATAGACGCACGTTTAATGTGGTTGAGTTAGTTTTATAATAATACCTGCCTGTCTCTTTTTTTCACGCAACTAAATCGTCATCTGCCTAGCCTTTTCCCAACTATATTGGGGTCGGTTTCAAATGAAACCGGTTTTTGCTGAATACCAGTATTTTACGTGGAGCGGCTGCCTACTAGACCTCCATAACCCATTAAAAGGGTACACGGTACTTCTTGGCAAGACTGGAATCAGATTTTCTTCTTTCAAATTTCTCTGTCTTGGTCGGACTCTAGCCAAGATTTCACTTTAAAGATTTTGGAACTAAAAAATTGTATGACGTACCAGACCACGCTCTTAAATAATATTTATATTTTTATTTGAGACTAGCTGACCCGGCAAACGTTGTTTTGCCATATAAATAAACACAAAATTTCATAAAAATCGGTTCATGGCATTTCGGAGGAGGTCGGTAACAAACACTGTGGTCCGAGATTTTTAAACATTAGAAGATTAGAAAGAGATATATAGCTCTTGTACGCGACTTCGTTTGCGTGTACGTCGTATAGTAAAACTATGTCGCTAGGTAAGATCGCTAAGATAAGATATCATCATATCATCCGAAAGACCTCCACAGCTGGACATAGGCCTCCCCCAAGCGTTGCCACAACGACCGGTTCTGTGCGTCTCGCATCCATCGTCTATCCCGCGTCCTTCACCAGGTCATCGGTCTATCTTGTGGAAGGCCTTCCAACGTTGCGTCTTCCGGTACGCGGTCGCCACTCTAGAACTTTTCGGCCCCATCAACCATCTGTTCTGCGAGCAATGTGCCCTGCACATTGCCACTTTAGTTTGGCTATACTTCAGGCTATGTAAGTAATCTTTGTCCTCTACGAATGTCATCATTCCTGATTCGATCACGCAAGGAAACTTCAAGCATTACCCTCTCTATTGTCCTTTGAGTGAATTTAAGCCTTCTGATGAGGCCAATTGTGAGCGACCAGAAACCATTGTGACATAAGATATAAGAACAGTCAACTTCTAGCATTTCTTGACCTCCTTAGAATGCAAGGCATTGGCTGTATCACCTCTTCTATTCAAAACGCCGACCACCTTAGTAACTTTTCGTAATGAGAAATGTTTTAATGTAAGCGCTTTTCTATACACGATGTTGAAGAAAGTTGCTAGGGTTGTTACACCACAATAGAGCTACATAAAGTTAAAATGGGAAACTCTATCCAGACGAAAAAACTACCCCCGCGCATCGGAGAGAATACAGTTGAGATTCCGTTATCCGCACTTAGACTCCCATGAACGTCGTTGTGCTTAGGAGTCTTGGCTAGGTTAGCCAGCAAAACTACGCACATAGGTTTTGCAGAGCGTCCTCATCGTTCCGAAGATTTTTGCACGTCGGGTAGCAAAAGCCTAATTTTCAGAATGAAGTCGGCGACTGATTTCCCTGTATCGAAGTAACCTCTGTACATTGAGCTGCCTTTGGCGACTATCATCATCATCATTTCAGCCAATTACCGTCCACTGCTGAATGTAAGCCTCCCAAAAAGTGCCAAGCATCCCGGTCTTGTGCAGTCCACGTCCATCCGCTGCCAACCACCTATTTTAAATCGTCGTAATTATACCTATTATTATTCGGAGGGTGTCAGAAGTCGCTTAGTTTTGACTGTTTGTAATTTGTAGCCCGTGACCATTTGTTGTCTTGAAGTTCAGTTGATCTCTGGCAAATTTATGTACGAATCAGTGAGAAAGGTAAGAGGAGAATTGGGTACAGGTCCAGCAGTACTATCTCGGAAACTCTTCGCGAGTTCGACTCTGGCGTCATTGCCTGAGGATCTACAGTTTCTCATGATCCACTGGAGGGTGAAACCCGCAACGGATAATTTTTGGCCGTGAGCTGTTGTTTCACTGGGAATTGAACAGTTTTTAGCCATGCCGGAGCAATCAGCCGAAATCTTATTTCAACTACTATGACAGTTTGTTGGATACGTGTGAATTTCAACCAAGTGTCTTTGCAAAGTTTTTTAGAAATTTAATATTTAAATAGAAATCATAAAATTTAATCGGATGGTATCTGTAATTTTCTTGCTTTGCGTTTTCATGGAAATATATTTTTCTTATTTTTCCCAAAAACATTTGTCAATATTATCGTGTTGATCTGCTTGGTCGGTGGGCTCCCCGTTCACAGAAGTAATTAATTAATGCTGAAGCTACGGGACAAAATAGGCTATCATTGAAAATAAACTAACCATCTCTTGAGTTTGGTGTATACCATCGGCAATTTTAACAATATTCGTAAAATAATGCGTATTTGAATGGCCTTCTTATATCATGTTCGCTTTTTTCTTCTTCTTCGTCGTTCCTTCAATGCTGAGGATCGCGACCACATTCGACGCGTATCCATGCGATATTCTGCTGCGTGGATCGCTCTGTGCATGCTGCCTCTAACAGCCTTCTTTATGGCGTCGGGCCATAAAAAAGCCCATATGTTTGCAAATTTAAACTTTAAGGTGTTGATATTATATTGCGCCTATACTTCAAACTACATAGTTAAGAAATTGCTTGATAAATGAAGTTGATTCTCAATTTATTTCAAAACGATTTTATGTTTTTAGAACACAGTTAGACATCCGATTAACCGATCTAATTCAACTCTTTTCGCGACTCCTCTATCATGGGACTTCGCCAGCTGCTCGCGGGTAGTATGACGTGATCCCTGGCCCGTAAAGATTCATTTTTCAGCAACGCATGTTAAGCTTAGCAAAAGTAAGCGCACGCCTGTTGACGATTCAAAAAATTAGATCAAATGCATAACGCCATCTATGGAATCTGAAGTTGAACTGTCTTAATATTATTTCGGAGTTTGTTTTATTTTTATTAATAGGAATTCATTCAAAACGATATTTTCAAACTATTAAAAGAATCCTTTCTTTTTCAGACGTTTTAAAAGTACCACTAATGACTGTTTGGATGTAATTCTAATGCTGTCTTGAGGTCAATAGATGGCATTATGGGTATCTGCATTACGTAATGTTGATTTTATGAACATTGCCACATTAAAATAGCCAATCTTATTAATGTCATGGTTGTCATGGTTTTTCGCTGCTCAGCTCCTTGAAAGTATAGCGTAATGATAAACATTGCTAAGGTTAGACGCATAAGTATCTGCAAAGTTGTATTAAGGTGTGGTTTTTATATCAATTCCCCACTAAACTATTTGGCAAAATGTGAAATTAAATGTTATTTTAAGTGCAAAAAAAACCATTTTACTATTTTTTGACAATACTTTGGTGTAAAAATAAAGTTCAAAAGACAAAATAAATACAAAAATAATAGCTGTTGCTGGCCGGGGATCGAACCTTGTGCCTGTCGTTAAAACGGACATTTTTGAATATTGCTCATCCTCCAAAGCACATAGCGTGATAATATATAGTCTAAAACGTTCTCCTGACCAGAACGCACACAACAAAAAAAGAATTATCGAAATCGGTCTAGCCGTTCAAGCGTGATGCGATGACCAAGGGAAATAGGGATTCATTTTTATATATATAGATAGATAGATGATATCTATATTTGAGTACTGGTATAATCCTGTATTGCTCAATCAATTTATGCGAGATCAGAAATTACCTTTCTATTTTCGCTGATTCGCTTTAATATGTCTCTGACAGTTTTCAATTCTCTATACAATATTTTGACAGCAGCTTCGGCAGAGGGCCTTTTTTTTTAAGGATGGGAAATCATCAAATGACTCCTCCCGCTCTGGGTGAAGCAAGAGGGAGTGTCAGACTCTTACTGACTAAAATCCATCCGTGTTCCCCTTGGTGCCCTTTGCGTTCCAAAACGCGAAACGCGAAATTTCAGCTGTAAAGAATACCAGCGTCAGGTATATTTGCCTGGCACATGCTGAGTTGGACTCCCATTTGGTGCAGCTAAGAAACACACACAACGCACATTGGAGTATCAATGTATTTTTTTTTATGTAGGTAGGTAATCTGGTAAATTTCTTGCTACAGTCATTGCCATATTCTGCCTATTTCTTTTTTCTTAAGTTTTCATTTAATATATTTGTATTTTCTAGAGTTATGTGCTTTTGTGTGTTGTGTTTCTTTTCTTGTTCCTAATAAATGTTTCATCTATCTTATCTTATCTTTATCTGTAGTAAAATTTTACGTTACGTTTCCAGATGTCAAAAATATTGGTACTAAGCCCTCAGGCAGTATGGCTGCCGACGGATATAGACGTGTAGCATTGCCAGTATTTTCGGCTGATTAAAACTGACACCCGTTAATTGATGATTTTATTCGTTTGTTCTTACTATTATTGTAATCTAACTGACCCGCGCAACTTAGTTTGGTGTTTTCGAAGATAAGGTCTCCCCCTCCCCCTTATCTTCGAAACTACCAAAATTTTATCATCATATTTTTTTTTTCATTGTAAAGGATGTGACGCAAAACACATGCGCGGGTCAGCTAATTTAGTTTTTGAAAAAGTGCAGATAATTGATAAACCTAAAGATTTGAGGAAAATCGATGATTTATGAGGTAACATGTTAAAAATACATTTTTCGTTCTAAACCCTGCACGCGAGTTAGACTCGCACTTGGCTGGTTTCTATGGTATGCATCATGCTTGGCGCAAATAAGCTCTCTTTCTTTTCTCAGAAAAAGACCATTTCCTTGCTATTCTTGCTTGTCTTTCCTCCTTATTAAGAACTTAGTGCTTTATTTTGTGTCAAGTTATAATGAACAGTTGGTTTACTATACTATACTATAACTATAACTTCTATAAGTCGTGGGTTGTAAGTAGTGACTTAGAATATTAGTATTTGAAACTAAGTAAGGGTACTATTCCACCAGAGTCATGCGAAGTAGGTAGGCGGTGCTAGAATATGTAGCGGCGAGGTTCACATGTGCGATTGGCTCCACCAAAGCTGTGCGAGGTAGTCAGGCGATGCGGCGATGTGAAGCGAAGCTGTGAATTGGGAAATGGTGTGTAGCTGAGTGGTGTGAAAGTTCTTTAAATTCAGAGTTGGTAAGTTGCCGTCACAAAGTTAAATAAAAAATATTTCATACATGCAAGTGGGCCGTAATGCAGTATTTTCTGGTGTGATGGTGTGGTGTGGTGAGCGCCCGCCACACATTCCTCGCTCGCATCCGTCGCACACAACTCTTGCTAATGTAAAGATACCGATCTCTTCTACTCTATATTTTCTACCATAAACTCTAGACAAAATTCCAATCTACCAGCAATGGCGATTGTCAAAATGAAAAATATTAAGCATTTATATCGCGTAACATTTCGACAGCTTTTGTCAATTCAATACATTTTTGAAGTTTTGACAAGTGCCTTCTCTACAGAATGATAGCTAGAGCCTTAGGACTGCCCATAACTAGGCTAGGAAAATGAAGTGATCCTATTGGTGGATTTTATCCTCGTGCTCCATCTATCTACATCGCACATCTTTGGTGGAAAAGCACACTAATAGTGGCTAAATATACGTAGGATGCCGTTCGTAATATGCTATTGTCTAGATATAGGTGAAGGGCTTATGATATAACAACTTCAACACTGTATTCCCCGAGGGTTAGGCAAATGTGTAAAGTACACCTACATTGACCTACAACTATGTACATTTTAATAGTTATGGTAGGTCCTAAGTAGTAATAGGAAGTGAGCCTTTTTTACATGATGGTAAATCATCAGATAACCTTCCGCTCTGGACGGCGCGGAAGGGAGTGTCAGACCCTTCCTGACTAATTTCTATACGTGTTCCTCCCAGTGCTCTTTGCGTTCCAGGGCTACGGTGACTCTTTCGAACAAGTTCCGCAACCCTGGCAGGCATTGACCAGAGATTACCCCTTACAACCTCACAAACTCACAAACTTTACCCCTTTATAATATTAGTGTGGAGAAAGACCGGACGGCATGTCTTTGTTTCCTTGGAAGATGGGTAGGCCTTTAGTGTGGGACGCAGCCTGTGTAACGCAAACTCTTGCGCCATCCCATCTTCCTAGTTTACGTGTTGTGCTGGCGCTGCCGCTGCGGCTGCGGAAAATCTCAAGCGGCGGAAATAGTAACCTTATTGGTAATTATATTTTCGGGCCGTGGGGCCCTTGTGCTCACAGCCTTTTCAAAGAAATTTTAAAACGGCTGGTTGACACTTCCCGTGACCCAAGAGCTGGCTTTTACTTTGGGCAGAGATTAAGCATTCAACGTGGCAATGCCGCCAGTCTCTTGGGCACATTACCAGCTGACAGCGTTGAGGATGAATTGTTTGATGCTATATTTTAGTTTGTTTTTAGTTTATTGTTAATTTTAGTTATTATATAGAAAATAGTTATGACAAATATAACGTTTTAGTGTAGATTGATGGGGTAACATTTTGAGGAGCTGGTGGCTAAATAATAACAGCCGCACGGGTCGAACTTCAAGGTTAAGCAACGCTTGCCAAGGTTGGTCTGTGGATGGGTGACCATCTTAACATAGCGAGTTTCCTCCGTGCCTCGGAAAGCACGTTAAGCCGTTGGTCCCGGCTGTCATTTGTAGATCTTTGGCAGTCGTTACGGATAGTCAGCAGCCAGTAAATCTGACTCCAGTCTTGCCATGAAGTTCCGTGTTACCCAGTTACTGGGTTGTGGAGGTCTGGTAGGCAGCCGCTCCACGTAAAATACTGGTATTCAGCTAAATCCGGTTTGACTGGAAGACGACCCCAATATAGTTGGGAAAAGGCTAGGCAGATGATGATGATGGGGTAACATTTTGCTTTTTCAAGAAACCTATGATTTTGTTAGAAAACAAAAGTTTTCGGAAGCCAGACCAATGCTCACTGCGCAATCCGAGAAGTAAATAATTAATATTTTCTACGTTGAATGACTATGAACCGATACTTATGAAGTTCGAATTTCACAATACTTTCGAAGTTGTGATGTAGGTGGAAATATCCTTGGAATTTGTAATTTGATCGGAAACACGTGCAATAACTGAATCTGTTTCATATTTGCTTAATGTATTTTATTATGCAAAAACCGGCCAAGTGCGAGTCGGACTCGCCGACGTAGGGTTCTGTACTATAAACCTTAATTTTTATTATTTGTAGTTTATTATTTGTTGTATAGCGGCAATCTGTGAAAATTACAGCTCTCTACCTATTACGGTTCTTGAGATATAGCCCGCTGACAGACAGACGGACGGACGGACGGGCGGATGGACGGATGTACGGGTGGACGGATGGACGGATGGACGGACAGCGAAGGCTTAGCAATAGGGTTCCGTTGGTTACCCTTCGAGTACGGAACCCTTAAAATGACGCTTGGCCGTCAAATAGGGATGTTTCCTGGTTACAAAATATCATGAAAATATTGGAATTAAATTTTTTCTTAATCAAAAAAAAATGCTAGCGAGCACGACAGTATTTTTAATTTGGGTGACCCCATTGCCACTTCCACAGCATCGTTGGTGGCAGCACATAGCTCTTTGATTGCATATTTTGGGCACTAACTTCTGCAAAAGGCGATATCATCTTTCACACAACCCATCAATCGTTTCTTTAGGCTTCCCTTACAGTAACATTTATATAATATAAAACCTGGCGATTTTATTAAAAAAAGCCTTTGCAAACACTGATGATCTCAAGTGCCAAGATAAGGTTGCCTACAGGTCAGCATTAAGGCTGGGTTGCGTAGGACGCCAACCTACGCACTGCAATGCTATTGGTTCATATACCGTATGACGTCCAAGCTGGGCGGGCTCGCAAAAATTGGAAAACGGCTTGATCCTGCCTACGCAATTATTTTTGATAGAAAAACTTTTTGCTGATGCGTGAAATATTTAAAAAAATTAGTTATAAAAGATACTTTAAAAGATTTTTGGGTGCATGCATAATTTATTAGTAAGTCTTTAATTTAGTGCATGGTTTGACACAATGAATAGAATGATTGATAATTTAAGAGATTTAGCTTTTTTAATTTAATCTCTGCTGAAAAAATGCTGTCTTTTTTGTTGGTAAAATCCCTTGTAACTAGTGTCACAACAAGGATGAAAACAAACAATGATGTAGGTGTCTGTTGCACAGAGGACGATAAAACAAAGAATGAGGTGTTATGCCGACCATCCTCTCTACAATGTGCCTCAGAATAGGGGAATAAGGACACTTCTCATTTGATTTTAGAATGCTATTGCGAATAATATGCGTCAGTGATGCGGCTTTTTATTGAAAAATCTTCAAAAACAACAACGGAAAACATGCCTAGAGAACTAGCAGAATTAGGTACTACTTTGAATGACAATGCTGATTTACCAATGAAAGAGAATGGCTCAAGTTTGAAACCCAAACGGCTCAAACATATAACTCCCAATAAGTTTGTTGTACGAGTATTTATTATGATCCGCAAGAGTTTTGAGCTCTTTTCCTATTGACAGCGATGTGGACGATTTAGTTTATGCCCAACGAATTATTTCCTTGTCGCCTTTTTAAACGCCCGTGAACATAAGTTATTGAGTAGAAATTGTAATCAATCAGTGTGTTATTTATTAGTCATCTGTCTAGCCTTTTCCCAACTATATTGGGATCGGCTTCCAGTTAAAATGCGTTCAGCTGAATACCAGTGTTTTACGTGGAGCGGCTGCCTACCAGACCTCCACAACCCATTAACTGGGTAACACGATACTTCTTGGCACGACTGGAGTCAGATTTACTGGCTTCTGACAATCCGTAACGACTGCCAAAGATCTACAAATGACAGCTAGGACCAACGGCTTAACGTGCTTTCCGAGGCACGGAGGAAACTCGGTACATTAAGATGGTCACCCATCCATAGACCAACCTTGGCAAGCGTTGCTTAACCTTAAAGATTGACCCGTGCGGCTGTTATTATTTAGCCACGAGCTCCGTGTGTTATTTATTAGTACGTCTCAGTTAAATTACGAAATTGTCGGTAATCTTGACACGTCTGCGATATTGGAACTTATTTGCCGTTGCATACAATTCAATTTATGCTTATTCTAGACATTTGTCGTTTCACTCCAATTAGACGTCAAAATGTATTTCAAACACACACACTTTTACAGTACTTTTCTTAAATTACATGAATTCTAGAGTGAATGAAGAATGAAGTTCTGGAATGGCGACCGTGTACCGGAAGACGCAACGTTGGAAGGCCTCCCACAAGGTGGACCGATGACCTGGGTCGTTGTGGCGACGCTTGGGGGGAGGCCTATGTCAAGCAGTGGACGTCTTTCGGCTGATATGATGATAATGAGGGTGACATGAATTCATTAAGTTTTAGTAAAGTACTGTTCTTCCGTCATGTGTCTTATTGCCCCTATGTAACTATAAAATATCACTATTTTCTGTTTCAATCTCCTACAGAGAAATAGCTTGCAGTTCTTTTGCAAATAAATGAGAAAATAATAGATACTCCAAATGAGTCTCAATTTGAAAAAAAGTCTTCTCAAGCTTTATCAATCTAAAATCATTTAATTAACAATGAGTACTTTCCTAAGAGCTCCTACAAAATACAGCTGTGTCAGTGCACGTTCATGACGTCATCGAGCGTGACGTCACGGCCCCCAACCCACGCGTCGCCCTCTATTGGCTGATGTTATCTGCCTTATTCCGAGACTTTGAACGGAGAATACAGTGGTGTGTACAAGAATTTTTGATGGGGTTCCGTAGATTTTTTTAATTAAAAATAATAGCACAGAAAAATGGGGGTTTGATAGAGGCACCTATGGTATATGGTAGGCCCCAGATAAATGTGCAATGACAGTCATTGATCCACATTAATTTATTGACTTTCGTAACATCAAAAACAGAAATAAAGGCATTACGTCGTCCTTAAACGACTTCTACCGAGATCCAACAAAATGAAAAACGTTAATAATTTATTGTTCGGGTATCTACGAAGAGATATTAGGAAAAGGTTTATCTGGCGCCTAACATAGTATACCAGCGGACTAATGCATCTAAATGTGTCAAAAACTGTGAATTTTATTTGAGTTATTTAGTGCATTACAAAATTCAGAAATCTTGAGAGAGCTTGAGGAGGCTACAGTATAACAGCCGCAGGCAAGGAGGAATCTCGGCATGTTAAGATGGTCACCCATCCACAAACTGACCTTGGCAAGCATTGCTTAACCTAGACGATCGACCCGTGCGGTTGTGATTATTTCTATGGCGAAGGCAATCTATGAAGGATTTCCTCATGCAGTATAAGGTCGAAGGTGCAATGGGGATGATTACCAGTGATCTTCTGATCATACTTATATTTTTTCCATTTGTAGTCTGCTGACCCTTATTTTACCTTATCAATCATAAAACCGAAAAGTTTCAACTCCATTTCAACACAATGGCTATTTTTCTTATAACCAAGAAAGGTCGAGCCAGTAAGGTTAAGTATGGTATCAGGTTTTATATAAAAAAATAAATTGATAAAATGAACATATATTTTAAACTGGTTTAGAAGAAACCTGCTTAGCTTAAAATTTAGAATAAAAATTACACTGAGAAATTATTTGAAAAAATCAAGGGTCTACAATCATTTGCTACGGGCTACGAACATGCTACGCCGTAGCACCCTTTACAATTTAAATTTGTTTGTTTTGACAATACAATAAGTGTGAATGGTGATACAAGGGGAGGGGAAAACCAAATAAACGATTGATGGACTGAGAGAAAGATATATTATGGTTATATAGATGAAGGCTTCTGAAATGAACACATAATAGAATACAGTATGTAAGAAAATATGTTACGTGGAAGCCTAATAAATTGAGATATAGGGAAAAGAATGATATTTTTAAAACTACAGGATCTTCGATCGAATGTTGTCAAAAGAGCCGGGAACAATGGCTTAACGTGATTTTTCAGACACGGAGGAGTTTCAGCATGAACTCCGCTGCGTGGCGTGTCGCGGGTTTGATTCCCGCACGGAATAAATATTTGTATGGCCTACAGATAGTTTTTCCGGGTCCGGGTCGGGTTTGTGTGTGTGAAAATATGGTCTGGCCGTTTGTGTGTGTGAAAATATTGTATGTGAGAAATATATAGTATGGGGAAACTTTAAAAAGAAAAGAAAGAAAAAACTGGACGGTCACCGGACTGACCTCAAAAAGATCGACCGTTACATCGAAGTTATTATTTAACTACGAATTGCTCACTACTGAAAAAAACGCAGCTGATTAAATATGGTTTTCTACCACGCTCACGGGTCCCCAAAATACCGATTTAAGTATTTATTCAAAGAAACGCTGATATCATTTGCTATAGTGTTGATTCGATGGCCTCTATGGAAATGTCATGTCGATCTAAAGTGTTCCGACAATATTTGCTTATAAAAGTACTATCTCCACAAATCTGACACAGTTTGATTCATTTCAGATATTCATGAATGAAATTAAAAGATAGTGAGATAATCGTCAATTTATGGATCGGGGGATTATGGTTTTTTGAATTTGATTGTGTTATAAACCAATTTAGGTTGATTCTGCTGACGTATTTCAAGCAAGTAGGTCTGCTCAGCGACCTAATGCTGTTTTTTTTTAACAGGTGTATGTTCTAAAGTGATTTCTTTTTGTATTTTGAAGAGGCCTTTAAAACGTTGTTTTTTTACTTTAATTTATAATTTGCAAGAAACACCTGGATGAGAAACACGGAACTAAGCATCATCAGACATGGGCCTTTACCGAGCGTATGTCGCCACAACAACCTGTTCTGGGCGTCTCCCATCCATCGGCTTACCGCGACCCTCACCAGGTCACCGGTCTACCTTGTGAGAGGCTTTCCAACGAACTAAGCATACTTTTATTAGTAGAAAAATAAATATTTTACTTGTTTCACTTGACGGTGACAATGCATATAAGGGCTACACCCATCTTGGAGCGATTCCAGTCTAAAAACGATGATGGTAAAAAAAGGCCCAAGACCAAGTCTGGGTCAAACTAGAAAAGTTTTCCGTACCATAAAGCGGACAAATAACGTTTCATTAATTTAATTTGCCCTTAAGTTTTGAGTTTACTTTAATTTTTTATTTTTTTATTTTTACTGGCAACACACTCTATGAAAATGTCAACAAATTCCTGGTACGATTCATAAGAAACAGCGCGCCGACAGACAGACGGACGGACGATGGTGTCGGAACGTTGGTTATTTTTCGGTCAAGGAAACACAAAAACGACACATTATTTTGACAGATAAGTGAAGTACAGCTGGTTTAAAAAGTCTACTTCAGTAGAATCATATTAGAATCATAATATTAACCACACAACAATCTGTCGAATTTCATTTTCATCTTTATCGCTAACGCATTAGGTTCAAGGTTGATTGGGAAAATTTGACGGTGACGGGTAGCGTGATGTGCTTTCTGATCTGCTAAAGTGGCCGTTTTAGACCCGCTGGCTTCTTACTACCACAATCAGCCTAAAATGCTCTTACTACTGGGACTGAGGTTTCCTCTCTATGACATGGAGTGAGCTGATCCACCTATCAATTGGTAATGTCACATATCTTCGAATTTATATTTCCTAAGTAAGAAATACCTTAAAAATATATTAAATGACCTAAATATATTCTTGTAGTCTTCTTTTTTAGGCATGACTTAAAAACAAGTACCAACTTCCCTATTATTTATTTCTCTGGACAAAAAATAAACAAGAAAACTGGTTTACGAAACCGAAATTACGAAAAGCTTTGATGGGCAAGCCGATGGGGGCTTGATGCGTCTTAGTGCGCAATTTCCCAAGGGTCCCATGAGTTCTAACGGAACTATTCGAAAGGAATACTCTTAAAATTACGCTGTTTTTTTTTCAAATGACCCAAATGCCTTTTGAAACTGCGGCGATTAGGGCAACCCCATGAATGTAGGTTATTTGTTGCAGTTGGCCGGAGAAATAGGTTAAACTGTTTGATTTTAGAGGAAATCCTAATATATATAAAAAAATTCCGTTACTGACAGACAACGCACCGTAGAAACTACTGGTCTTAGAAAGCTGAAATTTCGCATGTAGGTTCTTGGGGAGTGTAGGAGAGCACTAAGAGAGGATTCCCCAAATTTCCTTAAACGGGACATGCGCCTACGAAGTCGCGGGCAAAAGCTAGTCTGTTATAAAGGATAGTGTTATGCATCTTGTATAACTTTATCTCTCTCCCACACCGTTATCATGATGGTCTTAAGACGCCATAAAATGTTAAAGATTGTTTTATCACAGGTGGTGCACTGTAATGATTGGTTATCTTTACTCACTGATATAATGGTCGACTCTATAACGTTAAATTTCTGGCGAATGCTCTCGGTGAGTATGAAAAAATCGAATCTCACTATCGCCATCCAGAATTTCCAGGAATCACCCCCTACTGGGTATAAGCTTTTTCAACTACCATTCGACGTTCCGTGCGTAAAGGAGCTCGTGGCTAAGTAATAACAGCCCCATCGATCTTTAAGGTTAAGCAACGCTTGCCTAGGTCGGTCAGTGGATGGGTGACCACCATAGCATACCGAGACTCCCTCCGTATCTCGGAGAGTACATTAAGCCGTTGGTCTCGGCTGTCATTTGAAGATCTCTGCCGATAATTTCTCTTAATATTTTAATTGTCAACACCAGTAAAATTATTCTACTTCCGTAACAAAATTATCATCTGCCTAGCCTTTTACGAACGACATAGAGTTTGGCTTCCAGTCAAACCGGATTCAGCTGAATACCAGTATTTTACGTGGACCGGCTGCCTACCAGACTCCCACAACCCATTAACTGGGTAACACGGTAGTTCTTGGCAAGACTGGAGCCAGATTTACTGGCTTCTGACTATCTGTAACGACTGCCAAATTTTAAGTATGATTTCTGGAAAAAATACTTAACTGAAGAAAGGTAAGGATTGATCAAAACATTCCGCGCCTAGAAGCTTCCCATATCAGTTTACGATGCTTTAGGCGAATATTTGCAATCACAATTTGTTATTATGTTACCATCATTGCTGATGGGATCGAAAAAGAGGGTAGCTATGTTGGTAACATCGATAAATGAAGTTTGTGCTGTTCATCCTTCTGGATAACTTTTGAGCCCCTCAAGTCATTTTTTTTTGTATCATCGTCATTATGAACAACTTTTATTATGGACCCAAGCCTTGTTATCGCGAAGACTGGTGACAAATTCTGTGACTACCCATTACGCCTGCCAAAATATTTTCAAGCTGGGACCAACGACTTAGCGTGGTTTCCGACAAAAAAAGGAATCCCGCTGTATAATCCTTCGTTACCCTTCCACAGATCTACCACGGTAGGCGTTGCTTAAGATCGACCCGTGCGGCTGATAATATTTCAGTCATGAGCTTTTTCCCAGCCGTTATATGGTTCCACATAAAATAACATATCTATACTATGTAATAATATTAGAAATGCGAAAGTTTGGATCGATGGATTTCTATTACTCAATTACGTCAGAACGGCTCAACGGATCTTAATGAAATTTGGCACAAAGGTAGATTATTGTCTGGAACAACACATATAATAATTTTACTCCGGGAAAGCCTTCCCTTGGGACGCAGACGCGGGCAGAGCCGCGGGCGAAAGATGGGCTAGTGCCAAATAAATGTTATTTTTTCTAAATTTTAGTGTCTGTACACAAGTCTACCTCAGAAATGGCGTTGAAATAATATTTTTGTTAACTGTAATTTACATAATCTCATAAAAATAAAAAGCGCTCGCGGATTTGCTTACTAGTAACGCCTACAAAACCGAAGGGATTTGGTTACTTACATTTAAACTCTTATATTAGTATAAAAACGCGAAGATTAAAAAGCTCAGTTTACGCTTCCTACGCTTAGTTTTTATGCCACAGAGTAACGAAATGCTCCGGCGGGCACTGGTATAAACCAAACGTGTCGGTGATTATTACCGTTTAGCCATAGAAATTGGCGTGACCTATTTCCACGTCAAATTATCATCATCTGTCTAGCCTTTTCCCAACTACATATATTGGGGTCGGCTTCCAATCAAGCCGGATTTAGCTGAATACCAGTATTTTACGAGGAGCAGCTGCCTGCCAGACCTCCACAACCCATTAACTGGGTAACACGGTACTTCACGGCAATTTAATGGCTTCTGACTATCCGTAACGACTGCTGAAGATCTACAAATGACAGCCGGGACCAACGGCTTAACGTGCTTTCCGAGGCACGGAGGAAACTCGGTATGTTAAGATGGTCACCCATCCCCAGACCAACCTTGACAAGCGTTGCTTAACCTTGAAGATCGACCCGTCCGGCTGTTATATATATATATCTAGCCACGAGCTCCTCATTCTATTTCCACGTCAAATTATATGAATAATAATTTCATATACAATTTTAACCTTTAATCCGTTAGTAAGAATATAAAAAAATAAAATTGTATTTATAGCGAGTTTATGTTACGAAAATTAAATAAAGAGAAAATTAATTAAAGTTTCTTTTAGGTAATGTAGACGTGATGTCACGTGAAATTTGAACGCACGGTATTGTCTTAAATTACCTATTGACCTGTTGTAGAGTGAAGATGGTTCACAATAGACCAAGCTTGCTTAGAAGTAGTCTATTCAATCTTAACTTAAAGATCACCAGGTTGTAGTAGTTTAAAACCTGGATTAACGCTTGGAAATTTTCAAAATAAGTAAAAAGTAAATAGGTTACTTCTAAGCAAGCGTGCTCTATCTTCGACCACATCATTGCTTACCATCAGGTGATAGTGGTCAGACGCGTGCCTATCAATAGTAAAAATAAATAAAGACGCTATGCTAGTTATTAATAACGTACCCTCTAATCGATTCAATGCTCTGTGGTTCAAAGCCAAGATTAAAGTTAAGACGCAACAGTTTGTAATCTCGACGCACTGGTTATAAATACCAGTTAGACTTCTGCTCATACTCGTACAGTTACTATCGCAAGTTGGAAGTTACAAATGCATATTAAGAGCTAAACTAATAAAAACTATGCTTTGCGGTTTCTTACTCGGTGATGAACTAAGAATGAGATAATAATGTAAAATCTAAATAAATAAATAAATAAATGCAAACACAGTCACGCCCTATCTCATCAACCAAAAACTGTAATCTGCTATAATCAGGCTTGTTAGACGAAATTAGAAAATAGGAGCTGTCAAATTAAGTAGAAAAAATATCTGAACTGTCTGAATTTAATTTGCTCAGGTTATCAGGCCGCTTTTCTACCTTTTTTTTCGACTGGGAATTGATCAAATGACTCCTCCCGCTCTGGACGGAGAGGAAGGTAAAGTCAGACTCTTACTGACTAAAACTCACAGGTACTTACTGGCCCTATAGTAGGCCTCGTCTTTTTTGCTGAAACCTCTGTGAGGCGCGCGTGGAACACAATGCGCCGTTGACCCGGGCCTGGTTCTTATCGGACGGCGAGCTATCCAACGCTCGCCGTAAGCAGGCCCGGGCTTACGGTGGCTGAGAATTGCCCTGCGACTCCCAACGCTTGGGGTATCTTCTGCTATTGCGACGGCTGGGGCGTGAGGTTTGCCTCTCCTTCACGCGGCCTGCCTCCTCCTTCGCTTGCTGAAGGAGGTGACTGCTTCCCATGCTTCCTCGCTCCGGACCATGGATTGGCCGGACGCGAGAGTCCGCCACCACCAATTGCTACGAAAAGGACGACAAAAACACGGCGGTGCTTCGCATGGCAGCCCTCTGGGCGATCCACACAGTGGTGACACCCGGGCATGCACTTTTCTACCTGCAAGTGAGTATCATACAAGTTAACATGCTCATTTACGATCGATCCTCCAAGCTAATCGAGGCCATGACCCGTTATACTAACTTTATCAGTTAAATATTTGTTATTAATATCGTATTAGCGACTAATTCGGTGTTAAAAGATAACTCTGATTTGCGTAAATGAGTCTCTGGAAAGCCAGTGATATCAAGACAAAAATGTTTTCAAGAAAGAAGCCAAAGAAGGTGTTGTTGAGTCAAGTTGAAAATAATATTTTTTCCAGATAACTTACTTATTCCTTATCGTCACGCATCGCTGAATACGCGGAGTGAGCACGAATTCAAGTGATACCAACATCACTCGGCACAAAGTTACTGGGGTGTGACTCCAATGTGGAGGGCTTTTCTTGAGTCGGCGCGAGATTGTCTTTTATTTTTAACCTGAAACACTAGTCCCATCATTCCCACCAATCATTGCGACCATTGCGACTCCTGAGAATCAAAATCAACAGTGCCGACTACCAATGAAACACCGAGTCCATGAAGCTCGACGACTCAGAACAAACAATTCAACTCTGGGATCCCACAGCAAAATTAATCAGAAAATAGCAGCGAGGAGTAAGACAAACATAATTTCAGTCAGAATAGAGCTAGTCCAATAGGCGTCACAGATGCCAAACACCGTCCGGAGGGTCCTATTTAGTGAGTTACATTTAGGTAAAAACGCTTGAACGCAAGGCGACAAGTTTGTCTTGGTGGAACGAATGATTTTAGTAGGGCTTTTACAGTATCTTCTCGATGTACTAAGTTATAGCGGTAATAATTCAAAAATAAAGTGAGAACTGTAATTTTTTGTTAAAAAAAAAAATATATCACTTTATTTTATATTTCACGAACACTGACGGTCTATTCTGTCAAAAACTCACCGTGTTAACTTAACCAAATTGAACGTAAAGTGAACTGCCATTCTATCTAGTTTGCGTAGATTCACAACTCAATTCATGATCACTTCACCTAAGCTTACGGTGTGAAGAGTGAATTATCATCATCATCATAACAGCCGAAAGACTTCCACTGCTGGACACAGGCCTACCCCAAAGGGGGGGTTTTCCATAATCGCCACGCTTGGCTCCTACGGCTCCTTGGCGTTTTACAGAGAACGCTGCTGCCCATTCTCTGGTGAGTCCCTTAGTCGCCTCTTACGACACCCACGGGAAGTGATGGGATGGTATTATTCTTTTACGTCACAATACGGCACCGGCTGACACCATACGGCTGATGAAGAGTGAATATAGCATATTATAATAGAGTGCATGTTAGTAAATTATATAGCTCCGTTAGTCGAACGACAGTCTCACCAATCGTGTTTCATTAAAACATCTTAATTTACTTACTACTTATTTGCTGACCAACTTAATTCCTTTGACACAAACGAGTCTAACTTGCCTCGAACAAGTTAGACTCGTTTGTGTACACTAAAAAAAATTAGTATTTTACGCCAATTTTGTCAAATGAAATGTCAATAATTCTGCATACAATTTATACCAATATCGAAGTTTATATTCCTTTGATCAGCTGTAAGCGATAGGAATATGGCTGCAAACATTATGCATGTAAGTAAATAAACTTTTTGGCTCGGACTCCATCAAAGCAGGAGGATACGGATGGAAAGAAAGTATCGCAGTAGAATTTCGTGGTTCACACATCTCATCTTCGCTTAGCTTTAGTTGATGTGGTGAGTAGAGGAGTTATTTGATATTTGTAGCGCGATCAAAATTAAGATGTGAGCTGCACCTCACAAGCAGGGCCTCAAGTCTGCTATTACAATAGTGTCAGAATGGTCTATTATTCAGATTCAGATTCATTTATTTGCAAAAACATGTGTAGATAATATACATGGACAATCATAATACATGCTTATTATAGGTGTTACATATTTATATGACTCAACATGTTTGACCATGGCTGGTGTACAAATAATAAGATACAAAGTAAAAATAGACAAAAAAAAAATACAGATTAGATTAATAACAATAAATACATCAACAATTAAAATTAAAAATTAAATCATATAATTATGTAAATAGTCAAAATAAAGAAACATAGTCATTACATTGATTTCATAATTGTTGATTTTGACAAGTTTGGTAATCTACTAATATAAAAGCGTCATTATGACTTTCCAATGGTCAACCACTGACACTCCATTGAAAGAAATGGCATAGAATAGTAATCTCGTAGAAAGAAATCTGGCATAACTTAATGTTCAAATTTAGTAGTAGTTTTTCGAAAATCACGGGTTTTATAATAATGGCAATACGAAAATGTTTCTATTACGAGACCATTGACCGACCAATGATCAACCATTATGAATTAGCAGATTACGAACTTTTAGCAAAATGACAATGGGATCGTGTTAGAATGACGAATTTATAAAAATAGCAGACTTCGGGGGGGCCCTGGCATGCAGTGAGGATGTAAGGTAAGCCGATCATATCAACGCACCGTTTTCTGAGCAGAGGCCTTAAAGCGAGTTTTAAAACATAAGTACTTAACTTATTTAAAAAGCAACTCAAAAACTTTCTAATAAAAAAGAGGTTTCATGAAAATAAAGTATTGAAATAAATTTTTCGTTTATTTATTATCTATACATATTAATTATATTTTCAAATATTTCAATAAAAGTAAATAAAAAAACATTTAAAAATCGTTGTTATTATTATAATTATTTATTTCGGACACTTGTTCCCATTATTTTTGTTCGTAATACAGCTAACGTTAGCTGTATTACGATATGTTGTATTACCGTGTTACCCAGTTAATGGGTTGTGGAGATCTGGTAGGCAACCGCTCCGCGTAAAATACTGGTATTCAGTTAAATCCGGTTAAACTGGAAGCCGACCCCAATATATTTGGGAAAAGGCTAGGCAGATGATGATGAATACAGCTAACGTAACTATGTTAGTGCTTATAATTATTTAATTTTGATATAACCTTAGTTATTGTTGTTATTTCTCAAAAAAAATCTCCGCACCACGTGAGTCACTGACATTTTGTGCAATTCCATTGGTTAAAATATCTTCGTTTCTCCGCTCCGCTGCCTCGGTCCGCTGAAATGGACAGGCACCCTTAGACCACTGATCTGGGTGCCAATTCTTCTAATTTTCAAACCACGTTTGCACTTTGCATTCGCGTCTCAGACACAATCTGTCCAAAATTAGCTCTAATAAACGATCATGAAATTATTTTATAAATACCTCAGCGATGAAGTTATAAATCTTCAAAGATTACAATTAGATGGAGAAGTCCGATATGAACTTTGACGTTAAAGTCCTGACGCATATACAGCTGCCATAGAAAACAGCGTTTTTGCGAGAGGCACAGATATATTTATTAAAATAATTCTATCTCGTTTGTTTTTCGAACAATTTTGATAGTATTTTCACTATTTTTTCTTTTTTTTTAAGGATGGGAAATCATTAAATGACTCCTTCCGCTCTGGGCGGAGCGGAAGGGAGTGTCAGACTCTTACTGACTAAAACCCATCCGTGTTCCTCCTAATGCCCTTTGCGTTCCAGGGTACGGTGACTCTTTCGAACGAATTCCACAACCGTGGCAGGCATTGACCAGAGATTACCCATTACAACCTCACAAACTCACTAACTTTACCCCTTTATAATATTAGTGTGGAGAAAGACCGGACGGCATGTCTTTGTTTCCTTGGAAGATGGGTAGGCCTTTACGGACGGTTTCCGCACCCCGGCAAGCACTGGCCCTGGCGGGCCCCGTCTCCCATGCTGACAGCTCCTTGAGGTGCGCGTGGAACACATTGCGTCGTCGACACGGGCCTGGTTCTGACTGTTCTCGCCGTCCCCGCAGGCCCAGTATTTTTTCACTGTTAGTATTATATTTGTATACATTTTTAGACAAACTGGATAGGGATAGATAATAAATATTTTTTCATGCATATTCCCCACTGGCCCGCAGAGCTGCAGCTGTCTAGCTAGTACGCATCTCCTTTCCGCTTTCAAAACCCTCGATTAGGCTTTGCTATTTGGTACGAAAATTAACAAGCCTTCGAATAAGATTGGTGTTTGTTATGTTTGAATTCATATCCGACATAATTATTTATAAGGTCCCATAAATAGATAGTTTTTTTTTTGTTTGGGTATACTTGGCGATTGAAGTGATTTTCTTTAACCTACAGTAAGAACTTGCCATCCTTTTTTGTGTATATTCGGTATTTTTTTTTCTAGTAAGTATCTAATGCGTTTTTCTTATTATTTTTGTACCGTTGCCCTTATTTTGGTGACGTGGTTTTGGTCGGTCTGTCTGTTAGCGGGCTGTATCTTAAAAACCAAGTAGACAGCTGAAATTTTCACAGCGTGTATTTCTATTGCCCGTATAACAAATAGGGCTCCCATACAAAAAAACGTGTTTTTTTTTTTCATTTTATGGTAATGGAAACCTTTGTGTGAGAATCCGACTCGCACTTAGCCAGTTTTTAGGGTTACGTACAAAAAGGGTAACAACGTAACCTTATTACTAAGCCTTTGCTATCCGTCCGCCCGTCTGTCTGTCAGTGAGCTGTATCTTAAGAACCGTAATAAGTAGACCATAGATTGTGTATTTCTATTGCCGCTATAACAATAAATTAAGGTACGCAACCCTTCGTGTGAGAATGTGACTCGCACTTTCCCGGTGTTTTTTCATTTTTTTTACTATTGATAGGCACGCGTTTGAGGAGCTCGTGGCTAGATAATAACAGCCGCACGGGTCGATCGTCAAGGTTAAGCAACGCTTGCCAAAGTTGGTTTGTGGATGGGTGTCCATATTAACATATCGAGTTTCCTCGGTGCCTCGGAAAGCACATTAAGCCGTTGGTCCCGGCTGTCATTTGTAGATCTTTGGCAGTCGTTACGGATAGTCAGAAGCCAGTAAATCTGACTCCAGTCTTGCCATAAAGTACCGTGTTACCCAGTTAATGGGTTGAGGAGGTCTGGTAGGCAGCCGCTGCTCGTAAAATACGGTATTCAGCTTAATCCGGCTTGACTGGAAGCCGACCCCAACATAGTTGGGAAAAGGCAAAGCAGATGATGATAGGCACGCGTTTGACCACTAACTCACCTTATGGTAAGCGATGACGCTTGCCTAGAACTAACCTATTAAATTTATTATCCGGTTATACGTCCGTTCTATTTTTAACTCAATCGCTAAATCCTGTGATACTGACCCTAATGATCTGCAAATAAATTGAGAAGGTACTTGGTTGCTAAGAAACCTTCTTGATTTCGAGCAACCCCTGAAATCCGAGAGCCTTGTTACCAATACTGAGAACTATTTCTAAGTCCTTATAGTATTTCAGTAAAAGATATTTTTAAAGGAATTTGTAAGGATCGTAGCAGGTATTGTTTTGTAGGTTTTGCTTCACCTGTAGGAAATATGCGTGACTTTTATGTACAGAGTGTTTTAGAAATGCATTCGGTCATCTATCTATATCTATGCTAATATATAAAGCTGAAGAGTTTGTTTGTTTACTTGAACGCGCTAGTCTCAGGAACTACTGGTTCGATTCTTACAATGTTAGATAGCCCATTTATCGAGGAAGGCTATAGGCTATATATCATCACGCTAAGACCAACAGGAGCGGAGCAGTAATGAAAATTGTGACGCAGACGAAGTTGCGCGCCTCAACTAGTGTTTACTACTTATGTTAGTAAAGTCACAGATAGGCCACCAACTGCATCAGACTGCTGAAACATATAAAAAGTAGGCGCAAACACAGTAGCACTTACTATTTCTTTACTCTCTAAGCCCGAAGTCGGTAGTTCCGGGCGTATTCTAATCCATATCACATAACCATTAAGAATTAAGATTTGATAGTTACTGTTACATCGTTTTGTCATTCATTCTAAATTCAGGTTCGGGACAAATCTTAAGTCCATAGGTGATACGGAGTAGGTAGAATACGCCCGGTACTAGGCCCGAAACTACGGACTTCGGGCTTAGAGAGGAGCCCCCCAAACGGGACGGTAATGCAGCACCAACGGGGAGAGATTAGGCACAGGACGTTGGTCCTTATATGCAATCCGAGTTAAGGGGGTGTCACACTAACAAACTCCGGGCTAAAGAGTCTAAAGAAAAACCTGATTACACTTTTTGCCCAACCTGGTAATTTATCCCAGGACCGCATGCTCGGTAGACGCGCTTGCAACGACTGGATCAACGGGTAAGTTCGTAGCATAGGCCCGCCCTCTATTCCATGGGATTTAAACATAACTTACAAATCTAACTGCTCTATTAAATTCTGGAAAACCTTTAAAAATATAAAGTCGTGATGTGATGACTAGATTTTTCCAGCGAGTTTTCTCACGTTCTCTCGCGCTCTGGACTAAGTGACGTTCTAAAACCAATTATTGCAGAAACGTCAAAAATGTATGGAAGCGCACAAGCGCTACCGAAATGTCATGTGGCCGATAAAATGTCACTTTGTCTAAAGTTGCAGAGTCTAGATCTATCTCTATGCCAAAATTAATCAAAATCAATTCAGTAATTTAAGCCTGAAAGCGTAACAATCTAACTTTTGCATTTATATTATTAGTTGGGAGTCACACTTTGCTAAAGTTCCCTAGCCACCTTTCGAGACACCCACAGTTTTAAGGGAAGTCTCATATCTAAATAAAATATCTAGAATCTGTTTTCCTAATGCAGTAGGTGGGACCATAACGCCTACGAGTTACATATAACTGTTCCCAATTTTCTATGCATTGATGCAACTGGCAGATTGTATTGTTTTTTGTTATTCTGGAGTCGTATGTTTTTTTTTGGCCGTGTCAAACCTTTTTGATGTCGTTTTGATTTTATCTGGCTAAGTTTTTTTATATGGGAAGTAAATTTTCCGAAAAAACTACTAAAAGGTTCCAAAAACTCATTATTCAAGCAGTCTGCTGTTATTTGATGTGTTTTCTAAAACAAGATGGTCGTGCAGCAAACTTTTAAAATAATTTAAAGCAAAATACACTTTTAAAAATCACATTTATTTAATATTTTGCATAAATACGTGAGACTAAGTTATGGTTTTTTATTGGAAACTGCATTTATTATGTTTTCTACTGAGTACCTTATACGAATATATATTTTTATTTTGTTTTTGGGAAACCGGCATCACAACTTTTTTAACTCGATGACTGAAACACAATTTGTAATGATAACAGCGTAATTAATCCTACATACAAATTAAAGCATGTAGTTTTTTTTTTTTAAATAAACGTAGCTCACACTAGGAATTTCTCCTGTATTGTGGAGTGAGTACATTCACAAACAGCCAGACCCGGAACAACTATCTGTAGACCATATAAATATTTGTTCCGTGCGGGAATCGAACCCGCGTCACGCAGCGCAGCAGTCCATCGCTCAACCACTGAGCCAACCGTGTCGTCGCAGTAACACATATTGTTACTTCAAGCAAGAGTTTTCTTGGAGCTTTTGTTTTTTCTTTTACTATTGATAGGCACGCGTTTGACCACTATCTCACCTTATGGTAAGCGATGATGTGGTCGAAGATGGAGCACGCTTGCATAGAAGTAACCTATTCATCATCATCATCATCATCATCTGCCTAGCCTTTTCCCATCTATATTGGGGTCGGCTTCCAGTCAAACCGAATTTAGCTGAATACCAGTATTTTACGCGGAGCGGCTGCCTACCAGACCTCCACAACCCAGTAACTGGGTAACACGGTACTCATGGCAAGACTGGAGTCAGATTAACTGGCTTCTGACAATCCGTAACGACTGCCAAAGATCTACAAATGACAGCCGGGACCAACGGCTTAACGTGCTTTCCGAGGCACGGAGGAAACTCGGTATGTTAAGATGGTCACCCATCCACAGATTAACCTTGGCAAGCGTTGCTTAACCTTGAAGATCGATCTAGCCACGAGCTCCTCAACAATCTAAAGTTTAAGTAACCTATTAACTCTTGACTTAAAGACTGCCAGGTTGAAGGAAACACAGACTCCGGCAGGGAATTCCACTCCTTAGCTATACGCATTATAATTTTTATGATCAAGCTACATTTTCATGACTCAAAGAGAAATATCAAAACACAAATCATTTTAAAATATAAGATACAACAAGATCAAACACAGATCATAAAATCACTCAAAACATTTTTTTTTTACAAGTTCATAGTGTTCAAACATTTACTCAAACGTTTGCCAGGCTTATTCATATAAATATTCAATCCATGTCATCATCATATCAGCCGAAAGACGTTGACTGCTGGACTTAGGCCTCCCTAAGATAAGGGGGGGGGGGGGTTGCCTTAATCGCCACGCTTGGCAGGCGGGTTGGCGATCGCAGTGCATGGTGTTGAGTTTTACAAAGAACGCTGCTGCCCCTTCTCTGGTGAGAAACCATATGCTCAGGTTCAATATTGCATAGAAAATTTGAAACTCAAATTCTTTAAAGAAAATATGAATTAAGACCAGATGAGTCGGCATTATCTGCCAATCAACGTTTAGATGTCTGCTAATCATTAGGTAGACTAAGCATATGGTTAGAGATATTCCATGATATCTTTATCAATGATCGATTCACAACTAACCAAAAACATACCAAAAACTTTACAAACTTACCATAAACTAAACAACCCACTTCCTCCATAAAAACGACACCACTTGACCACCACCTCCGCATAGGTATAATCCCGCCCGCCTGTACTCATTGGCCCGCTGGGCGGTTATAAAAGCAGGCCACATTAGTTCGGCGCACAGTCTGAGGCGAGCGGGCTAGAGGCACGCCGCATTTCATCGCGTGTGCGTTTACCCTTACGAAGTCTTCGAGATTTTCAGGTAAGTTTTGAACTTTATTTTTTCAGGATGTAATTTTTTAAAGTATGGTCGGATTGAGCGGTTTGTGATTTTTCTTCGGTCGGGTTTAGGAAAGTATATTTTTACAGTTAGTTGATTTTTTACGTTAAATAAATTCGTTTTTGATAAGCTATACCTAGGTAAAAGTATTAAAAGTGCTACGTTCATATTAATTAGAGGACACTATGACGAGTTTCTAATACTTAAAATTAAATGATTCTTTTATGAGGGTAAACATTTTTTCGTAGGATTTTTAAAAGAAACATTTCTATGGTTTTCATAGTATTGGGGTAATTGTTTTTCTTAATAATATATTATAGAAAAGTTACTTCAGAATATTTTTGTTTCAATTTGAATAGGTATCCAGTACAAGTATAATACCAACCTAACTAAGAAAGTGCTACATATTTAGTTACGTAAATTAAACATCGATAGACGAATATAAAATAGACTTTAATGTTTCCAGTTATTCGATCAAAAAATGGAAAAACTATTTATTTTTCAATGTAATTTACAGGAAAAAGCTTGATACGGTATTTTGCCGAAAAAGGTTATCCGACGAATATGTGAAATGAAACTCAAAAATGTACTAAACACGATACATCTCAATTATTTTTAACAAAATCATCCAAGTTTCAAACTACTATCAAAATTGAAGCTTTACTTTTAAGTCTACTTCAAAATCGAAAACTCGAAATTGAAATTAAGACATCTCGATTTTCCATTCAAAATACCCAAGTACCTAAATATATATACATGCGCAATTTATTCTATTACTGCCAACGAAAGCTAACAAGCCTGTGTCATATATACTTCAGACTGAAAGGGTATCTTGTATTATTCTTAACACAAGACTTATCACCATCTTTTGACATATTTCTTTTTATTTTCAAATATTGGAAAACAGAAATCCATAGTGTTAGTAATTTAACTTATGTATTGCGTTAGTACCAACATAAATAAAAAAACAAATTGAGTTTGAGAAGCATTTTGCACAGAAGTTTGTTACTCGGTCATCTTCTCCACAAAATGCCTCAGAAAAGGGGAAAACGAACTCTCGGCTGGTGTTTTATAGATTAAACTTAAAAATTCCATTTTGCATGAATAGTATGCATACCCATAATCAATACAATCGGAATAGAGATTTTAAACTTCGACATGCTCTAAGCTTCGAATTCGTGAGAAATCGTGTAGTTAAACCACAGGGTAGTATCACTCAACAGTAGCTAAACTTAAATTATTCAACAATATTTTCAATAGCTTTTTTTTTATTTTTAAAAAAGTATATATATGTACATGTAAGTATCGTGGAAGGCGATTTGTCGTGTTTGCCTACTCCCTTGGGAAAAAGGCTTGCGTTTATGTATGGATATGTTTCAAAAGTGACGCAAAGTATTGATAAAAACATTTATAGGTAGAAAACTATTCTAGCCTAGACTTCTACTTATTAAATACAGTAAGTAAGAGTTTAAGAAGGCAACACGTTCACGTGCACAGATTCATTAGGTCAAAGTATTTTTTTACTAAATTTACTAATATAATACTGCTCTCATCTTTGGGACGGATCTGCCAGATACCAGCTTGTTGCCCTTGAGTCAATTAAGAAACGAGCCAAGAGCGAGAGATAGCTACAACCTGGGAGTCTTCAAGTCAAGAGTGAATAGGTTACTTCTAGGCAAGCGTGCTCCATCTTCGGCCACATTATCGCTTACCATCAGGTGAGATGGTGGTCAAGCGCGTGCCAATTAATAGTAAAAAAAAAAAAAAACATTCTAGACTTATATCAAAGTACTAAATTGAAAAACATTACTTACGCAGCCAGTCTATCGGGAAAAGTTATTTTTGTACATAATTGATATTGCGTGCTATTTAAGAAACATACATGGTTTCCACGTTGGAACTTTGAACTATATTAAAAAAATAACACAAATTTTCTTAGAGTTCATGGTTGGCAATGTTGCAGAAAAGCAAAACCCATACAAACAAAAATCATTACTGATATCTAAAATGCAATTATATGACTCAAACGTAAAGCTTATTTTGAATTCATAATTCCAAGGGAAACCAAAGTTATCATAGTATAAAGTGGCCCGTTTACTAAAACGGTAATTTCATAGGTAAATATCTAATATTATTACTATCAATTTGGGTACGTTAAGTTATATAGCCTTAAATTCAAATGAAAATGCTATTGTTGCTTAACATAATATTCATGGGGCCAACTGCTAGATCATTCTTTAGGTAAAAAGTAAGTAGAACTTAATTTAATCACAATTAACACTTTCTTACTTAGAATAGAATAGTATACTCTTTATTATGTACACCATATAAAAATACGTATACAGGAAGTGGTGATATTTTAATGGTGGTGTTCTGCGTCAGCTATAGAGTAAAGAAACAAACATGAAAAAAAAAAAAAAAAAACTTTTGTCCAAAACACCCCACCATGAAAAGTGACTAAAAAGACTAATTCTTAACTATTTACTATTGACGATTGACTATTTCTTAACTATTTTGTCGTTATTTTCGGTCGGGTTTTTAGAAAAAAGTTTTTTTTTTTTCCTAATTGTATAGCAGATACGGAACACCATACTTAAATATGACTTGTTGTTGTTGGTTGTTTCAAAACCTGTATTTTAATGACACCTACACAAAACAAAAAATTTATTACTCTCACAAAATAAAAACTACTTTTCAACCTTTCAACTTCATTGAAGTAAAAACTTTTTTACTCCTACACCTTTTTATATTAGTCAAACGAAAGCGGAATAATTCGCAATACTAACACTGGTCAGTAAACTTTTTGTGGTATTCAAAAAGCTGTGTTTTAAGTTCTCGGTAAATATTAGAACAATCAATTTTCAATCTATCGAGACGCAAAAGGGATCATAGGAAAACATTTGAACACCGTAATTCGTTAAGACAACCTTTTAAAATGTGTAACACGAATAATTCTTGAATTAAGTAAGTGTCGAAATATTAAAATATTAGTTTGACATATTTTTTCATTTGAGTATTTTTATTTTAGGTGTATGAAGTTAGATTAGTACTTAAAAAAAATTAAAATGTATACCTACAATAAAATTTTACCCCTTAAATTATTCGTTACAAAAAATTGCTTACTCATCTGCTATCATCATCTGGCTAGCCTTTTCCCAACTATATTGGGGTCGGCTTCCAGTCAAGCCGGAATACCAGTATTTTACAAGGAACGGCTGCCTACCAGACCTCCACGACCCATTAACTGGGTAACATGGTACTTCATGGCAAGACTGGAGTCAGATTTACTGGCTTCTGACAATCCGTAACGACTGCCAAAGATCTAAAAATGACAGCCGGGACCAACGGCTTAACGTGCTTTCCGAGGCACGGAGGAAACTCGGTATGTTAATCTTAACAACACACACCCATACACAGATCTTGGCAAGCGTTGCTTAACCTTGAAGACCGACCCGTGCGGCTGTTATTATCTAGCCACGAGCTCCTTGCTCCAAAAAATTTCTTAATGTATCAAATAAAAAACGGCCAAACGCTAGTCCATTTGAGTTAAAAGAAAAAAGTGTCTCTTACTTACACTGTTACTGTTCGTTTCTGATTAATTAAGTTTAAAATTCGCTTTTATAGAGGTGGCCGGTATTGAATTTAGCTATCAGAAATTGCAATGATTTTACACAAATAAAATTTTAAGGTTTAAGTTGTGACAAATAATAATATGTGTAAGGAATTTCAAGTAAGCAGTTACGGCCCTAACTTTTCAAGTTAATCAAAAGCGCAATACTATGTGCGATTCATAACGTCACCACTGCTGTCAAAACGGCGCAGGACCAAACATTCTAAGACATTATCATCATCCATAGCCCGACTTCGCCCCTTGCTGGGCCTTTTTTGGTCTGTGCTAAACTCCACGCTCCTGTAGCAGCGTCATCCAGGTTCAACCCGCTATGGCAACAATGTTATCTGCCCATCCAAAACTACCGAGATACCTTTCATCTGTTCTTGTAATTGTTTTCCAACATTCGGTTGAGTCGCGGCCATGGTTTCCAAACTTGTACGTTTTTAATAAAAAGTAATAAAACTTTGTGATTAGTTACATTTGTGAAATAATTTCAGAGAACAAAGAAATGAAAGCAATCTGTTCTTGAATTACAGATTATGAAGGACCCTTTTCTTTTATGTTATGGGACTCAAAATTATAATTGTTTGATTGTTAAAAGTGGGATCACTTCGCTAGCTCTTGTATTTTAGTTCCTGGTATTTTACTATGTCTCTTGCATCTTTAGTTCTTAGTATTTTACTGAGGCGTCGTTTCAACAGGCTTGCTTGAACTTTCAGTCAGAAATTAAAACCGATAAAGTTCAATATTTTTTCTTTATTTCTTTCCGGTCTGAAAAAAGATATTGTTGCTTATCTGGTTACGTTCAAAAGTTTTTGAAGAGTTTTTCGAAGTTTTAAGAAAGCGTTTTTTTTTAATATTTAAAACGAAAGGGCTTGAGTAAAGATAGCAGGTTTGTTTTTAAAGTCGCTCTACTTTGTTTGAATTCGATGAAAATTTAGGGTAATTTAATTTCAATTAATTCTATTCCCATCTTATATTGGGGTAGATTCCAGAAAAATCATTAAATAAATCAGATAACCAAAAAATATTCTTTCTTTCTTTCTTCTTTCTTTTTAAAAAAAACGTAGCCCCACACTAGGAATTTCTCCGGTATCGTGGGTGCGTTTACATACATATAATATCACATACACAAACAGCCAGACCCGGAACAACTATCTGTAGGCCATACAAATATTTGTTCCGTGCGGGAATCGAACCCGCGACACGCAACGCAGCAGTCAATCGCTCAACCACTGCGCCAACCATGCCGTACAAACACAATATTGGACACTATTTTTTGCTTTTGTCACATAAACAAAAAATTACAGACGATACAATGCTTTAAATTACGTCACGTCTACGCTAGTGTACGATATTATACCCAGGAATGACGACATCAAGTTGAAAATTTAAAAAAAATACATACAGCTTTTGACTAGCACCAAAAGTCCATAATAAACCAAGTGATCTAAAAATTTGTCACGCTTTAAGATGTGATGAATTAAAAAAATCCTTTCTTAGCGCCGTGTACGTCATAAAAATAAACCTCTATTCCAAATTTAGTTTTTTTTTTATACATTGATAGTAAGTCTAGACAAACAATTTTACAAGTGTAGATTTCAGTTTCCGTTCTATATTGAATAAATTTAGAAAATAATATAAGGAAGGAAAATGAAACTCGAGTGTAACCAAATCCCGCATTTCCTCCTAATCAATTAATAAAGCCAATCAAATCTCCACGAAAATAAACCTGAAGCCTTGTTATTAAGTTTTAATTGCAGAAGGATTAATGCGATGAGGATATAATCTTTCAAATAACGTAATTTGAGACTAAAGCGAAACTTTTCTATCAAATGAGAGAATTCGTACTAAGCGTTTCCAAACGTATTTTATAATGCGTACAGCAAAGGAGTGGAACTCTCTACTTGCGTCAGTGTTTCCGAACGCCATAAAACCTAATCTCTTCAAAATTAGAGTGAACCTGAACAAGCGTCTTCTGGGTAAGCTCACTCTATCTTCGACGTTTCTGTCACCTCTGACCAAGACTAAAGGCAAACCCATTTAGAAAAAAAGAAAATATCATATATAATTATATCACAGTTATTCCGCCCTGTTTCACCGGCTAAGGGTGGTTTAGAAAAAGCCTTTGTTTGTTAACAGATTATAAAAAAAAAATATCTTTCGTTTTTCAAACGCATTCCCATTGTATCTGTAATAATAAAACTCATCACCTGCCTAGCCTTTCTCAACTACATTGGGGTCAGCTTCCAGTTAAACCGGATTCAGCTGAATACCAGTGTTTTTACGTGGAGTGGCAGCCTGCCAGACCTCCACAACTCACACGGTACATCTTGGCAAGATTAGACTCAGATTCACTGACTTCTGACAATCCGTAACGACTGCCAAAGATCTACAAATGACAGCCGGGACCAACGGCTTAGCGAGCTTTCCGAGGCACGGAAGAAACTCGTTATGTTAGAACGGTCCCCCATCCACAGACCAACCTTGGCAAGCGTTGCTTAACCTTCAAGATCGACCCGTGCGGCTGTTATGATTTAGCCACGAGCTCCTCTCCTCAATAATAAAACTGTTTTACATAAATAATTAACAGTGGACCAACTCTACTATTTATCAGAAACGTTTGCATTCGCATCTAGAAAGAAAGAAAAACTAGTCTTTTTGGCACACACAGGTATATCTTTTTTTACTATTGATAGGCACGCTTTTGACCACTATCCCACCTGTTGGTAAGCGATGATGTGGTCGAAGATGTAGCACGCCTGCCTAGAAGTAACCTGTTCACTCTTGACTTAAAGGCAGTCTCAATCTTAGTCGCAATCAGTCAAAAAATCTGCCAATTGAAAGTCGGACACGAAGGGTTCCGTACCTTAATTTTTATTATTTGTTGTTATAGCGGCAATAGAAATACACAATGCGTGAACATTTCAACTGTCTACCTATTGCGATTCTTGAGATACATCTTGCTGGCAGACAGACGGACGGATGGACGGACGGACGGGCAGCGGAGGCTTAGTAATAGGGCGAAATTTGCATTGTGTAATTGGCGCTAACTTTGTACAAGAATGACAAAAAAAAATACACAAAATCAGTAAATCCCGATTTCACGAACAGTGAATCACACAAACCACCTTTTCCTAACAGTCCGATCCTATTCAACAAGACATTTGATACATTTCCTTTCATGATGTACTCGTAGTTATATTACTGGGATTTATTGAATATCCTGCCAAGCCTTTTTCCAACTATGTTGGGGTCGGCTTCCGGCTAACCGGATTCGACATAGACCGACTGCCTATCTGACGTCCACAACCCAATCTTCTTCTTCTCGTGTAGGCAGTAAGGTCAAGACCCCTAACACCCTAGTGTCAGAGTTTCTAAACCGCCTCAAGGGCCTCTGACATGGTTTATTTGACGACGTCGGGGAACCACTGGCTTATACATGCATTTCGAAGCACTGAATCATCTTTATATCAGACAATCAGGTGATTCAGGTCTGCAGTGTCAGTGTGTCCAAGCCAAACTGGATACAATTTTACAAAGTATGTTTCCCGTGGGAATCGAACCCACGACCACCGGGTCACAAGGCAAACGCCTGACTCACTCGACCACGGAGTACAACCTAGTAATAAGCTAACACAGTTCCCCTTTGCAAGACTGGTGTCAGACTTTTCTGGCTTCTGACTGTTAAAGATGTTGAAATAAAAGCCGGGACCAACAGCTATCAGAGGCACAGAGGAAACTTGAAACTTAATGGATGGTCACCCAGATCGACCTCGGCAAGCGTTGCTTAACCTCGAAGTGAGAACCGTGCGACTATAATTATTTAGCCACGAGCTCTTTTGAAATTCTATATAATATACCTATCCACAAATTAGTGTCGGTTTCACACAAAACTATAATTACAAGGATCTTAATATGTAACTTGCAACCGCGAATGTGTAAACGTAGAGAAGGATGCCCAAAGGCTGTTGGAGAAGAGTTACCGCAGCCCTGGAACGCAAAGTTAATTTGAAGGAACAAGAGTGGACGCAAAGGGCATTTTTTTTTTCAAATCAATTTTTTTCAGCTTATGTAAACGGTAAAGCATTTTTGCTTACTTACTAAGATATCCTGTGTTTCAGGCGAGAGGAGGTAAATTTTATGGAATAATCACGATAATTATCCTTACTAATATTATAAATGCGAAAGTAACTCTGTATGTGTGTCTGTCGCGCTTTCACGCCAAAACACCTGAATCGATTTAAATGAAAATTTGGTACAGAGATAGTCTAGAGCCTGAGAAAGGACATAGGCTCCTTTTTATCCAGGGAGTATGTTCCCTAGGGATAATATAAAATAAAATAGTCATATATAGTATATAGTTTATTTCAATACCTCTAACAATTTCTCCGTATCTTCTTAAGACAAACTTTGAAGAGTTTCCTTGAGAGTCTTCTTACAATATCTAAAATTTAGGGAATATATGTTTTAGACGGAACACTGGTGGGTTTTAGTCAGCAAGAGTCTGTGTTTCCTGATAGCTACAACCTTACAGTCTTTAAGTCTAGAGTGAATACTTCTAGGCAGGCGTGCTACATCTTCGACCACATCATCGCTTACCATCAGGTGAGATAGTGGTCAAACGCATGCTTATCAATAGTAAAAAATCACACGGTACAAGTTGAAAAACTTTTTATTATTTTCTAATTTGTCCCCAAAAGTGACCTCCATTCTCATGTTTTATTTATTAACGTTATACGTCTGCGTTTTGGGTCACAGTAGTTCATTATGAATTTCAACAAAATCGGACGAGTAGTTTCGGAGAAAATAAACACGGACAGAGAGACAGACAAAAATTAGGTAGAAACACGCTCTTTGCATGACATTGAAGTTTAAAATTCACAAGCTGTGAATAATTTCAAGAGAAGCTATAAAATAGGAAACCAAACGAAATCCGTCCACAGTCCAAAATAGACAATTTTATTTTAGCGACAAAGTTGATTTAAAAATATTGCGGTATTGAGATAAAAATAAGTGTTGAAATACGATATCTGCTCTCAAAATTAGGTTTATTAAAGCTTTTAACCAATTTGAGTTCAGAAATCTTTGAAAGGAAAGAAAAAAAAGATTGGCGCCAACTGTGACTCATGTAACTGGTATGATCATTCAAATTTCACATTTTTAGGTTTCCGTACCAGAAGCGTAACCAACGGAACCCTATAACTAATCAAGATACGTAATTCAAGAACCGTAATTCTAAGACAGTTGACATTTTTACAGAGTGTTATTTCTATTGCCGCTATAATAAATAATAATAAAAATTAAAGGGGGATCCCATACAAGAACGTGTTTTTTTCGGTTTATGGTACGTGTACTCTGAGTCCGACTCGTACTTGGCTTTTTTTGTCATCACTACATAGTATAAAACAAAGTCGCTTCCGCTGTCTGTCTGTACCTATGTATGCTTAGATCTATAAAACTGCGCAACGGATTTTGATGCGGGTTTTTGAAGTGAAAACTTCTTTAGCGTGCACATTTTTTTGTGATGGGTAAAAATTGTTAAACTAGGATACGTGACCCTGATCGAAAATTCGTAAAACGGTTACGTGTCTTGCAAACTTTTTTAGCGGCGTTGTGCACTTTTTGTGATGGGTAAAAAAAATTAAACTCGCGTCAGGACACGCGAACTGATCGAAAATTCGTAAGACGGAGGAAGAGAAGTACGTATTCAAGTTTTCACTTCTGCCGGCACTCCCGGAGTGCAACCCGTTGTTTCTTTTTTAATAGATAGCCGGGGCGGATCGCTAGTAAATAATAAAAACAAGTGAATACCTCGAATAGTCTGTTTTTTTCTCGTACATCGCATAATTACTCAGAACAGCACAGGCAAGATAATATTCTCTATCAACTTTATTGTTCACTAACAAGGATTCAGTTTCAAAGAAAACCATGTCTTTATAGAAAATATTTTTACCTTGACAGGTCATAGTAATAAGCTGAAAGAATGTTTTAATTAGATTTTATTTGAAATGTTATGGCTTTATCATACTTTTTTTCATACTAAGAACAAAATGCAAAATAATAAAATCATATTATTGCATTCCAAATAATGATTCCAATGTTGAATATTTCTCACCCTTAGAACGAAAGGGACTAACACAATATCCTGTACCTAACTTCTGCTTTTCTTTTGATGAGTGACAGACAGGCAACGCACAGCCGAAACAACTGGTCGTCGGTTTTGGCAAGTAAGTTTCCTGGGGAATTTACGGGAACACTAAGAGAGGATTTCCCGCAATTCTCACGAGAACGGGAAAAACCGGGATATGCGCGTAACAAATCAGGAGCAAAAGCTAGTAATCGTTTAAACTTACTCCAAACTATACTTTTTTAAAGCTTTTCTTGTTAATCTATACTATACACTATAATAATATTATAAAGAGGTAAAATTTGTGAGTTTGTGAGGTTGTAGGGGTAATCTCTGGATCTACTAAACTGATTTTGAAAATTCTTATAAAAATAGAAAGCCACGTTATCTTATTGCATCTATACTAAAATTTAAAGCTGAAGAGTTTGTTTGTTTACTTGAACACGCTTATCTCAAGAACTACTGGTCCGATTTAATTTTTTTTTGTGTTAGATAGCCCATTTATGGAGGAAGGCTATAAGCTATATATAACGTGACCAGACGTCTCGTTTTGAACGGGACTGTCCCTTTTTATGATTACTAGTCCCGGTGTCCCCGAAATGAACTCTGGGATGCGAAATTGTCCCGTTTTCTGAAACCGCGCGAAAATATGAGAAGCTGTCGAACCAAACCAAGTCGTCGGTCGACGCGATGATAGCCGAGAGTTGCCGAGACGTCAGCGCTCGCGCTTTGTTGACTAATTGTTTAGATAGATTTTTCGTTTGGCCACTTCTCGATATTTGTTTTGATGTTGTTTGATGCTCGTATACCTACCTAGTAAATAACTTAAACTTCTTTTGCTGTCGAATCATAAGTTAAAATATCGAAACGCAAGTGTATATTCAATGTTAACTAACAAGCAAAATGTTAACAACCGACTTCCCCCGAATGATCCTATAAGGGTTCGGATTTTTATGGATGTTCGGAACCCCTTATACTTGCCAAGAGTTTCATTCTATAATTAGCACACTATATTAAATCAAATTTGTTCCTCTGAAAAATATAAATATAACTAAACGCTTCGGGTACCTTTTGACTTTTTCTGAATAAATAACTAGTAGGCTATATATCAACCGAAAAAAAGCGCCCAACGAAATGGGCACGGGTCATCTAGTTTCTCATAAATTGCATTTTGAGCTACATGACTTCCATTTTAATGCTGCATACTTTCCTGTGAACAGTACAAATTGTCGCTTTAATATTTGTTTTTCTTGTAAAAACTCGATCTATAGACATAAAAGCATGTTTTCATTTAAATAAACAGCCAAGATTGTATCAATGCACGTCCCTTGTTCCTGCATGTCATTGGTATCTGTTGATGTTCCGCTACAAAGAGAATTGCGACATTGGTATGTGATACCGAACGTGGAACACCAACCTTGTATCAAAGGGGTGTTTTACTGTTTAGCATAACATCTTGCCTGTTTCCCAGGATGGGAAGGCAGGGGTATATCATAAACCAACAGTGAAAATAGTTTTTCCCCGACTGTGAAAAAAGGAGGATTATGTTGTTTTTGTTTCTTTTTTTCGAGTGTTTGTATGTATGTATATATATTTCTTTGGCACACCCTAGAGCCTTAACGGGCTGTCGTATTTTTATATGAGTGGTGTCAATAGATTCGTTTAAGTCATGAGAGTGACACTGGGTAAAATAAAAAAGTCAAAGTGGCCGATCTTTGCCGCCATATTAAACCTTATTTTTTTTTTTCAAAACCTATCAAGTGGGGTATCAAAATAATGGGCTCGAGGAGACGATTCCAAAAATGTAACTCGCTAAAATGTAGGAAATAAAAAAAAAATACTTTGTCAAAAAACCCGACCGCTAAAAACGACTAAAAAGTTCGAAGCAAGTCGCTTTTCAAGCAGTCTATTGCAGTTGGTGGCATCAGAGCAGTGATTAAACTGCATCAGACTGCTTGAAAAGCGACTTGTCGGGTTTTTTGACAAAGTCTATTTTTTCGTGGTCTATACATACTCGTACTAAAGTTATAAAGCTGACGAGTTTGGTTTTTTGGTTGAACGCGCTTATCTCAGGAACGAATGGTTCGAATTGAAAAATTATTTTAGTGTTGGATAGCCCATTTATCAAGGAAGGCTATATGCCACCTAATATCACGCTATGATTAATAGGAGCGGACTATTATTGACAAATGTGACGCAGATGAAGTTGCACGGGTTACCTAGTGTGAAATAATTTGTCAACAATATTCTTACAGCTTGTGTGAAAAAAGAGGCGATTAAGCCTATTTAATGTTGTTTGGAATATGTTAGTTTGCGTTTAGTTTTGTTAACCTTGTGTATTATTTAAGTTTCGATTGTTTATTTTCCCTTAATAAATATAATGAAATAGTAATATATATACCCAAAAACCAACAGAACCCTATTACTAAGTCTCCGCTGTCCATCCGTCCGGCCATCCAACTGTCTGTCAGCGGGCTGTATCTCAAGAACCGTAATAGGATTGTGTATTTCTATTGCCGCTATAAGAACAAGAAATAAAAATTAAGGTTCATGGTACGGAATCCTAAGCGTACGAGTCCGACTCGCACTTGGCCGGTTTTTATAACTTCATGTTGTTTTTCATGACGTAAAAATCAAATCAACAGTAACCGTTCGTCACACACAAAATGTACCGTCTTTTAACTGCCTCTTTAGTAGTCACAAACTGCGACTTCAAAAGTCCTCATTTCGATTTTTTTATCGATTAATGCAAATGCAATAGGACACTAACTAAATCTTAATCAAACATACTTTTCAGTAAACAAAAGATTACAAGAACGAGTAAAATGGCTGCCGCTTCACAAAGCCGAACATTTCCCAAAACAAATACCATATAAAAGCCCTAGTGCTGAAATGACTACTATACAACTCCTAAAAGAAACACACTTTGTTTTCCCATTATGAACAATAGTGTTGTAATTTTTATCGATAACTCCACTACAACCTAATAAATAGTATCTTTATCTAATCATTTTTCCGATACACCACACATATGATTGATGAATCTGATCAGCTCATTATGAGCACATGATACATTTTTAATGGGTCAAATAAATCAGCGGGTCTAAAAAGGCCACTTTAGAAGAATCTATACTAATATATAAAGCTGAAAAGTTTGTTTGTTTACTTGAACGCGCTAATCTCAGGAACTACTGGTCCAATTTGAAACATTTTTTCAGTGTTAGATAGCCCATTTATTGAGGAAGGCTATAGGCTATATATCATCACGCTAAGACCAATAGGAGCGGAGCAGTAATGAAAATTGTGACGCAGACGATGTTGCGCGGGTCAACTAGTCAGAATATAAATCACGCTACCCGTCAGTTTTAAATTTTCCCAATCAACCTTGAACCTAATGCGTTAGCGATAAAGATGAAAATTAATTTTGACAGATTCTGGCGTGATTAATATTATGATTCTGTCTGCTAAAGTGGCCTTTTTAGCCCCCTAGGGCGGCAGTTCTCGTATCTTTAAGGAGCGTTCCCATTCGCATTGCAGTCGCTAACTGTCAAAAACACCTCTAATGCCGGGGCCACACGCTTGGAATTTGCCGCAAACTTCAAACCTCCACAAAGGAGGTTTGAAGTATCAAACATCACCGTACTCACGCTTGCGCAAGAGATAGTATAGATTTTTTAGATTTATATATTTTTTTAAATTGACTACCTCACGACCAAACTCTGGATAGTCAAATTATACTTTTCAGATAGCTCTTGAAAGAATCCAGGGTGGAACGTATTTCTCACCATTTGCAGTGTTTGGTCGTGCGGCCGTCTTACAAAACGATAACTCGAAAATCAAAGACCCAAAGTTTTCGGGGTCAAAATCGCTCTTCTTATTGTGTAGGCAGTAAGGTCTAACGACCCCACACACCCTAGTAACACAGAGTTTCTAAACCGCCTCAAGGGGCCTCTCCCTTAAGGCGGACATGGTTTATTTGACAACCGCCATTTGGCGGCCGGGACCACCGGCTTATACGTGCCTTCTGAAGCACGAAATTATCTCAAAAAAAAACAACTAAATCGTTGCAAATTAGCATTTCAAGGAACGCAATTAATTACCAATCAAAAAGATTAGACAGATTATTTTGATAGCCGTCGTTGACGATAGTATGTTTCATTGTCTACGCCGTCTGGTCGCCTATGTACATATTTCACACGTCAAACATAAATCCTTCTCAATCACAAAGTACGTACACAACAGCGGTCGTTGTCAAGCTGACGTCGGTCGTCGTGTGAACTTAGCCTAATCCCATTTTTAGCTATGTACCTTGTCCTCACTTGATGCTTACATTTTCATGAGAGGTAATTGTATAGTTAGACTCAAGTTAGCCTAGTGGTAACGACTGAATGTACTATAAGTCCACATTGCTGTGTCAGGGTATGTCGAGGCGCGTTATGCACCAATCAAAGGACTCTTTTCAAGCCTACGTCATATCACAACGCATTTTGAAGCCAATCAATTGCGTCAGAAGGCGACAAAATATTGTAAACCTGGCTTAAGTAGGTACGACATACGTGTTGAAGTTGAAGGGTCGTGGGTTTGTTAAGAACCAATTGAATCGTTTGTGCTGAGCGAGGCTAGGTAAATGAAGCGATTTTATTGGGTTCTCACAAACACACATCCCTCGCTATGCATCCTCGCACTCGCACTCCGAAGCTCTTTGGTGTAAACGCAGCCTATTAATCGTGAACTCAAACCTTTTATGATTCCTCCCGCTTGGCGGAGCAGAAGGGAGTGTTAGACTCTTACTGACTAAAACCCATCCGTGTTCCTCCTAATGCCCTTTGCGTTCCAGGGCCGCGGTGACTCTTTCAAACAAATTCCGAAAGCGAACTCATACTTAGCCTTCGAATTTCGGCTGCAACAATAATGTCTCGGTTCCCATTATTGGGCGAGCCTATTTCCGTTTACTTTGCAAATTCCGGGTTCCCCTTGTCCATTTCACAATAAAAGAGTTTTTTTTGCCACTTTTCCTGGCTTTGGAATGACAAAAAAGGATCAAAGAATTACTTACCTATAATAAAAGAAAGATTTCTTTGATTTTGGGAAAGTGATTGGACAAGTTGTAAAATTAAATGTTTAAATCCACTTAAGCTAGCTTTTTCTCGTGAATTTGCTTCCATAGCGTATCCTACAAGACTGAATAATTTTCCAGGATGAAAAGCCTACAGCACAGAGCTTTAGAGAATGTGCACGGCGTTGACTTTGCCATCTAGTGTTGTATATTCGAAACTTGAAGGTTAACAATACTTGACATTGATGCTTATGTGCTGCCACCTATAGGAACGTGCACAAAGGTAGACTGCGTCATCTAGCGTTGCAGTTTTGAAACTCATTGGTAAAATATACTTGACAAAGACACTTCTTTGCTGCCACCTATATTTCTTGCACGTTCCCTATATTGCAGTTTTCTATCATTGAAAAAAAAAAACTCAGTAGAGTTAGTACAGTCTGTGACCAACATTATCTAACCCACTTGACTATTATTCGCTAATAAGCAAGTGGGTCAGATAATGTTGGTCACAGACTGTACCAGAAATTGACTACCTGTGGTGGCCTGAAACACAGGTTTAAATTAACCTAGATCGGGCTGGTTGCTACATAACATTGCAATTCCGAACCACTATAACTTGCACCTATAATAATAATAATATATTAGTTTTAGTTTATTTTCAGGCATTATAATTGTATGGAAATCTTATCACTGTTGGCTAAATGTAAACTTTTTGTAAACATTTTTATTTGAATAAAAGACATGAAAAAAGACATGAAAAAGACCTGTAATTCATTGAAACAAACAAATTTTATACTAACTTCTGCCAGCGGCTTCGCCCGCGTGGTCCCTAGGGAACGTACTCCCGGGATAACAAGTAGCCTATGCCCTTTCTCAGGGTCTAGACTGTATCTGTACCTAATTTAATTTAAATCGGTTCAGTAGTTTTGGCGTAAAAGCGACAGACAGACAGAGTTACTTTCGCATTCACTATATTATTATTAATTAATATATTAATAATGCAGTATTTACAGTTTAGTATTATATAGTAAGGAAGTAAGGATTTTCTAATATGTTTTTTTTGCTATTCATTTTGTATTTGTATGCTCTACAATTTACATAGGTACCTGAATTTAATATAAAATCAAGGGAACTCTACTGCTAAGCCTCCGCTGTCCGTGCAACATTGTGCCTGACTATCAGCGGGTTATTACATGTAGACCCAGAGAACAGACAAGAAGCAGTTGTAAATATTTCTTAAAAATATCAAAATATGGCGGTGTTGTCACCGTTTTAAAATCCTCCGCCGCGTCTGTCTTTCTGTCTGTTTGCGATAAACTCAAAAACTACACTGATTTTCACCAATTAATAGAGTTGTTCTCGAGGAAGGTTTTAGTATATAATTCGTCTAGAAAATATTGAGGATCCTTAAAATTGAGCGCGGATGAAGTCGCGGGCGAAGGGCAAGTTTGTATTAAACAGAGACAACACTAATGGCGTGTGACATCACTCACAAGTCCCGCGATATAGAATTGAAACCATCTAGTACAAACGACATTTTGTGTGACAAGGATAGAAGAATAACTTTAACAGCGTATAACTTCTCTGTTTTTCCACCAATTTTATTTAGAATAGAACAGAATACTCCTTATTATGTACACCATATAAGTAACAGAAAAGATAGATGAAGAAAACATTATATAGGGTGACACTGGGTGGCTAGGGTGGCTTTATCCCTAAAAGCGAGTTCTCTTTTCAAGACAACCTTTGGATGGATTTCAAAGATAACAGAAAGACAGTACTGCAGGTAGTCTTAGGTGTACGATTTATATAAATAAATTCATAATGGATAAATATATACAATTATATGTAACAAATAAAAAAATAAATGAAAAGCATAGGAACCAAGTGAAAACGAGCAAACAGAAAGGTAGTGATTTTTGACCATTGTTTTAAAAATGGACAAAGATTGAGCACGTCTTACTGATAAAATCGTTCAAAATTAAGTATGTATTCATTAAATTGTAGTCAGTTCCTATTAGTTTAGTTTAGTGCAATACATTGTAAGTCCCATCCGTCTAGAATATAGCACACAAGGTCTTATTATAAACCCTGTTACCTAGATACACACTGAAAAGTTCATGTCCTTTCAATTTTGTCCCCTTTGATCCGGAAGGGCCCTGTCACCTTTCAATCCGATTTTAATTATAGAATAAAGTTCGTTAGTATGTTAATGTAAAGTTATTTAGCCGTTAATTACATCTTAACTTTCCTACTTAATCCTTTAGAAAACCGTGATTTATAACATTTAATTTAGAAAGGCTTAGTTCATTTAATCTATTCATTAACAGAGATTTCATTTAGGTTGTTGGTAGTCGGTTTTAGTTGCTCTAAGAAGTTACAAATGCTGTCCTAATCTTGAGGCTGTAGACAAGTGACATTCTGTCAGACGTAGTGCAGAGAAGGTAACCTTCGCTGCGAAAACGTCAAAATTTTGGACATTTATAAACGCTGTCGAATGCCAAGTGATCAATTTTAACAACCACAATTGTATTGCTAATAGAATGGCACCTTGTTTATTGTCTCTAGCCAAGCCAAGTTTGAAACTTAAGAATGGTTAATTTCCACGGTATTTCAAACAAACTTTAATAAATTGCCTTAAACTAAATACGTATATTCAACATACTAGTAGCAGACGTAGCAGTCGTAGCATAGTTAGTTGGAAACTTTTCCCAAAAAATAGTTTAGAGAGACAAAGAGATTGATTTAACACTTTCATTAGAAAACCACTCTCTTTTTTTCTCCTCATTCTTATCAAGACACAAGACTTGCTTGCTACGACTTGCGACACGAGACGTACTCGTAGCAGTGGCTACGGCGTAGCCCGTAGTCATTGTGCTACGCGTAATTACATTCGTAACATTCACTGGACACATTTTGTTAATTCAACAGTATGATATCGTAAATAAATAATTCCATTTTAAAATAAACAGGTAATGGGTTTTACATAATTGATTGAATTAATTTAATATCTATTTAATTTGATTTTAAATTCAGTATTTAGTTTGCGAAACTGACCAAAATAGTTAAAACCAGTGTTATATGCTCAGTTCATTTTATTTGACAGCCTTTTTGTGGTGCCTACATAGGTACTTACTACAAGTATTCATCAAGTGTCATCTGCCTAGCCTTTTCCCAACTATATTGGGGTCGGCCGTGTAACCCATTAACTGGGTAAAACGGTACTTCATGGCAAGACTTATGTCAGATTAACTGGCTTCTTACTATCCGTATTGACTGCCAAAGATCTACAAATGACAGCCGGAACCAACGGCTTAACGTGCTTTCCAAGGCACGGAGGAAACTCGGTATGTTAAGATGGTCACCCATCCACAGATCAACCTTGGCAAACGTTGCTTAACCTTGAAGATCGATCCGTGCGACTGTTATTATGTAGCCACGAGCTCCTCAAGTACTTACTACAAGTATTAATTGCGACTAATGAACTTGACTAGACTTGGGATACCATTGGCCTTTTTCAGAAGCAGCCTCGGCTTCATCTGAATAATACGAAGAAGCACATTGTGAATATATGCCCTGTTTCGGGCAATAGGCTCACCCCTTACACATTATTACAATTATGGTACTTAAACAGTCAACCTTATTGGAAATTATTATAATTCAAATTTAAATGGCTCAAAATTATAATTATAAAACTCGATAAGCACTCGTCGGACCCCATAGCCTACCTACATAGGCTTAGGGCCACGGTGGCAAGTGGTAACACTTCGGGAGTAGTTATTCGACTCTTCATGTGACCAGAGAGCTAGCCTTTTTTCGACTAAAGAATCAGTAATAACAGCCAGTGTTTTGAGTACTTTCCAAATTGATAGAGACGCGAACAAATTTTAGATGCCCAATGAGTTCTTTCCCTCCCCCTTTTTTATCCCGTACATACATTTATGATATTTTTTATTTCTTAACTTATGTAATTTAACAGTCTGAATTTAAGTGAACATTACCTCTATCAACACCGTTAGGGAACGCTTGCGTAATACTACTCTGTCAAGAAAGTACCGGGAAAAGATCAATAATACACAAAATGTCTGTTATTCATCCAAATTTATTTTATCACCTTCAAAGTATGCTCCTTTAGAAACGATACACTTGCGCCAACGAATAATCCATTCATCAAAACATTTTTTAAACGCTGCTTCCGGAATTGAGTTCAGTTCTCGCCGCGAATTCTCCTTTATGTCTTCTATCGATTGAAAACGGGTGCCACGAAGTGGTAATTTGAGTTTAGGAAAAAGAAAAAAGTCAGCAGGAGCCATATCTGGTGAATATGGTGGTTGCTGGATGGTATTTGTTGAGTGTTTGGTTAAAAATTCGTTCACAATGATAGCCTTGTGCGAAGGCGCATTGTCGTGGTGCAAAATCCAAGAATTTTCTTTCCACAAATCTGGCCTTTTTCGTCGAATTTGCTCTCTTAAACGCCGCATAACGCTCAAATAATATTCTTTATTTACCGTTAGACCTTCCGGTAAGAATTCAGAGTGCACAACACCGCGATAGTCAAAGAAAACAGTCAACATGACTTTGACTTTTGATCGACTTTGGCGTGGTTTTTTCGGTTTCGGTTCAGTTGGAAGGCGCCACTCCGAAGCTTGTTGACTAGTTTGCATGTCAAACTCGTAAACCCACGTCTTGTCAGCAGTAACAATGCGTTTCATGAATGTTGGGTCCGAACTGACTCGTTCTAGCATGTCCTCAGCGACTTTCATGCGATTGAGTTTTTGGAGAAAATTCAGATCTTTTGGGACTAGCCGAGCAGCAACATGTTTCATACCCAAATGATTAGTTAAAATGGTACGGATCGACTCGTGAGATACAGAAAGTTCGGCGGCTATCTCTCTCAGAGTTGAATGGGGATTTTCAGTCACTATTTCCTTCACTTTTGCGATGTTAACTTCAGTTGCAGACATTGACGCCCTACCAGAGCGAGGCAAATCTTCCATCACATCTCGACCGCTTTTGAACGCTTTGAACCACTCATAAGCACGAGTTTTTGATAAAGTCGATTCACCGTAAGCCTTCTGTAACATTTTCAGTGACTCCGAACACGAAATTCCATTGGCGATGCAAAATTTAAGACAAACTCTTTGTTCGATATTTTTGTCCATTATGAAATTCGCAATACACACTATATATGATATTACTAAAACCAGCACTGTATTTAATATAAATAACAGACGCAACTCAAACTCCGCGCCAAAATGGAAAACAGTTGTGCCAATCTAACAACTACAAAAAAACAAAAATTTGAATTTGGAACCATAAACAAATCATCCATTCCCGATACTTTTTTGACTGAATGTATATGGTTCAATAGAACCTTTATTGCTCCTACGCACGATTTTGAACAATAGGTAAATGAGCTTTATCAATGTCTATTTGATGCCAGTTTTCAGACTGTAAAGGTACAGATAATGATGAGTGCTTTGCTATGTTTCACCTGAATTGATAACCTTAATATCTATGTAATTAAGTCCATAGTAACTGTTATAATATTATTTATTTGTTTACCAAATATAGAGTACAGAGAGCCTAGCACATTTTTTTTTTCATCTTACGTAAAATTTTACTATTACATAATATTTATTTGAATTGGATAGATATTATATTCTTACTTTAGTTTGATACAACTTTTGCATGTCGCATAAAATTAAACCAAAAATACTATGGGATTGTAGTTTTTTTATATTCAAAATTTACTTACGGTATTGTAACTTTACTATACGACAAAACATTCGTGATAGGTCCTCAGATGTATGCTATTTTCAGAAGGGAAAAGTTCAATGACCTGCCGATGGAGAAGTACTATTCTATCAGCGAATTTGATATATGACGTTGATCTCATATCTTTTGTCATGAAAGACCGTTTGGCAAAATTTCTGTCTTAGCATCCACCGACTACCGACTTTTTGGAGGCATTAGGAGCACAGACTTTTTTTTTTTAATATTGATAGGCACGCGCTTGACCACCATCTCATCTGATGGTAAGCGATGATGTGGTCGAAGATCGAGCACGCTTGCCTAGAAGTAACCTAATCACTCTTGACTTAAAGACTTGGTTGTAGCTATCAGGAAAAACAGACTCCGGCAGGGAATTCCACTCCTTGTACGCACTATGAATGTGTTCCTAAAACGTTTTGTGCGCGTGGGTGGGATGTCCACCATGTACCGGTGGCGCACCGCCGTTTTTTTGTGACTTTACACTCTTTACTAACTTCTGAATCCAAAGTCAAATGCATGTCGGCGCTAATATCAAACCGATTTTGGTTTGGAACTTTGCATTTGAAGGTTCAATATTATTCAGCTGTGGACCGATTTAAAAAATTCTTTTTTTATTCAAAAGCCTACACTTCTGAAGTAGTCCCATCAGAATCTGATAATGGGAGCCCATGAAAATCGAGGGAAACCCTCACATTTTATAGGCACTTACAATGTTTTTCAGAAACTCTCTAACGCAATTCAAATATTTGTGCCTGGTAATTATCGTCTCACTTTTCTGAGCTGATGATGGAAGGTATAAGTTAGGATCTGATGATGGGATTCCATGAAAAAGTTTGTTCAGTGATATTTTCGCTAATTTTCAACCAATTTGTATGATTCTTTTTCGTTTGGAAGAATATTTTTCCGGACCGGTCCCATTTCAATTTGTATGTTACATAGTCCATTGTACCATTCTTGCCTAAAGGTATTGTGTTACCCAGTTACTGGGTAGTGAAGGCTCGATAGGCAGTCGCTCCATGTAAAATCATCATCATCATCATAATAATATCAGCAGAAAGACGTCCACTGCTGGAGATATCAACTATCTGTTCTGCGAACAATGTGCCCTACCCACTGCCACTTTAATTTGGCGATCTTTCGGGCCATATAAAATACTGTAGTGCTATTCTGTACCTTTTTTATTCCATTTTATTTTATTTATTTAGAAAAAACAAACAATTACACATTAAGAATTACAAAAAAGCCGGCCAAGTGCGAGTCGGACTCGCACACGAATGGTTCATTACCCTAAACCTTAATTTTTATTAATAGAAATACACAATCTGAGAAAATTAGAACTGTAATTAGAACTGTACTTGAGATACAGCCCTCTGACAGACAGACAGACGGACGGACGGACGGTCGGACAGCGGAGGCTTAGTAATAGGGTACCGTTGGTTACCCTTTTGGTACGGAACCCTAAAAATGGTATGATATAAAAATGATACAAATGTGAAATCGACCACGTTCTCCACAGATAAAAAATGAGACAATTTGATAATCTTTGTGTTTAACCTTTTATAACAAACAAAGTACTTAATTATAATTCGGATTTGATGTTCATCGTTATAATAATCCTGTGGTCGAGCTTATCGGCTGCTAAGTAAAGTCTGGAAGCTAGCCTAGTTTAAGTCCCTTTCATCAAGCCCATACTAATGAGTTTCAGTTACAATTTAAAGGAAATCGTTCGTATAGCTAGGACAAGGCGGCAAGTTAAAGAAAGCTATTAAAACCTTATCTATACTATCCTACTCGTAATATATAAAATTCTTTATATAATATTCTTATTCGAGTTATTGAGTGACTGGCAGACAACGCACAGTCAAAACTTCTGGTCGTAAAAAGCTGAAATTTGGCACGTAGGTTCCTTGGGGAGTGTACAGGAGCAATAAGAAAGGATTTCCTGAAATTCCTACGGGAACTGGAAAAAACCGGGACATGCGCGTAAGAAGTCGTGGTTGAAAGCTAGTACATATATCCAACTCTACCATCACTGAGTGACTAACAGACAGACAACGCACAGTCGATACTACTGGTCGTAGACAGCTGAAATTTGGCTTGTAGGCTTCTTGGGAACAGACAGTCCCCAAGAACGACCACGGGAACCTCACGCCCCAGCCGCCGCAACAGAAGAAGACGCCCCGGGCGTCGGGAGTCGCAGGGCGATTTTCAGCCACCATAAGCGCGAGCCTGCGGACGGCGAGCATTGGGTGGCGCGCCGTCTGATCAGAACCAGGCCCGGGTGGACGGCGCGCTGTGTTTCACGCGTGCCTCAAAGAGCTGTCAGCGTAAAAGACGGGGCCCGCTAGGGCCAGTGCCTGCTGGGGCTGCGGACTTCGTTCGAAAGAGGCACCGTATCCTGGAACGCAAAGAGCAGTGGGAGAAACGCGGATGGGTTTTAGTCAGTAAGAGTCTGACACTCCCTTCTGCTTCACCCAGAGCGGGAGGAGTCATTTGATGATTTCCCATCCATAAAAAAAAAGGCTTCTTGGGGATGTACTGCGGACTTTGTTCGAAAGAGGTACCGCAGCCCTGGAACGCAAAGGGCTCTAGGAGGAACACGGATGGGTTTTAGCCAGTAAAAGTCTGACACTCCCTCCTGATTCACTCAGAACGGGAGGACTCATTTGATGATTTTCCATGCTTAAAATAAACGTTTCTTGGGGAATATAGAGAGGATTTCCCGCAATTCCAACGACAACGGGAAAAGACGTGATATACGCGTACGAAGTTATAAATAAATAAAAATCGCATATTTTTAGCACCTACTGTACCTGCGATAGTTGATATACATATTGTCATGTAATTTTGTACTAAACTAGAGCAAAAGTGTATTTAAGTTTAAGTTAGTTAATTGTTTAGTTGTAAGTCTCATTTTAATGGCAGTATGAACACAAATAAGAAATATAGTTCTTTAAACCTAAAGCTAAGTTGCGGGTAAAAGCAAGTATTTATAAAAAAATCGTGTAAATACTGGTAGAAAGATTCTAAGCTGCTGAGGAGCTCGTGGCTAAGTGGATGGGTGACCATTTTAACATACCGAGTTTCCTCCGTGCCTCGGAAAGCACGTTAAGCCGTTGGTCCCGGCTGTCATTTGTAGATCTTTGGCAGTCGTTACGGATAGTTAGAAGCCAGTAAATCTGACTCCAGTCTTGCCATGAAGTAACGTGTTACCCAGTTAATGGGTTGTGGAGGTCTGGTAGGCAGCCGCTCCACGTAAAACACTGGTATTCAGCTGAATCCGGTTTGACTGGAAGCCGACCCCAATATAGTTGGGAAAAGGCTAGGAGATGACTGGTAGAAAGATTCTAAATTCAGTTACTACTACTGGGTTGAGGAGGTCAGAGAGGCAGTCGCTCCCTGTAGATGGCATTGAGCTACATCCGGTCAGACTGAAAATTAACCCCAACGTAGTTGGAAAAAACCAAGGAAGGTTGAATCTGCTATATTATGTTAATTAATGTTAAAATTTCATAGTCAAAAAGTTTAAATAAATAAGGCCCATAATTTAACTATTAAGTTAATACTTCAGTTATTCATAAAGTTGAAGTTAGTTTCCCATGTACCTGCATGAATTATAAAGTACCTTCAACCCTTGTTCGACCTTTTACAAGTGTCAAATGTTTTCATTCACTGAACGATATAGAATATATCTATACTCTATCCTAATATATAAAGCTGCAGAGTTTGTTTGTTTGCTTGAACGCGCTAATCTCAGGAACTACTGGTCTGATTTGAAAAATTCTTTCAGTGTTAGATAGCATATTAATCGAAGGAAAGGAAAGTTACAGGCTATATATATCATCACGCTGAGACCAATACGAGCGGAGCAGACGAAGTTGAGCGGGTCAACTAATTATTAGAAAGCTATTTTTAAATAAAAAGTCGAAAGCCCATTGTGGTAAAGCATACTACTCGTACTATGTTTCAAACCGCAGCTTTGCAAACCCAAATGAAAGTGAAAATAAACATAAAGAAATAAAAATATGCATTAAGAAAACTTTTTATTTTCATTTGATACCCTTAAAAGAGTGCAAACAAAATTGGTTCACCATTTTTGGAAGTTTATCATATTTGATTTAGAATGATTTCATTCAAATTAGACTTGTATGCAAAATATCAGCCGATTGCGGTTAGATTTGACCCATGCATTCTTACTAACTATATTACTATCAAGTGCCAAGTTAACTAAAACCTGTTTTAGAACCCAACGGCTTGGCCCTTGGAACCCCAGCACAGCGGGCTGTGCTGGGGCGGCCGCTGCAGGTGCAGAAAACCTCAAACGGCGTAAATATAACCACTTAATTGAAAGTTACATATTTGAGCCGTTTGGCGTTGAAACCAAACCATGGGCCTAGGCCCATGGGGTCCGAGTGCGCATCGAGTCTTTCGGGACATTAGCAAACAACTTGTCGACTGTTCACGTGACCAGAGGGCTGGGCATTTCTTCGGTCAAAGAATCAGCATTGCCATTCAACGCGGCAATGCTGCCAGTGTTCTGGACACTTTTGCCATTGACAGCGATGTGGATTATTTTTTTGATGCCCAATGATTAATTTTGTTTTTATACGCGTTTGTATATAATTTCGTGTTAATTAGTGGATAAAGTTAGTTAAGTATTTATTATAGCAGCTGTAAAAATCTATATAAATTAATAAAACAAATAAACTATAACCTTGTTTTAAGCATAATAAAACACTTCTTCCTCACAAACTTTCCGATTGGCAATTCTTATCCCGTTTCTCTCAGATTACATCAGCAATATTGAGTGGCGTTCCCTGAATATCCATGTTTCAGCTTAAGACATGCAAATTTTAATAAAAAAGCACTTTACAACGAGTTTCGCATAATTATTTGAAATTTTCAGGAAGTAAAGTTACCCAAAGCTGCTACGTTGATCTAATGAACGGAAGCGATAGGTACTGTTGAGTGTTATGTTCTAGATTCGATTCCCGCGTCAAGCAAAATATTATTGGGATTTTCCATCCGGATATTTCGGAGATAAGTGACCCCGATTCTTAAGTTAATAAACAATAATCTGTGTCATTTGACATTTGTCATCTGTCTTGGATCAAATCATCATTCTGGTTTAACTAAAAGATTTAGAAAACAGGAATTCACCAAGACTTCCTTGAAGAAAGTTTTTCATCTCCGTTGGTTTTTTTTAAGAATGGGAAATCATCAAATGACCCCTGGTAATGGTCCTTTGACTAGTTGGTTGATAGGTTGTCAGACTCTTACTGACTAAAACCAATCCGTGCTCCTCCTAATGCCCTTTGCGTTTCAGGGCCGCGGTGACTCTTTTGTGGCAGATCTACATAGGCATAGGGCAGCTTAAAGAATGTGACTAGGTTCTCCTTTCTGTTACAATCTATATAATCCGCCCGTGGCTCGACAAAAACCAATTTAAAAAATTGGCATTCAGATTGACTTTTTCCTATTTTTTTTTTCTATTGATATGCATACGTTTGACCACTATCTCACCTGATGGTAAGCGATGATGCGGTCGAAGACGCAGCACGCACGCCTAGATGTAGCCTATACACTCTTGACTTAAATACTCCCATATCAGGAAACACAGACTCTGACATGGAATTCCACTCAGCAATTTCACTAGATTTGGAATAGTCAGTTTGCATGCCAAATCCGTAAAGTGACGTAGTCCAATAGATCGCGATGTTTCAAATTCGGTAGCGGTATCGGCGAAAAAAAGTAGTTTCGGCGGTAGTTTCAGTTTTTTGCGAAAACGTAACCGAATGGATCAAAACTGTGGCAGGTACCAGATAAACTTGAAATTAAGTACTTTGGCCTTTCCCTAATCTCCTTTCGTAGATATTAACAACAAATTATTAACCATTTTTCATTATTAGAGAACGTAAAGAAAGGATCACGATAGAAGTCGATTCTGGGCAGAAAGTCGATAAATATATGTGGGTCAATGACCGTTATTGCACAACTATCTGGCGCCTACCATTCATCATTCATTCATTTTTCATTTGCATTCTTGATAGGCCGTGAAGGTTCCGATCCCCAAGTTGGTTAGTAGCCAGGAGAAAAGAGTTACGCTCGGTTAAGTTAGGTCATTTAATAGTGCCTAATTTCGGTAACAGTTTCGGCTGAAAATCGCCTTTTTAATCATCCATTTAAGCTCAACTGAAATAGATCACTTAAACCATTTTTTACATAAATATTCCTTGTTGAATACAGGAATCTATTAATAATGAATATAACAGCGTTCTAATTTTAACACGGACTCGACTTTAATTTTTTCTTTCAATTAAAATTAATTCAATATTTTTTTATATCAAATTGGCTCTGACACTTGACTTAAGAAGTCCTTTTAAAAGATGAAACAGATCGTTTTGAATTTTTTATCCTAATTGAAAGGTGTCGACACGTTAAAATAACTGTGGTAGGCGCCAAATAAGTTTGCAATAATGGTCACTGACCCACCTAAATTTTTTTACATCCTTTTTTTAATAAAAACGGAAATCAAGACATAAACAGTTCTGAATCAATATCTATTATGATCCTTTACATTTTCCAGTAGTGAAAAACGATTTCTAATTTATTTTTTGGTTAAGAGATGTTCGGACTTTCCCGAACATCTCTTAACGGGTACCCAAAAAAATTTACTTAATTTATTGCAAATTTATCTAGCGCATACCATAAATAGGCAATATAAGAATAAAAATTGTCTAGTCTTTTCCAATCGTGTTGGGGTCGGCTTCCAGTCAAACTGGATTTAGCTGAGTTATTAAATAAAAATAAAAAATAAATTCACATGGAGCGTTTAATATGATGCAAGACTGTTGTTAAATTTTCTGAATTCTGACTTCCTTTGACGGCTGCCAGAGATCGACAAATGAACCGAGAATGACTGCTTAAGGAAGTTTTTGAGCCACCGAGGAGTCTCGGTAGGTAATGGGTGGTAAACAACAAAACTTATTTCTTATTATTTGTGCAAAACTTAATCTACGAGATACGTGTGGTCTCGTTACGCGTATGTTCTAAAGGAGTGTTCACACCAGCGACTTTGTTACGCTGCGATAAAGTTAGAAGTTCCATATTAATGGAACTGTTAGTATGAAACTGCAAGGTATAGCTGCCACCGTAATAAGTTTGAGACCTTGCTTTGTGTTATTTTACTACTGGGTATGTCGAGATCTAAGATCTTAATATATCGTAAACACGATTAAAAATACTGTGTCGGTAGGTCAAAGTTAAATGATTTATTTCAATGAGACCATCAAAAGGTGCTTTTGAATGTTAGAAAAACAATTGTAATTGATTTCAGTTGTCCATGAGCAAATATAGGTAAGTATCAATGCACCCAAACATTTTTTTATGGTAGATGGATACTTTTGGACACCATGTTATGTACATCGTAGAGGTAGTCTTACGAAGGAGATTTTCTTATTCTGTAAAACTTCTTACTTTAGAGAATACTATACAGGGTTATTTGTAAAACACCAACAACCTCTCAGGCAGTGAAAGTACACATGATTATAAGCAACTTTTACTTTAAGAAAACCCCGAAGTCTCGAGAAAAATATCAGCAGTTTCATACATTTTCATTGGCTAAATTGCATTTTGTATGAAACAGCTGACATTTTTCTCGAGATTTCGGGGTTGACCCAAAGTAAAAAATGCTTATAATCATGTGTACTTTCACTGCCTAAGAGGTTGCTGGTGTTTTACAAATAACCCTGTATAATAGATTTCCTTTTCAAATAAAAACCATATTGATCAAAACTAGTATTCTTTAAAACCCGTTGAAGAAAACGCAGCGTTTCCTAAGCGCTGGTGTGAGGCAACTTTATATTTTCATCTGTACAATATGAGGCTCCGAGTGAAGTTAATACCGCGGCGCTCTTTTGGCGAACTAGAGTAACTTCATGAGTAGATACTAGTTTATTTATATTAGCTTGCTTTCTAGAGATTTTTATGTGCCAGTAACCATGTGGAGAATCTGGCTTTGCTTCGTGATAAGTGCGTTTTATTCTGTTAAATCAAAATTAAAAGCAACGATAGTCATTTGTATAGTTTAAGTTATTTTCTAAACTTCTAAGCAGGGTGTTTTTTTTTGACGAGTCGCTAAAGGTCGTTTCTTAATCCCAAAAACTAATTTAACAGGAGCAAATGTCAAACTCTAAATTAAAAAAAGATTGAACAATTATTTGAAATATCAAATTAGTCTTTGGGATTAAAAAACGAACTATAGTTCAGTGATAAAACAGCCCGTAGGTAATTAGGTACGAGCATAAATCTTTTTAACATTAAATTCACCTCTTTGACAAAGACCACATTTAGTTTCTAAATAATACCATGTTTGCCTTCCTACACATTTTTATAATTTAACCATTTATTATTAAATATATCATCGACGCCCTTAATAAAAGCATGTTAAGAGTATATCAGAACCCGCGGAGTGAATAATTAAAATTCATAGGTAGGCCCGCTGCGAATATTAAGAACATTTCCAAGGAAACATTAAACCACGTAGTTTTAGACGACAGAACACCAAAAAGCCACAGCGGCCACTGTTAGAGACGAAAGTGTCAAAACTTTGTATTCAAATCGCGCTTTGCGTGATAAATTTTTTCGAAATATTATACAAAAAAAAAAATACTGACAGTGTAAACAGAATCAAATTTTTTGAACAATTAACGAGTTATACCAATTTTTCACTTTTGCAAAAACATCGTTTTCTACGGCAATCTGCTCAGCTTTTGACATCACGTTGGACTTGTATTTCTAATTACTAATTTTAATTTCAATGCTTTATAAATACGTCGTTGATGAAGATATTTCATAATTATTTACAAGAACCAATAAGTGTTTTAGTTACCACAATAAAATGACATTATTCCCTATTCTGAAAATGACTATGATACGTACAAAACGTTTTGGAAACACATTCATAATGCGTACAGCTAAGGAGTGGTATTCTCTGCCGGAGTCTGTTTTTCCTGATAGCTACAACCTGGGAGTCTTTAAGTCAAGAGTGAATAGGTTAGTTCTAGGCAGCCGTGTTACATCTTCGACCACATCATCGCTTACCAACAGGTGAGATCGTGGTCAAACGCGTGCCTATCAATAGTAATATAAAAAGATAGACGAAATTTATGCTCAGTGCAAAAAGCGCGGACTTGAGTATTTATTAGTTGTGGAAGTTCTAATCGCTGCTGTGCTCTGTGTTTTAAGCTCATAATGTGTTTAGTTTAAAAGCCTTCTCATTAACTCATTTGGCTTACTGTTAACTTAATTTACACTTACTTAAGAGCTGTCATTTAAGGAATTTCAATAATTGTACTAGTGAAGGATAAAGAGAGCAGTGGTGGCCCGGTGGTAATGGCTGCGACTTACGAGTTGTAGGTCGTAGGTTCGAACCCAGGCAGGCGCTTTACTTTGTGTAAATTACTTCATCACCACTGCTCTCAAAACGGTGAAGAAATACATCGTGAGGAAACCGGCCGGAAAATATTCTAAAACCAAAAATTCGATTATATGTACATCTACCAACCCGCACTGGGCCCGCGTGGTGGATTACGGCCCACTCCCTCTCGCCGAGAGGAGGCCTGTGTCCCAGCATTACAGGCTGATTATTAGGGATAAATAAATATCTCTCTTAATACAAAGCAGTAAGTACCTATTGATTAATGATAGATACTATGTTACGAGATCGTGGCTAACAAATACCAGCCGCACAGGTAAATCTTCAAGGTTTAGCAACGCTTACCGCGGTCGGTCTGTTGGTGGTGACCACCTATTACAAATCGAGGCGTGCCTAACAAAGCACGCTAAGCCGTTTGTCTTTTTTTTTTTTTTTGTTTCGCGTGGTTTTTGCATTTAGCCAATGTCACGGTTTGTCTTGGTTGTCATTTGTAAATCTATGACAGTCGTTACGATTTCATTTGACAACAGTCTTGCGGAAGGGTAGCGTGATACTTTTAAGAATGGGAAATCATCAAATAACTCCTTCCGCTCTGGTCGGAGCAAAAGGGGGTGTCAGACTCTTACTGACTAAAACCAGTCCGTGTTTTCCTCCTAATGTCCTTTGCGCTTCAGGGCCGCCACCGCGGCCAGAGTCTCTTTCGAACAAATTCCGCAACGAATGTCGACCCTGCACATGTTACTAATTTCCTCCAAATTGTCTCAGGAAATAATTATGCCAAGTTTATGTCAAACATGTCGAAACTACTTAATGAGATGTACATAATTGTGTGAAATAATTAGCTTTAACTCCGCAAACTGTATTTAATTACACCTCGGGTTTTAGTTAATCTACGTGTATCCCTGTACCTAAGCAAACAGTAGTTACATAATACGATAATGCCTTACACTGTATGAAGATAGATAGAATTTACTTTATTGTACACCAAACATGGTTACAAAACTTTTTGTAGAATGCGTGTTTCATAGATTTTAAGTCCTGAACCCAGAACAAATTGTTTCATAGAGTTCTAGTCCTAAAGCCAAATCAAGTCAAATAGAAAAAACACTTTTATAATAACTAGCAGCCTATTTCATCCCAACGCTGTGCAAGGGCTTTTTCTTGTTTTCTGTGAAAACTGTCAAATAATATAGGATCCCAGCTAGCAGCATTGCCCGCATTTAAAATATTCAAATTATTATACGGTAACATTTTATTGGGATACCGGGTAGAGAGTACTAGGTCAGGTTCTTGCATTCTAAATTACATCCATGTTTGTACATTCGTTATTCTTCTTATCGTTTGGGCAGTAAGCTCTAACGACCCCACACACCCTAGTGTCAGGAGTTTCTAAACCGCCTCAAGGGCTTCTGACATGGTTTATTTGTCGTCCGCCATTTGGCGGCCGGAACCACCGGCTTACACGTGCCTTCCAAGGCACGGAATCATCTTTTTATCAGACAATCAGGTGATTCAAGCCTTCGGCCGTTTAAAAAGGAAACATACAAACTTTCATATTTATAACATAACTAAGCAATAGAACTACCTAGACCCAATAAAATCGTATCAATCATGCAGCTATTAGAGCAACAGAATCTATAAAGTAAGGGTCATCCCAAAAGTTACAACATGATACTATTAAAATGTTAATTAAATAGCAAACCTACAAATTACTCAATGATGTTATTATGTAAATAAACAGAGTACGCAATAAAGTTTAGCCCTGTATCTGGAATCTGGGTAAATGTAGGGCTGTAGTAAATAATACCACGATAAGGAAGAATTATGAATATCCGAGAGAGGTTTTATTTCTATAATCCTCTCGAAGGAATTTCAGTCACGCTGGCCACTTTCAACGGATATTAGACAAGTAATAGTGCACAAATGTGTGCGTTTTTTACCTAGAAATGACGTTTCAAGTCCCTAATCTTAAACTTCGGTGCGTTTTCATCATCAGCACCATATCAGCCGGAAGATGTCCACTGCTGGACATAAGCCTCCTTTAAGAGTCGCTACAGGGACCGATCCTGTGCGTCTCGTATCCATCCGCCACCCGCGACCCTCACCAGGTCATCGATCCACCTTGTGGGCCTTCCAACGCTGTGTCTTCCGGTACGCGATCGCAACCTTCGCAACTTTTCGACCCCATCGACCATCTGTCTGTCATCTGCGAGCAATGCGCGATACGTTTTATCTTTGGTAGATTTTGATAATGCAACTTGTTTACAAAAAAATACAACCGAATTCGTAATAAAAACCAGTAGGTACATAAAAAATATATAAGCTTCCTCCTCCTTTTAGAAGTCAGTTAAAATATGTTTTAGTTATGTAACCAGCAGACCAACAATAATTTATCATTTTGATCCAGGAAACTTGTCCATAGTGGCTCAATGCAATTACAATATTTCAATCGTCATTGTTCCATTTATCGGACTTCATAAACCTCTTGATGCACGCAATGCCTGTTCGTTATTTGCATAGACGCATTAGTCGTACTAAAACTACACAATAGAAACAAATTGGAACTACGTCCCGTCCGTATGTAGATTTTATCTAAAAATATTGCTTTGTCCTGACATTTTGTATGGCATTGTGATTTCAATGGCCTATCCGTGTAGGCACTTTAATTCAGTACTGAATTCACAATATTTCAACACGAATTTAACTTGCAGGGAAATACACAATGTTGCGGAATTTGTTCGAAAGAGTCACCGCGGCCCTAGAATGCAAAGGCACTAGGAGAAGCACGGATGGGTTTTAGTCAGTAAGAGTCTGACACTCCCTTCTGCTCCGCCCAGAGCGAGAACAGTCATATGATGATTTCACATCGTCAAAAGAAAGTCAATACACACCATATCCATCTGTATATGGACAGTTTTTACATTGGGAATTCTGCTATTAAAATTAGTTTAAACTCCAAGAGTTTCGCGAGAAAATCAATGCTCGTACCTTATTTATTTATTTGAAAAACCAAATGCACTCACTCTTGGGCATTCTCTGTCAGTCAACCAAGGCTGGTGAAGAGGTAACATGGCTGGTGCAATAAGAGTAAGACTTAATTCATGGTTTTAAAATTACATTACTCAGTCTTCTTCTTTTTGTGTCGATTGACTCATATCAAATTTTGTCCGACCAGTACTGAGCAACCTGTACAGCTCATTGTATCACTCAATCTAATCTAAATAATATGGAATGGTTCATTGCGAAGTCCACCGGATTGTCCCAGGGCCAAATAATCGAAAGACTTGAACAATCTAGAGAGCTTGAATTATCAAGCTCTCTAGATTAAAACTAAAGAATCAACTAAAGATGTTTCTAAGCAACAGGGCTTACTATAGTATCAACGAATTTCTTGCAGAATCATTTATTTTGACATAATCCATATAAACTTTGTTTTGGACTTTTTATTGATATTAAATGCATTAATTTAAAATTGGTAAATTTGACATAGGTATTTAATTATTATTATTATTATTTTATTTTTTTTGTTCGATTGACATTTTATATAATTTTGACATAATTTTTGCATTGATTTTGACATTTATAATATTTGAATAGTTTTTGACATAATTTAAATTTGATTAATATTTTGACATTAATTCATTTTTACCATTGACATTTATAATAATTTAAATATAATAATTTGTAATTAATTCTTTACTTTGCATATAATATTTGCACGCCATAGTATGTGGCAAACATGTCTGAACTTTTTCTAGTCTAATGTTATCCTGCATGCACGTTTTTTAATCTTGTATGTGTACACATGTTTGAGCAAATAAATTTATCTTTATCTTTATCTAGCGAACTGTGCCCGCGAAGAACAGCACAAACAACCAGCGTTCTGTAAAATGGAGCGTGCCCGTTACACGCTCCATTTTACAGAACGCTGGTTTGTACACCAGTAGTAGAAATTTCACAGGTTGATGAGTGTGTTTTGCCAGTATTTTATAAAGAGCCACAGCTTATTTGACCGCCTTCTTCTTATCGTGTACGCAGGAAGGTCTAACGACCCCACACACCCTAGTGTCAGAGTTTCTAAACCGCCTCAAGGGCCTCTGACATGGTTTATTTGACAACCGCCATTTGGCGGCCGGGATCTCCGGCTTAAACGTGCCTTCCGAAGTACGGAATCGTCTTATTTATCAGACAATCAGGTGATTCAAGCCTGCAATGTCCTAACCAACTTTACAAAGAATGCTTTCCCGTGGCAAACCGCCGACCGCTACAACCCAGTAACAGGGTAAACGATAGCTCTTGACAAGACTAAAGTCTAAGCATATTTCATGGTTTCTGACCACTCGTGACGGCTGTCAAAGATCTACAACAAATGGTGTAGTAGCCGGCACGAGTCGTGACCACAGGTGAATGCAGTACCGATCTCGCCAATGTACGGTGGGCGAACGCAAATTGTAAGCCTAATAGTCGATGAGCATTGACTGATGAACCAATAACATGAAGTGTCAGAGCTTTCATCGTCAAACCGAACAATGGAGAGTATGGATGGTGACCATCCACGTACCGACTTCAACAAGCATTGCTTATCCATCAAAATCGACCCGTGCTGTTAATCAATAACCACAAAATCTCATTGCAAAATCAAATGTTGCAGATATTAGTTTAAATCTAGAACTTATTTACGTGTCTACGAGTAGACTATTAAGGCGGAAACCCACCGCGGCACATGCTGTGCACGGGCACGCGGCGTATTTTTGCTGCGAGGATCCATTGTTTGTCAATATGGGTATACGTTTCCACTATACTGTCTCCGTTCCAAAAGGCGTATCTCAAAACTGTACTGCGAAACAGTTATACATAGTCTTAGGTTAACATTCGTGTATAGCGTGTACCGCATGCACAGCGTGTTGAGCCATGTGAGCGCCGTATTCAAGCAAGCCATGCTTGTGCCAATGACGTCAATTGATGTATAGCGTGTCCATGGGTTGCAGTGGACAAAATCACATACATTTTCTTGCAAAGCGAAGCTTAACACAGGTGCGTACCGTCTTCTTGCGCCGCGGTTGGTTTGCACCTTTATTTACCATTCAGATAAAAATACTATAAACGAACACGTCACTTAGATAGACACGTGTCTACATCATATCCCACGCCCTTCATATCAATTCAAACCACGGTAAAAATAGGCACTTTTAAAAACACCGACGCACCACGGAAAGGTAATCACGTCGACAACTTGTAAAAACGTTACCAAAGGCTTTACGTTTGTGTTCACTAAAAGCCTTATTTGTAACCGTAATACTTCGAAGCACGTATCACGTAAAACTAACGTTAACACGACGTACGGTATAAGTGGTTTGTACCTCAAAGACGTCTTTTACAAGGTTTTATTGAAGTTTCAAAATAAGTTACAAGTCTACCTCTAGATGTACCTACGCATATTATGTATGTCTTCGTTCTTATGTAAAAGGACTCGCACATGTATAGCCGCAATAGAAATACAAAATCTGTGAAAATTTCAACTGTCTACCTATTACGGTTTATGAGATATAGCCCGCTGACAGGCAGATGGACGGAAGGACGGACAGATGGATGGACGGACGGACGGACGGACATAGGAGGCTTAGTAATAGGGGTCCGTTGGTTACCCTTTGGGCACGGAACCCTAAAAAAGACAGTTTTTAAGAGCTTATTATTTGCTGCTAATGGATGTAATAAGTCCATCAACGCAATATTTTTAGGGTTCTGAACTTCCGAACACAGAACCCTTACTCATGAGTCTGTCTCCGATTCCTGTAACTAGTACACTTGAAATTTGGTACCTAAATATATAATCATATAGGTGCATATTTTGTTTAAATTTGATGCAATTCAACTTTGACTGCATTTGTTCAATCTTTTACCAATTGAAATAGTTCGGACATTATTTTTTTCCCTTTAAGATAATGTCAAAGAAAACCAACATAAAAACATCCCAAAAATAATACAACAAAACGTTTTTGTAACCACTTAATTTGATCACTTAATTCGTCTCCCACTGAAGCATTAAAAAATAAACAAAATTTGCATCATCTCTAACAAAACAAAAATACCTTTTGACACTTTCATTCGTCCACATTAAAATAAAGTTAATAAAAAACAATAAGGCGAGCCATCTTGAAACTTGAGATGTTTCTGTAATATCTTTGGACAATGAGTATTGGAAAACGTAAACTATTTTGGAAAGTTCAAAGTGCAAAGTAGTCTCTAGAACTCTGTTTGTCATCGTGGGTTTCAATTATGCTTCACTTCGGAATTGTTATATAATTTGAAATGTATATCTGTAGGTGTTCATTAACAACGTTATTTTGTTTCATACTGTGTTCCCATTTCTAAAAGCGATTTAATGGCTTTAATTACTGTCAAGTTCTATTTTGAAGACACTACAGAGGGCCAACAATTCTACTGTTTCAAAACTACGTTAGTATTCGCATCTCAGTCGCAAACTATCAAAAATGTATGAAATACCGGCCAAGTGCGAGTCCATAAACATTAATTTGTATTATTTGTTGTTATAGCGGCAACAGAAATACACAATCTGTGAAAATTTCAACTGTCTACCTATTACGGTTCTTCAGGTGAAATAGTGGTCAAACGCGTGCCTATCAATAGTAAAAAAAAGATACAGCCCGCTGACATACGGAACCCTAAAAAAGAAAGAAAAAGAGTTTATTTGCGCCAAGCATGACGCATACCCAAAAAAAAAATTAAAGTGGGAAGATATGCTTCACATTCGCGCAAAACGGCCATCGCTCAGCATAATGCTGGGACTCGTGTTCGAAACAGGGCCGGCCACACAGATGATTTTCAAAAACAACCGGCGTTGGTAGTATTGCATTCTACATGAAACGACTGATATTTTTTTCGAGTTTTTGAGATTTACGAATCTATATTACTAATGTATGAATATATTGTTTGCTTGAACGCGCTAATCTCAGGAACTACTGGTCCGATTTGAAAAATTCTTTCAGTTTTAGATAGCCTATATATCGAGGAACTCTATAAGCTATATATCATCACGCTAACCAATAGGAGCGGAGCAGTAATGAAAATTGTGACCCAGACGAAGTTGCATGGGTCAACTAGTAATATATGTATATATCCATATACTCTCGCGGAACAGACTGCAAAGATTACAAATGTCAAGTCATACAGATTTTCACATTTACAACATTATGTACTAGGAGAGCATAGAAAGTAGGATGTGATGAAACACTATGTATGTCCTAATGTATTCGCAGATAGAACAGACTGCCAAGGTTACAAACGGGAGGAAGCTTGCTTCGCTTCCTGGCAGACAGATCCTGTCGAGGAATTCCGATATCCGCCGAGAATTCACTACCGATTAAATTGCCGTTTTATTTTTAAATAGCGACACGAGCAAAGCCGGGGCTTTGCAAAGTTTAAACAATTATCTATCTATTTATATACTAATATATAAAGCTGAAGAGTTTGTTTATTTGCTTGAACGCGCTAATCTCAGGAACTACTGGTCCGATTCTTTTTTTTTTTTTTTTAAAAACGTTGCCCCACACTAGGAATTTCTCCTGTATCGTGGGTGCGTTTACAGACATATAATCACGATTTCATATCATCACGCTAAGACCAATAGGAGCGGATCAGTAAGGAAAATTGTGACGCAAACGAAGTTGCGTGGGTCAGCTAGTGTTTATATATGTAGGTACTAAATTTTAAGAGGACTAGTTACAGAATTCGGAGACAGACACATGAGTAAGGGTTCTTTGTTCGGAAGTTCGGAACCCTAAAAATATTGCGTTGATGGACTTATTGCATTAATTACCAAAGGATAAGCCAAGACCAATAGTAGAGGAGCTCGTGGCTAAATAATAACAGCCGCACGGGTCGATCTCTAAGGTTAAGCAACGCTTGCCAAGGTTGGTCTGTGGATGGGTGTGACCATCTTAATATACCGAGTTTCCTCCGTGCCTCGGAAAGCACGTTAAGCCGTTGGTCCCGGCTGTCATTTTTAGATCTTTGGCAGTCGTTACGGATTGTCAGAAGCCAGTAAATCTGACTCCAGTCTTGCCAAGAAGTACCGTGTTATCCAGTTAATGGGTTGTGGAGGTCTGGTAGGCAGCCGCTCCACGTAAAACACTGGTATTCAGCTGAATCCGGTTTGACTGGAAGCCGACCCCAATATAGTTGGGAAAAGGCTAGGCAGATGATGACAGGGACCGCCAGTGGTCCGCGGAGGAATGACAGCTTACATCCCCAAACTTCTCACAGGGAGATCGCAGAATCAGAGGGCCTTTTTTTTGGGATTGAAATCATCAAATGACTCCTCCCACTCTGGGTAAAGCAGGAGGGAGTGTCAGACTCATACTGACTAAAACCCATCCGTGTTCCTCCTAGTGCCCTTTGCGTTCCAGGGTACGGTGCCTGTTTCGAACGAAGTCCGCAGCCCCAGCAGGCACTGGCCCAAGCGGGCCCCGTCTTTTGTGCTAACAGCTCTAGAATCCTAGCACGAATATTTTCGATGTATAGTAACGTAACGTAACAATTTACCACAGCTACAATACTCGTTCCGCACATAATATTTTTTTGAATTAGATAGATACTTCTTACATCCGCATTTTTGAATGATATAAGTTGTGTATGTCCGATAAGAGTGTCCGTGGAGTTTCTTGCACGTTCTTCTCCATAAAGATCTACGCTTTGGAACGTGCAAATAGCTTCCATGTTTTTGACTGACCGACCTTGACGTTTCAAAAGTACCTGTGAATGGTTTATTTGAAATAAAATGCTTTGAATCTTGAATAAAATTAAACCAAAAAACTACTTTTTCACATTCATAACACGTTAACGTTACTCTACGTAAAAATATTCGTGCTAAGCCCTCAATCACAGGATCTACCGGCAGTTAGCTAAACAGAAATAAAATACCTTTTAACTAACGAACATACCTCTTAACTACCACAGGAATGCTGACTAAAAGTTGCCTTAAGAGAATTAAAGGAAATATCTACGCGTTTTTGTCTCGATCGGAATGTTGGGCCACAAAAGAGATGAACGAAAGGTAACTGCGATCTGAGATGAGAATTCTAAGAGGTATTCGTTGTGAAAGGCAAGACTACTGTATAAGTGTGTGTGTACTGTATAATGTAGATATTGAAAGGGAACGCAGGTCGCTGGCTGTCCGTTGTAACATGCTGGCCCGCAGGTTTGCACGGTGTACGAATGCAGTGAAGATTACACTTTTTAAAGCATTTTGTCAATCTTTCTACACCTGCAGCCTGTGGGTCAGTTTTTCGCAGCGGGCTTACAGCGACCTGCGTGTCCAATATAATAATGCATTCAGGGTACTGTTGGGGCTGCCGTGGCGGAGCAGTGCGTCAGGGATGTTTGCTGAGGCGCGGGTTTATGGCTTTGCCGCCATAATTAGGAAAAGATGCGCCTCCCTACTCACTCGCGTTCGTGGCAGCACCAACACTATACTGAGTGTTTTTGCAGATAGATGGGAGTCCCCCATGCTGCAAAGGTGGGTGCGGCTTCATGTCGCAGTTTAATAGTTTAGTGTTGTCAATACTAACATTAGCTCTTAAGTATATTGTTACTAACAAAATATGGACCTAGTCTGAATTAAATGTTTATTATTTTATTATTATAAGATAAAATAACGATGAAATATATCAGGACATTTTAGTAATACGGAGTAATTCAAATATGTTAAGCGCAGGATTGATGCACGGCAATAAGGCCAGAAAGTAAATGGGTATAGAAAACCCGGCCAAGTTCGAGTTAGACTCACAAACGAAGGGTTCCCTATCTTTAACCGAAAAAAAAACACGTTTCTTGTATGTGTCCTTTAATTTTATGATTTGTTGTTATAGCGGCAATAGAAGTACACTCTGAAAATGTCAACTGTTTACCTATTATGGTTCTTGAGATACAGCCCGCTGACAACTAGACGGACGGACAGAGGAGACTTAGTAATAGGGTTCCGTTAGTTACCCTTCGGGTACGGAACACTAAATAATTGCGTGAAAAATGGCTCACTTGCCCTGCTAACTTCAAGTTGACAGAGATAAATTTATGAAGACTTGTATTATTATTTACTTGCTGACACACGCAACTTCATCTGCGTCAAATAAGAGAGGGAAAACAAAACCCTATATTTGTAACATTATTCATTAACGCTCCTCTCCTATTGGTCATATCGTGATATTATATAGCTTATAAATAACCTTCCTCGATAAATGGGCCATCCAAAACTAAAATAATTTTCCAATTCGAACCAGTAGTTCCTAAGAGTACTGCAATCAACCAAACAAAACTCTTCAGCTTTACAATATTAGAATAGAAGTACCTATAAATATTATTGCCAGTATTCATCTTTAGCAATGAAACTACTAATTAAAAGAAAATAAATGAAAAGAACAAGGATCTAAGTTACGTTTGAGTTCCGCAGTCTTTATTATTTTCTGTGTTCGTCTTGCTTCTGATTGTAGCAAAGCGAAACTTTTGCATTTTAATTGGTTGGTAAGAATAGTCACCTACATAAATCAAAGCAATTGAAAAAAAAGTATTGTCAGTAACAAAAACTGTTCCGAATGTTATTTTTTACGTGTAACTTTATAATCATCGATTTCTTAGTTTTTCTGTAATCTAAAGTTTCATCATCATCGTCAGCCTAGCCTTTTCCCAAATATATTGGGGTTGGCTTCCAGTCAAGCCGGATTTAGCTGAATACCAGTATTTTACGAGGAGCGGCTGCCTACCAGACCTCCACAACCAATTAACACGAGCACGGAGGAAACTCGGTATGTTGAGATGGTCACCCATCCACAGATTAACCTTGGCAAGCGTTGCTTAACCTTGAAGATCAATCTAGCCACGAGCTCCTCAAGAATCTAAAGTTTATTTTCTTTAATAATTTCGGAATGGATTATTTTAAAACTATATTTTTTTCTTTTGCAACTCTTACAATAAGCCCTTTGATTTGATTTTGTCACACGGTACAGTTGACAGCAGGTTATTTTTTTAATTTTCTATTGTTCCTCCCAAAACTGTAACCCATTTTCAAGATTCGTTCATTTTTATCACGCGTCTGTGTTGGGGTCAGAGAAAATAAATGTGTACCAAATTTCAACTGAATCGGTGTAGTAGATTTTGAGAAAATAGGCTGTGCTAGACGGACAGACAGACCAGACAGACAACTGTGTGATCCTATTAGGGTTACGTTTTTACATGCAGAGGTACGGAACCCAAAAAAGTACCGTTAGTAACAAAAATCGAATATTTTTATCCAACGTTTTTCCTGAAGTAGCCAATCAAAAAACCGAACTTGACCTTACATACGTTTGACTACCAAGGTAGGCAAAATCGGTTAAAGGTAAATACAAACCTTGAGGGTGAGTGGGTGGACAATAGGGGACAATGTAAAAGCAAGGGTTGAATGAGGTTGAGAACGTAATAGGCCTCTTGTCATGGGGGCGGCAATCAACATACGTCCTTTTACTTTTAAACCGCCTCTTATCAAGTTACTTCGCAAGTCAAGACGTTAGCAGAGTTTTAGGTTACAAGAAACAATTTCAATGTTGGAACTTTTGTAGTATTCAAAGATAAAAGACGTCTTGGTCATTGTTTGAGACGAAAGTATGAAAACTTTACATACAAAAACCGTTTGCTTATAGAAATTAAGACAATTCTGATTGACTATGATAACCAAAACTTGAGCTGGGTGCAATGTCGCAGACATATTTTTTTTCTTTTTTACTATTGATAGGCACGCGTTTGACCACTATCTCACCTGATGGTAAGCGATGATGTGGTCGAAGATGGAGCACGCCTCCCTAGAAGTAACCTATTCACTCTTGACTTAAAGAGTGAATAGGTTACTTGACTTGTTCTTCTTATGTAACTAGATAATAACAATTAATTTAAAGTGGCTGACATCAAGAGGAACTTGTGGCTAAATAACAGCCGCACGGTTCGTTCTTCAAGGTTAAGCAACGCTTGCCGAGTTTGGTCTGTGGATGGGTAACCATCTTAACGTACCAAGACTCCGTGCCTCGGAAAGCACGTTAAGCCGTTGGTCCCGGCTGTTATTTGTAGATCTTTGGCAGTCGTTACGGATTGTCAGAAGCCAGTAAATCTGACTCCAGTCTTGCCATGAAGTATCGTGTTATCCAGTTAATGAGTTTGTGGAGGTCAGTTAGGCAGACGCTTCACGTAAAATACTGGTATTTAGCTAAATCCGGCCCCAATATAGTTGGGAAAAGGCCCTAGATAGACGATGATGCAAAGAGGCTGACATCTAATCTCAGCCCAATTACTATGCAGTCCCCAGTTTAGGGCCCAGTTGTCAGCCTCGACTGTCACAGCAACGGAAACACGGTTTATCGTACTGTCTGACGCGTTATTCCCTCTCAAGGAAAGGCTAAACGGGACATCGAAACCTACGTCACTTGGGCATGAGCGGATACGTCTTCATGTAACACGAAAAGGTTCTCGATATTGTAATGGAAGAGTAAGTTTTGCAAATCGTATGTAAATAAAATGACTAGGTACTGAATATTTTCAAACTCGGATAGACGGAGCCTTAGTAGAGTTTCGCTGGTTACTCTTCAGGGAACCCTGCAATTGCATCTATCTTATACTAATATATAAAGATGAAGAGTTTGTTTGTTTGTTGCCCATTTATCGAGGAAGGCTATAGGCTATATATAATCACGCTAAGACCAATAGGAGCGGAGCAGTAATGAAAATTGTGACGCAGACGAAGTTGCGCGGGTCAACTAGTGAATTATATTTTCAATATGTAAGTACCTACAAATGTAGGTTCATCCTAATTTATAAAATTCTTCCGTTACTGACTGATTGAGTGACTGAGTGACTGAGTTTCTGACAGACAACACACAGCCGAAACTACTTGTCGAAGAAAGCTTAAATTTGACATAAAGCTTCACTCCGTAGGGGAGCACTAAGAGGGGATTTACCGAAGTTCTTACGGAAACGGGATATGCGCGTATGAAGTCGCGGGCAATAGCTAGTTTGCTTATAAAATGTTACTCTGTCCAGGTTCTAAAAGATATTTCTTCTGTACACTTACATTGTGTCAATTTGGTCATTCACAGACCCAATAAGACCTTTTCAGACATGAAATATTATTCAAAAGTAATCAATCAGAGTTAAAATTCGAATCGAATTCCCACATACTCGTATTAAAAGAAAACAATCCTACGTAATTAAAATTGAATCATACGATACGAAGTTTTAATTGAATCAATTGGTAAATGTTGATTTAATGCGAATGTTAATTCAATAGAAACCCTTTTTAATGGGTACAGGTTTCATTGATTAAAGATGCTCGGTTTTTTAAACATATAGGTTTTTGATTTTAACTGTTATGTTTGAAACAATCCTTACTAATATTATAAATGCGAGAATGAATTTTTTGTTTGTTACGCTTTCACACCGAAATCGTTGTATAGATTTCGATTAATTTTAGTACATAAATAAATCTTCTTCTTCTTCTTCCACACAAAGCCTAGTGTCAGAGTTTCTACACCACCTCAAGGGCCTCTGACATGGTTTATTTGACGACCGCCGTTTGGCGGTCGGGACCGCCAGTATTTATCAGACAATCAGGTGATTCAAGACTGAAACATCCTAGTCACACTGGAAAACAACTTTTACAAACTATGCTTTCTCGTGGGAATAGAACCCACGACCACCGGGTCGCAAGGCAAACGCCTACACCGCTCGACCACGGAGGCAGTTATAAATGAAAACAGGGAAACGGAGATTTTTTTGCAAAGGTCAAATTTGAACGTGATGGAAGACGCAGGCAAAAGCTAGTATTTTATAAAGATGTAAAATAGTTTTTAGGGTCGGGACCCTATTACTAAGCCTCTGCTTTCCGTCTATTTGTCTGTCTGTCAGCGTACTCAAGAACCGTATTAGGCAGACGGTTGAAATTTTCGCAGTTTTGTATCGCTATTGCCGCTTTAATAACAAATATTAAATTGAAATTAAAAATAAAGAAAGAAAAAAGTCCGACTCACACTTGGCCAGTTTTTTCTCTTTTTGTGTTGATCCGATCCCGAAAACTCATCCAATGACAGAACACTACGCTATTCCTGAGTGTAATAACTTTATTTGATATCCCGCAAAATGCAAGTTATCTGTGATACGTACTACGAGCGAAACCGCTCAAAAATCTAGTCAAGATTTTAAAAACGTTTCTATATCTAGAACCTTATCATTAGGTAATAAGTTTGAATATTAGTTATTCATAAAAGCAAAACTTTTTTATAAAAGAAATCCGATTATCAAACTAGAGGCATAAAGAAAATTGCTAACAAATTCAATGGGTTCCCATTTTGAACATCAACAAAGTAATATATGAAAATCTAATCTCGAAGGAAGCGTGTTAAACTCAGAACTTATTGTCACTGACCTGTTCAAACGAAATAGGCTCTTTTAGATATGATTTTAAGGCTCCTTACACAGTAAGAAAAACAAAAAACTGACGCTTTCTAGTGACATTTTTATTTTGGCTGCTCGTCTGGACTGTTGGATATTAATGCCGGGGTTCCTCAGGGGTCGGTGCTTTCGGCAACTTCATTCTTGCTGCATATTAATGATCTGCTTAAACCCGGTACCTTTGGGTATGCAGACGACAGCACTGTTACGGAGAGATACGTGTCCGACGCACGAGCTGGTGGGTCGCATATCCGGTCTCTCTGGGAGGCTATGGTTGAGCGCTTGAACGTGTCCTTACAGGCTGTTTCTGAATGGGGCGATGTCAATCTGGTCAAGTTCAATGCTGCTAAGTCCAAGCGTGTCTATTTTCCACCAAAAGGAGCCAATTCCACCCAGCTCCATCTTTCCGCGGTGAAACCGTGCCGATAACCAACCAACTTGAGCTTCTTGGGGTTACATTAACATCTACTCTCAATTTTGGCCCTTACATAGAGGCAAAAGCTCAAGTGGCTGCAAAGAAGTTGGGGATTCTAGCAAAAGTGAGACGGTACTTCACGCCGGAACAGCTGCTCAAACTCTATCAAGCGCAAGTTCGATCGTGTATGGAATACTGCTCTCATCTTTGGGATGAATCTTCCAGATACCAGCTTGATGCCCTTGAGTCAATTAAAAAACGAGCCAAGAGGATCATCGGCAATTGAAAAAAAAAAATTGAAAATTCGCTTATTCAGGTTATTTACACCCATTTCAATACAATTAAAATCCGCCAACCCCGTTCCATCATCGGACCACAAGACGAACGGCGATGCGCCACCGGTACATGGTGGACATCCCACCCATACGCACAAAACGTTTTGGGAACACATTCATAATGCGTACAGCTAAGGAGTGGAATTCCCTGCCGGAGTCTGTGTTTCCTGATAGCTACAACCTGGCAGTCTTTAAGTCTAGAGTGAATAGGTTACTTCTAGGCCAGCATGCTCCATCTTCGACCACATCATCGCTTACCATCAGGTGAGATAGTGGTCAAACGCGTGCCTATAAAAAAGAAATAAACATTAAAATACAAACTTTATCTTTATGAGACAAAAAATAGAAAGTCATACAAACATCGACGCAGACATGAAACGGAACCTCAGACGACCTACCTTGGCATCGTTTGCACTTTAAACTGCTGAAAATAAGGTGTTAAATTAGAGGACAACATTATCGGGACAAGATGGACAATGACAATCAGAGATAGTGCAGCTTTCTATAAATTAACGAATTTTTGTAATCAGTTCGGTACTTCCAGGGGTAATAATTGGATCAAAGATTCACCATTTTTTTTTAACGATGAGAAATCATCAAATAGCTCGTTCTTACTGACTAAAACCCATCCTTGCTCCACCAAATGCCCTTTGCGTTGGGCCGAACTTTCCGAACAAATTTTGTAACCCTGGCAGGAAGAGCCATCCATACCTACACAAAAAGTTCTAGGAATCCTTTTATTGTACGTACAGCTAAGGAGTGGAATTACCTGGTAGAATCTGTGTTTCCTGTTAACTTCAACCTGAGGGTCTTAAAGTCAGGAGTGAATATGTTACTTCTAAATAAACGTGTTCACATCATCGGTTTCCATCAGGTAAGATTTTGGTCAAACACGAACCTGTAAAAACAACAATATGTTAAACTTTAATATATTTTCAACTTTATCGCTGAAGTATTAGATTCAAGGTTGATTGGAAAAAAAATTAGTTTCGGGTAGCTTGATATGCTGGCGTCTGTGCATCACCAAGTTTAAAAAGAGCCTAAAGATTCATTCCACTTTAGAAAAGCAAGATTTTCAGGCAAATAAATATTAATTTTGATAGAGTTGTCAAACTTTCAAATACTATTAATTAGTGCAAATACCAACTGTACTACTTGAAACAATAGTTTGATAAATTATTGTTTGAAGCTGTTTCAAAATTTTGAAGTGACTTTTAAGAACCTTATAAACCTTAAATTTGTGGATTTGAACTAGAAATTAAATTAATTAATAGATATAAACGTAAACTACTTTTTAAAAAAAGGACACGCAGGATAAAATGGGGACGAGGAAGTACTCTGTCATCATATCAGCCGAAAGACGTCCACTGCTGGACATAGGTCTCCCCCAAGTGTCGCCACAACAACCGGTCCTGTTCGTCTCGCATCATCGGATAACCGCGGCCCCTCACCAGAACATCGGTCCACCTTGTGGGAGGCCTTCTATGTCTTTCGATACGCGGTCGTCACTCCAGAAATTTTCGGCCCCGTCGACCATCTGTGTGCCTTACCTCTGCCACTTTGTGGCATCGAGGAATTCCTCCGCATTGCTATGTGTATTGGCATTGCCAAGTTTTAATGGCAATAGTCAAATATGGCATTTTGTATTCAGCACAATGCATCCTAGCCATTTTTTGAAGTGCAATAACGAAAAATTTGCAATGTATCCGTTTGGAAGATACCTAAGAGTTGTGAGCTTTCTAGATTCTAGATTTCTCTCTAGATTCTTAGAGTTTTTTCACTAAATGAGCGTTTTCGATCTTTCAACATTCCTATTTTCGAGAAACATATTCCTGCTTCTGTGACAGTTAATTAAAAAGACAGCCCGAGCCTACGGTTTTTTCGGATTTCTTCTTAAGAGTCACCGCAGCCATGGAACGCAATGGGCATAAGAAGACACACGGATGGTTGGTTACCCTTTGGGTGCGGAACCTTAAAAAGGGCCTACGGTGTTTTTCGAGGCACAACAAGGAGGAGTCTCTGTATATAATGAGTGGTCACCCATCCACAGACCGACCTCGACAAACGTCGACTTGCTTGCCAAACAAAAAGACTATCACCCAGACCATATCAACAAAAAAAAACGCACTAAAAATAAACTCACCTTCACCTGAAGGCTTTATTATTATTTACAAGGGGTTGTAACGAAACACAATGGCCCCTCATTTAAATTCGCTGTTATAACCGAAATAACACCATCTTCTTTGTTCGCGATGAGAACAATTGATGGTGAGCAGTTCATAGACTGAAGTATTTGTGGTGGCCACAGAGCAGGGAAACACCGTGCTGGCAACTAGAAAATGAGTGAATGAATGAATGAGTGAGTGAAATTTTCTTTATTGTACACCTCAAATTAAATCAAGGGCCATCGTGGTACTTACCTAGTTTTTGATTGGTCATAGTCAGACAGGCAGTCGCTTATTGTAAAATAGTATTGCTTAGTTGAAACTAGAAGCTGAGTAGAATACAGTTATAGAGCTTGCTAGAAAGAATATAATAATTAATTTGGCGGTCCATCTGATACCTAGATTATCATGCCGCCTAGTTGCTGGGCTGTAGAGGCAGTCACTCCATATATAAAGTACTGGTAGCTGCATCCGGTTAGACTGGAAGTCGACCCGTATTTTACAAGCAAAAAAATAAATAAATCTGACCTCCATATAAAAACCTTTACAAAGTAAAAAAAAAACTTTAATTTTGGAAGTCGGTGTCAAAAAACGAAGAAACCACACGAGAAACACCGTCTTCTAAAATCAAAGTTACTTTGTTGTGTCGGTATTTTTTTAAGTTTTTTTTTTATGTATACAGTGACACTCGCTGTCACGCTTAATTTGTATAAAATGTTTTGTTAGTGCCGTCTCTAGCAATAGCCGCTGAGTTGTTTCCATGTTCTGTGGTATCTTGGTCCTTAAATATAAAAACGTAAGATCGTTAATTAGGAAAAATTGCGGCTTTAAATAGACAAAGGTAATGAATGAAGATGGTCGATGGAAGTGCTATTTTTAGCATAGGAAGACGAATTCAAAGTACTTTAACTTAATTTTTGAATCGTGATTGATTGTTTAAATAGGGATTCTGAAACTTTTTATTATTTACCAGCTTTAAACCTCCAGCTTAGCTCGTGTTAATATAGATTATCGCGTAACTGTCTACAGGGACTTCATTTGTCTCTGAAGCAAAATTCATCCCAAATAAAAAATATAACAAAATAACACACTATGCGGAAAATACTGCAAATAAATAAGCCTTATCTACAGCTACGACCAATCATATTCTGACCACAGTAGCTACACTAAAAAACATGAATAAAAATCTGTATTGGAAATGAAAACCATTCGGATGACACATTTTAATATCCGTTCTCTCTATGAGTACTGCAATACACCGTGTACTCGCATCGTTTCAAATAGGTATTGGTAAAATTTCCTATTTATTAATAAAAAAGAAGAATAAACAACTGACCACGTATTGAGATTATTTCTTGAGCAAACCCGTTTGTGGGTGTCGTAAGAGGCGACTAAGGGACTCGCCAGAGAATGGGCAGCAGCGTTCTCTGTAAAACTCAACACCATACACTGCGATCGCAAACCCGCCTGCCAAGCGTGACATTTGGCAAACCCCTCCTCCCGTCTTGGGGGAGGCCTATGTCCAGTAGTCTTTCGGCTGGTATGTTGATGATGAAACCCGTTAATCTTTTAAATAAATTGTTTTTGTTATTGTTTTTGCTAGTAGCTCGTACACGTAGTACTTTATAGACTAAGCACCAAAATGATTCAACACAATATTTGCGTAACATATAACACACATACGTACATATTCTTCTTAACATACATATTCTTTGATAATCCAAAGGAATTTCAGATCCATTTAATAAAAAAAAGAATCAAATTTATTCAAACTAGGCTCAAAATCAGCAATTATGAGATCAGTGATCGACCATTCTGACACTATTGTAATGTCAGTTTTGACGTTGAACGTCAAAACTGACATGAAGACAGTCCCCCAAATCACCCGCCCGTCACCACTTCCTGGTGTTTTATCTGGGAAGAACAAGTCGCGCAACAAACTCTCCAGCAACACAACACAACTATATGTTAAGTTTGAAAAACTTGAATTTATATTATGGTATAATTCAACATTTCATATAACAGATATAGACCATCAAAATAAATAAAATTAAGTGGCACAAGCTAACACACTATATTATCCCAGCATCTAAATATGAAACAATGATAAAAATAATACATTGGTAATTAAATAAGAAAACTCAAGCATACAAAAGTAATCAAAAATGGGACTAACCATAAGCTGTGACCCAAATTCACAAGTGATAAATATAGGACAGTAAAATTACAGTTAATATTTATAACAATAACAATGACAATGATTGTAGACATAACCGTCCCGCATGACGAAAACCTCGTGAAAGCCGAGAAAGACAAACAAATCAAGTATATTGATTTGGCTCGCGAGGTTGTCGACATGTGCGAAGCCTCGACCAACACCTTAGAAGGCTCTCGTTGGGCAGCTGGATCAAGGGCTTGATACAGAAAGCGGTACTTCTAGACACGGCTCGCATTGTCAAGAGGTTCCTTTCACTGGAGCCCTGACCACCGGTAGCTTGGACCCTGTTCCCGATATCGGTGGGCTACTATTTTTATATTAAAAATTATTATTTGTATTGTATAAAAATATTTAAAAATGTATAAATAAGTAAAGAAGATGAATAAAGCAAATAACAATAATAAACCATGTTGTAACCATTTGTTACGAGTACATTATGAGCGGTCGGGAAGTATAATTCTATTCACAAAATCAACTAGTAGACATTTGTTTACAAACCATCGCGTGATTATCAAACGAAACAATACATATTTATTAATTCCTTGCCATTTTGTAACACTTGATTGGAGTTTACGAGTTGCTTTATAGCTCCAGCGACGGCAAGATGGCGGCATACAGAATGTACTATTAATACAAAGTGCTATAGGTATAACCTCGGTGTCTTCATGTCAACTAGTGAAGAGGTTACTTCTATGCAAACTTGCATAGTGGTAACTGTATTCTAAGTACTTTTCAAGAGCATCTTTCCTTCCTACACGCAATCGCCATGTCAACGAAAAAATCCTTGATTTCTTAATGTTATTCAATACATATTATAAAAAAGTCCTGCACCGCGTCTTTCTGTCTGTTCGCGATAAACTCAAAAAGTACTGCACCGATTTTCATGTTGTTTTCACCAATGGATAGAGTGGTTCTTAAGGAAGGTTTTAGAATAAAATATAAGGATATTTTAGAAAATTGTAGCGCGAACGAAGTGCTAATAAATAAATAAATTACAACTTCTTCACAACGGTTTCACAGAGTAAGATTTTTGTCAATTAGAAAATACACCGTAACAGTTTATCTAATGACGAACACTTGGTAGGTAACCCACCTGGGTTACCTACCAAGTGTTCGTCATCCACCTTACCATCACCAAACCTTACCTTTACCTTTTACCATCCTTAAAAAAAGGTGTAGGATCTATACCTATAGATCCTACACCTTTTTTTTAAGGATGGTAAATCATCAAATGACTCCTCCCGCTCTGGGTGAAGCAGGAGGGAGTGTCAGACTCTTACTGACTAAAACCCATCCGTGTTCCTCCTAGAGCCCTTTGCGTTACAGGGCTACGGTACCTCTTTCGAACAAAGTCCGCAGTCCCAACAGATCCTACACCTACAGACATAATTAAATACGCCGTTCGAAATTTCACAAATAAGGTGGATGCTCCAGGGTAGCCCGCGAAATTCAAATATTTTTATGTTTTTTGCAATTTGCCGGTCAGTGTGAAGCTGTATGTGGACCAAATACGATCCGCGACCGTAACGCGTATTTATATAAAGAATTATAACCATTTTAATCATCAATATAGCCCTCTAAGTTCATGTAGTTCGAAAGAATGATTATTTCTGAAATATTCATTCTTTCGAACTACATACACATACAGCTTCACACTGACCGGCAAATTGCAAAAAACATAAAAATATTTGAATTTCGCGGGCTACCCTGGAGCATCCACCTTAACTGAAATCGAATTTTCCCGTCAAACATGCAAATCCGTCGAAATAAGCAGACCGCGTTGTACCCAACGAAATTATAGAAACATGGCGACATACTTGCCGCCCAAATTTAAACGTACATCAATTTGCCCCACCGTGCAGCTGTGCGTTTGACAGTTTCGTCTAACAATGTGTGATTTGGTACTAGTGTGCATTGTGCTGCAAACGTTTGTGCTACATAGATATTATTTAATTTAGCGTGTCATCCAACGTGGCAGCTTTTTAGGTACGTTACTACGAGTAGATATACGGAGATGAGTATTTTTGTGACCACATTTTTTCAGTTTCGAATGTTTTTATTAACTTTGCCGTCAGGTTTTTATTTGATTTTATTCACAATTTGTATAATGCACACAGGTTATTATTTATACATAACAACAGCGATACCAAATGTGTTTCTTGTCCATTTTTATCACGATACAAATTAAATAACAGAATGTCGTTATGAACATGCCGCATATCGCGAACTTTTTGACATTCCATAAGTCAAAAACTTGAATGATTAAACAATGCTACTTCTACTATTTATAAAACATTTTTTTTTTTAATCTATTTTTTATTTAGAGGCTTTTATCAAAGATATGTCAGATTGTCAGCCCCATCGTACCCTTTTACATATAAAAACAATAATTTATGATATTAAAAATGACGTAGCCCTACGAGCTAGCGCAGTATAAATAGACATACTACGATACGCGGCGCTTGGTTATAATTTGTAGAATTTGCAAAGTCCTAGACTGAAACGTCCTCCCGTCTAAAATAATAATCTAATTAACTCCCATCATGACTTTCCCCTTTTTTTATGTCAAAACCTCTTGTCAGAGTGCCAATAGGGTTTTCCGTCAGATAGATTATCAAAAAATATTGGACACAAATTTTCTCTTTTTTCACGTAAACGAAAAATGAACACGATACTGTGGGTGGAAGACACCCACAGTTTGTTGCTGGTAAAAAATGTACCATCATAGTGACGTCACGTGTTTTATGTGTTCGTGTCTGATTTTTAGGAAATCTATCTGACGGACTAGTTTGATTTTTTTTAGTAAAATACTCTATTCTAGTAAAAATAGAAAGGAGCTAGCTCGTGGCTAGATAATAACAGCCGCACGGGTCGATCTACAAGGTTAAGCAACGCTTGCCAAGGTTGTTCTGTGGATGGATGACGTTCTTAACATAGCGAGTTTCCTCCGTGCCTCGGAAAGCACGTTAAGCCGTTGGTCCCGGCTGTCAATTGTAGATTTTTGGCAGTCGTTACAAGATAGTCAGAAGGCAGTTAATCTGACTCCAGTCTTACCATGAAGTACCGTGTTACCCAGTTACTGGGTTGTGGAGGTCTAGTAGGCAGCCGCTCCGCGTAAAATACTGGTATTCAACTAAATCCGGTTTGACTGTAAGCCGACCCCAATATAGTTGGGAAAAGGCTAGGCAGATGATGATGATGACTCTATTCTAGTAATTTTATAGTAACGTTCGCATTTGCATCTCAGTCGCAATCTCTCAAAAATGTATGAAAAATAATTATGCCAGATTACGAATGCAAACGTTGTTTAAAAATCAGTATAATTTGGCATCTTTTTACTAGTTCAGTTTTCATAAACATTAAAGTTTCGAACACTAATCTATTTTACCCCACACTTGCACCGTATTACCAAGATACTCTTGCCCCAACAAATTCAATCTCCGCCTAACCGAGAACATTTTTCTAAAGACGCACTGCATTATACTTTCAAACTAGTCTCTAGATTGAAGATTGAAAGTTTACACATAAAACTTCATGATACGAGGACAAACGACGCTATGTTTACTAGTTGAGTTAGATAATATGCTAATGTGACTTAGATCTTGTAAAAGCTGTATTACTTTTTAATCTGCTATTCTAGAGAGTTTATTTGGAAAATACGTTACACATTTCGAGAATACTAAACTTTCATTGTACGTACTAACTAAGGAATTAAATTCCCTACTGACGTTTTTTTTACCTTTGTCACGCACGCGTTTGACCGCTATCTTACCTGATGGTAAGCGATGATGTGGTCGAAGATCGAGTAGGTACGCTTAGCTAAAAGTAACCTATTCACAATTGACTTAAAGACTCCTAGGTTTTTCAAGTGAATTCCTCTCCTTAGCTGTACGCACTATGATTGTGTTCCCAAAACGTTTTGTGCGTGTGGGTAGGATGTCCACCATGTACTGGTGGCGCATCATCGTTCGTCTTGTGGTCCGATGATGGAATGGGCTTGGCGGAATTAAATTATGCATTTCCGAGGCACTCTCCCCAAAATGCAACCGATGGAAAACCGACTGGCTAGCAACTCGGTTTCGATGCTCAAGACTTTGGAGCTTCAACTTGACGAACCTATCATTACCGATAATCCTCTTGGCTCGTTTCTTAATTGACTCAAGAGCATCAAGCTGGTATGTGGCAGGTCCGTCCCAAAGATGAGATCAGTACTCCATACACGAACGAACTTGCGATTGAGAGAGTTTGAGCAGCTGTTTCGGCGTGAAGTACCGTCTCACCTTTGCTAGGATCCCCAACTTTTGCAGCGTACCGTACTAGCTAAGGCATTAAATTCCCTGTCGACGTTATTGTTTCTAATAGCAACAACCCGGGTGTTTAAGTAAAGAGTGAAGATTACTTTAAGGCACAAAAGACCACATCATCGCTTCTTTACATCAGGAGGGATTGTTGAAATTCCCTATGGAATTGTTATTCCATTAGGAATTTCCTGACACTCACAGTTATACGGTCTGGTTTAACTCAGATACTCACCGGTTTTACTTGCGACCGCTGGAGAAAAGAACATACATTTATTAGCTCGTGGCTAAATAATAACAGCCGCACGGGTCGACCTTAAAGGTTAAGCAACGCTTGCCAAGGTTGGTCTGTGGATGGGTGACCATCTTAATATACCGAGTTTCCTCCGTGCCTCGGAAAGCACGTTAAGCCGTTAGTCCCGGCTGTCATTTGTAGATCTTTGGCAGTCGTTACGGATTGTCAGAAGCCAGTAAATTTGACTCCAGTCTTGCCAAGAAGTACCGTGTTACCCAGTTAATGGGTTGTGTGTGCAAAACACTGGTATTCAGCTGAATCCGGTTTGACTGGAAGCCGACCCCAATATAGTTCGGAAAAGGCTAGGCAGATGACATTTATTAACTTTTAGAAATAAAGACATCAAACTGTCCTGAATTGACTTCTATCGTGATCCTTTACGTTCTGTAGAAATGAAAAACGGTTCACAATTTAATGTTCGAGTTTCCACGACGGGGTATTATGGAAAGGTCAATGTACTTTATTGCAAGTTTATCTAGCGTCTACCTATAAGTTTACACTGTTCAGAACTTATGGCTAAAAAAATATCTACCTAATGTCTAAATCAACGAAATAGGCATCCAGAGACAACAATAAAACTACATATTTAATACACTCTCCAGTAAAGATTCATACTAACACTCCATTTAGAAAGAAACATTAATTATTGTCATTTAATATTTCAAAGCAATTTGACCAAATGGTGATACGTAAATTCGTCGGGAGACAATCTCATAAAATTTAACGGTTTCATCTCGTTACAAATATCAGTTACTGTTATCGTTATCGCGGCTGAAAATAACGTTATGAGATGAAAAAGTGTTAGGTACATATTTTGGTTGTTATGAGTAAGAAGCAAGCTCTTGTTCGATGTTCGACTTGGTTACTGAAGAAACTATTACAATTAATGTATTTGGGTGAAGAATTTCATATCGTTTGCGATAGGCTGTTGAAAGTCGAAGATCTTCTACTTTTCAGCCAATTTCCGTCCACTGCTGAACGTAAGCCTCGCCCAAAGAACGCCAACCATCCCGGTCTTGAGCAGTCCGCATCCATCCGCTGCCCCAATCCACCTTCTTCAAATCATCGATCCATTGTGCCGCAGGGCGTCCCACACTTCTCTTTCTTTCTATCTATTTCACTTCACTTTTTACTTTTCTTTCTATTTATATTGTTCACATAATGTCGATCTTTACTTCCAAATATTTCGACAACGTAAACACTTTAGGCACCATATTTTTTTGTTTTCTTCCCAGACACGGTTATAGCTGAATTTGAATAAAAACAAAATGCCGGCGGGAGGCTATGACACATACTCAACTATTCCTTTTCTTTAGAAACATCGAATTTAGATTCTGCTAATAAAGTATTTCAACTATTGACATGTTATGAATATCACTGCAAAGCTAGAATATTCCATTACTAGGATGATAACAAAAAAACATATATTTTTACCTAGGTAAAGGAAAAAGTGTTAGTTAGTCAGTCAGTTCAAGTTGTTAGTCAAGTCATTATAGATCTGTAATGACCTGACTAAGAGGTTGAACAAGAGATTAACCTGCTAAAATGAAACGAGGTAGCTTTAAAAGGCTCACAGCTTAAATCAAACTTGATTGGTCTGAGGTTAAGCCTCTGATCAGATCAATTCATGCCTCGGAGAACGCAAATTTGGAAATTCGACTACCGTTCTAATTTCAGATACCGATATTGAGTAACTATTGACTCGAAGAGGTCAGATGACATATGATACGTATGTCATCTGACTAGCTGACCCGCGTAAGTTCGTCTTCGTCACATTTTTCATTAATGTTCCGCTCCTATTGGCCGTTGCGTGATGTTATATAGCATTTTGCTTTCCTGGATAATGAATACTAAAATAATTTCTCAATTGGAAGCAGTAGTTCCTGAGATAAGTGCGTTCAAACAAACAAAAAAACTCTTCAGCTTTATAACATTATACAACGTGTCTAAAACCGGACAAGTGCGAGTCGGACTAGCACACGAATTTTTATTATTTGTTATTATAGCGGCAAGAGAAATACACAATCTGTGAAAAATTCAACTCTCTACCTATTAAGGTTCTTGAGATACAGCACGCTGACAGACAGACGGACGGACGGACGGACAGCGGTAAAGGTAACTAGAAGTTCGTAGCCGACTGCAGGGCCCATTATTACGACGTGCGAATGCCATCATGATTAAGCTGTGAAAAGAGATAGAGTTATGCATCCTAAATAACACTGTCTCCCTCCCACACCATTATCATGATGGTTATTAGATGTCATAATAGGTATCCAGGCTGCAACAGCAGGCGATGTGTCGCCGCATTGACTGGTTTCTTTGATTTTCTATGAAATAGCCTCTGGCGACGAAGAGGAAATGCTGGCGGCGAAACTTTGTTTGTAAAAAGTTATAATTCGAGGTTTGGTTCTCGACTGTTTTCTCCTCCAATATTGGACCGATATAAGAGTTATTTCACAAACTGAATAAGAAAGGTGTAAACTGTGTCTGTATGTTTTCCCTACGGAACCCTTCGTGTGCGAGTCCGACTCGCACTTGGCCGGTTTTTTTTCTTGTGATCCTTAGATTAATCGCCTTATTTTTTAAAATAAACATAACTATACCGTTATACAAATTCTCTATAGACCAGACCCAATGTTGATATTTTAACGTGTAGGGCTACTGAACGTATAGGCGTTTAATAAATAATCTGCTTATTTGTACTTAAAGTTTTCATTTGGTTACTCACTCACTGGTATCTCATTTTTAAAGTTTTACACGTCTTTTTTTTAATTGGTTTGACACAGAAAATCATCTCTTACCATCAGGTGAGATAGTGGTCAAACGCGTGCCTAACAATAGCAAAAAAAAAATCACTTCACTAAAGTTTCAATAGAAAATCATTCTACAACTAACTCAAAATTATCTATAAAATATCCTTTCCTTCGCCCATTCTCAAATGAAAATATTACAACTTTCCCGTCTCAGTTTCCTTCCCTCTACGGGTCTACAATGAATACATTAATCATTTTGTTTGCGGTCCAGCCAGCCTCTGCAAACGAACTAATAAAAAGTCGATATCTGAAGCCACTTATAAACTAGAATCTGCTTACTGTCCCCACTTTATTCTCATCCGGGGTGAATATAGACTGAAAGGTTTAGTTATGAGGCGAATTTCAACCTTATTGACTGAAATTGCATTGGTCAAGCTGTGGATTTTAGCTTCATCATTTCAGCCGACAGGCGCCCGCTACTGGACATAAGCCTCCCCCAAGATGGGGGGGGGGTTATATAATCGCCACGCTTGGCAGGTGGGTTGGCGATCGCAGTGTGTGGTGTTAAATTTTGCAGGGAACGCTGCTGCCCATTCTCTGGCGAGTCCCTTAGTCGCCTCTTTCGACACCCACGGGAAGTGATTGGATGGTATTATTCTTTAAGGTAGACGTTTGAAAATGTGAGTGTGTATTTCTATTTTTTATTGCCGCTGTAACAAAAAATAATAACAGAATTTAAAAAGATGAAAACCGTCCTTATGCGCGCCACTTGTCCAATACCTTTAAATTATTTAATCACTGTGTTTAAAACCAATAATATTATTCGGGATCGCCCGAACTCCGTAAAAGAAACAAGATAGTAAAGGAAACAAGATAGCAAGTGGAGGCGACGGCGGCGGCGAGGATCTGATGCGGGAGCTGGCTAGTCAATCGGGCAGAGGTTCGCCTTTTCTTGTTAGGCTGCTGGAACTCGAGTACGCTGCGAACTATGCCCGTACCTATTTTATATTATTCTGTTTTGGCTGGCCAGCGGACCCTTCCTCACCCCCGCTATCACATATTTATTAAATTCAGTGTAAATACATGCCATGAGCTGGCGCGTCTCTTATTATCTAATACCTAAACCTAATACCTAACTAATGACATATAGTTCTTACCTCTGCGACGTCCCATTACGCTATGGCGTGAGGATAAAGCGGCGCGCATATTTAAATGGCCTCTCCCCCCGCCTCACCACTATAAAACCGTACGGCACCGCCGCAGGCCTGTTTATTGCTATTGCGGGCGTCGCAGAGATAAGGTGAGGAAAAAACAGGTGGTAATCATCATTTAATTACATAACCTACCTATTTACATAACTGTTATCTTTTATAAACTTATTTCTAATTAGACAGTTTCCTAAAAACATTGTTTACTTAGTAATTTGGGGTTCTAAGTGATTTATTTTGCATACTACACGATTATTCTAATAAGACATACTCCAATACATTATTCTAATTACTAATTATCAATTCTTATTAGACATAATCTTCACACATTGAATAAGAACATTTTACAACAACTATTTTACAATAAACTCGTAGGAATCGCGTTATGCTATTTGACGCTCGGTAGCTTGCGGTCAGTTGCGGTCCTCACTACTTGAGCCTAGGTGTGAGTTGACCTCAGGGCGTCGTGCACATTCTCCCGCCGTCGCCACGCTGCGACTCCGTTGGTAGCACGACGATCTTCCTGGTGGGGCGGCGCAGAACGTGGCCGCTGCTGGTGGTGACGTCCACTACTCGTACTTCTCCGTCGGCGCCTGGATACAGCTGGCTTACTCGTCCGCGGGGCCAGATGTTGCGCGGCAGGTTGCTGTCGCAGATGAGGACGAGGTCTCCGACCTTGGGCTGGACTCCTGTGCTGGTGGGCTCCCGCCGGTGTTGCAGTAGGGGCAGGTACTCCTTGACCCATCTTCGCCAGAAGACGTCCGCAAGGACTTGTGCTCTCTTCCATTGCTGGCGGGCTGTCACGTCCTTGCCCTCGAAGTGACCTGGCACTGGTACGTGGGAGTTGGGTCCGATGAGTATGTGGTTCGGTGTCAGGGCCTCAGGTTCTGATGGGTCGACTGAGACGTGGGTGAGAGGTCGAGAGTTTACTGTGTTCTCAACCTCTGTCAGTAGGGTCACCAGCGTCTCATCACTCGGGTACCGCTCGTTCAGGGTGATCTTCAGGGCTTCTTTCACCGACCGCACCATGCGCTCCCATGTGCCTCCCATGAATGGGGCCGACGGGGGGATGTACTTCCACACGATGTGATGGCACGTCGTCTCATGCTGAAGAGCTTCCAGCGCTGCCTCGCCGAGCTCCTTGTCTGCCGCTTTGAAGCACGTAGCGTTGTCGCTCCACAACTCTTTGGGGCAGCCTCTTCTCGCCATAAATCTTCTTAGCGCCGATATTGCCGAGTCAGCGCTCAACGAATGTACGACTTCTATGTGTATCGCTCGTGACGTCATACATGTGAAGAGAGCGCCATACCTCTTCTCTCGGTGGCGCGCGACCGTGACTTCTATGGGGCCGAAATAATCAAGTCCCGTGAATGTGAAGGGACGAGTATGATGGGCGAGACGGGCTGGTGGTAGGTCGCCTGTTGATGGGCAAGCTGGCTTCACCTTTCGTATGCGGCATTGTAGGCAACTTTTTATCACATCTCGTACAGCTGGTCGTATCTTCGATATCCACAATCGTTGTCGTAACTCATTTACGACCATTTCCACGCCGCCATGATGTAGTCTTTCATGTACATAAGCTATGTACAACTTAGTGTACTTTTGTTTACCGTCTAATATAGGTGGGTTGGACGTATCTTCACTTATCTCATGCGCTGCGGTTACTCTTCCTCGCAAACGTACTGTGCCTGCCGCGTCGAGGTACACGCTGAGGTGACTTAAGCGATCGTAACCATTTGGCGCGCTTTTCTTCTTTATTCGGTCGATCTCGGCGCTGTAGCTCTCTCGCTGGCTGGCTCGAATCCACATATGTTCCGCTTGAAGTAGGTATGAAGTAGGTATTTCTATATAGCGACGTGTAGAGTTAGGTATTTCCTTATTTTCTTGCGTGGATTGAGTTTTCTTAGCTCGCGTAGTTCGCCAGTCGGGATCTTTTGCTTCGGTTTTCTTCGTACGTTTTCGTGTAGCGGTGACTGTATTCTGGTTCGGTTTACACAGGTTAGTGAACTGTAGGACTCGTGCCGTTGCTCTTATCAGTCGTAGCCACTTAGAAAATCGTTCGATTTCCGGTAGGCAAACTCTATCGCAGCCGTTGTGTTGTTGACATGAGTTACATTTTTCTCTTTCTTCTCCCGTGTCGTACTTCTCCACGCTCTCTTCTCGGGGCCACTGGGACTCTGGTGACTTCAAGAATGAAGGTCCGTGGAACCATCGATGGGTGGCGCTGAAGGTGTCCGGCGTGTCTCTGGTCGCGTCGTCGGCCACGTTGTCTCTGGATGGAAGCCATCTCCACTCGTCTTTCTTGGTGGTTTCTTCTATTTCGGCCAGACGGTGAGCCACGAAGGATTTGTAGACGCGGGGCTCTGACCTGATCCATACCAGTGCAGTGCGGGAGTCACTCCAGTAGGTTTTGCTCGTAGGTGTGAAATCATGCTCTTCCACGACGGTCTGTGCGAGTCGCGCACCTAATAGGGCTGCCTGCAGTTCTAATCTGGGCATGGAGACGGGTTTCAGTGGCGTGACTCTGCTCTTGGCGGCTGCCAGCGATACGTGCACGCTGCCATCTATGCGCTCCGTTCTCCAGTACACTGCAGCGGCGTACGCTTCTTCACTCGCGTCGACGAAGGTATGTAACTGACTTGATACGATCTGTTGATAATCGTAACATCTAGGTATTCTCAGCTGTTTGATGATGTCGAGTGACGTAATCCACTTGTTCCATCTGTCGATCAGCTCTACTGGTAGTGGGTCGTCCCAGTCGGTCTTGTAACGCCATGTGTCTTGGAATATTCTCTTTGCTGGGGTGGTCACGGGTGAAATCAACCCCAGTGGGTCGAATAGCGCCATGATGATACTCAGCGCTTCTCTCTTGGTGGGAACGCGCTTGTTCTCTTCTAGTTCTGATGGGATCTTCATGGTGCCTGTGTTGAACCCGATGCAGTCTTCTCTGACATGCCAGATTATACCTAATGTCTTCTCTTCTTTGCCTCCCAGGTTCACGGTGGTGGTGTCTTCGATGGGCCCCAGCCCTTCGATGGTTTTCATGTTGTTCGATGTCCACCCGTTCAGCACGAAGCCTGCCTTCTTGTGGATGCCATCAACTTCTCTGGTGATCTTGCGTGCTTGTTCGATGTCACGGAAGCTTTGGAGATAATCATCCATGTAGTGATTCTTCTGGATGGCGGCTGCTGCGTCTGGATATTCAGTGGCAAAGTCTCTTGCATTCTTGTCCTTGATGAACAGTGCGGTACATGGTGACGAGGTGGCTCCAAAGATGACTGAGGTCATTCTGTATTCCTCTGGCGCGCCCTCCCGCCGTTTGCCCCTCCACAGGAATCGTAGGGCATCTCTGTCTTCTTTTCTTATCTTTATTTGCATGAACATTTCTTTGATGTCTCCGCTGACGGCGTATGCGTGCTGCCTGAACCTCATGATGACACCTGGGAGTGACTGGAGTAGGTCTGGCCCCGAATGTAACATGTCATTGAGGGACATGCCGGCTGCTCTTGCTGATGCGTCATGGACCAGGCGAGGCGGCTTGTGGGGCTTCGCTGGGTTGATGACGGGAAAGTGGGGCAGGTACCAGGTCTTCCCTGCTGGTGCTGGTGTTGGCGCCTTCTCTGCATAGCCTGACTGGAATAGGTTATCTATTCTCTCTTCATACTTCTTTTTTAAGTCTTCATCCTTGTCTAATCTCTTCTCTAGTGAATGAAGACGTCGTTCAGCTTCTTGATAGTTGTTAGGTATTGCGAGCTCCTTCTCTTTCCACAGCAAGCCGGTTTCAAATCGCCCTTCTGGTAGTCTTTTGCTGGTTTCTTCGAGGATCTGGAGGGCCTTCTGGTCAGGATCTTCTCTGGGTCTTCTTGGTTCGATGCATAGTGACTCGAGCTTGAAGTGATTCTTAACCAAATCTTCTAATGATCGTTCCTCTTCTTTTTGTTGAAGTCTGCCGCAGAACGCTACCTTAGCTGTGAGTGAGCTATGGCAGCCATGAAGAACCCAGCCGAGTTGTGTGAGTGAGGCGACTGGTTGGTTACGACGACCGGTGCGGAGCTTTCTTGACACGATGAGATGCCAGTTGTCTTGTCCGATTAACAACTTAGGCGAGGCTCGTTCATATGTTATCTGATCTCTAATGTCGATCAGATGTTCGCAATCTTCAATGTGGCGATCTTGCACTGTTTCTGGCGTGAAGCTAAGTCGGTTGACAGTACGCGCGGCTTCTATCTCGTACTCTTCGTCTGCGTACTTTCCCCTGATGCTGAGACCGACGACCTTGCTGTTGTCGTGCTTCATCTCATTGCCGACTCCTTGGATCCACATGGTGCTGCCGGGTCCATCAGCCCCAATGACGTCTGCTATCGAGGCGTCCAGCAGCGTGACTGTGCTTCCTTCATCCAGCAGCGCGTAGGTTTCAATGCTGGAGTGCGGCCCTTTCAGTATTACGGGCGCTATTTTCAAGAACGCGCGTCTATGGCCACCTGGTTGCGCTGCTGATGTGACTTCTACTGCTGGCGCGGCTGTCTCTCTCTTCTCGGAGTCGTCACTGGAGCTGCTTGGTTCCTTTTCGTGATGCAGCAGCTTGTGATGCTTCATTGTGCACCCATGTCTTCCACACGGCGGCGCCCTGCAGAGGAATCTTCGATGGCGACTTCGGAGACAGCGGTAGCAGATGTTGCTCTTCTTGGCTACCTCCCATCTTGTATTCGTGTCGAGAGCGATGAAGTGTTTGCAGTCGGTGAGCTTGTGTTCTTGCTTGCATTGCGGGCACAGGTCGTCTGATGTCATCTTCTTCCCCATAGGCATAGCGAATGTGCGCTCCACCTTCTTCTGTCTTCTGTCCCTCCCCCAGTTTTCATCAGCAACTGACTCGGGTAGGGCGTAGGCGCCGCACTTGTCCGCTTCTTCGTTTAGAAATGTGGACATCTTCTTTAGTTCTGGGGCATCTTCTCTCTTCGTAGCTGCATAATCGTACCACTTGTTCTTCAGGATAGGAGTGAGCTTCTCAATAACTGTTCGCGCCATCTCAGGACTGTGTAGGTATTGAGGTTTCTTCAGTGCTTCGATGGTGCCGACTATGTTCGCTATTCGCCCAGCGAAGATGCACAGGTCTCGGGGGTTGTCAGTGACCTTGCTCAGTGACTTCAGCTTCTCCATTTCGACGTGAATGAGTGCTTCTGGTCTCCCAAATCTTCTTTCTAGAGCTTCTACGATCGCTCTTGGGTCGGGTTGACTTAGTAATAGGCAACCGACAGCTTCTTTTGCAGTTCCACGTAGACTCCGACGTATCCGCGCTATATTCTCGTTGCGTGTGAAGTACATGAACGTCTCCTCAAATGCAGCCTTGAAACCAAGCCATTCGGCGCTAGCCCCATTGTAAAGTGGAAGCTCTTGTATGTACTTAGGCGGTTCCCTCGTGCTTCGTACCGCTTGTGAGAGTGCGGCGGCCAAGGTGGACACGTCTATCAGTGGCTGGCTGGTCACAGGCGTATCTTCTTTTTTCTTCTTAGATTCGACGTCTTCTTCTTTATTTTTCCTGACTTCTTTGCTTGCTGAGTGTGTCTGGTCCGCGTTGGGTTCTTGGAGCCACGTACTGATGCGTACGGAGGCCAAGTCATCTTCTATTTCTTCTTCTTCTTCTTCTTCTTCTTCGTCAGAGGCATCTGTTTCTGCTTGCAACCGTTGAATACGTAACTGTTGCATTTCTGTTTCTGCTTGAATCTTCGCTTGTTTCAGCTTCAGCTCGGCCAGACGCTCTTTCGCCTCTAGCTCCGCGAGGAGTTTCTTGCGTGAGGCTACGGAGCGACTGGAACGGGCGTCAGCAGGCTTGAGGGTTCGCTGCGAGGTCTTATCTTGATGGGACGCGGCGCTGATACCCTCGGTTCCTGATGACGTCGTTGCCTCGGTGCCCGTCGAATCACTGGTTCCGCTTCTGGTGCCCGACGTGTCGGTAGCGGTGTTCGACGTGCTGGTGGTAGCTGTGTTCCCTCTTGAATTCTCTTCTGCAGGCTTGACGACGCCCAGCTCGTCCTGCCGGCGCTTGGTCTGCTCTCCATCTTTGCTTCGTGTCAGCACCATCTTCTTTGGTCTGGAACAGCGATCCGGCTTGCGAAGGACCAATAATATTCGGGATCGCCCGAACTCCGTAAAAGAAACAAGATAGTAAAGGAAACAAGATAGCAAGTGGAGGCGACGGCGGCGGCGAGGATCTGATGCGGGAGCTGGCTAGTCAATCGGGCAGAGGTTCGCCTTTTCTTGTTAGGCTGCTGGAACTCGAGTACGCTGCGAACTATGCCCGTACCTATTTTATATTATTCTGTTTTGGCTGGCCAGCGGACCCTTCCTCACCCCCGCTATCACATATTTATTAAATTCAGTGTAAATACATGCCATGAGCTGGCGCGTCTCTTATTATCTAATACCTAAACCTAATACCTAACTAATGACATATAGTTCTTACCTCTGCGACGTCCCATTACGCTATGGCGTGAGGATAAAGCGGCGCGCATATTTAAATGGCCTCTCCCCCCGCCTCACCACTATAAAACCGTACGGCACCGCCGCAGGCCTGTTTATTGCTATTGCGGGCGTCGCAGAGATAAGGTGAGGAAAAAACAGGTGGTAATCATCATTTAATTACATAACCTACCTATTTACATAACTGTTATCTTTTATAAACTTATTTCTAATTAGACAGTTTCCTAAAAACATTGTTTACTTAGTAATTTGGGGTTCTAAGTGATTTATTTTGCATACTACACGATTATTCTAATAAGACATACTCCAATACATTATTCTAATTACTAATTATCAATTCTTATTAGACATAATCTTCACACATTGAATAAGAACATTTTACAACAACTATTTTACAATAAACTCGTAGGAATCGCGTTATGCTATTTGACGCTCGGTAGCTTGCGGTCAGTTGCGGTCCTCACTACTTGAGCCTAGGTGTGAGTTGACCTCAGGGCGTCGTGCACAAATATGGTTAGCAATTCAATATTTTTATATGATTTAAAAAATGCTGCAACATTATAAAACAACTAGACAATAATAAAACAACGTGAAAATCTCCTTTAAAATTTCGTTATTTACCCCGTTTTTTCCTAAACTTAACTTTTTCTATAGGAAATAAATATACACTTATTTATGATCGATTTTGATCACTACCTCGCCTGACTTGAAACAATGTTTAAACCTACATGGTATTTATGTCGTTAAGACTTCTAAATTAAGCATAGAATGTTTATTCTACCCATAACTAATGATTTGCCCATAACTGTCCTTGTTTACAACTTTTACTAAAATGATTGTTTGTCACTATTTTGACCACCGCTTTCCAAACACGATAAGTACGGTCATAAATCAAGCTTTAATAATATATAATTTTGTAATAAAGGCAGATATGTTGTAGCGTCACTACGAATTATGGTTTACGTTGTATGAGTATATCTACTGATAATTTGAACAATTTATGTTTTCATACTCGTATATGATAGATAATTGATAGTCCGATAAAGAGGGGAAGAGCATATGGGAAGAGCATTGTGCAAACACTTGTGAACTATGTATAATATTTTTCTTTTCACTACTCATACTCGAAAAGTAGGTCTGAAGTTGCTTGAGGAGCGGTTTGAAAGTATTACTTTTCAGCCCTAAGGACAATCGTTTTCAGTTGACAGCCGTCAAATAATAAAAAAATCTTGTTTCACATTTCTATTCAACCATGACAAAACTTTCTATACAGCCAGTCAATTACAGCGCGATGTAAAATTGAAATAATATAAAGTTATATTTCTTCAATGACTTTATTATAATTTACTTTCAACTATTTCTTTAAAATAACATAGATTTGGGCAGAATATTTACCATTTTTTCAATTATGAAAATGTAAAAAATGGCTGGCCGGTCACAGGAAAAACAACAATATAGGCGGAAAAGCAGCAGTCCGATCTTCATTTTTTTTTCGTAACATGATGAGTTCATCAGATTCTGATATGGATTTTTTTTTTAGCTATTGCGTGTTTTTATTTTTACTTTCGTTGTATTCGGAATGAAAGGCACAGTGTTTACCTCGGGTGAAAGACTTCTTTAGTCATTCGAAATATTGGCGCCGTTTCGGGACTAAATAAGTTACTTCCAGCTCTAAGATAGCAATGTACTATTTTTTCAGACATAAGTCCATAAGCTACAAACACAGCGTTAGTATAATTGTTAGTAATACACACAAAAATACAAATAACAAGGTGTTTGCAATTTGTTAGTAATAACCACAACAAGTACACAAAAATTACATTATTGTTCCTATTTCTTTGCAGGTGTACACTTGCCCAGTATACAGTAAAAGGACTGTCTATTTTGCACGCTAACGTTCTAAGAACAGTCATGTCAGCTATCATGGACCCTGCTCATCATCGATGCAGTTCTTTTCCTAATGATAGAGAAGAAATCATCGATGGAAGCATCAGCAAACATTGCGTACGTACTGCCGTACTTGGGTTTTTTAAACACTGCCCTCAGAGCGTCATTGTACTGAACACGCAGGGCGTTGTAAGCCCGTCGCGTAAAGTTGATCCATAGACTGCACGGGTAAAAAGACTGACAGAAGGCTCTGAAAAGTAATAGTTTTACACCTGTGGTACATCGTGCGTATCTGCGGGCCAACGTATTGCAGCGGACTGTCAACTTCCTTTCCCTTTCTATTTCTTCATTGTCCTGTAACTGCTCTGTCAGCAAGTGACCCAAATATTTTACTTTAGATGCTCTCACTAGTGCCGACCCACCGACTTTAATTGGTATATTTAGCGCGCCGATGGCTATTTTCAGCTGAATTTTGCCGCCTTGGCAGAAATCGGTTAAGAGAATTGTTTTATTATTATTTGTAAATAGTGATATTTACTGCGGGGATGAGAGGAGAAAAACATTTACAAAAAAAAGAATGACTTTTAATAGCACTTCAGATGTTTTTATTAAAACAATATTTCAAACACAGAGCTTTTTGGCTTTGACATTTACGATTGAATAAAAAACAAATGCTCTGTAAACAAACAGTCGAATCTAACTATGGACCAGTGTATTTTTATTATTCTCATTTGAAAGTTTTATATGGTTTGTTTAAAACCATTTTTAGGGTTCCGATCAAAAAAAGGAACCCTTATAGGATCACTCGGGTGAGGAGCTCGTGGCTAGATAATTTACAGCCGCACGAGTCGATCTTCAAGGTTAAGCAACGCTTGCCAAGGTTGGTCTGTGGATGGATGACCATCTTAACATAGCGAGTTTCCTTCGTGCCTCGGATAGCACGTTAAGCCGTTGGTCCCGGCTGCCATTTGCAGATGTTTGGCAGTCGTTACGGATAGTCAGAAGCCAGTAAATCTGACTCCAGTCTTGCCATGAAGTACCGTGTTACCCAGTTAATGGGTTGTGGAGGTCTGGTAGGCAGCCGCTCCATGTAAAATACTGGTATTCAGCTCAATCTGGCTTGACTGGAAGCCGACCCCAATATAGTTGGGAAAAGGCTAGGCAGATGATGATGATGATAGGATCACTCGGGTGTCTGACAGTCAGTCTGTCTGTCTGTCTGCCACAGTCAGTTTTCTCCGGATCCATTGGACCGATTCTGTTAAAATTTGGTACTCATATGAACTTTTGTGACCCAAACACGGACGTGATGCGTTAATTATAAAATTTTTAGTATGGGGTCATTTTTGGGGGTAAAACTAGAAAATTAAAAAAAAATGTTTTTTTTTTTAACAATATCGTGTGACATATCAATTAAAAGGGCGTATTATGATGGTTTTGATCATATTTTAAAATAAAAGGTTTTGAAGTTAATCAAGAAATTAGGCGAATAATGCCAATTACAAAATTTTAGGCTCAGTTTTTTTTTTCAAAATAAAAATAAATGTAATATACTATAATAGATCTTTTTAAATAATATTTTGCCCCTCTATCGTACTCGTATTAAGACCATAATATTAATCTCACAACAATCTATCAAATTTCATTTTCATCTTTATCTCTAAGAGCGCTTGTAGACGTCCGTTTTTTTCACCGGATAACGGACCGTCAATAAACGGCTATCCTTGTATACATTTTTTTTTACCGGATAGATGGACTGCCTGTCTATATGCGTTAGAACGCAGGTAGACGGCACTCAATTAACAGAAAACAGGCAATACGTCCGGCAGCGTCAACACGCACCAATACACTGGCGTGGATGACCGCCCTTTCTTACACCGGACCGGTGTCCGTCGCGCCGAGGGGAAGCGGTGGTGCATCCGGCGTAAATTGTTCGCCGGACCGATGTCCGGTGCATGTACACACATTCATTATAATTCATACACCACCGCGAATCCGGCAAATAACACGGTCCGTTATCCGGTGAAAAAAACGGACGTCTACAAGCGCTCTGAGGCATTAGGTTTAAGGTTCATTGGGAATATTTGACAGTGTCGGGTAGCTTAATGGACTGTTTCTACTAAAGTGGCCTTTTTAGACCCGCTGTTCTAACCAGCGGAATTCTAAATAATATTATAAAAGTGAAAGTGATTTTACACGTCAATCTTTTTGGGTTCCGTACCCAAAGGGTAACCAACGGAATCCTATTACTAAGCCTCCGCTGTCCGTCAGTCCGTCCGTCCGTCCGTCTGTCTGTCAGCGGGCTGTATCTCAAGAACCGTAATAGGTAGAGACTTGAAATTTTCACAGATTGTGTATTTCTATTGCCCCTATAACAGAAAATTATGTTTTATAGTACGGAACCCTTTGTGTGCGAGTCCGACTCGCACTCTTGACCGTTTTTTTTCTAAATGTATTTATTGCGCGCAAATAATAGAATACTCTTTTTTAGGGTCAATACATACCGAAAGCGGCGAGCAGTTTCCGTGTCATATAATTTTAAACTTTATCTTCATTACTATAACACATATTATCGCGGGAGTCATCGGAATGCTCGCGGCGCCGCGGGCGGCCGCACGACCTCTTCAAGTTTCTCAAGCGATCAAGCGATACTATGTGTTACTGTGATGAGGATTAAGTTTAAAATTATATGACACTGAACCTGCTCGCCGCTTCGCTGCCATTTCGCTATGAATTGACCCTTATGAGTACCCTTATGATACCATATAAGTTCATCATCTGCCTAGCCTTTAACCAACTATATTGGGGTCGGCTTCCAGTCAAGCCGGATTTAGCTGAATACCAGTATTTTACGAGGAGCGGCTGCCTATCAGACCTCCACAACCCATTATCTGGGTAACCCGGTACTTCTATCCGTAACGACTGCCAAAGATCTACAAATGACAACCGGGACCAACGGCTTAACGTGCTTTCCGAGGCACGGAGGAAACTCTGTATGTTAAGATGGTCACCCATCCACAGACTAGCCTTGGCAAGCGTTGCTTAACCTTGGAGATTGACCAGTGCGGCTGTTATTATCTAGCCACGAGCTCCTCTAAGTATACTAAGCATACATAAGTTACAGAATAGTTAAATGAAGAAAACATTACATAGGGCAAAAGTTAATAAGGCGACAAAATAGCATAACTTAGCATTACGCAAGCAACAAAATTCAATGATACCCTAATTATCAACTTTACCGTCTCCTTTTCCTTAGTTTCGCCCCCTTTGGAGCTCATATTTTTCTGGTTTTACCCCCGGTAACAGGTTACAAATATTTTTAAGTAACTGGTAACGAGATCCTCACCTTTTTGCTTATATCATGATATTTAACCACCCCTTCGTTATCGCCGCATCTTATTTTTATGTTGTTATTATGTATAAGAGCTAAAATTTATACATTTTTGCCATTTAAAGGGAAAATAAGATCCTTTCAACGGAACAAACCTTTAGGAATTGACTACGAATAATTGATTCCGAACTCCGGTAATATAAAATTAATCTGCAATTTTTAAAGAAAGTATTCTTTGCTTCAAAATATATCGTCTCGTGGTTACGGATAAAAAAAATTGTATGCATGTTAGGTAGTAATATGAGGGTGTTGCAGACTGGCTTTATTATTATTCCATTTATTTATTTATATATACATACAAATTACATTTTTAAATATTTCTATAAAAATACAAAAAACATTTAAAAATGTAAAAAATAGTAACCCACCGGTATCGGGAACAGGGTCCAAGCTACCGGTGGTCAGGGCTTCTGAAAGAGGAACCTCCTAACGATGCGCGCCGTGTCCAGGAGTACTGCTTTCTGGATCAAGCCCTTGATCCAGCTGCCCAACGAGAGCCTCTTGAGATGTTGGTCGAGGCTCTTGGCAATAATGCCATTAGCCGTCACGATTATCGGCACAATAACTGCTGTGTTCACATTATTATTATATACTTTATTGTTATTATATACTTTATTGTACACCTCATAACAAGCACAGTAAAAACGCTTATAAAAACTAGTGTACAATGGGGTCTTAGTCAGTTGGTATTCTTTCAGGGCCTGAAAGCACTTAAGATTCGCCGAATTGCGTGAACATGTACATAGAACATATCCAGACAATTCAACGGCTAGAAGTCGATGTCGGCGTTTTTTATTTTCATATTTTCAGAGTAGGAGCTATTAACTAATATTTATTTATTTATTAGGATCATCAACATTGCTTACACAGCACTTTAAGCTAATAAGCATTATTAAAGACAAAATATTCTAGTTCTGCAACACTTACAGACGACCACAACATTGCTATACAACTCTCTCTCTGCCTAGCCTTTTCCCAACTATATTGGGGTTGGCTTCCAGTCAAACCGGATTCGGAACCGGAACCGAACCGGAGGTAACACGGTTCTTTTTGGCAAGACTGGAGTCAGATTTACTGGCTTCTGACTATCCGTAACGACTGCCCAAGATCTACAAATGACAGCCGGGACCAACGACTTAACGTGGTTTCCGAGGCACGGAGGAAACTCGCTATGTTAAGATGGTCACCCATCCATAGACCAACTTTGACAAGCGTTGCTAAACCTTGAAGATCGACCCGTGCGGCTGTTATTATCTAGCCACGAGACTTTACGTGAAGGCCCTAAACATTTTTTTTACCACTTTCTCGGCATGATTAATTATGTATACCCATAGGTAAGTAAAGTCCCTGAGCCAAACCGCGGATAGACAGACGGACATGGCGAAACTATAGGTATGGGTTTGTAGTTGTCTACGAAACCCTAAAAATAATCACAGTAAACATTCTGGAAAATTTAAATACGAAAATTACGAAAATGGTCGCTAGCCTGTTGAATATTATGAGTAAGTTATAACTCAATTTTCAAACTATATTATCAAGTGAACAGCACACATATTTGCTTCATTAATACAGTCGCCACTTTGGTTAATTAAGTAGTGTCATTAATCAAAGTGTGAACGAGTCTTTACGACACTCTGGGGTAGTCGTAAGGTTGTTCTTTTTGCCCCGATAACATGGCTGTTGACTGTGAACCTGTTGCATTATGGACGTTGTATACAGCTATGCGTGAGGCTCTAGAGAGTGCCATTTTATAAGCTTTAATTTTATAAAATTAAATTAAATTCTTCTGATACTGGTTGGACTGACTGAAACTAACCGAGATTTGGCATGTAGGGTTCTTGTGTATCGTAGGGGAGCATTAAGAGGGAATTTCCGGAACTCTTAAGGGAACAGGAAAAAGCGGGATATGCGCGTACGATACCGCGGGCAAAAGCTAGCAAAATTCTTCCGTTACTGCCTGAGTGACTGACAGATAACGCACAGCCGAACCTACTGATAGTAGAAAGCTGAAAGGCATGTAGGTTCCTTGGGAAGTTTAGGGGCATAGTAAGAGAGGATTTCCCGGAATTCTAAAAACGGGATATGCGCGTACGAAGTCGCGGACTAAAGCTAGTGTCTCTCTCTATTATAAGGGATTTATCACATGGCATTTCGACAGCGTTTGTCATCTCTTAAATGTTCTCTACTAACTTTATAAGACCTACGAGTATGTATCCTACTTATGCGTAGGAAGTTTAATTAAAATCGGTTTCTTCATTTCGAAATATAAGGACTTGATATTTTGTATGAAATGCTGTACGGTGTAAACGCTCTTAAGGTAAGTAACGGTTTTTTGCTTTTTTAGCGTCAACCCTTGCGACAGTTTCTATTATTTATCTGAATCTAAACATTTCCAGTCATAGTTTCTTTAAAATTTTGTCTCATGAGAAATCTTACTAAGTGAAGTTACGAACTTACCCCGTAGCGTAGTTAAGCTCAAAGTTTATTCACTCACGGACAAAATTATCTAAATTTTTAAGCGGGTCAGTGAGAAAATACGGGCGGTCAACTCTCTATACGAAAACACACTTATTTTTCTTCAAAACACGGCGTCAGATAAATTTGAAATTCGAATTTGTGTCCTTGTTTATATTGTATTGGTTCCTTTTGCCTTTGAAGGGGAAATCGAAAGTAGTTCATGCATTGACGCCACTGATATAAAGAGTATTAGATAAGGCAAGCTGTAGGAAACTGTGTGGGTTATGCCACGTGTACATGTCAAAAAAGAATGTGAAACAAAGTACAAGATAAGTTTAAATTTTAATTGTACTTTTATTGTTAAAGTACACATTATTATAAACAACTTTTACATCGAAAACAACTCCGAAAACTCGAAAAAAATATCAGCTTTTTATACAAAATGCAATATTTAGCCAATGAAAATGCATGATACAGCAAAAAAATTTTTCGAGTAAGTGGTAAGTAGGCGGCCCTAATCCAACAAGTCATTATGTATTAGTCATCATCATCATCTGCCTACCCTTTTCCCAACTATATTGGGGTCGGCTCTCCCAGTCAAACCGGATTCAGCTGAATACCAGTATTTACCGTTGAGCGGCTGCCTACCAGACCTCCACAACCCATTAACTGGGTAATACGGCACTTCTTGGCAAGACTGGTGTCAGATTTTAATGGCTTCTGACAATCCGTAACGACTGCCAAAGATCTACAAATGACAACCGGGACCAATGGCTTAACGTGCTTTCCGAGGCACGGAGGAAATTTGGTATGTTAAGATGGTCACCCATCCACAGACCTACCTTGGCAAGCGTTGCTTAACCTTCAAGATCGACCCGTGCGGCTGTTATTTTTTAGCCACGAGCTCCTCCACAAATAAATATAATACAAATACAGTAGAATCCGATTATAACGACGGCCAAGGGACCGGTGATATCACGTCGTATTAACCGGAAGTAATACTAAACGAACTGACAATTTCATAGTGGCTCATATTAAAACCAAACATATACCTGTAATTACGTCGCTAAAAACGATTGATTGTAATATGCAAAGTCGTACTAAACAGACTACACTGTATATTCTATTTAGTAACAGTAGGTATCTATTCTACTATACTCTCTAAAAGTACTCCCGAAGTAACAAAACGTGACCGAACTTCAGCCACAACACATAAACAGCTGAAAGTTAATTTCAACTAATTAAGAATCCATTACGAAATTACTGTAAAGGTAATAAACGTAGTTTGAAAAGTGCATCAACATTCACGCTACCTATTTTTGACAATAAAAAAAGTTTCAAGTACTCAGACAAATTAACTTTTTCTATATCTATTTTGTGCTAGCGTTTTTTCTGCGACTTCGCTCCCATAGCTGTTCTTACAGAAACCGTAAAGAAGTGTACTACTCAAAGGAATCCGCCCAAAAAGAAGAGCGAGCGGAGCACTCGAAACGAGAGAGTATTCCTGCTCGTTTTCGTACTGACTCGCTTTGTAATATGTTACAGTACGCCCCGTAACACCGGTCAGTAGGTACTCACCATAAAGTTTTTGTATAAGATAAAAAATTAGCGCAGTTTTGTATCAGTGAAACAAAATTCATTATAGGGTCAGTTATTGCAGAGTTCACCTAGTACAAATATAAAAAAAAAAAACAAACAAAAAGGAAGTTAAATGACTTCTTTTTAACATTTTATTTTTGTAGTCTAGCTTTCGATCGCGACTATCCGCGTAGATATCCGAAATTTGCATTCAAACTTGCCATCACTCCCCATTAAAACATCATTATCATTTTGCCTCCTTTATAGGACAGTCTAAAAAATGTATATTTAAGGTTATCAATCTACAAAATATTATAAAGCACTCTACAAAATTTATAAACAACAGACAGACAGAGAAACGTTTAGTAGATTTTTGCAGTAATGATTAATTTATTAAAAGGGTCATGTTTTCATGTTTTTGTAGGCCTGTTTAAAGTCCCTGAAGGGGCGAAATGGATACAATGGAATGGATATAATAAGTGTATTACGATTAATTCATTATCTTATAAGCCAGTAATTATATTGTTTACAGGGGATTATGACTGCCCCTTTTAATCGTTCATTTTTATTTAAGCCTCTGTTAACACAAGGGGCATTTAGAAAGTGATATTTATGTACACTAATCCTAATAATAAAAAAATCTTCCGTGACTGCTGACTGATTGAGTAACTGACAGACAACGCACAGCCGAAACTACTGGTCGTAGAAACTTGAAATTTGGCATGTAGGTTCCTTAGGGAGTATAAGGGAGGATTTCCCGAATTTCCTACGGGATCGGATAAAAACGGGATATGCGCGTACGAAGTCGCGGGCAAAAGGTAGTAATATTATAAAGAGGTAAAGTTTGTGTGTTTGTTTGCATAAATTAATTTCTGAAACTACTGAACCAATTTTTACCACTGATAGGCGTATGTTTGACCACTATCTCACCACATAATAAACGATAATGTTGTCGAAGATGGAGCACGCTTGTCTAGAAGTAATCTATTAACTCTTGACTTGAAAGACTCCCAGGTTTTAACTAACAGGAAACAGAGCCATTATTCATGAGTTCTCGTCACTGTATCACTAACTGCTTTTTCTTTCATATCGCTCCTCACACATTCCACCCATCTTTTCTATGGCCTTCCTCTCCCTCTCCATCCATCCACATTCCGTCACTGGCGCCAATAAAGTGTCACTTTGCCGAGATATTTCGAGGCAAAGAGATAACAAACAGACAGACAGACTAACTTTCACATGTTTAATATTAGTATGGATAGAATGGATTAGTAAGATGTGTTTTAAGATTAGGTAAGCACTCGGAAGGGCTAACGAGATGTGTGGGGTTTAACAGAAAACAGACGTGATTCAGTCTCCTCTCTCTCATGTCTCGGTAATTACATGTCGTGCCTTATCTCGACTCGCTGTAGGATCTAACAGTGACTGTGAGCTTAACGAATTAACTAAGAATGTGCTAATAATTGTTGGATCTTGCAGAACGAAGGGTTTTTTTATAAGGCTTAGAGATAAAATTAAGTATGTATATTTGTTCGGGTGGAATCTTGCTACTCAATTTTGAAGCAGATATCTTCAACCGATTGAGCTGAAATTTTGTATACACTTTTAGTTTAGATGACAATACACGTTACGCTGCGTGACGTCATTCTAAATCCGATGTGGCGACCATCCAAGATGGCGGAATAGTTATTTTAATGCATTTCTACAATATGGGTATCAAATGAAAGGGGTTGTTGAGAGTAACTCGAAAAACTTAGCCAGCTATAACAAAAAAACAAAAAAAGCTTGTCGCGAGGTTTGCGTAAGTCCTATAAGTATTTAATTAATCAAACCTCGCGACAAGCGTTTTTTTTTTAATTGCCGTAAAAATTTTTTAAGACTGTATTAATTATTAGATTAAACTACTCAATTTATTATTTGAAACTGTGTTTGAAACGATTTTAAAATATCGTACAGACTCTGTCAACACGTAACCGTTATGTATTTCGTAAGTATCTTTCGAATAGATACTCGTATATTTGTTGATTTAGCGTGTCACCACTAAAATCCCTAGTGACACAAAGTAGCATTTTAATAAATTTGGCGTTCTTTTTGCCCCAATAACAACACAGGTCTTCAATTTTTATACGTGGTCTATTTTTACCCCTTTCACCCTACGTGACGTCATTGCTTGGCAATTAACATGCAAATGATGTTGTCTCAGACCAATCAGTTATCTCTGGCGATATTGTTTAGGAGATTAAAGTTAAGAGTACATATGTATATGTATCTATGGGGTGGTAAGACATGCCAGTATTCAGGAATTTGTTTTTAATTACGCAACATAACAGCACGCCTATAATCCTCTGAAATCGTCAAAGAGATTGGCAGAGAGACTATTGTGACGAAAAAACCTGTATGTGGTTGCATGTAGAAGTAAAAGTACTTTAGAAGAGTCGCGCAAAAATGTAGAATGCGTACATTTAAAAATATCGCTGAAAAAACATTTTTCATGGGATCATATCATCCGGTCCTAACTTATACCTTCCGTCATCAGCTCAGCAACATGAGACAATGATTCATCATCATCATCTGCCTAGCCGTTTCCCAACTATATTTGGGTCGGCTTCCAGTCAAACCGGATTCAGCTGAATACCAGTGTTTTACGTGAGCGGCTGCCTAACAGACCTCCACAACCCATTAACTGGGTAACACGGTACATCTTGGCAAGACTGGAGTCAGATTTACTGGCTTCTGACAATCCGTAACGACTGCTAAAGATCTACAAATGACAGCCGGGACCAACGGCTTAACGTGCTTTCCAAGGCACGGAGGAAACTCGTTATGTTAAGACGGTCACCCATCCACAGACCAACCTTGGCAAGAGTTGCTTAACCTTCAAGATCGACCCGTGTGGCTGTTATTATGTAGCCACGAGCTCCTCATGAGACAATGATTACCAGGCACAAATATCTGAATTGCATTAGAAAGTTATTGAAAAACATTGTATGTGCCCATCATCAGATTCTGACTTGGTGACAATGAGACCACTTCAGGAGTATAGATTTTCAAATAAAAAAAGAATTTTTCAAATCGGTTCACAATTGGCGGACAAATCGGTAAACATACATAAAAAAAAATACAGCCGAACATAGAACCTCCTCCTTTTTGAAGAAGTTGGTCAAAAAGTGATTATTTAAATTACTTGTAACTATTATTTTACTCCAGCAGATTTGAATTGAAAGCTTTCGTTGTTATTTGACGGCCATATCAGTATTGTATATTACCCAAATTGCGCGAGTTGTTTTATTGGAGCCTGGGGGGCTACTCTCTAAGCCCGAAGTCCATAGTTTCGGCCTTAGTTGCGGGCGTATTCTACTCCGTATCACCTACAGACTTACGATTAGTTCCGAATCCGAACTAAGAACGAATGACAACACGATTTCACAGTAACTATCAAACCGTGTTGTCATTAATTCTTATTGGTTCGGTAATACAGAGTAGAATACGCCCGCAAATACGCTCGAAACTACGGACTTCGGGCTTAGAGAGTAGCCCCCCTGAAGAGTCACCGCGAGGACTCGCTGTGTCATTATGTTATTGGGTTTCGTCCTTGTTTGGGTTATAGAAGTCCATATGTATATCAAATTTCAACAGAATCGGTCCAATAGGTCCGGAGAAAACTGGCTGTGACAGACGGACAGACAGACAGACACCCGAGTGATTCTACAAGGGTTCCGTTTTTTTTTTCGGAACCCTAAAAAGAACAATATGGCAGTGGAGGAGCTATATCGCAGTGGTTCTATGCCCTTTGGCACACGAGTAGAATTTTTTCTTGAATAAGATATAGGCTAAACTTTCTTCCAGGAATATTTTTCCTTTGGAAAATTTTAGACTTTCACGCGGGTGGTAATCATTAAATCTGAGAAAGAGAAACAAATGAAGTATCTATCGGCATATAACCGACATGTGAAATGTGGACTCGGCTGTCATTGTGCCGATTGTTGTTACGGCTGATCGCCAAAAGGTTTGACGACCATCTGTCAAAGATTGTATTGCACGGTTGCCTGATACAGAAGGCAGTACTCCTTGATACGGCTCGTCGTGAGTATCTGAAGCCCTAGCCTAATGGCCCGGATCTTGATCTCGACACCGGCGCCAAAAAAAAAATAAAAAAAAATATAAAGAACAAAAAATATTAAAAAAATTAAGTCCAGGAATTTACTATTATGAGTTTGTATCCTGAGACATGATATTGACATGTCATATCCTGAGACATGATCTTTCACATTTTGATATAAAATAATTTCGAGTCACTAAGTAGTGTAATCAGAATCCAGAAAACACATATTTTAGTTTACCCATCCAAAAACTGACCGCAACAAGTAGCTTAACCCGGATTCGCGTGGAAACCAAATAGCCTAACTAAAGCTTCCCTAACTCGTAACAACATTATATTTTTCCTTTTGTAAGTTCTATTTTAAATACCGATGTTATTTTTACTCTGGGTCGCTACATAAACTGTGTCAGCTATACTCTTTGCCCTCTAAAACTGTTCCAAATAAACAGTTAAAACGTTTTTTTTACTGTTCTATGAAAAATGTTAAGAGGGTTTTAGGGTTCCGCACCTAAAAGTGTTGCCAGCGGAACCCTATTACTAAGCCTCCACTGTCCGTCCGTCCGTCTGTCTGTCTATCAGCGGGCGGTATCTCAAGAACCGTATTTCTTTTTCCTGTGGGTGCGTTTTTTACAAAAAATAGTAAAAATGTAATTAAATTAAAAATCAAAGGGGGCCATACAAGAAACGAGTTTTTTTTCGGTTTATGGTACAAAACCTTTCGTGTAAGAGTCCGACTCACACATGGCCGGTTTTATTAACCTTTTGGCATTTTGGCACTGAATATTAATTTATTATACAGCTGGTTCTGACCCTTTGGGCTTTCTGAGAATTCCCTTGTGCTTTTTGATACTTTCGAGTGTTATAAAATATTTGATAGAATAATTATATTTTGATGTTATAGAAGAGAAATATAATGGCAAAAGCTATTTTTTTATATTATTCTGCTTGATCAATGTCCCCAAATTATGATTATCAAAACAAAAGCATTTTTGTCTTTAATCGTTCGAGTTGAGAGTATAATTCTTATTGACCTCAATATTTTTGGGATTCGATTTTTTTTTAAATTCAATTCGTTTTACCGTGACAAATCTTTCTTACATGATTATGAATGATTCGATTAAAGCCCGGTGCGATTCGGACTCGTACACGGAGAGCTCCGTAGCATAGACAAAAAATCTCGTACCTTTTGGTATCAGAGGGAGGGAGTCCTACAATATTTGTTCATGTTTTATTGATAGTGACAATAGCAATACTGACAGACAAATAGACAGACTGCGTTGGTTATCCTTAAAAATCGACTACCCCATATATTTACGCATAACTTGACAACATTTAGTAACAGGTGATTTTGTCCAGATACTGACGAGTACAATGACCCCTAAAAGGTATAGCGTTTTTTCAGATACACGTTGTATATGAGATGTACTCGGAACGTACCCAGCAACCAAGGTATTGTCTCTATTATTATGGTTTTCGCTTTTCAATTAAAATAAACAACAAAGTTTTAAAATTATGTTATATTTTTGCTTGTTTGCTTGAACGCGCTAATCTCAGGAACTGCTGGTCCGATTCGAAAAATTATTTCAGCAGACGAAATTGCGCGGGTCAACTAGTTATTACATATTGAGGAGCTCGTGGCTAAATAATAACAGCCGCACGGGTCGATCTTTAAGGTTAAGAAACGTTTGCCAAGGTTGATCTGTGGATGGGTGACCATCTTAACATACCGAGTTTCCTCCGTGCCTCGACAAGCACGCTAAGCCGTTGGTCCCGGCTGTCATTTGTAGATCTTTGGCAGTCGTTACGGATTGTCAGAAGCCAGTAAATCTGACTCCAGTCTTGCCATGAAGTACCGTGTTACCCAGTTAATGGGTTGTGGAGGTCTGGTAGATAGCTGCTCCACGTAAAATAATGGTATTCAGCTAAATCCGGCTTGACTGGAAGCCGACCCCAATATAGTTGGGAAAAGGCTAGGCAGATGATGAACAACATAAGAATACTCTAAAAACTCTCGTTCGCATTGCCAGCAAATTTTCTGATTACATGAAAATGAAACTACATTCTTTTTTCTGACACAGGCTCACCATTTTCCGATAATACAAGCAATTCACCTGGTCTCGACGGCACGAGATTGCAGATAAAACATGTCTCAAGTAGATTCTAGCGATACGAACAAAATTGTGGACTTAACTTGTAAGAAACCTGATGTTCTGAACTTTTTAAGGCTATTTAGCTGGTTTAAATTTTAAGCAAAGCTGTTTCAATGATTTATTATATTAAGTAAAGTTTATGTTAGCTTTTTATCTAGTATAAAATTCAAATATAAACTAAGGATCAGTTGAAAAATGTCACAAATTCTCTATCAGAGTAAGTCAATTTCGATGTTTTTAGGGTTCCGTACCCAAAGGGTAACCAACGGAACCTTATTACTAAGCCCCCTGTAAGCTGTCCGTCCGTCCATCCGTCCGTCCGTCTGTCAGAGAGCTGTATCTCAAGTTATTTACTATTACGTTAGTGTTATTTTTGAGTAATTTCTGGTGGAATTAAAGCGTGTTCCGTACCCGAAGGGTAACCAACGAAACCCTATTACTAAGCCTCCGCTGTTCGTCCGTCAGTCCGTCCGTCTGTCTGTCAGCGGGCTGTATCTCAAGAACCGTAATAGGTAGAGAGCTGAAATTTTCACAGATTGTGTATTTCTATTGCCGCTATAACAAAAAATAATAAAAATTCATGTTTATGGTACAGAACCCTTCTTGTGCGGGTCCGACTCGCACTTGGCCGGTTTTTTTTAAACTTTATCTTTTTCCATGTAAATCAAATGCGATTAAGGAAAAAAAATGTCAGGTACGATTAAATCAATTTGTAAATGAGGTCCACCGGGTCATAATAAAAATAGTTAATTACTTATTAATAAAAAAAAATAGAGTAAATAGTTATAACTGAGGAGCTCGTGGCTACATAATAACAGCCGCACGGGTCGATCTTTAAGGTTAAGAAACGCTTGCCAAGGTTGGTCTGTGGATGGGTGACCATCTTAACATAACGAGTTTCCTCCGTGCCTCCGAAAGCACGTTAAGCCGTTGGTCCCGGCTGTCATTTGTAGATCTTTGGCAGTCGTTACGGATTGTCAGAAGCCAGTAAATCTGACTCCAGTCTTGCCATGAAGTACCGTGTTACCCAGTTAATCGGTTGTGGGGGTCTGGTAGGCAGCCGCTCCACGTAAAACACTGGTATTCAGCTGAATCCGCTTTGACTGGAAGCCGACCCCAATGTAGTTGGGAAAAGGCTAGGCAGATGAGAGTAAATAGTTATAAAAGAAAAAATAATATAAAAACCGGCCAAACGCGAGTTGAACTCGCACACGAAGGGTTCCGTACCATAAACATGAATTTTTATTATTTTTTGTTATAGCGGCCCTAGAAATACACATTCTGTGAAAATTTCAGCTCTCTACCTATTACGGTTCTTGAGATACAGCCCGCTGACAGACAAACGGACGGACTGACGGACGAACAGCGGAGGCTTAGTAATAGGGTTTCGTTGGTTACCCTTCGGGTACGGAACAAGCTTTAATTCCACCAGAAATTACGCAAAAATAACACTAACGTAATAGTAAATAACTTGACAACTAACTAAAAATTAAATGAAACAAAGGCAAATACATTTTCTATGTTACAAAAATTAAATAAAACTACCTTATAAACTACATGTTCAACAAAAAACTACTTACACATACAAAAAAGTGGCAACATTTCATTATCAAGCATACTATGCAAACCGGGACACTCTCCATTGTAAGTTCTGCATTAATTTAAATTTTACATTGTCGACACAACAAAACAGACACAACAAAACAAATTTAAATAGCATGCAAGCAATGCTATTAATATAAGCGAGAAAACTTAACATACAAACTCACTGTTTGTTTGTTAAGTTTTCTCGCTTAACGGCTGAACTGATTTTGATGAATTTTAGTTCGGAGATATAATTTTCGTGGAGATGGTTGTAGGCCACTTTCTTAATTCACTGTTGTTTTTTAAACTCACTGTTTGTTTGTTAAGTTATCTCGCTTAACGGCTGAACTGATTTTGATGAATTTTAGTACGGAGATAGAATTTTCGTTGAGATGGCAAGAGTAGATAAAATCTGTTACTGATTAATTTTCGCAGCAAGAGCTTGACAAAAATGCCAAAAACCCAAGCCTTTAAGCATAAAATTTGTAATTAGGATTATGGAAAATGGGAAAAAAACTGTGATATTTTTCTCATTTTTACACAAGCCAATATTATTGTAACTTTTTTACAACGTCCCTTAAAATGGATAAATATATTTTTTATGACACCTACAGTCTAAAAACGTATTTTTTTTACCAACATGGCAAAACGTTTTGCGTTTTAATTAAAAACAAACTCGTGTACAACAGGCAATATTTTTATACTTATCTCTATAAAAATAACCGGCTGAATCCGAGTCGAACTCATGCATTATGGGTTCCGTGTGTGAAATAAAATATTCATAAAAATATTTATAAAGGGAATGACGAGTGTATTTGCCATTTTAAAGTATTTGTAGAACAATGGTTGTCCAGTGGTATAATGATAATAAGACACCAATTTATACCAAATAGGATCATTTTTTCAATATTAATATCACACCAAAACAGAATAACAAAGGAAGTAGCCCTGTGCGCCAATTGGTCGCTTAGTTTATGTCAGTTCTAAATTTTTCGGAACGACATGGAGATATTATAGAATACATCATTTTGATTCGTATAATTGTAGAAGAAATGTTCAGTTGGCATATCGAGAGTTTACAATCTCTCAAGATATTTTATGATCTCATGGAGTTTGCGTTTAAACCGTTGACCAAATACATGGTTTACCCTTTTTTTAGGGATGGGAAATTATCAAATGACTTCTTCCGCTCTAAGCAGAGCGGTAGAGTGTCGGACTCTTACTGACAAAAACCCATCCGTCTTTATCATCATCATCAGCCTAGCCTTTTCCCAACTATATTGGGGTCGGCTTCCAGTCAAACCGGATTTAGCTGAATACCAGTGTTTTACGTGGAGCGGCTGCCTACCAGACCCCCACAACCCATTAACACGGTACTTCTTGGCAAGACTGGAGTCAGATTTACTGGCTTCTGACAATCCGTAACGACTGCCAAAGATCTACAAATGACAGCCGGGACCAACGGCTTAACGTGCTTTCCGAGGCACGGAGGAAACTCGGCATGTTAAGATGGTCATCCATCCACAGACCAACCTTGGCAAGCGTTGCTTTACCTTGAAGATCAACCCGTGCGGCTGTTATTATCTAGCCACGAGCTGCTCCACAAAAACCCATCCGTATTCCTCCTAATCTCCTCTGCGTTCCAGGACTTCCAGGGCCGCATTCATTCTTTCGAACTAATTCCGCAAACATAATATACCCGGTGTTAGTATAGGCCACTAGATAGACATCGAATCAGGGTCTCGGTTTTATCCTTTAGTACGGAACCCCAAAAAAGACAATTATGGCTTGACAGTCGCCATGACACTTAATATTCTATTAGCAGTTAACCTATAACAGGCTGTTAAAGTACAGTAAATGGAGATTAAATGACCGTTTGAAAGCTGTGATGTCCGCTTTAAGCGATTTGAAGCGATTGACGCTGACTTTTGTTACGAGCGCGGTCTAGAAGTGACGTCAAGGATTTTTATTCTTGTTTGTATAAGGTTACGGACCGAGGTTCATGTATTTTTAACCAACTTCAATAAAGATGGAGGTTATCAATTCGGATGTATATATTTTTATGTATGTTCTTTTTTATTTCATTTCGAATTGATCTGATCAAAACATCGGATATAGACATTATAAAAGATATTGACTGGTTGGAATTATTTTATTACCAGCAAAAAAAGTAAAAAAACATATTGTGGCGTCACTTGGGGGAGGTCTATGTTCAGCAGTGGACGTCTCGGCTGACCTGATGATGGTGTCAGTTCGAAGCTCAGAAACACAAGACCGGTCGAAGTGATGCTTTCGGAAAGCCTGTGTGCAACAGTGGTCGCCATTCGGCTAAAGTTATGTCGATGATATCATACATGATCTGTTCTTCCTTAAGAACTGCCTGCCCTATTCAATTACTGCTATACCTCTTTGGAGGTAGCGGTACAGAGAGTAAAGTCCCGCGTACCCCCATTGAAATGGGAGGATCCTCCGACCAGGTGGCTGTTGTGCCTGGCGGGCTACTGCCCGATAGTTAATATTCGGGCTGATGTATATGTTCAAATCGCATGGTAAACTTTGCTTGCGCGATGCAGGATTTCGACGAAGTAGTTCGCTGCTAGTTGGATAGATGGCGTCGCGGTTTTTTTTATTGCGATGTAGATTTGCTCCGTTGGTTTTTCTTCTGGCGGTATTGATGCCGTTACACCTCTCAAGGGAGCGATTAAACTAAACTGACACAAGTTCGTCTATGCCACATGGCATTTAGACTCGTTGGTAACAAAACATCCTAACTACAAATAAAACATTTTAGTCAGAAAAACGATTTTTATTCCCCTAGCAAAGGACTAAATCTTCTTTCTACAGAAAGAAGATTTAGTCCTTTGGAGGTAAAGGTAAAGGATCCGGGTTAAACAATAACTGTAACCTGATTGTCTTCAAAACGAGAGTGAATGGGTTACTTCTAGACAAGCGTATTTACGCTTCGACCGCATCAATCTCAAAGCCTTAACTTCAATTAAACCATTTACAAGCAACCAGGAGTCGGTCAAACAGAAACATGGAGCTAATTGCCCGATCTAAGGCGTAGCGTAGATCTCCTTGGTCAATAACGGACAAAAAAATCCTGAGATTTTTTTTTTTTAATTTGTTGTAGGTTTGCTCTTGACTCTAGTCTATGTCAGAGATGACATAGACAAAGTCTATTTAAACACTATTTTACTAATAGAATTGTCACAAAATATTGGGCACAAAATCATTAATGTTAAAACAAAACAGACCTACAGAGCTAAGAACAATCAGAAAACATGTGCAGCTCACGTTAAAAGAACCGAGTTTTTACAGTTCTCGATCGCGTTAGCGTAAAGGTCAATTTGGTTGCAAATGGATAAACGCCACCTGGCGACAAAAAAGTTTTTCATACAATTAGACATATGAGAACGGTAACTTTAACACGATCGAGAGCCTCAGAATAACGAAATAATTAATAAAGTAATTGTTTTTTCTAAATGTACTCACCCGATCGCGTTAACGTAAACGGCAATTTGTTCTGTAACTGGTTTAGCGCCTTCTGGTGAAACCTCTTTTTTTCTTTGACAATTGAGATAAGTGAACGTTAACACGAGTATGTTTCAAAACTTGTAATAAGGCCAGAGTTAGCAAAACAATCATACGCATGGCTTCAATGAAACCAACTTAATCTTGAAGTTTCTCCTTTATTTATTCTTCCACTTAGGATCTGTCGTGGGCCAACTTCATAACTTATTTACTTACGGCATTGGCAAGGCCAGGACCAAATGTACATAATGAATTCACCGTGTTGCGTCTTGTATGTTGCTCGTAAGAGTGGTTTGTGTCTTAAGTAGCAATCCACATGTAGGAGGATGTGTATAGAGACCCTGCAATTTTGGTCTAAAAGTAAATTCATTGGTTTGTCTGTCCCTGCCAGGGTAGCGGAATTTGTTTTAAAGAGTCAGCGCGGCCCTGGAACACAAAGAGCAATAAGAGGAATACGGACGAGTTTTAGTCAGTAAGAGTCTGACACTCCCTTCCGCTCCGACCAGAGCGGGAGGAGTCATTTGATGATTCCACTATCTTAAAAAAAATACACGCCTGATTCTTTGAAACGCGCCATTAATTGTTCGGGTGAATGCAATCGCCGAATCTGATAAACCGAAAATTTAATCGAATACGGTCGCCGTATTCGGTGAAACAGCCCAATTCGGTTAAAGTGGAAGCGCCAGGGTAGCCCGCGAAATTCAAATATTTTATGTTTTTTGGCAATTTGCCGGTCAGTGTGAAGTGTTTGTTGAACAAAATACGATTCGCGACCGTAACGCGTATTTGTCTAAACAATTATAACCATTTTAATCATCAATATAGCCCTCTAAGTTCATGAAGCCCTATTGAATGGTTATTTCATGAAAAAGTCATTCAATAGGGCTTCGTATTTTGTTCAACAAACACTTCACACTGACCGGCAAATTGCAAAAAAACATAAAATATTTGAATTTCGCGGGCAACCCTGGCGCTTCCACCTTAAATCGATGTGGTCTCCGCTTTCGGTGACTGACTTTCTTGTACTTGGGTACACAAATAAACGTATTTGATTTGTTATCGTAACGTATTCGGTAGCCAACATTTTTCTAAAACATAATCATCATCTTCATCATCATCATCTGCCTAGCCTTTTCCCTACTATATTGGGGTCGGCTTCCAGTCAAGCCGGATTTAGCTGAATACCAGTATTTCACGAGGAGCGGCTGCCTACCAGACCTCCACAACCCATTAATTGAGTAACACGGTACTTCAAGGCAAGACTGGAGTCAGATTTACTGGTTTCTGACTATCCGTAACGACTGCCAAAGATCTACAAATGACAGCCGGGACCAACGGCTTAACGTGCTTTCCGAGGCATGGAGAAAACTCGGTATGTTAAGATGATCACCCATCCACAGACCAACCTTGGCAAGCGTTGCTTAACCTTGAAGATCGACACATGCGGCTGTTATTATCTTGCCATGAGCTCCTTCACTAAAACATAATATAATATTACGTCAATATTATGTATGCTACCAATTCCGATTCACGTATTGAGACGTTTTCGTAACCTTTACGTCATTTACGCCTCATTATAAATACAATCACATAAACTTATAACCATATCTTCACTAATATATAAAGCTGCAGAGTTTGTTTGTTTGTTTACTTGAACGCGCTAATCTCAGAAACTACTGGTCCGATTTGTAAAATTCTTTCACTGTTAGATAGCCTATTTATCGAGGAAGGCTATATATCATCACGCTAAAACCAATAGAAGCGGAGCAGTAATGGAAATTGTGACGCAGACGAATTTGCGCGGGTCAACTAGTATAAATATAAAGTTCTTCCGTTACTAACTGATTAAGTGAGTGACAGACAACGCACACACAAAACCGAAACTACGTATACTGTAGGTTCCTTGGGGAGTATAGGGGAGTATTAAGACAGGATTTTCAGAAATTCTTACGGGAACGGGACAAAACGGGATATGCGCGTACGAAGCCGCGGGCAGAAGCATGTTTCAATACAAAATGATTCGATATCTGAGTAAAAAAAAACACTATTTTGCTAAAGGCAGTAGATATTGTAGGGTTTCTAAATTATTACATTCATTTCACCTTACTCCAGATCAAGTGACAGTGATGTATTGATGGAGTAGAGGTAACACAGTACCTCCATTTCTTGTTATGTTGGTTACATTCTATTTCGTACACTAGCTTTTATTCCCAGCCTTCGCTCGCGGTTACGTAGAATTTCGCAAAAAAAAAAATTGGTTATCTATAAAGTCAGATTACGGACGATAATTTTACGTGATAACGTCATAAGAAAACAATTGAATTTTTAACAAACAAGCCGAACGCTTATGCCCTCTATCGCTTGTTCCGCGCTCTCGCTCCCAGAACGTGACACGTTTTCGTGCGTGCAGCCGGTGTTCATCCATTTGTTCGACGTTATTACGTCAAGAAATTACCTACAACCGTCACCGAGATCCCATTTATCTCTGAAAATTTGCAAATCTAACTTTTTATTTGCAAAGTGAAATATATAATATTAGCTCTAGTAAACAATCGTGAAAATACCTACATCAGCGATGAAGTTATAAAGCTTCAAAGATTACAATTAGAAAGAGAAGTCCGATATAAACTTTGACGTCAAAGTCCATGACACCTACACAGCTGCCATGGGAAACAGCGTTTGCGCAAGAGGGACGGATATATTTATTTAAAATAATTATATCTCGTTGGTGTTTCGAGCAATTTTGATTCTATTTTCACTATTAGCATTGTATTTTTTTTGTATATTTTTAGATCAACTGTATAGATAATAAATATTTTTTCATGTATATTCCTGAAGTATATTGTATATTATTGAAGTGGATAATGAATTTCGCACATGAAAAGGCTGTTATAACTTTGTATCTCGATACCTCTTCAATAGTCTTGCACTAACAATGGTGTAAAACAAACAAACCGCCTACAATAGCTCACTGCACATTGTTCTACCGACAAACTTTTACTTCAACTGAAGGAATGCTTGCACTGAAGTGGAACGAACCGTCGGGTTTATGTTTTAAAACCTTTACATTTGTACTAGGCTTGTTAAGCTAAACGTACTCGGCCTATTAATAACAGCAGCACGGGTCGATTTTCCAGGTTAAGTAACACTTGTCGAGGTAGGTCCTTGGATGGTTAATCATCTAAACATACCGAGACTCCTCCGTGCTTTGGAAAGCACGTTAAGCCATTGTGCATTGGTCCTGGCTGTCATTTGTTGATCTTTGATAGTTGTTACGGGTGGTCAGAGGCCAGGAAATGGCACCAGTACTGACAAGGAATATCGTGTAACCCAGTATATTTAATAACTAGTTGACCCACGCGAATCGTCTGCGTCACAATTTTCATTACTGCTCCGCTCCTATTGGTCTTAGCGTGTGCCTTTAGCCTTCCTCGATAAATGGGCTATATAACACTGAAAGAATTTTTCAAATCGGACTTGATGTATTTAAACTGTAAACCGCGTACCGGAAGACGCAACTTGGAAGGCCTACCACAAGGTGGACCGATGACCTGGTAAAGATCGCGGGTAGCCAAAAGATGCGAGACGCACAGGACCGGTCGTTGTGGCGATGCTTGGGGGAGGCCTATGTCCAGCAGTGGACGTCTTTCGGCTGATAAGATGATGATGATTTAAACTGTTTGTAACAGTAGTGGCAACAATGATTTTTAAGAGTGTCCATGGAGTTTCTTGCACGTTCTTCTTCATAGGATCTACACTTGTGAACGTACAACTGCCGCGCTCTTGTCGCTGGTGCGGCAGAATTAGCTTCAACAATTTGACTGACAGACCTTGACTATTCTAAAGTGCCTGTAACTGGTATATTTGAAATAAAAAAATTTGTATTTGTATTTGGTACATAAATACCACTTAATGTAACAAGGCATTCTCAAGCAAATCAAGATTTACTGCAATATTACCTTGTCTATACTAATATTATATAGAGGTAAAATTTGTGTGATAATTGAAAATTCTTTTACCAATAGAAAGCCACGTTATTTGTGTAGTGTCATAGACTATATTAACCCGGAAAATACCATCCAACAAAATGGGCACGTATCAGCTATTTTGCAATAATCCAGTGACAGATTTACAGAGATTACCTCCTACAAACAAGTTTACCTAGTTTATTATATTAATTTAGTTTTTTTCCCATCCCGAGCCGTTGCCGGAAATGAATAATACCATCCCATCACTTCCCGTGGGTGTCGTAAGAGGCGACTAAGGGACTCGCCAGAGAATGGGTTCTTTATAAAACTCAACACCACACACTGCGATCGCCAACCCGCCTGCCAAACGTGGCGATTATGACAAACCCCCCCATCTTGGGGGAGGCCTAGGTCCAGTATGAGTCTCGGCTGAAATGATGTTTTTTTTACTATATTATATTATACTATTGTATTCATAACAAATAAATATTACGACTTAACCCCATCAAAATCAAAAGCAAGATATAATAAATCCAATTTGTCGGTACTTTGAGTAAAACTTTAACGGCCATTTTCAGTAAAACTCCACATTACTAACGCTCAATAAATCTCAGTTTTCATTTCAATAAAACTAAACGGTAATAAAACTTTAGAACTTATTTATGCATTATATGAACTTAGCAGTATTTTAGTGCCTATCATAATTTTAGATCTTTTGAGGAGATCAACTCTTTGCTGAGGTCGATCTATGGATGGGTGACCATCAAATAAATACCGAGAATTTTCAATTATCTCTCTCTTTTTTACTTTGGGAAATACGCTCTATCATTTGTAAATTTTTTACAGTCGTGATATTAGTAGCACGAGTAGGTAGTAGAAATTTTGCAATATACGGGTAGCAGGGAACCAATTAAACTGTAATTAAATCATATATTTTTTCATATGAGGAGCTCGTGGCTAAATAATAACAGCCGCACGGGTTGATATTCAAGGTTAAGCAACGCTTGCCTAGGTTGGTCTGTGGATAGGTGACCATCTTAACATACCGAGTTTCCTCCGTGCCTCGGAAAGCACGTTAAGCCGTTGGTCCCGGCTGTCATTTGTAGATCTTTGGCAGTCGTTACGGATAGTCAGAAGCCAGTAAATCTGACTCCAGTCTTGCCATGAAGTACTGTGTTACCCAGTTAATGGGTTGTGGAGGTCTGGTAGGCAACCGCTCCTCGTAAAATACTGGTATTCAGCTAAATCTGGCTTGACTGGAAGCCGACCCCAATATAGTTGGGAAAAGGCTAGGATGATGATTTTTTCATATGATCAGAAGAATAATTTAGGAATCATTCGTGAATTAAAATTTTCTTTGTTGAATTTAATTTGCGTCATGTGATTTTGCTTACTTCCATAATAGGTACTCAATTCCGTGGCTATGTTTTTTCGTTCCCAAATATCTCTCCTCTACCTGTACCAGCTTAATTTACAATTGCCTGCCTTCCACCAGATTTAAATGCGAAAACTTAAAACAGGAAGTGACAAAACAGGTCAAATGTAGCTAAACCAGTAAACAAAAACAACCTCACAATTTAAAAAAACACAGCATTCTACCACCACAAACTTCTTAGAGACAGTATTCCAATATAAGTTCCGGGAATAGCCCGACTTGTTTGCAAAACCATACGATTGAATTTTAAATGAGCCATGCATTCCTTTAGAAACGATCCACCAAAATAGCTTTTGCTTTGCCAAGGGATTATAGACTTTAACGCTTTGAAATAAGAGGGAATTAAAAGTCAAATGATATTGGTTAGACCACATAGAGGTACGAAGCAACGGCATTTAAGGCTCATTTACACGCGGAGAGTTTCTTGCTTGCCGGGAAGCAAGAAAGTGCACTTATTAGTCACTGAGACTTTGGGACTCATGTGTGTTACCCTCAAATAATATGAGTGAAAAGGGATCTGTCACACAGACCTTGTCATTTTGTGAGGTGTCGATGTCTTTCATCGTTAAGGTAAGGATTGGGAGCATTGGGTGGCTCGCCATCTGATCAGAACCAGGCCTGGGTCGGCGGCGCGCTGCGATCCCACGCGCCTCAAAGAGATGTCAGAGCACGGAAGACGGGGCCCGCTAGAGCAAGTGCCTGCTGGGCCTGCGGAATCTGTTCGAAAGAGGTACCGTAGCCCTGGAACGCAAAGGGCACTAGGAGGAAAACGGATGGGTTTTAGTCAGTAAGAGTCTGACACTCCCTCCTGCTTCAACCAGAGCGGGTGGAACCATTTGATGATTTCCCATCCTTTAAAAAAAAAGAAAAAGGAATGGAATTCCCTGCCGGAGAAAGGTTTTTCTTGTTGCCCACAATTTTTTGAGGGTTTTGAAGTGAAGAGTGAATAAGTTACTTCAATGCTAGCGTCCTTCAATCATCGATCTCATCATTGCTTACCATCTCGGGTGAAATGGTGGTCAAAGGCGAGGCTTTTAATAATAAACTAAGTGCTAAGCAATAAGATTTTCCTAGACTGCACAATCTTTAAGCAAGTCAATATTTTTTTTGTTAACTTATAATATCTGGACATATAAATAAAATCAAACCGTTTTTCCAAGGGTGTAGGCAGAAACTACAGCTTGCCACTTGATACGATCTTTACATGTATACTTACAAAGGAAGATACAACATTTTAATTTATCATCATCATCATCAGCCGTAAGACGTCCACTGCTGGAAATAGGCCTTCCCAAGTATCGCCACAACAACCGGTCCTGTGTGTCTCGTATCTATTGACTACCCGCAACCCTCTCCAGGTCATCGGTCTACGTTGTGGGAAGCTTTGCAACGCTGCGTTTTCCGGTTAGCGCCCGCCACTTCAGATCTTTTCGGTCCTATCGACCATCTGTTCTGCAAGCAATGTGCCGTGCCCACTGCCACTTTAGTTTAGCGATCCTTCGGGCTACGTCGGTAACCTTGGTTCTCTTGCGAACATTTTAATTGGTTTGCGATAATTGCCCATTCGAGGCAAGAAATTCGCCTCGTGTAAATGGGCCACTATACACGCTTGTTTAGACTGTGTAACGTTTTGACTACAAAGTTCGGTAATAAGTGCTAATCCCTTTAATCCAGTAACGGCAGCCTGGCTTACAGGATGCTGGTAATTTTCTCTTTTGGTTGTAAAAGGAATGTTTAATGCTGCTAATGAAATCTGCAACGTTTGGCGAGTTTATTAGACCAGGTTTTAGCAATTTAGTGTTTTATTTATTTTGCTACAACCTGGGGTTCTTTAAGTACAAAGTGAATAGGTTACTGTGCTCCTTATTAGGCCAGTGTGCTCCATAGTCGATGACGTCATCGCTTTCCGTAAGGTGAAAGTTTTTTTTTAAATTAGTGATGGGTTTGCTCTTGACTCTAGTCTAGGTCAGAGATGACAGAGACAAAGTCTACGATGGAGCGAGCTTACCCAGAAGGAGCCTGTTCACTCTAACTTTGAAGAGATTAGGGTTGTAAGTTTTTGAAAACACACGCAGGCAGAGAGTTCCACTGCTTTGCTGTACGCATTATAAAAGAAGCATTTTCTAACTACTATATCACAAGTTTTTATTTAACTTGCAACAGAATTTTATATTACAACTATCTGAAATTTGCAGAGATATTTGGTTTGGATGAGATGCAGGGTTATTTAAGTGACATCATTCTCAATTCAATATGGCGAACTCACCGAAGAAGGTGGGAAAGATGAGATCAAATGAAAGAGATACGAAAAAATGGAAAACTTCTTTCTTTTTACTTTCTAATTTGTTGAGATAAAAATAGTGAATTTGAATAATAATAAAAAAAATTGCCTTTAGGTAGTAAGAGCTCTAAGTTACTAGAAGTGCAATAATATTTTTATGATCCTTTATTTTTGACGTTCGTTAGAGGACGACTTCTTATATTAATATAGGTACAAATACACCAAACAACATGAATACCCGTACAGAAAATAGCGGTTATTAGATAATTACACTGACAGGTTAGAGTGGCATGAAAATAATGGTTTTGTTACTTTGCAGATTAAATAATTAAGTAATATATATTTTGCTTAATATTATTTTCCTCGTAGTTCGTGGCTAAATAATAACAGCCATACGGGTTGATCTTTAAGGTTAAGCAATACTTGCCAAGATTGGTCTGTGGATGGGTGAGCATCATAACATACCGAGTTTCCTCCGTGCCTCGAAAAGCACGTTAAGTCGTTGGTCTCGGCTGTCATTTGTAGATGTTTGGCAGTCGTTACAGATTGTCAGAAGCCAGTAAATCTGACTCCTGTCTTGCCATGAAGTACCGTGTTACCCAGTTAATGAGTTGTCTAGGTCTGGTAGGCAGCCGCTCCACGTAAAACACTGGTATTCAGCTGAATCCGGTTTGACTGGAAGCTGACCCCATTATAGCTGGGAAAAGGCTAGGTAGATGATGATCAGTTTCATTATAATGAGCAGATTTGGGAGCTGTACATGTACGCACATTGAAGTATTCCCAAAACGTTTTGTGTGTACGTAAACGTTGTGGTGCCCTGGCGGAGTCTGATGATGGAACGGCCCCCATAGTAGTGTGTGATGATGTCATCCAATTTTTGTAACGTGGCTTTAAAATGTAATTACAGGGCATCAGGTGAAACTGTCCTGTGTGTCCTGTTCTGGTAAATTCGCGGTAATTTATTTGGTTTTAACGTTAATACAATGGTCTATCATTACATTTTTTTTTCCATGTGACATACCGAGCCTACATAAAAGATTTACCACTTGACATCGAGAGAGTCGTGTGAAATGAATTTTCATACAAGTATGGCTTTCGAGGAAAACATAAACTGAGAAATCAAACAAAGAAGTGGCTTATTGTTGGAAAACAGATTGCCATGAAGCAGAAACATAAAAAAAAAAACATTTGATAATACTTGTGGTGCTCCGTAACCGTGCTCCGTACGACTAGACCAAAAAGGGATTTTTGGTCTAGTCGTACGGAGCACGGTTCTTAAGTCGGGAAAATTTGTTTATCAAGACATTGTCAGTAGATGAGTTTATACCAATAACCCCTTACAAGGAATTAGTTCCGCATTCACCCCAATTATACTTCTAAAATCAGACTTTAAAATATATGTATTTTCCGAAACAAAATTCTTTATAAATAAAAAAAAAATGGGGCAAATGCTAAATAATTGTTTGAAATTATAGCGTGTTATTAATCAAGACTATTTGTGGGTTTTTCTTCCGTTGTCATGGTAATTGAGCCAAGTGGAAGTCCATCACACTGAATTCAATATGGGAAAGACTTGCGTCCTATTTTTTTGCCTGGTCCGTACTTAGTGCAACAAGACGAATGGTTTCTCTGTCAGGTGTCAGTCATTAGGGTATCGTCGGTCAAAGGTGGGTGCAGGAAATGTTGGGTATGTATGAGGGATTTGTTTGTGTGACCTACCAGACCCATAATATGTGTGTATATAAAAATCAGTTGCAGTGCGTCAGTTTCCCACAAACTTAAAATGGCTCGACTGATTAGTTTTTGTGTCGTCTAGTATACTAATAAATTACATAGTGGCCTATTTCACGACCTTCAAACAATTCTTTTTCTTATCGTGTGGCCAGTAAGGTCTTACGATCCCACACACCCTAGTGTCAGATTTCTAACAATTAAGCACCCGTTAACTTATAATTTTATACAATTGTTATACATATTTAAGGCCTGTGGGCGCTATTGGACACCCCAAAACTAATCCCAAACAGGCTCTTACAGTTAAAAATATATGTTTATCAAATAGACAATATTTATTGTTATCCAATCTAGTGATATCCAAATATTTCTCCTAAACTATACGTTTCGGAGCATTAATTGCGTTTCAAAATTATTACCTACAAATGATGAAAGGCCTATGCGCACCAAAACACGTAATTTCACCCTCTCCGATATAAACAGAAGTTCGGTGTAGTTTGATTCATAAACTTAATACATACTAATCGAGTTCCAAAGTCGTGAGCTAACTAATTGGAACTTACTCGAACTGGACAAAGGCCGGTGAGATACCTTTCCACTGTAAGCGGAGCGGGGTGCGTACAAACAATCCACAAAATCAATACAAACAATCTACAAAATATCCACAACATGTGACGCGCGACACGTTGCTCATCATGTTGAATGGCAACATAAAACTTTTGTTTAGCAACGCTGTCTGTCCACATGGTGTTCAACAACAATTTGCCAGAGGAAATAGTGTTCTTCATAACTTCATATTTTAATTTTTAAGGATGGGAAATGATCAATGGACTCCTTCCGCTCTAAGTGGAGCGGAACGGAGTTTAAGACTCTTATTGACTAAAATCCATCCATGTTTCTCCAAATGTACTTTCGTTTTGTTCCATGGAAACAAATAACAAGTTGCCCAACATATTGAGCGTCACAGGTTGCAACAAATGTGGCTAAGTGGATACGAGGCTTAATAGCAACATTGACAATGCGTGAGCGAAGCGGATGCGCCGAGTTGACCTACGCGTCCCTGGCGTCGTGCTAATACCTACACAGCTCTTTAAAACTTCTTCAGCTCCGTTCCGCTCGCTGGAGGAGATGAGCCTTACTGGTGAATATGGAGAAACCAAGCAGTGAATGTTCGGACCTCAAGGAGTTCAGCATTGATTTATAGTATTAGTTGTATTTGGAATAATACGATAAGTTTGAGATCCGCGTATAATTAAGAACCACAATGATTAATTATGGGAAATTATGAATTAGGAGAAAAATCCGTAGTTTTGCTCTTTAATCTTGTAAGAACCTAATTTAATCACAATTCTTAATTACGAGAAATTATGAATAAGGAAAAAAATCCGTGGTTTTGCTCTTAAATCTTGTAGAAACCTCATTTAATCGGAAAGGTATCACAAATGATGTCTGTATATAGGATATCTGTACGGCCATTTAAATCAGTTCAGCCCTGTAAGCGTAATTGAATAACATCAGCTGGTCGATTCTGTAAACTAACGAAGTAAAAGCTTGGGTGAAGTGATCACAAAGTGAACGCTTGGGTGAAGTGATCACGAAGTGAAGGCTTGGGTGACGTGATCACGAAGTGAAGACTTGGGTGAAGTGATCACGAAATGAAGACTTGGGTGAAGTGATCACAAAGTGTAGGCTTGGATGAAGTGATCACGAAGTGAAGGCTTGGGTAAGTGATCACGAAGTGAAGGCTTGGGTAAAGTGTTCACGAAATGAGCTGTCATTCCATCTTGATCGGACAGAATTGACCGGCTAAAAACCTTTATAATTCTTCTTACACGTATAATAAGTGTGAAAACTAAATAGTTATTCAGACTGAAATTCAAAGTATAAGAAAGTTTCTTTGCGGTGAATTTATTGGCTATGAAAAGAGTTCGGCACGTAATCAGGAGGTAAAAAATATATAACAGATGTATAAGAAAAAAACAGTAAAAGCCAAACAGGGTAAAGGTAACAACGCGAAAAAATGAACAATGGTAAAATGTAACAACGCGTCTCGCGGAAAAGTTGTTTGCTTTGTCGCGGTCACGTTTCCACTGACGGTTGGCGGGAATCGCTGGCGGGGCCCACGTTCTCGCCATCGCTGCGCATAAGGCACGTTCGAGTACAGAGATACCTGAGAGTAGCTGATTTTAAAATGAGAATCACGTCTAAACAGCGTTTAGTCGTTTTTTTTTTTTTTTTTGAAAAGATATATGTTACATTAGACTGTTTTTTTTTAAATATATGAAATATGAAAATGTTCAGTTTTACTCGTTCAAAATAGTGTAATTAATTTGTAAATTTATGTCTAACACAAACATTAAAACGATAATGGGATCCAAAGGTTGTCTGTAAGAAATTGCGATAAGACCGCCCATTGTACACTAGTTTTTATAAAAGTTTTTCCTGTGCTTGTTATGAGGTGTACAATAAAGTATATAATAAATACATAAAACCACTGGGCGTATTTTAATGGAATTAACACTATCTCAAAGACAATTTAATTGTCTACGTCTCAGAATATTAAGGCAAGTACAAAAACTATTGAATTTTGTATCGCGCGGGTGTTAAACGAGTGCATGTTTTGTTTCCTCAAGGTCGCTGGCGTATGTCATCGCCTTAACAAAGCCATGCAGCATTTATTAAAACTAAACCATTTACTTATGAATTGTCAAAGAATAGGTCATTCAGAGAGATGAAGCTACTTGCACGCTCAAAGCGTTGGACTTTATGCAGAAGAACCAATAAACCTACATAATATATTATTATGTTATCAATGTTTAATACTTTGAAGTAGTAATTCTCGCTTAGTGTTAAAATTCTTTAACCAGAGACAAATATTAGTAATTAAAACGCTTCGATACCGGTCATTAACCGTTGAACTAAAAAATTTAAAGAAAAATTAAGACATAATTATCTACCTACTAACTAACAAATGAACCAGTTAGACGTTTAACTGTTTAAAAATAACTAAAATTGTCTCTAATTAGAAGGTGGAAATTATGTTTTCAGAAAACAATAAATGTTAGTTTTCGTTTGAAAAGAAGTTTATAATTGTCGCACTGAAAGACGTTTGCAGTTTTGAAAACAAGTTGAACTAAGGAGTTGCAAAGTGTACTTATATTTAGTTAAGTTGCATTTTGGGGAATGTGCGACGGAATTGCATAATTTAATTTCGCCAAGCCCGTTCCATCATCGGACCACAAGACGAACGGCGATACGCCACCGGTACATGGAGGACATCCCACCCACACGCACAATACGTTTTGGGAACACATTAATAATGCGTACAGCTAAGGAGTGGAATTCCCTGCCAGAGTCTGTGTTTCCTGATAGCTACAACCTGGGAATCTTTAAGTCAAGAGTGAATAGGTTATTTCTAGGTAAGCGTGCTCCATCTTCGACCACATCATCGCTTACCATCAGGTGAGATAGTGGTCAAACGCGTGCCTATCATAAGTAAAAAAAAAAGTTGGTCCACGCGTTACATTTTTCATTAATGTTCTACTCTTTTTGGTCGTAGCGTGATTCCTATAACCTTCCTCGATAAATGGGATAAATCCAACATTCACAGATTTTTCATTTCGAACCAATACTTTCTGAGATTAGCGCGTTCAACCAAACACACAAACTCTTCAGCTTTTTAATATTAGTCATCATATCAGCCGAAAGACGTCCACTGCTGGACATAGACCTCCCGCAAAGGGGGGGGGGGTTGCCATTAGTGACTTCTGTTTACCAGAAACTTCAATATCTCATCAAAATTTTTAATAAGGTTTACAAAGAATATCAACCTTAAAATGGCGCCACATAAAAAATGTTTTTTTAGGGCACCTGACCCTTTTAATGTTTTTGGTAAAATTTTACGTAACACTGACATTTAGCTATTAATTGTTTTGCGCCCAGATTTAATTAAAAAAATAATCTCCATGTGTGGACTGGATAGGTTAAGTAAACCCTTTTTACCCTGATTATGGAAAGCTGTTAGGTTTTATAAAACAAGTAATTTTTTTGGAGATTTAAAAAAAAATCTTTTGTTTGGCTTTAGTACATAACAGTTTAAATACAACAATTTGTAGGGTTCCGTACCCAAAGGGCAACCAACGGAACCCTATTACTAAGCCTCCACTGTCCGTCCGTCCGTTTATCTGTCAGCGAGCTGTATCTCAAGAACCGTAATAGGTAGACCGTTGAAAGATTATGTATTCCTATTGCCGCTATAACAACAAAGAATAAAAATTAAGATTTATGGTACCTACCTACCTACCTTCCTACGGAGTCCGACTCACACTTGACTGATTTTTTTTCTCGCACTTGGCCGACTTTTTTCCATTTTCATACCTCGTTGTACATAATCGTGTATAAAAATTGAATCAAAATTTTGCCGAGTGCACCCAACAGTAACAAAAAAAACTGACTGAACTCACTTTTTTCCATAATGTTGTAGAAACAAGAAAGGTTAAAGAGACCTTATAAATAAAATTAAAAGGGCAAAGAAAAAGGAGAGTGATCAAATGAGGAAGGAGGGCTCGATACGTTCCACTTAAGTGGAAACCACATTTAGTTGGATTATCCACTTTACTACGAAGAGGAAAATACAGAAAGCTAAGTTTTTCTTTCGTTTCGAAAATAGCTTCGCTCGCGTTAGTAAGTATATTTACGAAAAAAAGTAACCTTCAACCGACTCCAAGTTCCCATCTATCTGTGTACCAAAATTTATCAAAATCATTTGTTGTTGTTGTTCACACAATTTTATTCACTTCCGCACTTATAATATCAGTTAGGATTGCAAATGTGTCACCAGATGATTGAGAACTCCGTATGATTATAAAATACATCTTGAGAGATTGTAAACTCTCGATAAATTGTCAACAGAGCATTTGGAATAGTTATTTACGCATCAAAATTTGATAGTCTATGTATGACAAATCTTCATTAATAAAAATACATACTTAGGTATTACTGTTTCCAATGGTCGATCTTCAAGGTTAAGCAACTCTTGACAAGGTTGGTTTGTGCATGGGTGACTATTTTAACATACCATGTTTCCTCCGTGCCTCGAAAAGCACGTTAAGCCGTTGGTCCCGGCAGCCATATGTAGATCTTTGGCAGTCAGTCGTTATATATTACCAGAAGCCAATAAATCTGACTCTTGTCTTGCCAAGAACTACCGTGATACCCGGTTAATGGGTTTTGGAGGTATCTGACCTCCAAAACCCATTAACCGGGTAACCGGCAGTCGTTTCACGTAAAATTCTGGTATTCAGCTAATATTAATTTTAATTTAAATTCATGATTTTAATATTTGATTTTGATATAATTTTCGATTTTAATTTAATTTTCGATTTTAATTTAATTTTTGATTTTAATATCATTCTGACTATTATTTTAATGACGAAATATTTTTATTTTATTTTATTTAGTTAATTTAATTTGAATTCTGTTTTACTTTCATTTTGATTTTATTTTTGTGTATTTTTAAGTTGACATGTGCGAATTTTAAATAGGGATTATTGGTATCTGAAGTAAATCCGGTTTGAAAGCCGACCCCAATAAAGTTGGGAAAAGGCTAGGCAGATGACTTATTTATTACTATTTTTCGTAAAATATGTTGTTCCTATTAACGATACTGGAAGAAAATACGCACTGTGTCCGAAGTGACCCTGATGATATAATTAATATACCACCATCTTCCTGCCCTTATTCCATTTTACTTGAGGTCAGCGCAACACGATTTTTCCTCCATTCATATTATACAATTAACATAATACATATAAAATTAACAAAAGATGGTGGTTTTTCTTCATTCATTGTATCACCATGTTTGTATATTATATCAGCAAACACAGCTTTTATAGTGGAAACCACAAATATGTACAACTATTTTCCGTTGAGACGTTCAGAAAAGGAAGCCGCCGTAGTTGTGGGAAACATGAGTGTGAAAAATAGAAGTACGAAAACGACTTTCATAATTTATAGTCCGAAAGTTGTTTATATTGTGACTGGAAGTAAAGATACAATTTAAAGACATTAAATTGATACTACACAGTTTCCAATACAGTTATAGTAGTAACTAGTAGTAGTGTAGTTGTAGTAGTGTAATAGTGACTGACAGACAACACACAGCTGAAACTACTAGTAGTAGAAGACTGATAGGCATGTAGGTTCCTTGGGGAGTGTAGGGTCACTAAGAGAGCATTTCCCGAAATTACGAGAAGTATCTAAGTAAGCTACGAGGAGCTCGTGGCTAGATAATAACAGCCGCACGGGTTGGTCTTCAAGGTTAAGTAACGCTTTCCAAGGTTGGTCTGTGTATGGTAAAACTAGTCCATAATAATAAAAATGGGTTTGATATTGTATGTTATTAAAGCAACGTTTTCTACGATACTTTTTCCGCCATGTTACACTTCTGACATAAATTGTTCTGTGCCGCATATTAGCGGTTCTCTCGAATGTTCCACGATATTGTCGGGACAAGTTACTAGTTAACCAATTGTTTATACAGCTTTCTTTTTGTTTCGTTGACTCTGCACAAAGTTACTGACGTCTGTTTGGATTTAGTCGAGTTTATTTTGATGATCGGGAAAGAAAAACGGTGTAAGAAAATTTGGGAAGAAAGTTTGAGGAAAAATGATTTTCCGACGATTCAGATTTATTATTCCTCTTAAATACCATCTTCTTGTTTCGTTTTCAATGAGCTTATTAATAATACCAGTCTGTAGCCGGTCCTCTGTTGGGCAAAGTTCTCTTCTCGTGTACGAAAAGCACAAGCATTTATCAACACGCCTGGTCAGGGCGGATATCAGACTTATGTAATACTAGCACTTCGCCCGCGACTTCGGCCGCGCTGCAATTTTTGTTTGGCTAACCTTCCTTAAAGCCTTCCTTGAGAACCACTCTATCCATTGATGAAAACTGCATGACAATCGGTGCAGTAGTTTTTAACATACAGACAGACAGACGCGGCAGAGGACTTAGTTTTATAATATGTAGTGATTATCACAGGTAGAGCCTAGAGACAAGTTCCTTTCTAAGATCGTCATTAAAGTATGAGATTGACAAATGCTTTCAAAATCGCTTTCGCTAAAAGAATGACACTTTTCCTAGAAGCTCATTTTACTTACGATTTTTTTCCTTTACCTATGACTTAAATAATCCCACTGGTGAAGCTCCTTGCGTGAAATACGAAGCCTTAACCACGGGGCCATCTCGACATTCTCATCCTAAAGAACCCTCAATCTAATTACTTAAAATCTCAAACGATGTTCTATTTATTAACCTAGCAATTCCACAATAGTCGCATGATCGATAAGTTAATCTGGGTGATAAGATGTAGGTGACGCAGCACAGCACGGTACAGATTTTGCAGGGCAGGGCAGGCGAGAACAAATATAGGCGTCTGCTTCGCACGTGCCTGCGCCGCAGAGTACGCAGCTCTTAGTGCTCTTAGTACGTTCATGCATTACAAAATCTGCTCTGCCCTACGCTGCATGGACCTGCATCACCTGTGTCTCAGCATACGCTTCGTCATAGGCTAAGCGTATTGACGCAGACGCCTATACTTGTTCTCGCCTGCCCTGCCCTGCAAAATCTGTACTGTGCTGAGCTCACCTATTTCTTGGCATACGTTTAGCCTTATTGTCGTCAAGGGGACTTAGAAGCAAGTCTAAACTAGTAGCCTTGCACAAGACTAACTTGAACACCTATCAAGATGATACTAAGACTTATGCAAATACACCAACTATGCAAACCAAGTAACCTATTTCCGACATTAAAAATATAAGTTAAGGGTCGAAAATCGGTTACTTCGTTTTGTGTAGATACGTCCTTTTTTACGACAGCAGAACTATGATAGGGAAGTAAAGTTACAGCAAGATGCAAACACATACGTGAGTCAAGTTTAGATCAAGATGCAAATAATGAAGACAAGCGTATACTAACGTCTAACGACCACGTGTAGCGAGAGATATGACAGGAATAAATTCTCTCTGATCTGTGAGTTTTCTTGTTGTAACACAATTTACTCACCCCCGGTTTCTTTAACACATTCTAAGAAGCAATGTATAATTAACTATGTTTTACAATTATGTACATTCTTAAACTGTACATGTTTTGCTGACGCGGTGGCTAGTGTCCGACGTGCGTCACTTTATTACTATAAATTAATATACGTAACAATAAATCAGTGAGTGCAATTACTGCTACGCAGTGACTAACATTAGAGAAAAGAATCGTCAGCAGTTTTATTTGTAAACACTATTTATCTTTTCTCTATGCACTTCGACCTCAACGAGAACAACTTTGCAAATGTACGAACCGTACAATTATGTCACAATGGGCCTCATCAGAAGGCTTAAAGTCACTCAAAGGGTGATGGGGAGGCCAATGATTGGTGTTTCCTTGAGTGATCTTATCAGTAATAATGATATGCGCAAGAGAACCAAGGTTACCGACATAGCCCGAAGAATCGCCAAACTAAAGTGGCAGTGGGCACTTTGCTCACAGAACAGTTGGTTGATGGGGCCGAAAAGTTCTGGAGTGGTGACCGCGTACCGGAAGACGCAACATTGGGAGGCCTCCCACAAGGTGGACCGATGACCTGATGAGGGTCGCCGGTAGTCGAAGGCGACACATGGGGGAGGCCTATGTCCAGCAGTGGACGTCTTCGGCTAATATGATTATGATAATGATGACTTTGGTCACATAGGTCTTTCAAAATTACACACGAAATTAAGGTGTAATATTAATACCCCTATCATACAAAAACATCGGCTTCTCATTGATATATTTCAACCAAAACAATCTACTTTGCTAGGGCATACTATGTAGGCCTACTAGACTACTGTCTTGATGATAAGTAGTATCGCTTTAGTTCACTCTCTATCACTTAAATCCAGGTATTTTTCAGCTTCAAATCTAATGACGTAACTTTTTTTTTATTTACTATTAATAGGCACGCGCTTGACCACCATCTCACCTGATGGTAAGCGATGATGTGGTCGAAGATGGAGCACGCTTGCCTAGAAGTAACCTATTCACTCTTGACTTAAAGACTCCCAGGTTGTAGCTATCGGGAAACACAGACTCCGGCAGGGAATTCCACTCCTTAGCTGTACGCATTATGAATGTGTTCCCAAAACGTTTTGTGCGTGTGGGTGGGATGTCCACCATGTACCGGTGGCGCATCGCCGTTCGTCTTGTGGTCCGATGATGGAACGGCCTTGGCGGAATTAAATTATGCAATTACGTCGCACATTCCCCAAAATACAACCGGTAGAAAACCGACAAGCCAGCAACTCGTCGTCGATGCTAAAGACTTTGGAGCTTCGTCGCGACGAGTCTCTCATTGCCAATGATCCTCTTGGCTCGTTTCTCAATTGACTCAAGGGCATCAAGCTGGTATCCATTATGATATTCAGTATTCCATACACGATCGAACTTGCGCTTGATAGAGTTTGAGCAGCTGTTCCGACGTGAAGTACCGTCTCACCTTTGCTAGGATCCCCAACTTCCTTGCAGCCACTTGAGCTTTTGCCTCTATGAAAGGACCAAAATTGAGAGTAGATTATTAAAGAAGGCGTCATGCACCAATCCAACCAAGCACCATCGCGTTTGTACTAATCGGTAGCAAAATAACTACGAATACACACGCCGCCCGGTATCAGTCACGGCGGCTTTAACGCATCTAATGTTAATTGTATTAGCCTAGACTTTTCACAAAATATATTTACAGTATTTACATCCCTAAAATGGGATCAATCTCCAGTAAAACCGGATGCAGTACCCTCTTGCAAGGTAGATTTTCTGGCTTCTGACCATCCGACTGTTCTGCACGACTGTTCTCAACTTCAAAGATATAGTCAACAGTCTCCGTCTTGTTCCAGAATGCTGTACACATCTCTACCAGTTTGCTTCCTCGTGATTGGTGCAGCGCTCTGTGCTCCCGAGAGAATGCAGAATGATCCCGACCCCCATGAAGCCACGACACGTGAGGGGAATGACCCCCACAGCGACCACGTTGTACCGCTAGCGAAGAGATCCCCTCACTACGACTTTGGCCTGGGCAAACGCGCCTATAGCTACGTTTCAGAGTACAAACGACTGCCTGTCTACAACTTTGGATTGGGCAAAAGGTGAGTTTTATAAAAATAATAATAACTTATTTCGCTGTCAAAGTACAACAAAAATTAATCTATCAAGTAGGTACTATTTTAAGATTATTGATTTTGGTTGTACAGCAGCACATAATATTAAATCTTCCAAATACCAAAATAAGTCGAGTTTGTATTTTATATGGAATTAGTTGTGCTCGTATGTGTTGATCATAAACGCCCCAAAAATTTAGAAATAAGTTAATTCTAGTTGTACTTATTTCTAAATTTTTGGGTACACAATTTGCTAATGTCCTGGACATAATGTATTATTCAAAAATCTAAATTTGGCCGCAATAAAAAACACTTTTTTTCTTAAGATAAACTTGCCATAATCTGGTCAATGTAGTGTTCACATCAAAGTATTTTCCCGCTCTTTAAATAATACATCTGCCACAGAATCTGCTGCATTGTAAAAAGAAGTATCGGAAAAAAAACATTATTGTTTGGTATCGGACAATACAATGGCTGTCTTTATTTCCATGGTAGATGGGTAGGCCTTTAGTGTGGGACGCTACTTGTGTCGATACTCTTGCGCCATCCCCCATCTCCCTAGCTCGTCGTGCTGTGCTGGTTCTGCCGTTGCGGCTGCTGAGAACCTCAAACGGCGGAAATAATAGTAATAATAGCCTTGTTGGCAAATATATTTTTGCGCCGTTTGGGGTTGAAACTCTTGGACCGTGGGGTCCGAGTGCTCACGTTTTATTTAAAGAGCTAACTAAACGTTTAGTTGAATGTTCGTGTAACCCAATGGCTGACTTTTACCTCGGAGAGAGGATTAGCCGCCAGTTTTTTGGGCCCTTTTATAGTTAGGAGTTTTATTTTCTATTATAGTTTGTTATTTAAATAACTGACTTTATTTATCTTCCTAGGTCCAGGCCCTACTCCTTCGGTCTTGGCAAGCGCTCCGTAGACGAAGACCAGTCTAATGATGACCAGCCAATGACCAACGACTTGGACCAAGCTGCTTTAGCCGAGTTCTTCGACCAATACGATGATGCAGGTAAGCCCCTTCGTAACTTCTGTACGGAATCCAAGACAGTTGAATAGTTTCTCCGGGACTCGTCGAGCTTCATTGACTCGGTTTTTCTGATGGTCATCACTGTTGATTCTGGATCTCAGAAGTTGCAGTGGTTGGGATAGTGTGGCCTTCCCTGCCTCCTCCTCCTTGTTTGAAGATTTCCCCCCGTTAAAAAATAGTGTGGCGGTTTTTGCTACGTTATCTAGTTCAATTATCAGAACAAAATGCCAGTGTTTGGGGTTCGTAGGTTTTAATATGACTTGTGGTCATGTCTAAATTGATCTCCCTTCAAAACTCTAACTTTCATTTCATCGTTTTAAGGTTATGAATTTGAAAGAAACTTCCTCCACTCGAATTAATTACAATAAATAAGTAAGATACGACTGCCAATTTAATTGATTTGAGTAAAGAACCAACTTACTAAATCTGACAAGCTAGCGGTTAAAATGATAATTTTAAAAGAATTATTTCGTAGGAATTCCTAAACCGTCACTGCTACTGCAAATAACGACCGTTTTTTATTTGTTGACTGATTTTTGTTCGAGGTTTTTTTCTGACCGATTTTAAGGGACCCCTGCGACAAAGACGCCTGTATTTTATGTTATTGTTGCCAACTTTTTACGAAGCCATTATTATACGACCGTTTACGTTCTCCCTAAAGATTGACCGCAAAAGATGCGAAGAAGGAAAAAATTGCCCATTCCCTTTCAATTATTCACGGGTCAAATCAAATCAATATTATTGGTACTGATATAAAAATCACATTTTTTGTGATATATTTTCTTAGCATAAAATGTATGTCCCAATAGTTTAAAGGATAAAATTATATTAAGTTAACATTAACATAATAATCTAACAATATCGAACAAGTACTTTACAAGAAAGCCTATTAGTAGAATCTTGTTTCATTGTAAAACGCTATTACTTAAAATAATATTCAAAATGGAAATTTGAAACCCTTGAAAACATTTACCAAATTTACCTTCATCATTAAAAGGTTATTGAAAAGGGTATTGACAACCGGAAAACAAAATATAAATTACCTAAATAATTTTAATCAATAACTACCAATATTAATAATATCCTCTTTCTTTTTCATAGGTTACGAAAAACGTGCCCGGCCTTACAGCTTTGGCCTCGGCAAACGCTTCGCTGACGACGAAACTTCCGAAGAAAAACGAGCCAGGGCTTACGACTTTGGCCTGGGCAAACGACTACCTATGTACAACTTTGGACTGGGCAAGCGGGCAAGGAGCTACAACTTTGGACTGGGCAAACGACTAGCGAGCAAATTCAATTTCGGTTTAGGCAAAAGGGAGAGGGACATGCATCGTTTCAGTTTCGGCCTAGGAAAGCGGTCGGCCGATGATGCATCACCCGAGGACAGCGACAATTATTTTGACGTTTAAAAATTTTTGTTAAATTATCGTTAAGTGATATCGGTATTGAGAATTTACGTGGGACTCGTTAACTGTACCAAAGAATTATTTACTAGTCATGGCTTGTTTATAACTACAATTTTAATAGGGTTTTTGTTTATGTTAAAACAAAACAACCTTAGGAAGATTTTCATGTGAAAAATCCAGCCAGTTTTCACAAGGAAATCTCAAAGATGTTTCTTACTTAATTTGTATTATTTAAGTTAATGCTTTATTTAAATTTCCACGTAAGTTTTCATAAACAAAAACAGTTAATTAATAAATAATAAGATTTTTGACTGCATACTTCAGATAATTTAGGCATTTCGAATATTTAACATGTACTAGATCTCGCGATTTAAAAAGAGAATGTATTTTTATGATGTTCCTTAAATATTTTATTTATGTATTTATTTTTATAATTGATTTATTTGTTTCATACGTTAAAAACAATGTTAATTTTCTAAATTTGTAAATTATTGTTAAAAGTAATATGTAGTTGTGTAAAACATTAAAATCATTGTAAATCACTGTGGAGTTACGATCGCGAAGTAAGTCATAGTATAAGCTTAAACTTGCATTTATGTTGTTAAATAAATAATGAAGCGAAAAAAAACTGGTTTAATTTCCTCGAGGACAGACCTTTAGGACATTATTTAATTTGAATAATTTATGTAAAAATATGATTTTTTACGACATGTTTTAGCTAACAATTTACAATGGTAATTCTCAAAACTGAATTACAAGACAAATATAAAATGTCGCAAATTAGTAAATCTCACACTATTTTCAAGTAAAATAGTACTGCTGACCTTATTTACCTCCTTTTATGACCTAAAAAAAAAGTTTTAAATAATTGTATTATAATATTGGAACGAGTAGTTTGAATAGAGTTCCATTTCTTGAAGATTAATTAATACATGTTATTCATAAATATATACCTTTATGCATCGTAGCTCTACAAATAGTCATTAAATTAAAATTAAGTAATTAAACATAAATGTAAGACTTCATAATGTTGTTTTAAATATAACCATAAAGGATTATACAAATTAAAATCAAATTATACAGATAATAGAGAAATTGCAAGTGCGATTGTTTATTTATTAACCCTCCTTCCACCGATCAAACTAACTTATGCTTATTTACACATACAACACAAGCAAAAAGTTTTACAGCAACATTGGTTGAGTTACTCATATATCAGCGAGCTCCATCGTGGTTAAACGTGAGCCTATCCAATACAAAAATCATCCGTTACTGACTGATTGAGTTACTGACAGACAACGGACAGCCAAAAAAAAACAAAATATGGCATGTAGGTTCCTTGGGGAGTGTAGGGGAGCACTAAGAGAGAATTCCCCGAAATTCCTACGGGAACGGGAAAGATCTGGATATGCGTGTACGAAGTCGCGCGCTAAAGCTAGTTATTAATAATAAAATTACAGAACTTACTAACAAAAAAAATATAGCCTTTAAATTATACGAGTACCCGTACATTGTCATCCAAACCAAATGCAAATGAGAATTTCAGCTCTATCGGTTGAGAATAATAGTTTCAAAATTCAGTTGCAAGACTTGATCCATACACATTAAGGCGACGAATTGTTAAACAATTATTCCCGTCGCTGACAATGGTCAAGAGGGGACGTGAGCGTCTGAGCGGCGCGAGGATTGCATACGCGCGCTAGCTTATAACTAAAGGACGTAAGCGACAAAATGGTTTTTGTCATTTTATTTAGTTAGAAACGGTAATTTGAGAAATTCCTTCTAGAATTTTAAAGAGTATGTATAGACGCATCTACATAGAAAGTTAAGAGGCTTAAATCGGTCCCGTTTGCCCATAAGATGTGAATCTCTTTTTAAAAAGAGGTATGTTTGATATATTTTTCTCTGCTAAAAAAGTTACCTAATCATGTATTGAAAACTAACAAAATAAGGTTTTTATCATGAACTTTCAGGTCACCTACTTATATTTTGATCCGTTTTGTATTTACTGAAAAAAATTGAGATCATTGGCGCCAAAATTTCCAATGCGTCCTCTTAACTAACAAGGCGAATTAAATGTAAAAATAACGTTGAATGGGTTAAAAACTTCATGTGCAGTTGTGGTAGGTAGGTAGGTACATATTCATCAAATTACCTGAATGGAAAGGTATTGAGAAGATTTCCTATACATCAAGATTAGTGATACACACTATATTACTGGGCATAGTTTAAGATGACTACATACTCCAGCGCCCTTGAGGTAACAAAAGGCGAACTCGTTTCACACACGCGCCACCCAAATTTTAGTAGTTTTTTGTACTTTCCTTATTATTCTATGACTTAAAGTCAGTAGTTCTTTATATTTTCTTTATTATTCTATAATACGGAAACTTGCCACTGAATTTTGAAACAGTTATCGTCAGCCGATAATGAGTAACTTAAGCTATATTTTATGCGGGATCTCCGAAACGGCTTGACTAATTTTGGCGGAACTTTCACAAGCAGATTACTGATGTTATAAGTAGTAACTAATTTTCAAAAAAGGATAAGGGGTTCTTGCTAGAAAAAATAAATTACTACTCACGCGAGCGAAGTCGCGGGCAGTAAGTTTTAGTTTAAATTGATACTTTTTTGACTGTAAGACCTACTTCAACATGCAATTTTTATTATCATGCGACCCAACAATGGATATAACTTCAAAGAATTGTACCTACACGTACCTTTGGAATTAGCTCAAACACGAGGTGTATAAGGAGCCAAGTAAAAGATCCTACTGGACCTCTTAGTTGACTACTCCTATACCCATCGTGTTTGGGCTCATTTGAATCCTTCTGATGAGCACTATCCAATGCAGCTGGTAACAACGATCTGATGAAACCATACAGGTGAGTACTGGTTCACTTAGTCGACTACTCCTATACCCATCGTGTTTGGGCTCATTTTATGGCAATATCTTTGTAACTAGGATAGCTATATTGACACGGTTTTCGGCTGAGACATTGTCCATTAGGTCTCCCCTAACGTTTCGATACACTTTAATTGACTTAACTGAAAATAAACTTTCAGTCTTAGTACTTACGCAATTTTGCAGAATCGAGTTCTCGCCTATCTAACCCCAATTTCCAGGCGCTTTGCGCAAGCTGAAATTTCTATTGGTCGCTGAAAACTCGTTTTTTTTTACAAAAAAGTGGTTTTTTGACCACTGTGCAAAATTTTATTTTTTCCAAATTTCTGGAAATGAACTGGCTGGCTCGCATAGACCGTCAAAAAATGTAACACCCACCCGCCCTTTATTCAATAGTTACTATTGCTTAAATATTTTATTTATTTATTAACAAGGCAATTTACAACAGGTTACAATCATAAAAAATATAGTAAGAAAAACACATCATAGGTCTTGACCTGATTGTGACCCAAAACGTAATCGCACAACATGGCAAACAACAACAAGAAAAAATAAAATAGTAATAATAAGATATGTAAAAGAAATAGAAACAACAACAATTACAATATTTACTATTAACCAGAACGCGGCGCGTCTGCCCTCCGACACAGGACCAGTTTATAGGGGATGTGCAGGAAATCACACACGACTGACATAATTAATGTTATTAACAAACTAACAGAGAGAAAGAGCACAAACAAGTCTCTTAAAAGCAACAGCACGAGCGTCGAAGATGTCTATACTATTATTGACAGCTTTTGATATGTCATTGTAAAGGCGACACATTCTAACGATAGGGTTATAATATGAGGTATTATTTGTATATACTAGAAGTGAAAAAGTCCTTGGCTTTCTGGAGTTATACCTAGTTGTTTTTTTAATTGAGGACAGCAGAGCAGATGAGTCCAGGGTGTAGGATTTAATGAAGATTTATTAAATCCCGCTGCTTGCGACGAACATGCAAAGGTGCCAAATTAAACTTAATAAGGCGATCCGAATAAGTTTGTAGTGTTCTTGCGAATACCGGTACGAGACCCATTTTAAACACTTCCTTTGCACACTCTCAATTCTGTTTGAGTGTACTACGTAGTACGGTGACCAAACTACTGAACAATACTCCAATATGCTTCTTGCTAGGCTTTTGTAAAATAATAGGAAGGATATTAGAACGTGTATTTTAGGTATAGCCTAGTTTTAATCTGACATTGCTCTAGATTTGAGCTTGTATATTTTGACTTGGACTGTACATATTTAGTACATTCTTTAGGTACATATACGTTTTTCATATTCTTATAACTTTTATTATTTTCTGGAATTTTCTTTGCCGGAAATCACAAGTGTCCTCTGATCGCCCCATGAATTTGACTTTTACCCACTCCGTCGCCATGTTCCGTACACTAGCCAAGACGACCGCGAGCTCGTTGGGCTTAAAAAGTTCACCGCGTCCTGTAGAAAAGTCTGAACCCACTTCCCAGTGTGAGGTGAAGCATCGGGGACTGGGAGGTCGGGAAAGCCAAGCCCCAGGTCAAATCTCCGGCTAACCCAAAGAGTGACGCCACACCAGGTACATCACGGGAAACCACCAGCAATCTTAAGCCGCGCCCTGGCAGGCGATGCAAAACCAGCAAATCAGGCCGGGTCTGCCCAACATCACAGCAAAGGCGAAAGCTTGCCTGAATAAGACAAAGCTCCACCTTAACAACTCGCGTAACCTCAAAGCAGAAATCACCAAGGAGGTTACAGCGGCAATAGACCGACTGTACCAATTGGTAAAAGAGGTGGACAAAACAAAAGATGGTGGCCAGAATCAACGGAGGGGAAACGAGGGTTAGAAGGAGGAGGAAAACGGGGCTGATTTGGAGAGTATCGCTGGGTTCCGCTCCGCACTAGAAAGCAAACTCGGATAGTGAAGGAGGCAACCAGATGATCAAACAGCTGCAGGTAGCAATGCAAGAACAAAGGGAGGCACAAAACACCTGTGACAGAGAACGACCTGGAAATCCTAAAGGAGATTCGAGCGCTCGAAGAGACCACCCAGAAGAATGGCCTCCGAGATTAAATGGAGAGCTCCCACTTACGCGAACCCTAGCCAAAACACCTGGGGTCAAAAGCCAAAACACTCTGTCATTGTGCCGTCCGATGTCATAAGAACACCAGCACGGAAGTAGTGGGAAGGGTAAAACTTGCACTGGATGCAAAGAAAAGTGGATAGCAGATCGAGAGGATACGAAAAGACAAGGACAAGAGGGTTATCCTGAGCTTTGATAGCAAAGAAGAGATGGCAAGAACAACAGCTGAACTCAAAAAGAATAAAATTTTAAAGTGAAAGAAACTTAAAACCGAAAACCACTCGTAATTATCAAGGACCTCTTGTCCTACAACAGCGACGAGGATATCTTGACTGCCATAAAGGTCCAGAAGCCCGCCTGCTGGAAGACCTAAAGCTTAAGGAAGCGACTGCCACTGTGAAGTACCAAAGGAGGGCACGAAACTCGCTAGAGACCATGTCGTCTTACAAGTGACACCGAAGTTATGGCGGAGGCTTATCAAGGCTGGCAGAATCTATATCGATCTACAGCACGTTCGAGTCCAAGACCAAACACCGCTTATTCAATGTACAAAGTGCTTGGCGTATGGGCATGGCCGAAAGCTGTGTACAGAGCCTGTAGATCTGTGCAACTTTTGCGGGGGCTACATCTCAAGGTTGTATTCAATGGACGATAGGCCGACGTGCAGGAACTGTGTTAAAGAAAAACATGATGATACAAGCCACACGGTCTACAGTCAAGAATGGCCGGTACGTAAGAAATGGGATGCATTAGCGCGAACCGCAAAAGCTCATTGCTAAAAATTTTCCAGGGGTTACACGAACAGCAGCTGCACAGGCCAACTTCCAGCGCAAGCAATTGGCTATCAACGAGCTTATGCTCGAGGCTATGAAGCGCAAATTAGCTATCACGCTGGTCCAGGAATCGTACGTGGGAAACATAAAGGCAATGAAGTCGTACGGGGGGCTAGAGTCTACCAGAACTCTAATAGCAATGGTGGCACTGTAAAGGCGGCGATAGTCGTATACAACCATGACATTGACCACATACAGTGTTCAAAATTTACCAACATTTGGGCGATGCTCGCCGTCTCATACTACTTTGAGACTGACCAACCCACTGGGCCATATTTGGACCACTTAACAACTGCGATGAAAGAGCTTACGCCCAGGAAAGCCATCATAGGAGGAGATGCCAACACCAAAAGTGTGTGGTGGGGGAGTAGTGGTATCGACGATAGAGGTGGTGACCTAGCAGGAATGATCGGAGAGCTAGATCTTCAAAAAGGTACTTCGTGTCTACAAGCTGAAAGGAGCTGGTAGACGCTGGTAGAGGTCGAGCATAGAGTGGAGTTCTCCAGTACATCTTAGCCGGGGAAGTATACCACGATCGAGTTCGTGAGCCTGAAATAGTTATAGAAATAAATAAATAAAATAAGAAATTTATGCTAGATATATATTAGATAATGCATAATATATTTCATTAGCATATAGAAGCAAACATGTAAATTAAACAAGAATAAAGTTTAATAAACTGTAACCTGACCACAGAATAATGGACCATAAACATATTTATTTACTTAAACAATACGAGATATGTACATTTTTAAAACGTGCTTGTTAAGACCTTTCTTTTGAAACCAAACATGTCATGATTATCTCAATTTTATTTTTTTGAGTCAAAAATTTACGTATGAATTCTCGCATAAATTAAGTGAAAATTTTACATATTCTATGTCACCCGGAGTATTTTAAAGCATCTTTTGATAATCAATTCATCAAAATCGGTTCAGTAATTTAGGCGCTACGGTGAAACATACAAACATACATACATAGACAGCCAAAATCATAACCCTTTCTTTTGGCTTTGCCGTAGTCGCGTAAAAAGTAAGGTTTTACAACCATAAATACAATAGAATTAACATAAGAGTAATTAAGATAGATAAGGTTGAAATGTTAAGATATATTGCTAATTCAATCAATTAAAAAAATAAAATTCACAAGACAACAGTTAGTGTGAGTAAGTGTAAAGTGTAATGGTGTGATTTTTGGTGGTATTAATTTGAGTCATCATCATCAATTTTTGGTATTCTCATAACTCCGAGACAATAACTATTTCTTTGGCCTTAGTATAATGAAACCTTTACTCAAAGCATTGAAAACTCGACCAGGTAGATACATCGAAAGACGGGTAGCAAATAAGGCTTTACTTTTGGAAGGGGCTTTCTTTCAGGTAATTTTCTACCTCTTTTACTGCAACTAGAGCGTACTGCCTTGACTTTGACTAGTTTTAATAGACACTCTAGGATGAAAAGCTGTCGTACACGTAATAACCCAGCTTCCTTGTAGAATTCACCAGTGGAAAATCGCCGTGGTTTTCCCAGAATTACCTTAAGAACTGCGCGACGCGTTGAGCTCGTTCCAACTCCAGCATGAACGTCCTGGCGGCGCCTCTCCAGACACCAACACAGTATTGCAGGACAGATTGGCACAGAGACGTAAATACCTGGATGCAAATATTCTTAGGGGAACTGCCTCGTAAGAGTACAGCGACGTAAATTTTGCGAGTTTTTTTTTGCAAGCGATCGGATGTTTTCTTTGAAGGACAGTTTTAGATCAATTAGGACGCCAAGATATTGGTTTCTGCTCTGAATATTACATTGCAGACACAACTGAAGTCTGAGTCGGAAACCGCTGTTAGTAGTAGCAAGACACTGCACTTGCTTTTGTGTATTTTCAGTGTTTGGTCTACTTGATCGGGTGTGGACCACACCGTGGTGAAAGGTTAAGAAATTAGTGTTATTACATTGAGCGTCAAAAGATTTTGCCCCAGCCATGCTGTTATGACACTCATCCCTTTCTCAGCCGCCTCTAGAGCCTCTACCCATGTCGCTCTATGAAAAATGATGGCTGTATCATCAGCGTAACAGATGACGTCTGCCTGTGCAATGAGTCGTAGGATGTCATCCAAGTACATGATGAAGAAAGCGGGTCCCAAGATACTTCTGGGGCACCCCGAAAGCAATCGGCAAAGTCCTACTGACACTTTTCCTTATTTTGACAAGCTGATATCTACCAGACAGGTAACTTCTGAACCACTCCCAAGACAAACCTGAAGGTTTCCATTTTTTAAGAAGTATAGAATGTGTCAAAGGCCTTGGCAAGGTCAACGAAGACACCAGTAGTACCTTATCAATGTTTGACGAGATAAGGGAAGTTAGCAAACTCACCGCTTGCGATGTAGACTTGCCTCGACGACAACCAAACTCGCTCGGAATGAAGGGAGTTTCTTTATATTTTAGCAGTTCTTGGTTTTCGTTGGTTATTTTAGGTACTTGAAATATTTGTTGAATAGTCCGCCATATTTTTTTTTGGTTATTTGCTGTTCTTTTCCAATTCATTCCTGTATCTTGAATACACGACTTTTAAGACATAATTTTTAGGCTGCTGGCTTGTCTGAGTGTAAAGACGGTCTTGTTCGGTCGGCATCTTATAAACCCAGGCATAATCCACGACTTTAGGTTAAATTTAGACCGAATTATTTTAATTTTAGAGTTGTATTTTTTAACGATATCTGTCAGCGTCTTGTTAAACAGACAATATTTGTTGTGGATGTGACGTTAGTCCAATCGAGCTGACTCACTTCATCAATCACCTTGGGATTGTCTGTTGTGACTTTGAACCTGCTTTTGATTGGAGTAGTTGATTCCGAGAACTAAAATGTGGTGATCTGTTAACAAAGTCTCACAGACGATTCCCAGGACGTTAGTACCCTTGATGTAGCTGTGATCTAAGCATGCTCTTCCTCGAGTAGGACGAGTGGTAGCAACCCGTGTTCGACCATCAAGCATTGATGAGTGGTATGGACGGCATTCGCTGAATCACTTAGTAAATGTTGATGTTACCCATCAGTAGAGTAATATAGTGGATTCTACACCACTGTCCTTCAGTAGCTCGTCGATTTTTCAATCAACTGTTGTTTTTTTGAGAAGGTAGCTTGATGAGATGGTGATGGCAGGCGGAGTGGAAGATGTCAGCGAGCGATAGCGGGTCAGTAATCAACATCGAAAGTAACAACAACTGGCAGTTGTATACTAATGAAACAGTAGAGTACTGTATCCACACTTGAATACTTAAATAAAGCAAAGCTCCACCTTAACAACTCGTGTAACCTCAAAGCAGAAATCGAAAAGGAGATTACAGCGGCAATAGACCGACTGTACCAATTGGTACAAGAGGCGGACAAAACAAAAGATGATGGCCAGAATTAACGGAAGGGGAACGAGGGTTAAAGGAGAAGGAAAACGGGGATGATTTGGAGACTATCGCTGGGTTGCGCTCCGCACTAAAAGAGCAAACTCGGATAGTGAAGGAGGATAACCAGATGATCAAATAGCTGCAGGTGGCAATGCAGGAACAAAGGGAGGCACAAAACACCCGTGACAGAGAACGAAACAATGCCAAGGAAATCTTGAAGGAGATTCGAGCGCTCGAAGAGACCACACAAGAAATGGGAAAAATGGTCTCCGAGATTAAACGGAGAACTCCCACTTACACGGAAACCCTTGCCACACCCCAAAACACCTGGGGTCAAAAGCCGAAACACTCTGTCATTGTGTCGTCCGATGTCATAAGGACACCAGCACGGAAGTAGTGGGAAGGATAAAACTTGCACTGGTTGCAAAGAAAAGTGGATTGCAGATTGAGAGGGTCCGAAAAGACAAGGACAAGAGAGTTATCCTGAGCTTTAATAGCAAAGAAGAGATGGCAAGAACAACAGCTGAACTTAAAAACGATAAAATCTTAAAGTGGAAGAAGCTAAAAACCGAAACCCACGCGTAATTATCAAGGAGCTCTTGTCCTACAACAGCGACGAGGATATCTTGACTGCCATAAAGGTCCAGAACGCCCGCCTGCTGGAAGACCGGATGCTTGAGGAAGCGACTGCCACTATAGAGTACCGAAGGAGGGCACAAAACTCGCTAGAGAGCCATGTCGTCTTACAGGTGATACCGAAGTTATGGCGGAGACTTACCATGGCTGGCAGAATCTATATCGACCTACAGCACGTTCGAGTCCAAGACCAAACACCGCTTATTCAATGTACAAAGTGCTTGGCGTATGGGCTTGGCCAAAAGCTGTGTACAGACCCTGTAGATCTGTGCAACTTTTGCGGGGGGCTACATCTCAAGGCTGTATGTACCGGGCTGGCAACGGACGATAGGCCGACGTGCAGAAACAGTGTCAAAGAAAACATGATGATACAAGCCACACGATCTATAGTCAAGAATGCCCGGTACGTAGGAAATGGGATGTATTAGCGCAAACCGCAATAGCTTATTGCTAAAGTTGTCCCGGGGGTTACACGAACAGCAGCTGCACGTATGTCGTAGCACAGGTCAACCTCCAGCGCAAGCAATTGGCAAACAACGAGCTTCTGCTTGAGGCTATTATTTACGGATGGAAGCCGGATTGAGGATAAGTTTGGGAACCTTATGGGATGCACCAAAAAACAGGCCGTTATGAGTCAAAACATAAACCTAGCGAAGTGAACCGCGGTGCAGGCGGGCCTACTGAGTGGCGGCGAGAGGTAAATGATCGCTCACCGGTTACTGATAACGAGCCGAGCGATCAGCTGTTTAGTGCGCCGCAGAAACAAACGTATGCGAATGCTTTAAAAGATAACGATGGGATTACGACAGTACAGTACAAGAAGCAAATGTCTAAGAATCGTCTTATGGGCAATTTGGGTACAGTTGTAGTCGCGTCTGAAGAAAAGTTTAGAGCTGCTGACAGACTAGTACCGATGTTCATTACGAACGTAGATAAGAACGCCGTTGAATCGGATATAGTTAATTATATTAAGAATAAAACTAGAGAAACGGTCAAGCTAGAAAAAATATCCATTAGGAGACAATGTGAGCATGATGCCTACAAGTTCTTTGTTTCACAGTTCAAATTATCCATGTTTCTCGACGACAAATTGTGGCCGCAAGGAGTTATCTTTCGTCGTTTTGTGCATTTTTAGTCTAAGCGTGTTATTGACGTCACTGGTGACAGAACGGGCACATCAACTCAATGACAATGGATGCACCTATACATAAGTTAGTTTCATTCAATTGTAAGAATGTGAAGAGATCAATGCATTGTATACGTAGTTTATGTCAATTATCTGACATAATAGCGCTACAGGAAACGTGGCTGTTACCGGAGGAATTGTCGTTCCTAAACACAGTTAGTGACGAGTTTAACTGTACCGGAGTATCTGCAGTAGACACGTCGTCGGGTATCTTACGTGGAAAGCCACACGGAGGAGTGGCCCTATTGTGGAGACGGAGCTTATTTCACGACGTTAGTGTTATACAATGTGACAACCCGCGGCTCTGTGCAATTAAAATAGTGCTAAATAATAAATCGCTACTTGTGTTTAGTGTTTACATGCCCACGGATTCAAATGCTAACTTGTCGGATTTTACAGACATTCTTAGTTCGGTAAGTGCAATAATTGAGAACTCTAATGTAAATTGTGTTTATCTAATTGGTGATTACAATGCGCATCCCTCGGAATTGTTTTTCAATGAATTAGTAGAATTTTGTAAGGATCAGGAATGGACTTTTATTGATGCTGAGATCTTAGGGTTGTCTTCAGATACGTACACATATCTCAGTGAGTCGCATGGCTCCAAGCGCTGGCTTGATCATTGTGTAGTCACTAAGTCAGCTTTGCAGTCTGTTGTTAATGCTTATGTTTTAAATGATGTGTTGTGGTCGGATCATTTTCCTCTTGTAATAGAATGCAATCTAAACGTGATAACGCCAATGCGTTCCGACATTACTATACCAATAAACAAAGTTGTATGGGGTGAGAAGAATTCCGAGCAGATGCGTGTGTACATGAAGGAATGTAATGATAGACTGAAATCAATTGATTTTCCGTTAGAATTACATAGTTGTTGTGATTACACCTGTACTATTGGTAGCCATAGTAAAGTTATAGATAAATTGTATTGTGATATTGTTCAAGCCTTGTGTGAGGCTGCGGTTGTTGGCAGAGAAACAAGTAGGCCTCTGTCGAGAAAGAAAGTGGTAGGCTGGAATAAACACGTGGCGGAGGCTCATAGGGAGGCCCGGAATAAATTTATGTTGTGGGTTCGGTACGACAAACCTGCTTCCGGTTATATTTACGACCAAATGTGTGAGGCTAGGAAAGTTTTTAAATCGCGTTTGAAATGGTGTCAAGATAATCAAGACCAAATTAAGATGGACATTCTAGCCTCACATCATTCAAAACACGACTTTTGTGTTTTTTGGAAAAGCACGAATAAATTGCACAGCAAGCCGAGTCTTCCTGTGAGCGTTGGCGGCGTCAGTGAACCTGGCGAGATTTCCAACCTTTTCAGGGAACACTTTTATGTGAAGTCTCCACTAGGACCTTCTCAGTCGGTGCTGAATGTTGAGCCTGGCAAGGAACTAGGATTAAAGTGCAAGTCGAAAGAGATAAGGCAAATAATAAGATCCATGTCGCGTGGCAAATCTCCTGGACATGACGGGCTCAGCATTGAGCACCTCAAATATGCTGGTCCTCATCTACCCAGAGTTTTGACTATGTTGTATAGTTTTTGCGTGTCACATGGGTATATGCCTGGGGAGATGATACGAACTGTGGTTGTGCCCATAGCAAAAAATACGTCTGGCGATCTTGCTGATAGGAATAATTACAGGCCTATCACGTTAGCAACTGTTATAGCTAAGGTATTTGACAGCATGCTTAATACACAGTTAATGAAGTTTATATCACCTCAAGATAACCAGTTCGGGTTCAGACCTGGACTGTCAACGGAAAGTGCCGTGTTGTCTTTTAAGCATGCTGTCACATACTACACCGACCGCAGCACTCCTATTTACGCCTGTTTTCTGGACCTCTCCAAAGCATTTGACCTGGTTTCTTATGATATCCTGTGGGATAAACTTGAAAACGTTCACGTTCCACCTGATTTCGTAAATATTTTTAAATTTTGGTATGGAAACCAGGTCAACAATGTGCGTTGGGCAAGGGCTTTGTTTGGTCCGTATGGATTGGAGTACGGGGTGAGACAGGGGGGTTTGAGCTCACCAACACTCTTTAAGCTATATGTCGACGGGTTGATTGGCAGGCTCAGCAGCACCAAGGTCGGTTGTCATATAGATGGAGTCTGCGTTAATAATATCAGTTACGCGGACGACATGGTGCTGCTGAGTGCGTCGGTCTGTGGCTTGAGGAAGCTTGTGGCAATTTGTGAAGAATATGCCGACTCACATGGCTTAGTGTACAACTATAAGAAAAGTGAAGTCATGGTCTTTGGGGCCAGGGGTAGATATCCTGTGTGTGTACCACCAGTTTACCTTAATGGTATGCCATTAGAGAGGGCATACAAGTTTAAATATCTTGGTCATATACTTACCCGCGACCTCAGGGATGATGACGACATTGAGCGTGCGCGGAGGGCCTTGTCGGTTAGAGCGAACATGTTGGCTCGCAGGTTTGCTCGTTGTTCAGTAGCTGTTAAAATTAGTCTTTTCAGAGAAAGACAAGAAAGAAAGAAAAGAAAAGACGTTTATTTCCTCAAAAGCGACGCACAAAACACAAAATAATTAGGGAATAAATAAAAACTTAACTAAAAACTAAATAACCTATTGTCACTAGGATTGTCAGAGCGTACTGCATTGCGTTTTACACGAGCAGCCTGTGGGTTAGATATACTCAGAAATCGTACAATACCCTCCGCGTGCAATACAATAACGCGCTCAGGGTACTGTTGAGGCTGCCACGCTACTGCAGCGCGTTGGGGATGTTCGCGGACGCGCGTGTGGATTGTTTCTTTGCGACAATGCGTAAGCGCTGTGCATCCCTGGTGCGTGGGGTGTGGGGCAGCGGCAACAGTATCCTGTCTCTGATTTCCAGTAGGCTGGACTGTCCGTACGTGAATCGCTGTCGCGCCATTTCTCATGGAATGGCGCAGCGGCGGTGAAGTGTCGGGCAGTACACTGCCGCTGTGTATGTTGTGTTGTGTATGTTTTTATTGTATATGTTAGTTGTTGTTGCTTGTTTGTTGTATTTGTATTTGTGTTATACAGTTGTTTTTAAATTACTAACATAGAGTAAGTCTTTTACTAACAAATGAGTCATGGTTACTCGCTTATTAAATAAATTGAATTGAATTGAATAGCGCAGCCGAGATAAAGGCTGTAAAACTCAAGCTGGCCCCACACTGTACGGTATACCAGGCTGAAATCCTCGCGGTATACAGAGCCACCGAGGAGCAGTTACCACAGTAGAAGAACCAAAAATGTTTTTCCCCGACTTCACTACTTCCCACAAAATAGTCCAACAAACCGTCCCAACCCACAAAGTCACCCAAGTACTAACGGGGCACCGTAGATTCTAGGAGTACCTGAATTGATTCAGGTGCAAAGAGAATCCATCGTGCATCTGATAACCCGAGACACCCGTAACAGTGGAACACATTCTGACCGAATGCCCAGCTCACGCCCTAAAAGTATATGAAGTTGAGAACACGAGCTTATCTCGAACAAAAAACATAGGGAAATATTTGTTGAGTTTTTTGTAGGTGTTGCAAAAATAGTTATAGAAATTAATAAATAAAATAAGATATTTATGCTAGATATATATTAGATAATACATATTATATTTGATAAGCATATAAGAAGTAAATATGTAAAATAAACAAGAATAAAGTTTAAAAAACTATAGCCTGACAGTAAATTTGTTTATGGTCCATTATTCTGTATAATGGACCATAAACAAATTTACTTAAACAATACAAGACATGTAAATTTTTAAAACGTGCTTGTTAAGACCTTTCTTTTGATACCAAACATGTCATGTCACCTCAATTTTATTTTTTCAGAGTCAAAAATTTACGTGTGGATTCTCGCATATTAAATTTAGTGAAAATTTACATATTCTATGTCACCCGGAGATTTTAAAGCATCTTTTAATACCCAATTCATCAAAATCGGTTATGTAATTTAGGCCCTTCGGTGGAACATGCAAACATTTGCATAAACAGCTAAAATCATAACTCTTCCTTTTGTCTTTGCCGTAGTCGGGTAAAAAGTAAGGTGCTACAACCATAAATACAATAGAATTACGTAGATAAGGTTGAAATATTAGGATAGGTTGCTAATTCAATCAAATAGTTATGACATCACAATTTACAATTACAATTATTTATATCTCCTTAATCTGACTTATTGAAATTATTATATTAGTTATGACCTTACAATTATTTATATCTTCTTAATCTGATGTATCTTGTGAACTGACATCTATGGTATAATTTTGACACTGAGAACTGTTGCTGTCTGTATTCTTTTTTTGTATTATTTAATGTAAATACTAGCATAAAATGTAATATTTGCACACCATATGTAATGGTAGAATGTAAGGTGCCATTATAGTTTTAAGATCATTGTACTACATTCTAGCAAATAAAAAAAAAATATTTGAATTGATTTTGATTTGAAATAAAAAAAAAAAATTTCACAAGACAACAGTTAGTGTGAGTAAGTGTAAAGTGTAATGGTGTGAGTTTTCGGTATTTTCATAACTCCGGTCCAATAACCATTTCTTTGGCCTCAGAGTACTCACTTGGTATGGTGAAACTTATGCTCACAGCATTGAAAACTTGAACAGGCAGATACATTGAAAGACGGGTCGCAAAGAAGGTTTTGCTTTTGGAACGGGGTTGCTTTCAGGCAATTTTATCTATAGTATAGTAAAAAAAAAAAAAAAACTACATCTTTTACTGCAACTAGAGCGTACTGCCTTTACTTGTTCTAATAGACACTCTAGGATGAAAAGGAGTCGTACACGTAATAACCCAGCTTCCTTGTAGAGTTCATCAGTGGAAAATCGCCGTCGTTTTACCTTAAGGACAGCGCGACGCGTTGAGCTCGTTCCAACTCCTGCATGAACGTCCTGGCGGCGCCTCCCCAGACACCATCACAGTATTGCAAGACACATGGGCAGAGACGTGAGTACCTATATGCAAATATTCTAAGCGGCACTGCCTCGTTAGAGTATCGCAACGTAAATTTTGCGAGTCTCTTTTGCAAGCGATCGGATGTGTGCTTTGAAGGACAGGTTCTGGTCAATTAGTACGCTAAGGTATTTGGTTGCGTCTGCTCTGAATATAATGTTGCAGACACAACTGGAGTCTGAGTCGGAAACCGTCAATACTCTGCACTTACTTTTGTGTATTTTCAGAGTTTGGTCTACTTGATCGGGTGAGGTGAAAGGTTAAGAAATTAGTTTTATTTACATTGAGCGTCAAAAGATTTTGCTCCAGCCATGCTGTTATGACACTTATCCCTTTCTCAGCCGCCTCCAGAGCCTCTGCCCATGTCGCTCCATGAAAAATAATGGCTATATCATCAGCGTAACAGATGACGTCTGCCTGTACAATGAGTCGTAGAATGCCATCCATGTACATGATGAAGAGGGTGGGTCCCAAGATACTTCCCTGTGGCACCCCGAAAGCAATCGCTTGAAGTAAGCTTTGCACTGGTATAAGTTGTAGCAAGAGTAGTGCACTTATTACTAGCTTTAGGAATTAAAATTAGAGAGCGAAGGAATAAACGTGCGCTTGCAAACGATCTGTTGTTATAGGAAGGATTAAAAGTAATATCAAACAAAATTTGGTCTCGTCTAGAAATATTTGGCGGAAGTAATACTATTTCCACATCATCACGGTTCACATCACCCTCCACTTTCGGGGACGTGAAGATCACTTTGCCGTTTTTTGCATTTTTAACCTTTCTCGCAAATCTGGCTGTAGATACTGTTTTTTATATTCAAAACACGACCAACAAAGTGCTTTATGCTTTTTTTGTCGCAAATTTGACTTCAACCCAGTCCTCTTCTTTTAATTCTTCATCACTTTTAAAATAGCTAATATCAGTGAACCTAAATGGTGCAGTGAATTCTTCTGGCTCATCATTTTACTTGTCTATTTCTTGTGTACATGTTGAAAGATATTCATCAAATGACTCATAGACCGACTCGTCGGTGTTTGCGATACTCAAAATATCCGACTCACTCTCACTCGTATCACTATAATATGATCTCATTTTTTTCCGTTTCGCAACATTTTTTTCCAGTTACATTATCACGTTTTCTTTTACTTTTTTCACGTAAAGCATTTCCATTTTCATTGTCTACCTTTTTGGTTACAATTTTCATCTATAAAGCCCGGTTTCCAGTGACTTCAGTACCTAATTTTATTTTATTCTTGATGTCTTTCAATTCCTTTGGGGTAAGTTTAACATTTGAAGTTATTATAACTTTAGATTTAGATGAACAGTTTTTCATTCTATTTTTTTGTTTTTTTGGGTGTTTACGATCGATGCTGAATTGTCAAAATACCTAGGGATTCTCTTAAAAATATTTCGTGGATTTACAGGCCATATTCCTGTTGCTCTGAAGCCACTTATTAATTTTTAGCTTTCATATTTTCTGGCTAAGCTAAAAGTTTTGGGAAGTGTTTTTGTTCAAATTGGTTTGTCCTGGATTCTTCCATTTGTAATCCAGCAAGATCTTTTTCCAATCTCTTTTTAGTGGGTCAAAGTACGCTACGTCCAACGTTTGGGTAATTAATCTATACTAATATATAAAGCTGAAGAGATTGTTTACTTGAACGCGCTTATCTCAGGAACTACTGGTCCGATTTGAAAAATTAAAATTAAATTAAGTCTGAACACGATATATTATTGTCATTCATTCTTAGTGGTTAGGTGGTGGTAGTGATAATTTCCTATTCTAAAAGGTATGTACGTAACATTCTCTTGACATTTCACAGGCTTTTTGTCAAAAAAAAAACTTGATAATGCACAACGACACTCATGAGCCTAAATGAAATGAAAAGTGAAATTCAAAATGGCCGTCAGCTTATTCGGCAATAACTCTTTATCTGTAGCGGACAGACCTCAGCGTTATAATATTATGAGCTACACGTTCTGTAGTTAAAATGCTAAACCTTTGCATATTCAGTTACATGCGGTAAATGGTAGTAATAAAATAATTAATCCGAATATGGTAGTGAAGGGGTAAGTTTCACATTTCATGTATGTTAGTAGGAATAGAAAGGCTCGTCTTAGAGGTTCTAGGTTATACTCCCGGGTTGGGTTGCGGTATTTGTTCGAATAGTTACCGCGGCCCTGGAACGCAAATGGAATTAGGAGAAACACGGATGGGTTTTAGTCAGTAAGAGTCTTACACCCTCTTTCTCCCCCGCCCCCTCTCCGCCTACCCAAAAGCGGAAGAAGTTAGGTATATTTCCGGGTTGGACAAAATGTTTTTGGCGTAATATAAGGTCTTGATATAATCTAGTTATCTATTTCTAAATTGTTTCCTGTATCAAGTTAGACCACAAAACACTTTTGAATTTGAGCAGAATGAACTTTTGAATTTTGTCTACTGCATAGAAAATATTGTGATTAGTAATTTTTACTTTCTATAGGAAACTTAAAATTGTTTTCAAACAACACCCGTTTTCACCGTGACTTTTCTACCCTGAAGTTTCGGCCAAATTTGCGCGTCGCGACGAGGGACGCAAAGCGAGAGCGTCTACAACTTGAAAGGGTGTGCAAGGCGCCATAGATAAATACGAGAAGCGTCCGCGGCGCGACTGATGCTCCTGCTTCGCAGTCACTTAAGCAAGTTGGGTCGGACTCTGCCAATACTTTCAGATAATGCTATGCCAAAAATCAACTAAACTTCATAACAACAAATGTGACCGTTTGTATTTCAGGAAACAGATTGTAGGCAGTCAAAAATGCCAATGCCTAGCTTACACCAGCGACTAACAAAATGACTTCTCAACCTAAGCAGAAATTACCTCAGAATAATAATAGGGACAATTACGGGCTATTGCCCCCTAAAGAAACACCTCTTTAACATAGGCGCTACGGACAGCCTACTCTGCAGGGGCTGCTTTGACGCCGACGTGTACGCCGCCCACGTTATCCTAGAATACAAGGCCGTGGCTACCCAACGTAAAAAAATCATCAAGATGCTACTATGCTTCTGGGCGGACCTAGGCTGGCTAACTTAGCCAGGAAACCCACGCACAATGAATCGAACGAGAATCTTAGCGTAGATAACGGAGTCCAAACTCTACTCTTTTGTGTTATATTTCCCTGCAGTAAATTATACTGATAAGATCAAAATGAAAAGCTATGAACATCAAAAATATCCTGCTCATTAGTTCGAAGGGTCAAGCACAATGAATTCAAATAACTTTTTAAACCTCATTTTCAGGCAAATATTTAGATATTATGTAAAACAAAGTACTACAATTATTTATAATTAGGGTCATCATATTTTAGTACTAAAGGCTTCATTAAGGTAGACCCTTTAACCTTGTTCTACTTAATCTATACTAATATATAAACCTAAAGAGTTTGTTTGTTTGCTTGAACGCGCTAATCTCAAGAACTTCTAGTCCGATTTGAATAATTGTTTCAGTATTAGATAGTCCATTTATCGAGGTAGGATAATAGGTCTTTACCTATGAAATTGCCGTTTTGTATGAAAAAATTTAAACGAATTTTTTATTTTTTATTTGTATTAATCGAAGTAATCACCCATGCAATCAATGCATCTTTGCCAACGCAGTGGCAGTTTATTGATGCCCTTCTTAAAGAAATCAGCTGGACGGGAGGCAACAAATTCTTCAAAGGCATTTTGTACTGCCTCTCGGGTATTGAATTTTTTGCCCGCCAAGAAGTTATCCAAATTCTGGAAAAAGTAGTAGTCTGTAGGCGCAAGGTCTGGTGAGTAGGGCGGATGACGGAGAGCTTCCAACCCCAGTTCTTGCAACTTGGAGACCGTCTGCTGTGCAGTATGAGGTCGCGCGTTGTCGTGCAGGAGCAGCGGAGACGAGCGATTGACCAATGCTGGTTGGAGATGTGCCAGCTTCTCCATCATTGTGTTCAGTTCTTCACAGTACACATCTGCAGTAATGCTCACCCCGTTTGGTAAGAAGCTGTGATGAATCACACCGGCGCTAGACCACCAAACAATGACCATCACTTTTCTAGGGGTAAGTTTTCGTTTAGGGCATTGTTTAGGTGCTGAACCAGGATCCAACCAACTTGCTGAGCGCTTGCGGTTATCAAACAGAATCCATTTTTCATCGCAGGTAACAATGCGGTTCAAAATTCCTTCATTTGTGTGTCTGTTGAGCAGTGCAAGGCACGTCTCGACGCGTACTTCGCGCTGGCGATCATTGAGTTCGTGGGGCACCCATTTGTCAAGCTTTTTTACCTTGTCAATTTGACACAAATGGACCAAAATATTGTTTTGACGCTAACGTCGAAAGCTGCTGCTAATTCAGCCATAGATTGTGTATCATCAGCTTCCACAATCGCCTTTAATTCGTCATTGTCGACCAAAGTCTTCGGACGACCGCGAGGTTCATTTTTCAGGTCGAAATTTCTAGAACGGAAGCGAGCAAACCAATAACAGGTGGTGCGTTGGTTTGTAGTGTTAGCTCCGTAAACGTCGTTGATGTTGCGTGCCGCTTGTGCCGCGTTGCTGCCACGACGGTATTCATATTCCATAATTACTCGAATTTTTAACGTATCCATGATGACGAAAAAGATTGAAATGCGATGAAAATGTAACACTAATCAATATACAAATGACTACTTTTGGAAAAAAAAAAACATGTTTTTAAAATAAAATTAATTTGAAATTAGAATTCTTAGCCAAACAAAAATTATTTTGATTTGAAATGACCAGTACTGCAGAACGGCAATTTCATAGGTAAAGACCATATCATCAGGCTATGACTAATAGGAGCTGAGCAGTAATTAAAATTGTGACGCAGAGGAAGTTGCGCGGGTCACTCACACAGTAACGCAAGAATTTTATATTAATATATAAAATTCTTGCGTTACTGTGTGAGTGACTGACAGACAACGCATCGCCGAAACTACTGGTTGTAGAAAGCTGAAAGGCATGTAGGTTCCTTGGGGAGTGTAAGGAAGCACTAAGAGATGATTTCCAGAAATTCCTTCGGGAACGGGAAAAAACGGGACATGCGCGTATGAAGTCGCGGGCAAAAGCTAGTATTATTATAAATGTAGAAGTATGTATGTTTGTTCCCCATTAACGCCTCAACCACTGTAAGGATTTGGATAAAATTTGGAACACTGGTAAATCATAGCCTGGTTTATGTATTTAAAATTTATACACAGTAGTTGTATAGATGTATAGAAGGACTTAATGAAACGATGTATTTAAGTTATGACATTAAATTATGTAATTATTTTTATCTCAGTTAAACGTTATCCTTAGTTATTAAATATTAGAAATTCATATTTTATTCTCTAATCCATAATTATTATTAAACTTTGTTTTTTTTACATAGAAATATTTTTATTTTTTTTTTGTGATGGCAGGATATGCTGGAATCATTACTTATCTTATCCATCTTTTGTACCATATTCTCACAAATAAACAATATTAATTTGATTTGATTCACATCGGATTTTTTTCCAGGTGAAAACGCTGGCAAAAGCTAGTATAAATATACAAAAGGAATGTATTTTTTATTTTTAAAAAAGTATAGTCGAATGTGGGTAAGAAGAAATGGCTCTTTTTATACAAATTAGTCATTGTTTTTCCCTACGGTCATAAATTTATCAGGACAGAAAAGGGGCATTTTTACAGCAGCACCCAAAATAATTTGCAGAAGCTTTTTACATTGACGGCTTTAGTGTTTTCTAGCGTGAATTTAAATCGTCGGCCAGAGTGGAGAACATACGCGCATTACTCTGAAGCGAGCAGAGTATTGGGTCCTAGGCTTAGTCCAAGTCTTCGATTACCAAATCGGGAAAGTGTTACTGAGTTTCCATTAGGCATTCCGCAGTAGTATACTCCGTTCAAACAAAATTTTGGGAATTAGTTCGAAAGAGTTACCGCGGCCCTGAAACGCAAAGGGCATTAGAAGGAACATGGCTACGTTTTAGTCGGTAAGACTGACGTCGGGAGGATTTTTTTTATATTTATCTAACTCTTATTGCACCAGTGTACTTGCAACGTGTCCTTACCTCCAGAAATGGAAGCGCATCGCTGAGAAAGCAGTCCTCGGGAAAGCCCATACACCGAACATCTCTCCATGGATCTTTTCTGCGCAACCATGACCCCTCTGGACAAGATTACCCAACTAAGAAGAAGAACTCATACTGCTAAACACATAAGTACTCAGAACGAGAACGTTTCTTGATGTAATCACTTGCAACGTTAAACACGTTGGCAGAAATTGAAGCACGTCGTAGCGTCGTTGAGAAATCAGTCCTCGGGAAAGCCGACGACCCACCAAACATCTCTCATTGAACCTTTTCTGTGCAACCACGACCACTCTGACGAAAGTGCCCAACTAAGAAAATAAGAACGCTTATTGCTAAACACATGCATGCTCAGAACGTTTTTTGATTACACCTATTATTTTACTTTTATTTCTGTTTCGGCACACAAAAAGTAGCGTCCATTAGAACGTATGAAATATGTATATAAAATGGCATTACATATGTACGTCAGTTTAGTAGTAAAAGTGTCACGTTTGTCATAGCGAATGCAAAATATATTTGTTACTGTTATGTGTCCAAAGCTTTTATATACGAGGCGACGAATAACTCGCCTCTTATGATATTGTCGAGAATCGTTGCTTTACGCGGTTTTTAAAACCGTCTGGAGATCATTAGGTTTTTAGCTCAAAGAAAACTTTTATTCGTGCCCGTCTAATCTAAATAGTGAGTATATCAACGTTTTGTGAGCAAAACTATTTCACTTTAACTATCTCTTCAGGGAAGAGGGTTTCTTACTTTTGTCATGCTCTCATAAAGTTAAAAATATTTTTAGTACTTTAAAATTAATGGAAAATCAAACCGAATAAGCCTCCAGTCATACTAAATAAGCTTCAAGGCGTTCAAGCACTTACTGCGATTTTCGAGCGCATACGTACTGCGAATGTTCGACATACATGCGCAAAAACATTATGCCCAAATCGCTGAATACATTCAGCCAAAAATACGCTAACCCATATCACTCTACCTCTAATGAACGATATCCGTCAAAACTTAAGGATTCAGGTTTTACGGTTGTGTTGGTCAAACCAAGTACCTACGCTGTTTTTAATATCACTTTCGTTGCTGCGTCATTGTAAAGTAGAATATGTGTTCAAAGTGCAATTACAGCTGCAAGGTTGATCATCGTGGTTGAACAACGCATGCCCTGGTGGGTCTGTGGATGGGTGACCAGTCATAAGATACGGGCGGAATTTTGTCCGATAGAGTTACCGCGGCCCTGGAACGCAAAAGGCATTTGGTGGAACACGAATGAGTTTAAGTCAGTAAGAGTCTGGCACTCCCTTCCGCTCCGCCCAGAGCTGAGTCATTTGATGATTTCACATCCTTAAAAAGAGGGTTTAAATAAACGATCTCTCCATGTAAAATACTGACACACAGTTGCATCCAGCTAGACTAAAAATCGACCTCAATATAGTTGGTAAAAGGCTAGGCAGATTCATTTCACAGTTTTGGTTCTCTTATCTGAACTGTCAGAGAATTTAAATACTCACACAGCAGCAAGTTTTTGTAGATCGATCGATACGGAGTTATTGTACCCACTCTTTTGTAATGTGTTTACTACCATACTTTGTAAGATGTTATTGTGACTAACAATAATTTATTTTAATTATTTTGTCCGAATAAATAACTTTGTGATTTGATTAATAGATTGATTAATTTATAACTAAGTTTTGGCAGAGGCTGTCATTTGTTGAAATTTGCCAGTAAATTTGGCAGATGGATGCCAGAAAATCTGACTCCAATCTTGCCAAGAATTACCATGTTACCCAGTTAATGGGTTGAAGAGGTCTGGTAGACAGCCGCTCCACGTAAAATACTGGTATTCAGCTGAATCCGATTTGACTTAAAGCTGACCCCAATATAGTTGGGAAACGGCTAAAGGCAGGCAAAAACGCTAGCAAAAGCTCGTTTCTAATAAATTACAAATCTCAATAAGATCCAAGTACTCAGATTATTATAGGTACCTAGGTACCTAATTATGTAACATTTTCATTCCATTTCATTTCGCATCGAGTTCATACAAATACACGTACCTAACAAGTAACATTTTTGGCATTCCAACCAAACGTGATTACTTACGCCTTGGAGAGGTATCCGCCGTAATCCAGGATTATCAGATTATATTCTGAATAAAATATAATATTTTTTTACCGAGGAGCATCACACATCGACTAGACTTAGGACGCATTACTAGAGAATCTTACTATTTTTATGCGAGAAAAACGGATGCTTTTAACGCTGTTTCTGAGAAAATAAGACTACTTTGCAACGGTAAAATGTAGGCAGATAATGTTTTACATAACTGTCGTCAGATGCAGTGAAGGTGGTTTATGAATGATGCTATTTAAATAAGTTTGATGCATCCTAAGCATCTCTAAGCTTCCCGTACAAATAGTTATTTAGGTCTTAACACACAATATATTAAAAATACATGACGCTATTAATCTACAGAAGAAGAGTTACAAGTTACTTTTTGGGTTGCTGAATGTTTGGTTTTGTAGTATACTACCTTTGCCCGTGACTTCGTACGCCCATATGCAGTTCCCGTAGAAATTTCGGGAAATTCTCTCTTAGTGTTCCTACGGAGTGCAGAAGCTGCGTACCAAATTTAAGCTTTCTACGATCATTAATTCGACACATCATCGCTTACCATCAGGTGAGATGGTGGTCAAGCGCGTGCCTATTAATAGTAAAAAAAAAAAGTTTCGGCTGTGCGTTGTCTGTCAATTACTCAATCAGTCAGTAAAGGAAGAGTTTCGTATATTAGGACGTTCTATTGGCAATACTGATTGCAGGGAAGAATAACGTGCGCTACCTTTGAAACAAATCTCCATTAAGTAACCCTTTCTAAGGCAAAGGGAATAATTTCACCACCATATTTTATAGTTCATAAAACAACAATTATGTTACCATTAGGTATTCTACTACAACACTACAACAACCCATTACGTCCCACTGCTGGGCTCGGGTCTCTCCTTAATAAAGAGGATATAGCCTACTGATAACACGTTGGCTAGACGGGTTGGTACAAGGTTTTTGTCTCTTTTTTTCAGTTTCACTGGTTGTATAGTGAATGTTACCCTACTCTTACGAAATTCTGGGATGAAAAGGTGTGGTGATATGTTGTATTCTTACTCCGTCACCACACGGAATCGTGTGCTTATCAATAGTAAAAAAAACTTAATTGTAAAGTCTGTTAACGTTAATTATTACTTCAGATGCGTTGCGCATTTTTCTTCCAATAATTATTGCTTTACATTGACTTCCATATAGCTAACGTTAGCATATTTTTCTTTCTGAAAAGAGTTCCATAAATACTGCTTTCTGAGATAAAATGGATGTCAATAATTCGTGTGAGCAGGGAACGTACTTGGCCCGGTGGACTGATGAACAAAGGAAAGCGCCGACGCCGAATCAAACAATTATTGTTGCACATACGGGGCGAATACTAAACTATACGGCTTGTTCGAATTATATGCGCTGGGCTCCGTATATTTTGAAGTTGAGGTTACAGTTTTAGTGAAAAATATTTGAGTTCATAATAGGAAAGATATAGGATGGGAAATACCAGGATAAGACTTTTAGTTACGTACTAGGTTATATGTTTACTCAACTATCTCGTTGGTCTTGTCATCTCCTGGGTTCGATTTCCAGGTCAGGGTAATTGTTATTGAGATTTCCATCAGGAATTTCTGTGGTAGGTAGCCCGTTTAGAAGTTGGCGTTGTGATACCCCGTGTCTGAACAGCATTTAAGGCTCAATTGCCGCGGGACGGAAGCGTCAATTTCACCACGTTTTTGTGCGAAAAGATCCATAAATTCGCGAGAATGCGAGATGTCTCGCAACTGTCATTCATTCATTCCCACCTGTCATGGTCGAGTCCCAGTTTTAGCTTGCAGACCCCTCAATTTACAAGCAATTGATATGCGTATCGCGTTCTATTTTTAAATTGTAAGCTATAGAGAAACGACAAACCGACCTTCATGCTATGTATTTTTGGAGCAGATTTTATTTTAGTTTCAACTCTATTCAGTGGGCCCTGAATAAAACAGAATTTTTAATTTTTCAAACCCTGAATAACTCAACATAATTCAGTTTCGCTGGCTATTTGTGTTACGTACAAGTGTAACCTCTTTATCCATATTCTATAAGTAATTAATTTGAACATAACAACATATTTATCAATATATACCTACAATGCACGTACAAGTGACTGTGTGTTTCTGTCAGCGGTAGCGTGGTGAAGGCGATTGGCAAAACGTCCAAAAAGTATGGGATAGACAAACAATTTTCGAAATGTCACGTGATCAATCCATGGCATTTCGACAATTGATATCGCTAATAAAATGGTACTTTTTGTGTAGAGGCTCAAATGAATTTCTATGCACACTAAGATCAAAACACTGGCGGTAAGCGTACCAACGGTTCGCTGTATAGCGACAGTATGCTACGCAAACGTAGCACTGAATCAGTGCTTACGCATTTGCTACGTAGGTATTGGAGTACTACGCTTTGAATCGATAATTGATTCAGTTAGACAAACTTTTTATTTTTTTGTCCCAATAGATGCTTTCAAACCGGTTTTATTCCACGTATAAAATAAATTAGACAATCGAAAATAGGTAAACACAATATTTTTCAGTCACAACTCAGGAACAACTCGATAAACTTGAGCGGCTCCAAAATTTTTGTATCCGGTTCATATTCGGTTTACGCAAATATGTTTCCGAATTTCGTGTGAAGCTCAAGTGGTTGCCAATTCGCCTTCGCCGGAATGCTCATATTCTTTCCCTTTTATACAATATCCTCTTTTCACCTTTTAACCCTCCTTACCTTAAAAGTCGTTTCCAGTTTCTCTTTGATTCCCACACTAAATTTCTGAGGTCATCGGATAACTTACAACTGAAAATGCCAATGCATTCCACAACTTTCTTGGATAACTCCTTTACTGTACAGGCTGCTCGTCTGTGGAATGCATTGCCAGTGCTAGTTAGACGCGCTCAGTCATTGCCTGCGTTCAAAAGACTTGTAAGGGAGCATTACCTGTCGCTGTGAGTATCGTTAGTCGTCATTTATTTTCACTGTCTGTATACTTAGTATGTATGTATTTATGTATCTATTTCAAATAGCGTTTTATGTATACATGTATGTATCTATTATATTATAAATTATTGTTTGTTTTAATTTAGTTTGTTTTTCTTTTTTTTTACACCAATGACAGCCCCATTTCATGTCCGGACAAATACTTTCCATCCCAGGTTGTCTGGAAGAGATCGCGGAATGCGATAAGACCGCCCATTGTATGTGTTTTAGTTTTAAGTTTCCTTTTGTATTACTTTTGGTGTATGTACAATAAAGCGTGTAATAAATAAATAATAATAATGTACTCATACCAACGATAAAGAAGCTAAGTAATACAATTCAGATTACCATCAACGAGCTAGGATGAAAATATTAAATAAAACAGCTAGGAAATCTCAAACAAAAACGTTGCACTACACCATAACTAGGAAAAGAAGTTAAGATTAAAAACATACAAAACTAAAATTAAATTAAATTTATATGAAAAATGGAGTTCAGCCGGCTTGTGAGATTGGTTTACAAAAGGGCTTCAGTTATCCGTAAGTTAATCTAAGTTGTACGTAAAAATGCATTTTTAGATCTTTTCGAAAGTGTGAGATTCTAAAGATTAGATTATGATTTTCTTTAGATAGTTTTATTTTAAACAAAACCAATTTTCGTAACCTAGTCCCAATCACGACGGGGTCACAGAGGGGGTAATCGGATGCATCTGTGTACTACCAGTATTTCACACCCAGTAGTAATAGTTTTTACCCAAAGGGTAACCAACGGAACCCAATTACGAAGCCTTCGCTATCCGTCCGTCCGTCTGTCGGTCAGCGGGCTGTATCTTAAGAACCGATATAGGTAGAGAGTTGAAATTGCCGATTATTATTGTTGCCGTTAACGACAAATAAAGAAAAAACAAGTTTTATGTTATGAAACCCATCGTATGCAGTCCGACTCGTACTTGGCCAGTATTTACCAGTATTATTTTATCTGACTTATAACAATATGGTGTGTGTGTGTGTGGTCTTCCTAAATGAAAAACAACTAGCCAATATCAGCCTTAAATATGACGCACTTCTGAAACACCCTGTACAGGTACTAAAAGTACCAAAGTTCCACAGTAGGAATACTTTCTAAACAGTTTGCAGAAAATGTTTTTCTCTCTTTAATAATAATTAATTAGCATTTAATAATAAAAGTTGTGGCTGCGGAAGACGTACAATGAGCGCTGAGCAATTAGGACCCGCGTTCAAATCAAATGGAAATAAAAAAATAAAATAAAAGCCAGGTTCAGTTGACTTTGTTCTGGAACTTCACTTTTAATTAGTTTTTCGCTTTTTTTCTTGTCAGGATTTTTTATGTGTGGGTGTTTTTATTATTTGACATTCATCAGGGTTTGAGTACCTACTTACATGGGTGCTGAGTATTATGAAACTTTCAGATTACTTAAGATGTCTAACAAATAGTATTGTGACAATTATATTTATTTTTGTTCTTGATCTTTTTATACTGCTGAGATTGTCGCTGAAAATCAGAACTGTGGACAGTCTCGCACCGTTTGATATGACGCATATTTTCCCAACCTATGTTTTTTTATGTGGCATGTATCATACCTGGCGCAAATAATCTCTTTACTTTTTCTTTATTTAAATCAATTGCTTTTTCATCTCTGATCTACGCTTTCGGTCGACGTGACTGACTAACCAACTGCTTGACAACTATTTCCTTCATTATATTTGTATCTTGGTGTATCAAGAACGTAAGTATCCTTCCTAATATATAAAAATTCTTCCGTTATACTCAGACAACACACAGCCGAACTACTGGTCGTAGAAAGATGAAATTTGGCAGGCATGTGTTTGGGAGTGTAGGGGAGCACTAAGAGAGGATTTCCCGAAATTCGTACGGGAACGAGAAATAAAGGGATATGTTCGTACAAAGACACGGGCAAAAGCTATTTTATCTATAAAATCAATAAGCACCTATACCTAAATGGTTTTATTGCAATAGTTTCACATTAAGTAGTTGAGTTTTATTTCAGCCACATTTCGCCCAGAAAACTAGCTCTTCAACCCTTTGTAAAGAGGGGCGTACCCGACCAGATTTCCGACGAAGCCGTGCGGTTCGTAACCGGTGCCGGACCGTTTCTAACAAGCCGTGCCTTAACTACAACGGCATCAAAATGCTCCGAGTACTTAATTAGGGAATGTAGATTTAAGTCGTCCGTTTAGCGAAGAATTGTTCAATGGTTTAGTGGCCCTTTGACATTTAGAAAAACATGATAAGGGTGGAGTTGGGTTTTATAGTAAGTATCTATTGTAAAAGAAGAATATTTTACTTATTATTAAACTAACCTTTGCTCGCGACTTCGTAGGTTCATATCCAATTTTTTTCGTTTCCGCAGGAATTTCGGGACGTATTGTATAATCCGTAGGTTTACATATATATACAACGTTGATACGACAGAAGGGCTTTCCTTTAAACTGCCTATACTAGGTACCATTTTCAAGCTTTGTACCAAAAATAAATTAATTAGGAGCAGTAGTTTAGTCGCAAATGATTTTTAAAGTTTTTGCACGGTTTGAACACGATGTATCTTTTCTAACAGCTGATTATCGTCTAAGCATAAGTCATGCACCTTACAACGATGAATTTACGATGCGTTGTTGCCGCTCTGACGCATGTCGAAGGACATTCACTAAAAATTGGCAATGCAAACAAGAAAGCAATGAATACACACACACTTGCACTTTCACTACGAAAGCGACACACGTACCGCATTTGAAAGAAACAGAAATAGGTCAGTTTGTTGCATCCTTGTTTTTTTGCGATCGGTAAGTGGGGCCTCTATTCAGTGCGCCGACGCTGTCGTTTCGGAACGTACGGTTTGTGGAATTCGCGCGCAAACAATTGTGATTTTATTTTGTTATTGCGAGAGGACACGTAACTTGGGATTATTATTATTTATTATTAGTGTTTTTTTGTGATTTACTGTTTTTTATGGTGATAAGACACGTAACTTGGGATTATTATTATTTAGTATTAGTATCTCCGGACCTCACTCCCATGGATTTCTTTTTGTGGGGTTACATTAAGGGTGAAATGTATGCCTCAGTGGTAAATACAATTGATGAGTTAAAAAATAGGATTATTTTAGCATTTCACAAATTAAAGTGCTTAGCGAAGGACAGTGATCTAATTAGAAAAATAAATAACAATATTCTCCGTCGGTATAATTTGTGCTTCAATGTGAAAGGAGGACACATCGAAAATTTAAAAATTTAGTGTGTTTGTTTTTGTGCGCGTACTTCGAAACGTTACCTAACATAAAAGCCAGTGCGAGCGGAGGCCTAAGTCGCCGGCCGCCACCCCGGCCCGGCCCCCGCCGAGCACACGAGATACCGCACACCGCGCTCCGGCGCGCGCGCGACGTTGCCGCTTTGTTACCTAGCGGTATCTAAGGTCAGTGTCATTTTTTTACAAAGGGTGGTTGCGTTTTATTCGGATTTGCAAGCTATTTAGTTTGTTTGAAAAAAATATTTTCTCATTTATGGCGCTTTTTGTTTTTGTACCGTATCGAATTAATACTGAACACGTATAGTATACGTAGTTTAATTTAATGCCCCTCTGTCGTATCAACTCTGTATAAACTTTCCTCTGATCACGTGAATAATAAAAATCGACCAAGTGCGAGACGGACTTTCACACGTACGGTTCCTTACCGTAAACAAAAAAAAAAATAAACGTTTCTTGTATCGGAGCCAGTTTTTTTATTATTATTTGTTGTTATAACGGCTATAGAAAAACACACTGCGAAAATTTGAACTACCTATTACGGTTTTTGAGATTCAGCCGCTGACTGACAGACGGACGGAACATGCAGAGGCTTAGCAATAGAGTTCCGTTTGTTACATTTCGGTTACGGAATCCTAAGTTTTTACGTATTTGTAAATAAATTTGATTAAAGAAAACTTAAAAGTTAAATGAAAATTTATTCTAATAAAGCGAAGAGTTCTGCCTAATAAAAACGACTTGGAAAGTCAAAGTGCAAGGGACAGCGCAACTTAAAAGAGTAAGAACTTAGTTCAGGTGTCTGAGGACTAATTGTATTAGGTAGTGTCGGACGCCCACTGAGACTAAATTGCACGTAATTGTTACATTGTACAACTGTTTAAGTCGAGTTTTTTTACTTTTGAGTTAGTTGAATTGGCTGTGATTGTGTTTGAACGAAGTGAAGTTGCAATTTAGTGTTCCTATTTAATTTTCTTAGATCTCGTTTCAGATAACTTATTGTATTTCTGTCTATTCTCTGTCTGAGGAATTTTTTGAGTATATGTATGTATTCATTTATATTACAAATAGCTTTTACGCGCGACTTCGTACGCGCATATCCCGTTTCCGTAAGAATTTCGGAAAATCCTTAGCGTTCGCCTGCATTCCCCAACGAACCTACGTGCCAAATTTCAGATTTCTACGATCAGTTGTTCGAACTGCGCATTATCTTTCAGTCATTCGATCACTCATAACGTAGGTACGAATTTTATACTTTTTTGCTTTTTATGTCACCGGAAAACTCCGTAAATTATAAAATAGCTTGTGAGATTGTATACTTTCGATAAACTGTCAACTGAACATTGAGAATACTTTTTTGCTACATATAAATTTGACAGTTTATAATTTGAGAAGTTGTGAACTGAAATGGCCACCAATCAGAGCACAAGTCTACAAGAAACAGGCTCTCATTGATCTGTTCAGATGTGACGTCACATGTACGCCATAGAGTTACGAATAGACTGGACGGACCTCCCGTTGTCCGATGTTGGTTGAGGTTACCTAATTTTAGGTCACAGCGAATTTTCTGAGTTTTTTACTTTTGAATTAGGTAGTTGAATTGGTTGTAATTTTGTTAGGATGAGATAATTTGCAATTTAATTTTTCTGTAATTAATTTTATAAATCTCTTTTCAGTGGTTTTTATTTATTTTTTTTTTCTTTCTCGGGTCCCTCTTCCTAGAGACCCGGTCCTTTGGTAGGCGTCTTTAGACATTTCAAATGGAATGGGACACCAACCGACGATTATCCCTGTATGCACTGTGAAAGTATACCCAAGGACAATCCCCGGTTGGAGCAGGACTATTGCAGAATATGAAAACAAAAGATGAAACGCTATGGGTTTGGCTGGTTTAGTGGACTAATAATTGTTTACTATGGAAGAACTATTGGCCCCTGCCTGACCATTGACAATTAAAACGGCTTTAAAAGTGCTGATTATTATTACCATCATAGTTTTTACCTACTCTCATGTAAAGTAATAAAGAATGAAACACAAATCGAACAAAATTAATCATTTATTAGTTACAAAAAAAAAACATTAACAGAACATAACAATACATTACAATATATTAATGTACAATAACAAGAAACTACGTCTAAAATCATCAACTCCGTTACAGAATAGATTAAAAGATAACATACTTCCTCCCATGTTAATTAATTGTATAACGACTTTACTAGTTCACAAAGTCAGAACTAAACTTTGGATTTATAAATACAGTCTATCCTTGGCATTTAAAGTCAAAATTAAATATAAAACCTAGTAATAGGGTATGCTAATAGGCAATTTTTTTATTAATGCAATCATTTTTTATGCATCAGCAATAGAGTTATAAAGCTTAACAGTTGACAATTAGAAAGAGAAGTCCGATACGAATTCTGCCGTCAAATACCATGACGCCTATACAGCTGCCATAGAAAACGGCGTTTGCGAGAGTGACGGGACCACTCTGTCAAGAGTGTATCGCAAGAAAAGAAAAAGAAGCAGAGACCCTAGCACGAATATTTTTGACGTATAGTAAAGTAACGTAAAATTATACCATAGCTACAATACTACTCGTAGTTACGCACATAATACTATTTTTGAATGGTATAAATTGTGTATGTCCGATTAAATTAAACCAAAATATTATGGGGTTGTAGTTTTTCAGAATTAAAACTCACTTACGCTAACGTAGAATACGTCAAAATATTCTGGCTAGGCCCTCTGTACGTACAATAAAAGTATTCCCAAAAGGTTTTGGGCGTATGGGTGGTTAAAAGAGAACCACTCAACATTCGTAAGTCCCTTTCGGGACAAAATCGCCCCAACCGTCAGAATCCGTAAGTCCCTTTCGGGACAAGCCGATGCTAGCACTATTTAAACGTTATTTGTAGAAGTCTTGTGTTTATTTTCACTTGGCCCAATATGGACTACTTACAAATTCTGACGGTTGAAAACGATTTTGACCGAACGATTCTGACGGAAGCTAAGTGGTTAATAATCGAGCGCACAGAACAAAGCAACGCCTCTCTTGATCCAGTGCGACTGCGGCTTATGCGTGGGCAGTTCTATGGTCATGACGTAGTTGGTGGAGTGTCCCGTGGTGGACAGCGTGCCCGCCCGGAGTAAAGTCTTGTATGTGGGGCACTCGTACAAGTTCTGTTGCAGCTTGTGGTTCTGTTCCGGTTTCATGTATAGGATCGCCATTTCTGTTGAGGCAATGATAATAATTTATCAAGGAGAACCAACAGCTATAACAGAAACCGAGGGGATTACGACGAGAAGTTGAACAGTTATTAGGGTTCCGAACCTCCGTAAAAAACGGAACCCTTATGGGATCTCTTTGTCCGTCGGTTTGTCTGTCCGTATGTCACAGCCAGTTTTTTCCGGATCTACTAGACCAATTCTGTTGAAATTTGCTATTCATATGGACGTCGGTGACCCAAACACGGACGCGTTACGTAAATTAATACATTTGTAGTACGGGGGTCACTTTTGTGGGTCAAACTAGAAAATTAAAAAAAAAGGTCTTCAAACTATCGTGTGATATCAAATGAAAGGGGTTACTGGGAGGGTTTAAATTATATTTTACCATTAAAACCCAAAAATTTTGAAAAAAATGTAGATAATAGTTCTATACCTACAGAAAGATTATAGGAAAACCTATAAGAAGTCTGTAGTGTTTAAATAACATCTTTAAACCATTACATTGGTTCAGAACCCTTTGCACACGAGTCCAACCTGCACTTGGCAAGTACGGGAATTAGTCTCAAGGTAATTTCTAGTAGAAGCTTTTCTCCTTTAACAGCCGTTCTGTGGCTTCTAGTTAGAGCTAGACAACCACCACACCACACAACACCACCACACAACACCACCACACCACACCACACCACTCACGGACATGTAGCTCCTTGGGCCTGCTGTCCTCGAGCGACGGGTCGCCCATGTTTCAGCGCACGCCCTCCAGGTACAGTCCGCGCACACAGCACCCGTCCTCTGGCTTCTAGTTAGAGCTTGTAGACACTTACGGACATGCAACTCCTTGGGCCTGCTCTCCTCGAGCGACAGGTCGCCCACGTTCCAGCGCGCGCCCTCTAGGAACAGTCCGCTCACGCAGCACCCGTCTTCTGGCTTCTTAGCAGGTGGTTGAGCTAGCGGCTATGGAAGAAACCGAATTTATTCAAAGTTGGCGAAGAATTTTGAAATTTGTTTGTAATTTTAAAATTCCAAAGAGGCAAAATATTATCAAAAAGTTTTTAGTGCCTGTCCTGCTTGAGGTGATGTCAGAATATATGGACCGTGCACGGCGTTGACTATGCCATCTAGTGTCACATATTCGAAGTTTTAAGGGTCAGAATACTTGACATTCACGTTTCTGTGCCACCTGTGGTTCCTGCACGCTCAGTTTAGGGGAAGGTGCGCGAAGAAGACTGTGCCATCTAGCGTAACTATTTCGAATTTTATACTTGAAACATACTTGGCAGTGAAATATCTTCACAAAAACTAGTCATAAAAATCTGATGAATAAGGCTCCCCGCAAACGGGCCATCCACCACAGCCACCGGAGGCTGTCGCGCGCCAGGTCCTTTGGTGCAGCCCAAACGAAGACAAGGGCAACAAGTGGTCGGTGGCCGCCACTAGTAGTCGGTGACTGCTACAAGTTGTAACGCTCTCCTGCTGTACAGTCTCACAATGGATTGCGTTATGACTGGCGATCATCGGCGTTTTCAAGTAGCGAGTGGCCGCAACCGGTGACATATCACGGACACTGAGTGGCGAGTGGACTCCACTTGCTACACGTGAGCGAAGATTCCAACGTGTTCAAAACCATGTAAACAGCTTGTCGCCAGCCACCGGTGGCTGTGTTCGGCGACCCATTTGCGCGGAGCCTAAAGAACAAACCTCAAACGCATAAGCGATGGTATCAATAGCGATGACGTGCTTCCTGGCGTAGTTCTGCAGCGCTCCCGTGAGGAAGCCCTGCGGGAAATAGAAGCCGGAGATCCAGAACACCTTGGGGATGCCATTCGCGTCCCACTCCTGCATGAACATGACGCGGAGACACAGGTCTTTGACCCAGGCCGCTGGTGCGAAAAGAACATTATATTTTAATTCAAGCACTATGGAAGACTTTAGTGACTGTTCATAAAATGTTCGTTTTTTCTAGAATTAACGTAATTGCTAAGGTCTGTGGCAGAATTCTCCACAAGTCTTATTGTACGCCGAAGTGGGTTTTGGAACTCGTCACCTCGCATTTTCTTAATGTACCCCATTTAGAGGAATCTTGCATTTATTTAAGATACAATGGCATAATACAGCCCATTGACTTTATTTAAGGTACAATTACATAATCCAGCTCTAATCGAATTTCCGAAATTACCGAAAATCAGTTCCGTTATTCGGGTCACGCACATGAGTGAAAAATATTATAGTGAACACGTGTATGCGCAAATAAAGATTTAAAAGATTAAAGATAAAAAAAAAACAATAAATTAACCTACAAATTACATTTTTAAATATTTGAAAAAAATTATAATAAAAACATTTAAAAATATAATAAATAGTAGCCCACCGGTATCGGGAACAGGGTCCAAGCTACCGGCGGTCAGGGCTCCAGAGAGAGGAACCTCCTAACAATACGAGCCGTGTCCAGAAGTACCGCTTTCTGAATCAAGCCCTGGATCCAGCAGCCTAACGAAAGCATCTTGAGGTGTTGGTCGAGGCTCGTGGCTATTAAGCCATTGGCTGATACGACTATCGGTACAATGATTGCGGAATCCACATCCCACATGTCGACAACCTCGCGAGCCAAATCAATATACTTGATTTGTTTATCTTTCTCGGCTTTCACGAGGTTCTCGTCATGTGGGACGGTTATGTCTACCAAATGATTTTGCAAGCCTCTCGATTCGGTCCAACACCACTATATCAGGCTTATGGGCAACAATAGTCCTGTCAGTGATGATGGACCGATCCCAGTACAATGTGATATTGTCATTATCGAGAACTGGGTCGGGCGCATACCTGTAGTACGGCACCTCCGACTCCACAAGAGAGTATTTCAGAGCAAGTTGCTGATGCATAATCCTGGCTACAAGGTTGTGCCTATGTAAGTATTCTCCGTTAGCTAGACGAGAACTACCAGAGATAATGTGGCGAATTGATTCTCCCAGACAGTGACATGCCCGACATATGTCAACCGTGCCGTCCTTCACAATAAATTTCCGGTAGTTCCTTGTCATGATAACTTCGTCCATAATTGCACAGACAAAACCTTTGGTTTCTCCAAAAAGATCACCGAAACGCAGCAAGGCTACGGACGCTAGTTTCGTGATTATTATTTATTTCATGTTTTTGAATTTCTCGGATCCCTAGAGTCCCGGTCCGGTTTTGTCCGTTATTAATATTATTATTGTTAAAAGTACAAGCATCTATGAAGGAGACCAAGGGACGGCAAACCGAACAGAAATCAGGCGCAGGATGAAATGTTTACGTGCGCAGCGAGGTACGGCTCCAACTTCCAACTCCGGGTTGCGAGTGCCTAACTCAGCGGTAGAAAACAAAAACAATAGTTTGGAAACGCTACAAATTGATATATATTATTTTGTTGTTTTTTTTACAAATCTTTGTTTCTTGTTGTTCACTTTTAACCTGTCCTGCCATTATGTGTCTGACGCCTATTGGCACGATCCCGTGCCACAGAAATATTACAGGATATTACTTACTAGTTGAACCGCGCAACTTTCGTTACTGCTCCGCTCCTATTGTTCTTAGCGTGACGATATACATTCAGTCAAAAAAGTATCGGGAATGGATGATTTGTTTATGGTTCCAAATTCAAATTTTTGTTTTTTTGTAGTTGTTAGATTGGCACAACTGTTTTCCATTTTGGCGCGGAGTTTGAGTTGCATCTGTTATTTATATTAAATACAGTGCTGGTTTTAGTAATATCATATATAGTGTGTATTGCGAATTTCATAATGGACAAAAATATCGAACAAAGAGTTTGTCTTAAATTTTGCATCGCCAATGGAATTTCGTGTTCGGAGTCACTGAAAATGTTACAGAAGGCTTACGGTGAATCGACTTTATCAAAAACTCGTGCTTATGAGTGGTTCAAAGCGTTCAAAAGCGGTCGAGATGTGATGGAAGATTTGCCTCGCTCTGGTAGGCCGTCAACGTCTGCAACTGAAGTTAACATCGCAAAAGTGAAGGAAATAGTGACTGAAAATCCCCATTCAACTCTGAGAGAGATAGCCGCCGAACTTTCTGTATCTCACGAGTCGATCCGTACCATTTTAACTAATCATTTGGGTATGAAACATGTTGCTGCTCGGCTAGCGCCAAAAGATCTGAATTTTCTCCAAAAACTCAATCGCATGAAAGTCGCTGAGGACATGCTAGAACGAGTCAGTTCGGACCCAACATTCATGAAACGCATTGTTACTGGTGACGAGACGTGGGTTTACGAGTTTGACATGCAAACTAGTCAACAAGCTTCGGAGTGGCGCCTTCCAACTGAACCGAAACCGAAAAAACCACGCCAAAGTCGATCAAAAGTCAAAGTCATGTTGACTGTTTTCTTTGACTATCGCGGTGTTGTGCACTCTGAATTCTTACCGGAAGGTCTAACGGTAAATAAAGAATATTATTTGAGCGTTATGCGGCGTTTAAGAGAGCAAATTCGACGAAAAAGGCCAGATTTGTGGAAAGAAAATTCTTGGATTTTGCACCACGACAATGCGCCTTCGCACAAGGCTATCATTGTGGACGAATTTTTAACCAAACACTCAACAAATACGATCTAGCAACCACCATATTCACCAGATATAGCTCCTGCTGACTTTTTTCTTTTTCCTAAACTCAAATTACCACTTCGTGGCACCCGTTTTCAATCGATAGAAGACATAAAGGAGAATTCGCGGCGAGAATTGAACTCAATTCCGGAAGCAGCGTTTAAAAAATGTTTTGATGAATGGATTATTCGTTGGCGCAAGTGTATCGTTTCTAAAGGAGCATACTTTGAAGGTGATAAAATAAATTTGGATGAATAACAGACATTTTGTGTATTATTGATCTTTTCCCGGTACTTTCTTGACAGAGTAGTATATAGCCTATAGCCTTCCTCGATAAATGAGCTATCTAAAACTGAAAGAATTTTTCAAATCGGGCCAGTAGTTCCTGAGATTAGCGCGTTCAAGCATACAAACAAACAAACAAACAACCTCTTTAGCTTTATATATAAGTATAGATATAGATTTCTTTTCCACATGTAAACCTTGGAGTCAACACTGACCCCACGCGAAGTAAGTATGGTGGCGCGAATAACTTAAATAAGTTAAAGAAGCTAACCCAGCGCTTTTAACGAAGGGTACGCCTTAGAGCTCCACATTTCCGGCACCACATTCCTGGACAGGCTTCCTCCCATGTTCTCCAGAGCTTCAGACATCACCACCAAACCCTTCATGGCTTTCAGTAGATCTCTGTGAAGAGGACATACTTATCAGTAAGCCCTCAAAATTCGAAACCTCACAAAATGATTAAGTCAAAGTTTTGGAACAACAAACTCACACCCGTATTCACAAACAATACTTTTCTCAGTAAAGTAGCAACGCTATGCGAAATAAGGCATTTCACACTGCGTTGGATATGGCAAGCCTTTCAATTCATAAACAATATTTAAACGACCCTTGACTAAGCAAGCACACAGCGTTGAATAGAGCCCTGTGATTGGTTCGTTTGTGTTGCGTAGTTCACTTCGCTGCTTGACGTTCATTTCTAGGTCTTCATTTATCAGTGGTAAGAGTATAAAAAGTACCACATCTTTGGAAAACCTGTAGCGTCGTCTAAATTCATCCGAACTATAATAATCAAAAGGATTTTGGAAATCCCGTATCACTTTTCTGGTATTTATTGTGCATCTCTCATTGATATAATTATCAAATTCTTCTTCACCACTATAATCCATTGTAAAAGGACGTTATTAAAATGGAAAATTATCACAAACAGTAAAATCCAACCCCGAAAATAATTTCTCGTAACACATAATAGACCACAGAGAATCGAGAAACACTAAGCTAAGCTATGCGTTGCTTAAAACAGCTAGCAGGCTACCTTAGCTGTGCGTTCATTCCAAGGGACGCATTGTGCTAGCCACCACTCAAGTATTGTCTATGAATAAGTAAGGGGCCTTGCGCGCACTGTAAGACCTCATAGTAACGTTTGTGAATACGGGTGGGTCTTATTCCGTTGCTCCTATAAACAGCGTCATTTTATTCGTCTTACAACGGCAGCCCACTTCATCTATCCAATGACTACTACACAATTATTATTTTAAAAAAAACGATATTCATGAACATTTGAATGATTATAAAAATTAAACATTATTCATTATCATGACGCATGAAGTAGTTTGAAACATCCAGGAGCGACCGCAGTCCCAGCCTTGTATTCCAAGGACGGCGTGGAATGGAACGTCGACATTTTTTTGATACGTAAATATTATTAAAAGGGTGTAGTCCAGTCAAATTAGCCCGAAAAATAAGGGTACCGTTGCATAATTTCCCAACAAGCTGAAAATGTATATTACGTTAGGGATACCATTATAATGAAATTATGAAAAGTCCCCATCGATGCTATGAATATATTCAAGGTTAAAGTTCGCAAAAATGGGTTCTTTGGATTTTTAGCGAAACGGATAGTTTTATGATAAAAATGTATGTTATCTAGTTATCAGGTGGATGAAGGTTATCAGGAGGTTTTTACTGTCGGGGGAAACAAAGAAAATAAAATTATAAGCTCAAAAGGTCTAACCCTGATTTCATCGTTCTTTATTGTTTACTGTGACTTTGAGACGTCTGAAAAAGTTTTTTTTTGTAAAACATGGATACTTCGCCTGCAGAAGCCGCCCAAGTGGTGGCACTGCTGGATTCTGGACTTAGCGTGTTGTGACTGAAAGATTGCATCTAAGCTTGTCGTCTGTTCATAGAGTCTACAAACGCTATCGGGAGACTGGTTTGTTTACGCGCCGTTCAGGATCTGGCAGGAATCGGGTCACTTCTGAGCGAGATGATCGATTTATTGTAACAACTTCTTTACGAAATCGACGCCTTAATGCTTTTCAACTGCAGCAGCAGCTTCATGTTTTACGTAGGGTGGCTATAAGTGACTCTACAATTAGAAGAAGGTTGAAGGACTTACCAGTCACAAGCCAGCAAATGGGCCGAAATTAACTGCAACTATCGAAGAGCGCGCCTTAACTTTGCACGTGAGGACCTGAATTGGTCATACCTCCAGTGGAACAAAGTCCTCTTTTCTGATGAGTGTACAATAATGCTGTATGGTAACGACGGAAGGAACAAGGTATACAGAAGAGATGGATAATTAAGTAAATAATGAAATTAAGAAGGATTTGTTTTCATTTACGTGTGTTGTTTTATCAATTTCCTTCATACTCCATACAGGATAAAAATTACTTGTTCAACAAAATAAGGTACATATGAAAATTCAATTTGAATTTAGAACATTAACATTAGGATTTGAAAACCTCATATTATTCACTATTAAACGTCATTTGACATATTATATTCCCAAATGTACACTTTTTTCGGATAATCCTTACAAAACATAAACTTGCAAGGGTATTCGATTTTTCTGATGAGAAGTGTAGTTCAGGAATCAAGTCTCGCAGTTTTTTTCCGAGCTTTTCCGAGCTAAGCATCTATCGAGGTGGCTTATTATAATAGGGTCCTGTCAGCACCTTTGATACGGAACCCTACAGGCCTGATCCGAAAGTCGAACCACCCAGTACTTCGCAAGTACCAAATTAGTTAAAGACAATTCTTCGATAAATGCTTAATTGACGCACGACTAACGAACCAAAACAAATCAGAGATTTAACGAATTTGGACCATAGCAGATACTTTTCAAGACCTTTTAAAAACAGAAACTATACCCCTAACGAACTACAATGCTGAGCTGTTTAAAATCGTGTGAGGGTCGTCCTTCAATGGAAAATATTAACACCGTGATTCTGAAAAACGCGTCGTCAGTGCAATGCCATCTATCGACCATTTCGTAAACTGTCAGTATTTGGTAGCGGAAGACGTTAAAAGAACGTATGTTACGATTAATAACGATAAGGTATTCATTATTTAATCACTTCACTATTATTTTTTGTTTGGACGAAAAGGTGTACCCTTGTTTCGTAGACAGAAATTTCATAGAATATCGTTTCGCAGAAAATGTTTCACATAATATTTGGTTGTTGTAATTTTATGTCAAATATTATTATTTCAAAGACTATTTACTTGAATGAAACCGATTTCACAGAAACACAATTCAATGAATTTCATGATCACATTTTTTTTATTTAACAAACTTATCAAACAGTAGAAGTATTTTTTAACGAAAATTGTTTGTCCGGTGTTTTTTTATACAGTATTCTTATGTAATTGTACTTCAGTGAAATGTAATTATAATTAAATATAATATGTCCATGGCAGAATTTTATTCGGAATAATTTAACTACACATATTGCCATTTTTATAAAATAGCATTTATCCAAAATAAAATATCACGTTGTCTTGTCTGCCCTACCCCTAGAGTGTAATTTAAGCCCACGTAGGCGCGGAGGGGCGAGGCGGCCTGCGAGCTGAGGAGCAGGTGTTATAACGCCCGCGACCGCGGCTGAAGTTGGCCGGCTGAGCCGGCCAGCAAGACGAAGCTGCGGTGATGAGCGTTATAACCATCTGCGACGATAAGTTCGCGTGGGATCGCCGGAGCCCCGCAGCACCGGAGCTGTGACAGAAACCATGCCTGCTGCATGTTGCATGCTTGCTTGCATGCTGGATGTTGCAAGCCGCATGCTTGCTGCATGTTGCAAGCCGCATGCTTGCTGCATGTTGCATGCCGCATGATTGCTGCATGCTTGCTGCATTCATATTGCATGCACGCCTGCATACTGCATGCTTGCTTGCATTCTGCATATTGCATGGTCGCTTGCATACTGCATGCTTGCTTGCATTAGGCATGTTGCATGCTCGTTTATGTGCTGTATGCTTGTTTACTCACATGCTGCATGTCGTTTGCTTGCTGCATGCTTGCTGTATGTTTCCTGCATGCTAGCTGTATGCTTGCTGCATTAATGGTTATGCTTGTTTGCATAGTTTTGTCTTTTATTCCCATCGCCATTTGCCACCATTGCCGCTTCGTGGGGTTCCGACGAGCGGGCCCAAATGAAAAGTTTTGCTTGAGTAGAATTTACCCGCAGTTTTTTTGTGACTGCGATGTTGTAATTTTATAGGAGAGTATGCATTTTGTCAATCGTTTAGAAACTGTCAGTTGATAAAATTTTTTTCTCGGTAACAAGTTTTATGTTAACTCATTATGCGGATAAAGAATATTTGATTTGTAATTCTATGATATCATAAATATCGAAACAAAGTTTATTTGTAACAAAAATCTATGTTTTAAATTTATTCAAAGTAAGTATTCTGCGTATTGATTATTCTATGAAATGATAATACGAGGAAAAACTTATGTGAAACGAAATTCTATGAAACTATCTTCTATAAAACATCGTACAACCTTACGAAAAGTTTAAAAAGTAACTCAACAATTTGTTATGGTGTTATTTTCATGTTTTCGTGCATTTTATCTTTTCTCATTAGATGGTGCTCTGTCTGAATAAAATACATTAGGAAGTTTCTTCCTAAACTTAAAAAATCAATATCTTTTGATTTTGTGGGTCTACTTTAATGAAAAAACGCTATATGTTACTCGGGATAACACTTATTTTTTTTAAGTACCTAGATTTTGAATCCAATCAGTGGTTTATTGCGTTCGATGATTAATTACGTACTTAAAATTTAAAATTTAATTACAAATATACATTCAGTCAAAAAAGTATCGGGAATGGATGATTTGTTTATGGTTCCAAATTCAAATTTTTGTTTTTTTGTAGTTGTTAAATTGGCACAACTGTTTTCCATTTTGGCGCGGAGTTTGAGTTGCATCTGTTATTTATATTAAATACAGTGTGGTTTTAGTAATATCATATATAGTGTATTGCGAATTTCATAATAGACAAAAATATCGAACAAAGAATTTGTCTTAAATTTTGCATCGCCAATGGAATTTCGTGTTCGGAGTCACTGAAAATGTTACAGAAGGCTTACGGTGAATCGACTTTATCAAAAACTCGTGCTTATGAGTGGTTCAAAGCGTTCAAAAGCGGTCGAGATGTGATGGAAGATTTGCCTCGCTCTGGTAGGCCGTCAACGTCTGCAACTGAAGTTAACATCGAAAAAGTGAAGGAAATAGTGACTGAAAATCCCCATTCAACTCTGAGAGAGATAGCCGCCGAACTTTCTGTATCTCACGAGTCGATCCGTACCATTTTAACTAATCATTTGGGTATGAAACACGTTGCTGCTCGGCTAGTCCCAAAAGATCTGAATTTTCTCCAAAAACTCAATCGCATGAAAGTCGCTGAGGACATGCTAGAACGAGTCAGTTCGGACCCAACATTCATGAAACGCATTGTTACTGGTGACGAGACGTGGGTTTACGAGTTTGACATGCAAACTAGTCAACAAGCTTCGGAGTGGCGCCTTCCAACTGAACCGAAACCGAAAAAACCACGCCAAAGTCGATCAAAAGTCAAAGTCATGTTGACTGTTTTCTTTGACTATCGCGGTGTTGTGCACTCTGAATTCTTACCGGAAGGTCTAACGGTAAATAAAGAATATTATTTGAGCGTTATGCGGCGTTTAAGAGAGCAAATTCGACGAAAAAGGCCAGATTTGTGGAAAGAAAATTCTTGGATTTTGCACCACGACAATGCGCCTTCGCACAAGGCTATCATTGTGGACGAATTTTTAACCAAACTCTCAACAAATACCATCCAGCAACCACCATATTCACCAGATATGGCTCCTGCTGACTTTTTTCTTTTTCCTAAACTCAAATTACCACTTCGTGGCACCCGTTTTCAATCGATAGAAGACATAAAGGAGAATTCGCGGCGAGAACTGAACTCAATTCCGAAAGCAGCGTTTAAAAAATGTTTTGATGAATGGATTATTCGTTGGCGCAAGTGTATCGTTTCTAAAGGAGCATACTTTGAAGGAGATAAAATAAATTTGGATGAATAACAGACATTTTGTGTATTATTGATCTTTTCCCGGTACTTTCTTGACAGAGTAGTACTATACATTCTTAGACTTTTCCCAAAACCTGTTAGTATAGGACGGAATTACTTGCCAAATTTCATAGTTCTAGGTCAACGGGAAATCATCATCATCATCTGCCTAGCTTTTTCCCTACTATATTGGGGTAGGTTTCCAGTCAAGCCGGATTTAGCTGAATACCAGTATTTTAAATGTAGCGGCTGCCTACCAGACCTCCACAACCCATTAACTGGGTAACACGTTACTTCACGGGAAGACTGGAGTCAGATTTACTGGCGTCTGACTATCCGTAACGACTGCCAAAGATCTACAAATGACAGCCGGGACCAACGGCTTAACGTGCGACAACAAAGTGATCCTACAAGGGTCCTGTTTTTTCCTTTTTAGGTACGTAACCCTAAAAATGCCCTTTTCCAATTTCTTCTTCAATTGTAGCCTAAGATCTTTCTTCATACCAAATTTGAAGTTTCTGGATGATTGGAAGTGTCCCTTATTTTTTATGAGTGAGTCAGTGAGTCAGTAGGAAAATCTTCACCTTTTGGTCCCCTGTATCTCCTAAAAAATATATACGCATACTAAAAATCATTTATGGGAAAAGCACAGCACAAATAAAACTGGAAAGGTCAGGGGAAGAGTTCCCGATAGAGAGAGGCGTCCGTCAAGGTGACCCTATTTCGCCAAAGATATTTTCAGCTGTGCTGGAGTTGATCTTTAGGAGACTGGGGTGGGATAATTTGGGACTTAACGTGAACGGAGATAAATTGAGTCATTTGAGATTCGCTGATGATTTAATACTTTTTTCCGAATGCCCGACGACCTTAGAAAAAATGCTACAGCAGTTATCAGACGAAAGTGCAAATGCAGGGCTCACAATGAATATAGCAAAGACAAAAGTAATGAGCAACTCCACCCAAAAAACTACTACCTATTACAATTAATGATCAGCAGTTAGAATATATAAGTGAATACATTTATTTAGGACAATTAGTATCACCGACAGAGAGCATGCAGAAAGAAATCGAAAGAAGAATAATAAACACTTGGAAAAGATTCTGGTCGCTGAGCGAAGTAATGAAAAATAAAGAAATGCCGATGGCGGAGAAACGAAGTCTTCAATGCTTGCATACTGCCATGTCTTACATACGGATGCCAAACTTGGGCCTTAACTGAACAACAACAAAATAAATTAAATATATGTAAGAATGGGATAGAGAGAAGCGTATTAGGAGTAAGAAGAAGGGATAAAATACAATTAAAAAATATCAAAAGTAAGACTAAGTTTGGAAAAGTTCAATCAGTATGCAGAAAATTGAAAAGGCGTTGGACAGGACATATGTTGAGAGAAAAGAAAGAAAAATGGACCAGAATAATTACGAAATGGTACCCTAGGGAAAGCAGAAGAAGTAGAGGAAGAAAACCAAAGCGATGGGAAGACGATTTGAAACAAGTAGCTGGGCCAGAATGGTTACGTACAGCAAAAGATAGAAACAAATGTAAATCCTTAGAGGAGGCCTTTGTCGAAAGACAAGCTGTTAAGAGGGAAGATAAGTCAAATGCCGAGAATATGTTTTAGTTTAAATTAATTTATAGTTTTCATACCTCTATTGTTATCATTTTTTTAAGTAACTTTGGTCAAATAAGTAACAGCAATAAAGGCTTATTTTATTTATTTTTTATCTCCTAAACGGTTTAACGTAATATTTTGAAACTTTCCAATAATCTTCAACTAGACAATAGGAATTGGTCTAAATTTCATCAAGTTGTGATTATTACAAGCTAAGTTATGATGGGGGTAAAACAGCTCGAAATATTTCGTGTAAATATAAACACTACGTGCGTTAACCTAGAGACAAACTGGTCCCACGTACGCAACGTATGCAACGCATTATGATATCTGGACTATTGTTTTTGTATGAAAAACTATGCAATAGAAACACTTATCGTGTGCAAGCATCCTACGATACCATTCAAAAGCGTTGCATACGTTGCGTACGTAGGACCAGCGTGTCTCTCGCTTTATGCCGTAACTTGGCCTAGCGCACTGCCTTGCACCTAGGTATAATACCGTGAAGAAAGCCTACTGAAACCACTTTAAAAAAACGCGTCAAGTAATACCTTAAAGGTGGCGAGGAAACGTGCATATTATGCGGAGTACAACTTAGAATCGCTTTTTCTCCGAAATAATGCATTTTAGGGAAAAATGTGTTTGCAATTTTTGTAGATAATTGCATGATCTACATTTTTGTCTCAGATATTTTTATCATAAAACTATCCGTTTCGCTAAAAAAAAACATTTTTGCGAACTTTAACCTTGAATATATTTTTTTTGCACACATGGGATCGATAGGGACTTTTTATAGTTTTATTATAATGGTATCTAAGGATACCATTATAATAAAACTACGTTCATGTAAATTTTCAGCTTATTGGGAATTTATGCAAGGGTGAATGTCTATTTTGAACGAACTAGTGTTTCAACATTCTAATGCATTATTTGTTTTTATTGTACCTACCATCTTAATAAATTATTTTGAAAAAGGCCTGGAGGTAGTTTATGTCGGGTACATTTAGTGGTTTTCCTTTGTAAAAAGACTAAAATGGCACCGATACAGGATTTGGACCCTTTATTATAAATTAATTTCTTCTCGAGGCTTACACATAGGTACAAGCAATTTTCTGTAAAAAGTAGCATAGCCACATAACGACAGTAAAATAATAGGATAAGTGCTTACAGGGACTACCTCCTGCGAACAATCTTGTAGAATAAATACTGTATTTCTTTCTTTCAAACAATTAACCCTCTTTGTAATATTACTTTAGATGATCCAACATGGTTGTCAGAAGGCACAAGAGAGGGTGACTCCTCTCGCTCTGGGTGAAGCAGAAGGGAGTGTCAGACTCTTACTGACTAAAACCTATCCGTGTTCCTCTTAATGCCCTTTGCGTTCCAAGGGCCGCGGTGACTCTTTCGAACCAATTCCGCACCCCCGGCAGGCCCTGGCCCTCGCGGACCCGGCGGTGCTCCGCCCGAGCAGGGCAGACCTCCACCGTATGCTCCACCGTGTCCACAACATAGGCATGCACGAATATTTTGACGCATAGTTACGTTAAAGTAAGTGAATGTGAAAAACTACAACCTCATAGTATTTTGGTTTAATTTAATGGAACATACACAAGTTATATCATTCAGAAATATGAATATACAAGTCGACAGGCGAAACTTCGTCTGCTCCGCTCCTATTTGTTTTAGCGTGATATATATGGGTTATCTAACACTGAAAGAATTTTGCAAATCGGACCAATAATTCCTGAGACTAGAGCGTTTAAGTAAACAAACAAACTCTTCAGCTTTATATATTAGTATGGATATAGATACTAATTCAAATAAATACTATGTGCGAAACGAGCATTATAGCTATGGTAAAATTTTACATTACGTTACTAAACGTCAAAAATATTCGTGCTAGTGCTAATGGTGAATGGTGATATGAAAGCTTACTTCAAAGAATTTTTGATGACGCCCAATAGTTTGTTGTAACGGTTGGCCTCTTGTATGAGCACCGTGTTCAGAGATTCCTTGTACGATACCGGATAGCTGCAAACAAATCATTTTATTAATAACTAGCGCACATCGCGCGGTTTCACCCGCTTATTTTCCGTTCCCGTGGGAATACGGGGATTAAATATAGCCTAAGTTACTCGCTGATAATGTAACTATCCATTGTTAAAAGTTTTTTTTAAATCGGTCCCGTATTTTTTAAGTTTATTCAATACATACAAAAATACAAATCTTTCCTCTTTATAATATTAGTATAGATAGACAATAGATGCTCATTTTTGCAGAACATGCTGTTAAGGGAGTGACTATCGAGTTTCACGTGATGATCTGTATTAGATGTACTCAACAAATAGTTTAAAATTGTGAAAAAAATCATTTAAATGCGTTTTTTGACCAATTGTCACTTATTAACAAAGAAGTACTCCAATTGATCATTAAGGTCAAGTCACACCAAGATAGCAGCGAAGCGGCGAGCAGTTTCAGTGGCATATAATTTTAAACTTTATCTTCATTACTATAATGCATATTATCGCGGGAGTCGTCGTAGAGCTCGCGGCGCGCTTTCTTTCCTTTCCTCGCGGCCTTTTCAAGTGTCTTAAGCGATACTATGTGTTATAGTAATGAGGATTCAGTTTAAAATTATGACACTGAATCTGGTCGCCGCTTCGCTGCCATCTCGATATGACTTTTGCCTTAGTCTATCCTTGCCTATTCTAGTCTATTCTGCCTTGGCCTATCTAACTCTGAAATAATTTTTCAAATCGGACCAGTATTTCCTGAGTTTTAGCGCGTTCAAGCAAACCAAGTCCTAGGTCCAGCTATGGACGTCTTTCGGCCGGTATATCATGTTTTTATTTTTTTTTATTTTTTACTATTGATAGGCACGCGCTTGACCACCATCTCACCTGATGGTAAGCGATTATGTGGTCGAAGATGGAGCACGCTTGCCGAGAAGTAACCTATTCACTCTTGACTTAAAGACTCCCAGGTTGTAGCTATCGGGAAACACAGCATTGAACTTGACCAGATTAGCATCACTCCATTCAGAGACAGCCTGTAAGGACACATTCAAGCGCTCAACCATAGCCTCCCGGAGAGACCGGATCTGCGACCCACCAGCTCGTGCATCGGACACTATCTCTCAGCAACAGTGCTGTCGTCTGCATACCCAAAGGTACCGGGTTTAAGCAGATCATTAATATGCAGCAAGAACAGTGTTGCCGAAAGCACCGACCCCTGAGGAACCCCGGCATTAATATCCAGCAGTCCAGACGAACAGCCATCCATGACCACTCGGATAGACCGATCCCTCAGGAAATCTGCAATCCAATTACACAAACCGGCGGGCAGACCGAAGGAAGGAAGCTTACTAATAAGGCTACCGTGCCAGACCCTGTCGAAGGCCTTCGAGATGTCAAAGGAGACCGCCAGTGCCTCCCCGTGCTTCTCTATGGCTTCACTCTAGATGTGAATGGCATACACTAGAAGATAGTTGATCGATTTCGGCGGAACCAGAAGGATATCATTCGCTTCTAGGTACACCAGGAGCTTATGATTCAGCACGCGTTCCATAGTCTTACAGAGTATGGACGTTACCGAGATGGGTCTATAATTCGACGGGTCAGCTCGACTACCCTTCTTGGGCACGGGTTGCACGTTAGCTTGCTTCCAAGCCTTCGGCACTTTTCCAGTCTCAAACGAAAGGCGAAATAGGCGTGTCAAGATCGGAGTCAACTCAGGCGCACAAGTTTTTAGAACAATTGCCGGTATCCCGTCGGGGCCACTAGCCTTGTTCACGTCTAGGTTACACAGTACCCTACCGACGTCCTTCTGATGAATGCGAATGTTCGACGTGCTCGACTCGCATCCACCAGGAGAAGCAGGGGGCCTCGCGCCACCAGGATCCAGACGCGAAGATTCCGCAAACAAGTTTGCTTTCTCCTCAGCGGAGTGGGCAAGCGTCCCGTCGGGTCTCAGCAGTGGTGGTAGTGAGGGGCGGCAGAAGTTCGATTCGACCGACTTAGCCAGGGACCAAAAAGCTTTACTACCTGCTGGGTATGAAGCAAGTTTGTTCCCTATTCGGCTGATGTGGTCAAACCGTGCCCTCCGCAACACCTTCTTGCAGGACTTGGCAGCCCTGTTGAAGGCTCTCTTCTTCCAAGTCACGTCATTTGCTTTGCGCGTACGAGCGTCGACCCATGCCAGGTAAGCCGCACGCTTAAGCGCATCAGCGAGATTGCACTCGGCACCAAACCATGGACGAGCTTCGCCAGACATTGTTATGTCAGAGAACGGAATATAGTACTCCATTCCCCTCCGCAACACATCCGTCACGGCGTCCGCGCACGACGAAGCATCAGTCGAAGAAAAACAAGTAGGCTGCCAAGGATAACATGCGAAGAAAATCGCATGCCATCCCAATCTGCTGACCTGTACCGCGCCATACCCGCCGTGTGCCTCTTGGGCTAGGATCGGGCGGGGAGTAAACGGACACAGACTTCACCAGACAGTGGTCGGAACTACCCAGTGGTGAAGAAATCGACACCGAATAGCGGTCTGGATCTGTTGTCAGCAAAAGGTCCAAGCAATTGGCAGTGTGCGAATCAACATCCGGCACCCTTGTTGCCCTCTGGTCCAGCTGGGTAAGATTCAGCGCTAGGGCTAGCTTTCTCGTCTCTCGTCCAACATGGTCTGTGCACTGGTATGGGAAGAGCCAATCCTGATGGTGGGCGTTGACGTCCCCCAGTAACACCAATTGGGCAGAAGGGTACCGTTGCTGAGCCGCATCCGCCGCCTCACTTAGGTGCTGTGTGAGCCCAGTTGTCTCAAAATCACCGCTGTGCGAACGGTAGACACATGCGTAGACAATTTTATCCAGGCCTGTGTCCACTAAAACCCACAGCGTTGAGAACCTGGAGTCCTCAAGATTACGGAGACGCCGATAACAGATGTCGTCACGGGCGTACATACATACGCCCGCCCGCACGTGGTTTGAAATGGTGCTCCAGGGTAAACCCTGGGTAGGAAAGGTAAGACATGTCTGACGGACATCTGATCTGCGTCTCGGAAAGGAACAGGAGTGCTAGTTTCTCAGTCTCCAGGTGGTGATGGACTGCGGCGAGATTTGAGTGCAGACCTCGAATATTGCTGAGGTGCACTTTGTGGGGGAGGAATTGCTGCCGCTGTACAGCTTTTCTTATTTTTTTCCTTTTCGTCATGTTAAGAGTGAAGGTTGTTGAGGAGAAGGAAATGAAATTAGGTTCCATGCTGCTACCCTCAGGCACGCTCTGACAGGACGATATAATTGGGGGACTAGTCTGGAGACTGCGGGGACGCCCGAGCCCCCCCGGGAATGTCCATCGGGTCCTCCCCCGTCTGGTCGCCAGTCAGCACGATGGCGCAGCCCGGGATTTTTCGACAGTTGGCGGGGCAGCCTTGCATGTGTGGCTAGCACACTACTTGGGCTCCCAACTAACTGCGGTCGGCCAGCGGCGCACCGTGCCTAGGATCCCGCTACCCTCCGCGACTAGTCTCTCGACACGCCCATATCAACGCGAGCCTGGTCGGTCTGCCTGCATTTGAACAACTATTTCGACCCAACTCCTCTGTATTGGCTACACTGGTAATCGTACCGCAACACGGCTAGTCCACTTGGCGGTACGTCTTTGCCCAGTGGGTGGTCACAAGCCATCGGCCGAAGCCTACCACCAGTTAGTGTCACCTGATTAGCACCACCCGGGGACCACGTTTAGGGTCTTGCATTGGGTATTCTCCTACGACGCGGGTGACTCCCAAAATGATGATGAACAGGATCTATGTGCAAAGGGCGACTTTAGGCTGAAATCTGATGATGATGATATCTCACGTGGCAGTGATGTAGTCGATGTCGAGTAGCTTGGGGGTTGCAGGGTGAAGGTGTTTATGATGATGATGATGATATCTCACGTGGCAGTGATGTGGTCAATGTCGAGTGGCTTGGGGATTGCAGGGTGACGGTGTTGATGATGATATCTCACGTGGCAGTGATGTGGTCAATGTCGAGTAGCTTGGGGGTTGCAGGGTGACGGTGTTGATGATGATGATGATAATATCTCACGTGGCATTGATGTGGTCGATTGGTGGATGTCCAGCGGCTTGGGCAGCACTTTCATGATATCTTTGGCAGATTGCTCGATAGTGAACTCGACGGACGCTCTGCTCGACGCCATCATCTCTTTAGGTTGCAGGATGTTGGGGATGGTGATGATGACGATATCTCACGTGGCATTGATGTGGTCGATGTTGAGCGGCTTGGGGTAGCAGGGTGATGGCGGTGATGATGATGATGATATCTCACGTGGCATTGATGTGGTCGATATCGAGCGGCTTGGGCAGCACTTTCATCATATCGTTGGCAGATTGCTCGATAGTGAACTCAACAGACGCTCCGCCCGACGCCACCATCTACTTGGTTTGCAGGATGTTGGTGATGATGACGATAACTCACGTGGCATTGATGTGGTCGATGTCGAGCGGCTTGGGCAGCACTTTCATCATATCTTTGGCAGATTGCACGATAGTGAACTCGACGAACGCTCCGCTCGACGCCACCATCTATTTAGGTTGCAGGATGTTGGTGATGATGATGATAACTCACGTGGTATTGATGTGGTCGATGTTGAGCGGCTTGGGCAGCACTTTCACGACATCTTTGGCAGATTGCACGATAGTGAACTCGACGAACGCTCCGCCCGACGCCACCATCTACTTAGGTTGAAGGATGTTGGTGATGATGATGATAACTCACGTGGTATTGATGTGGTCGATGTCGAGCAGCTTGGGCAGCACTTTCATCATATCTTTGGCAGATTGCACGATAGTGAACTCGACGAACGCTCCGCCCGACACCACCATCTACTTAGGTTGCTGGATGTTTGTGATGATGATGATGATAACTCACGTGGTATTGATGTGGTCAATGTCGAGCGGCTGGGGTAGCTCTTTTGCGATGTCGATGGCGGTTTGCTCGATGATGGTCTCGATGGTCGCTCCGCCCGACGCTACCAACTCCTTAGGTTGTAGGTCTCGTAGAGTAACTATAGAAAAAGAGAAATATTCTTTACTGTACACCGTACCATAATTAAATATGGACTTTAGAAATAGAAGGGTGTCTCAGGTCTTTTGTATCGCAATCAAAAAAGCTATCTTTTGTAGACAAATTTTGGTTGGCTTTGACAGAATCATACATGATGGCAGTATTTGATTGTTAAAGCTGTTCGTCCGGGCTGTCATTTGTCTACTGGTCAATACTGGACTAGTATTGCTTGCTGTAATACGGGGTACCGTATTGACCAGTAAGTACACGGGTATATTAAACGATATAGTATCACGGTACAGTACTAACTATGCTACTAAATATACCAATATACATAGCTGCTGACAGCTGTGGCAGAGTATAGTACTAAAATTTGAAAGAGTAGAGCGACTAGCCCCGCGGCCAAGCTATTCTATCACTTGCCTTCCCCCATCATGGCGCCCTCTATACTCTACGGCTGAAACGTACACTTAACCGCCTACTCGACCCATGTATACGTATAGTCGGACTAGAACTTGTACAGACTTGCTTCATTGTTTTATTGATAATAGAGCGACGACGTACGTGGCGTTCTAAGAAACATTAATAACTCTACTAATAAAATATCATTTTACGTATAGACCACTAGCTTTTGCCAGCGGCTTCGCCCGCGTGATCTCTAGGGAACATATTCCCGGGCCAAAAAGTAGCCTTTGTCCTTTCTTAGGCTCTAGACTATCTCTGTCCCAAATTTAATTTAAATCGGTTCAGTAGTTTTGGCGTGAAAGCGCGACAGACAGACAGACAGACAGAGTTACGCATTCGCATTTATAATATTAGTAAGGATTACTCTAATGAAACAGATTGAGCACTTTGAATTTGTGGAGTATAACGCGAGTGTACAGTTCGCATCATGCAAGTTTACCTCTCTGAAGTACGTTGCAATTAATTGCGCAGGATGGCAATTTGGCAAAAAAACATAGGACAGAACATGCAGATAGACAGGTCTTGTAAAACTTCGGCTAGACTGGAAGCCGGCTAGGCATATGATGAGGAGTGCACCTACCACAGTTGAGAATACTAACAGATGCAGGAGTTGGTCTCCGTCATGGCGTAGCTGATGTTAGCGTTGGCGTGTAAGCCGAAGAGCGCGGGGTCGTCGAACAGCGGCAGTGTGCGGATGTACGTCGTGTAGCTCTCCATATTAGACGAGGACGATTGCTGCGACAAGCATTTATTTTACACAATTAAATATAAACAAAAACAGCCAAACAGGTCGATTTACAAGGTTAAACAACTATGGCTGACTGAGAATACTCCGTGCCTCGGAATGTACGATAAGCCGTTGGTTCCAGCTGTCGTAGCTGCCATCTTTGGCAGACCTTAATGATTGCCAGAAGCCAGAAAATCTGACAGCTGTTTGCTGAAGCAAGAACTACCATTTTACCCAGTTACGGGATGTGGAGATCAGACAGTCAGGTCGCTTCACGTAAAGCGCCCGAAAGTAGCTACGCTAATCTAGCGAAATGCTACACTAACTTGGCAATAAGTTACACTAACCTGGCGATAAGCTACATTAACCTGGCGATAAGCGCCGGCCTCGTTGAAGATGAAGCGCTCACACAGCACGGACGTGGAGTAGTAGCCGCTCAGCAGACACAGCAAGCAGTGCCGGTCCTTAAGCTAGCACTAACCTGGCGATAAGCTAGCACTAACATGGCGATAAGCTAGCACTAACCTGGCGATACGTTACACTAACCTGGCGATAAGTTACACTAACTTGGCGATAAGCTACACTAACCAGGCAATAAGCTATACTAACCTGGCGATAAGCGCCGGCCTCGTCAAAAATGAAGCGCTCACACAGCACGGACGTGGAGTAGTAGTCGCTCAGCAGACACAGCAAGCAGCACCGGTCCCTAAGCTAGCACTAACCTGGCGATAAGCTAGCACTAACCTGGCGATACGTTACACTAACCTGGCGATAAGTTACACTAACTTGGTGAAAAGCTACACTAACCTGGCGATAAGCTACACTAACCTGGCAATAAGCTACACTAACCTGGCGATAAGCGCCGGCCTCGTCGAAGATGAAGAACTCACACAGCACGGACGTGGAGTAGTAGTCACTCAGCAGACACAGCAAGCAGCGCCGGTCCTTAAGCTAGCACTAACCTGGCGATAAGCTAGCACTAACCTGGCGATAAGCTAGCACTAACCTGGCGATACGTTACACTAACCTGGCGATAAGTTACACTAACTTGGCGATAAGCTACACTAATCTGGCGATAAGCTACACTAACCTGGCAATAATCTATACTAACCTGGCGATAAGCGCCAGCCTCGTCGAAGACGAAGCGCACACACAGCATGGACGTGGAGTAGTAGTCACTCAGCAGACACAGCCAGCAACGCCGGTCCTTCAGCTAGCACTAACCTGGCGATAAGCTAGTACTAACCTGGCGATACGTTACACTAACCTGGCGATAAGTTACACTAACTTGACGATAAGCTACACTAACCTGGCGATAAGCTACACTAACCTGGCAATAAGCTATACTAACCTGGCGATAAGCGCCGGCCTCGTCGAAGATATAGCGCTCACACAGCACGGACGTGGAGTAGTAGTCGCTCAGCAGACACAGCAAGCAGCGCCGGTCCCAGTCGTCTGTCACGCGGCCTCCGTAGTTTATGTGACCCGCCGTGTACGTTAACATCTGAAAATTAGGTAGAAATAAGAATACGTCGAATCCATCCATTAATATGGACAAAAAAACGACTCCCAAGCGCGCCACCTGTGTGTATCATTCATTACTTTTTTTGGTTGGGAAACCATCAAATGACTCCTGCCGCTCTAGGCGGAGCGGAAGAGAGTGTCACGACTCTTACTGACTAAAATCCACCGTTGTTTCTCCAAATACCCTTTACCTTTCATGGTTGCGGTAACGCTTTCGAAGGATTCTGGCAGACACTACCCGTCTACTATGCTAGCATATCTCTTTGACGTGCGCGTGGAACACAACGCGCCGTCGACCCGGGCCTGGTTCTGATCAGACAGCGAGCCACCCAACGCTCGCCGTCCGCAGGCCAGCGCAGTTGGCGGCCAGGAATCGAACTGCGACTCCCGACGCCCGGGTCGTCTTCTTCTGCTGCGACAGCTGGGGCGTGTCGACGCCAAAAGGACTCACCCTGAGAGGCACTTCGTTGTACTCGATGAGGTACATATGCAGCTGTGAGATGCAGATACGTAGGTCGCCGTCAGTAAAATCGTAGGGGATGTTGAAGCCGAGCGGCCCGAACTTGCGACGCTCCAGCAATACGCCGTGGAATAGGCACAGCGCGAATAGTAGCCACTGGAGAGAGAGTGCAGAAAATATCGTGAACAAATAAATAGTTCATGTGCTTTCTTCTGCTAATCAAAATAATGCTTGTCACTCAACATCGACCACATCGCGCTTTCGCCGTTTTTTATTTTTTCGAACTGAACAACGAACACAGCCGAGAAAAAAAATATAACCAAAGCCTCACAGTGAGCACTTTCTTTTGATTTGTCAGACGATATAGTTTGAAAAGTTTCTTTTTTTTAATTTTCTAGTTTGACCCTCAAAAGGGGTCACTTTTACTAAAAAATTATAATATAATAATTAGTAATAGGCTCCATCTAGACTTTGTCTCTGTCATCTCTGACCTAGACTAGATTTAAGAGCAAACCCATCACAAATATTAAAAAAAACGTCCGTATTGGGTTCCAGGCTGATACAGACAGACAGACAGGCAGTTAGACAGGCAGACAGACACCCGAGTGATCTTATGGGGTTCCGTTTTCTACGGATGTTCGGAACCCAAAAAAAAAATAGCTCAATGCTTTTTTAATGATGTTTATAAAACGTATACTCTTAGCTTTCTTCTTATCGTGTGGGCTGTAAGTTCTAACGAACCTACACACTCTAATGTCAGAGTTTCAAAACCGCCTGAAGGGCCGCTTACATGGTTTATTTGACGACTGCCACTAGGTGCTAGGTGGTGGCTTATACGTGCCTTCCGAAGCACGGAATCTTCTTTTTATCAGACAATCAGGTGATTCAAGGACAGTTAGGCAGAGTAAAATAATGATTTATTATGGTGCATGCGGTCAAAAGATACCGATATGTTATAATATACGGACGGAATTTTAAAATCGTGCTCATTTAAAAAATATGATAGTTAGTTTTACCTTAAAATTAGGAACTTTGGGATCCGCTGAGTTGAAAAAATCCAGAAAGTCGGGCACTTGATTCATGTAGGCTTTCAATAAGTTCGCTTTTATTCCTCTAGGTGGCTCCACTGTCATCTTATAACCTGGAAAACAGGGTGTTAAGTCCCGCTAATCTCCATAAAAAAGGGAGAATCCTTCAACCAGACGGTTGTAGAGTCCGGTAGGCAACTCCACGCTGGTTGTTGTCGGGCGGTAATAAACATACAGTAAAACTTTTTTCTTAATGTCCCTCGACAATTATTGCATTTCCGAATACAAAGGAACGCTAATTTCCATGTAAAAAAAATAAATAATCCCATCCCCTTGTCATAGTATAAAGAGAAGGGAAGTAGGTTATCTCCGGCCCAATCCGCGATACAATTGCCTACTGTCTTAGGGTTGTCACTTTTAGATAAATTTTAATTTATATTATTGTATTGTCCGGGTACAGAGTTTGTGAGGCCGATTTTATCTAAACGATGAAAGAAACAGAATCATTAATAATCAAGAATAATTAAAAGAATCACTGTAAATACAAAACAACATTAAAAAAACTAACGACTGTCTCTTAGACTATAATCGAATTTGTTGTTATGATTCGAACTTTGCTTTATATGTATATCTGATTTACAAATAGTCAATTACTTATTTTGAATTACGATTTTATTACTGTAGGTAGGTACTTAGTTACTATACCTACAATACTGAGAAATCAGCATAACTAAACGTAAACAAAGCAATAGCGGCAAATCAATTGACAGATCAAAAGTACCTAATACATTCTAGTAGGAAATTAGGCCTACCTACCTACTTCCTCTGTGTGATAGAAAACTAATACAACAAAAAATAAGTAAGTAGGTATCTCATCATCAAGTAAAAATTATATATCTACTAGAATAAGTAACTAGCTTACCTTTCCTGTTCAATAGGTAATCTGAACAGAGACAATTCTGGAATCGATGAATTATTAAGACACCCAAACACACAGCAATACGTTCTCCTGCGATTATCAGACATTTTGGTTTTATTTAGCGGTGCCGAAAAGCCGCGACGCGCGAACCTCGTGCAGTGTTAGCCCCGACTGGCGCACTGAGAAACGGGTCGAGATTTTGTTAAAGTGTGCGTGCGTCGATGCATAGATACTATGGCGCACACATACAAGCCGCGCGCGGTGCGTTTGTATGAAGATAACCTACTTCCCTTCTCTTTATACTATGCCCTTGTCGGCGCTCGTCTTAATACATCTGGCTCAAATACACAATTAATACTAATTCAAAGAAAAAGATTCTGAAGGTATAGGTGGTAGGGTATTTTCTTTTTGTATGACAAAACAACGTTTGCCTAGTCAGTTAGTCGTATATAATAATTTGAATTTAGAACTAAGTATTTTATTATTTTGTTTTGATTTTCGTCTGCACTATTATGCCTGGTTTACACGTACTAAGTTGTTAAGTAGATAACTAAATTTTATGTGACTTAAAATTTAGTTGGTCATTAAGCTCTTTAGGCGATTCACACACTGCCCTGCTACACGCTGCGGGGTGCGTGGCGACGAAGTGAAAAACAGCGCGTGAATGCATTTTCAGTGTGTTGCACTACGCGTGTTTTTAATACAAAGAGAGATACTTTCAAGCAACGTAAGACCACGCACTCCCGCGCTACGCTGCGTGGTGCGGAGCAGTGTGACAATCGCCTTACTTCACTCAAGATGGACGACCAACAACGCAGGGTAGTCGTAAATTCTGTCTTTAGATTTGATATTAGTAAGCTTTTGGACAAAGTTAAAGATGAAATAATAATTAGAGAAATAACACTAAGGACCTAAAAGTCTGTGGTGAGATATGGGATAAAAATTTCTCAACACCCTCTTTTAGGTATTGCATAAGCATAAGAATAATCAGCTTCAATTCCCACAGCTGGGAACACAGGCCTCCTCTCGGTGAGAGGGAGTGGGCCGTATTCCACCACGCGGGCCCAGTGCGGGGTGGTAGATATCACATGTCTTCGAATTTTTTGGTTCTACGACATGCCGGTTTCCTCGCGATGTTTTCCTTCACCGTTTTGAGAGCAGTTGATTTAAACAAAGTAAAGCGCCTGCCTGGGTTCGAACCTACGACCTACAACTCGTAAGTCGCAGCCATTAACACCGGGCCACCACTGCTCCTCACTTTAGGTATTGTTATTTCCCTAATTATTATTAAAAATAATATATTAAAAGAAAAGAACAATATGGCGCTAGTGCCACTTAGTTTCACGAGCTGCAAATGAAGATAAAAACGTATTTCAAACTTTATTTTTTTAAGGGCTCCGTAGTGCCTGTCCGCGGTTTAGTTCAGAGACACCTAGCAATATAAAGTTGGAATTTGGTATGGGAATGAATCACGCCGATAAAGTGGTAAAATAGAATCGTGAAAATTTTGTGCGAAAACCCTTTTTTCATCAAACGGATGTTTGCAAAATATTAAACTGTGCAAATTTTCGCTCTGCGCGTGGCCCGATAGGCATTTGGCCGTTTTTTTTTTAACGCTTGTATATCGATCGAAAGGATTTTTCATTCGACTTTCTTCACCCCAAAATTATTTATCTTTCTTTGGTTGGTTTATTTCTGTAATTCTGCATCTTGTATTCCACAAATTCCAAAAATTTTATTTCATTAAATCATTTTCAACAAGCGTGTGTTCAAAAATTGAAAAACACCACGAATAATTTCGAACAAAACGTCGCTTTTTTTAAGTATGTAGGTAGGTGACATAATGTCACTTTGTGATGACTTAACATGATGTCACTTTTTGTAATTGTTTTACATGGGATAAGCCCCGCCCACCAATTTACTAGACAAATTCCTAATTTATTTGATTTAACAAATTTAACAAAATTTTAACTTGCAATGCAATTGTATGTTTACATGTTTTAAGTCACTTAAATTAAGTTAAAGTTTAATTATCTACTTAACAACTTAATACGTGTAAACCAGGCATCTAATACGTTTAAATCAGGCATGAGTTTTTAACTAAATTTTAAGTTGCAACTTGTTACTAAAATTTTCGTTTATATGTATTAAGTCACTTAACAACACACACGTCACGTAACAACTTAATACGTGTAAATCAGGCATTACAGCTGTCCAACTTACCGTTCTGCAGGAGTGCCACGGGGAAGTGCGGGGAGGGCGTGGAGGTGAGCCACAGGCGGAAGTCCTTGTGCACCAGCTCCGGCTGGATGTGCTCTACGTTCAGCTCCAGCACCGGCATCCACGACGGAGACAGGTGGCAGTTCTGGAACACGATGACGATAGGGATCCAACTCGAATAGGGAAGATGCAAATACAGAATTTATGAGAACAATGTTAATAAAACGATAAAATAAAGGCCATTGCAACGTTTTTATTTTAGTTTATTTATTAATTAATATTTAAATCAGGACAATTAATATCCCTTAGGGTTTGTTAGTAATCGCTTAAACTATGTTAGTATATTAAACACTGACTTAGACATAGATAAAGACACAATACAAAACATCACAAAACAATACAAACAACACAAAACTAGTGAACTACCATAGTCTGGGCGCTGGCAACGACACATGTACAGCGCACAGGTGCCTCATCAAGTGGCCTTCAGTTTTGCTAGCAACAATACTCAGGAGACTGTTGTCGCTGTCTCGCACCCAACGTAGCAATAATGCGGATCTTTTACGCATAATTGCAAAAAAGTCGTCAGTATGCGCTGCTGCGAACATTTCTGATGCGCTGCAAAAACGTGACAGCGACAACAGCATCAACAGCATCATTGTATCGATTTTTAACAAAAATAATGAATTAAAGTAACGTGAAACGGAACGTATCTAAAAACAACAATCAGCGTCTAGTAACGTCACTGCTGTTATCACAACGAAGAGGCAACCTTATATCTTTCAGTAAGGACAGTTCTTGACCAGTGGCAGATAGGAGTGACGTCATCTTCCGTTTTTGCGCGAAAATTTAAACTGTCGGTTTAAAAACGCAATAGGGAACATGCGATATTTTTACTTTTGCTTTCATTTTAAAAAACTCCGTGTAGAATAGACCGCCACATAACTAAACAATGAAAACGCTTTAACTTATTGCTAAAATTGCGTTTTTAAACAGACAGTTTCAATTTTTGCGCCAAAACGGACGATGACGTCACTCATGTCGATCACTGGTCAAGAACTGTTATAATTCAAAGTCATAGAGCAAGATCCCAGTGCTTCCAGAACTTTCTTATTTGCTTAGTAACAAAATGTGTGGAATAGAATAGTGTTAGTGCTACCTGCTAGTTTGAGTTGACGCGGCCGCCAGTTTGTAAGTATCATCATCAGATGCTAGCTATAAAACGACTACATCATTTTCACGATTTTTACAAAATAAATATTCTTAATAATTAGTAATTTAGTAAAAAATTAATGACTAATTAGTCATTGTAATAGTGTAAGATCTGATCGCTATCTCCACTGAAAGTTGAGATCCTATTTACAAGTATCTTTTGGACATAGTTTATTTACTAAGTATAAAAAGAAAACTGCAAAACGGCCTTCTATAGACTTTTGAAATATGTCATACCTACATTACATCACTAAAAACAAATTGTCCATTGGATGGAGCTAGCAGATAGGTACTTATTATGCGTACGTTGAAATTACACTGGCACTACTCTATTCAAATATTTTGATACTGCGAAATAAGTAACGGCTGGGAGCCCTGGGATCTTGGGCTATAAACTAACACGAGTGACGTCACCAGACGCTGATTGGTGTATTAAAATAAGTTCCATTTCACGTTACTTTAATTTAGTAATTATTGTTAAAAATCAATATTAACTGGAAAAAAACGTTGCACTGGCCCTTCTCTTATGCTTTTTTTACATTTTAGCCACAAAATATTGATAGATATTAAATCTGCATATTCCCTATTATGGCAATAAATTTAAGCGTTTTTATTTTATATTTATGTGGTGCGATGAGCATTGACTGACGAACCTATAACGTGAAGTTTCACAGCTGTCGTTATCATCACGACTAGTGCCGGTTATGATAAAAAATAAAAAAAAAAGCAAGCGATCTTAAATAGTTAAGATCGCCTGCTTTCTTCGCCAGGATAGACTGAATTGTGACCAAAGCGTATCGAAACCCAAAACTTCGCTCGACATCAGCAGGGCATAAATCTAGAAATATTCTTTGAAAAACGAAATGACATCTTGCCCGATCTGGGAACCGAACCAAAATGTTTTTTAGCAATCTTAACTGACGGACCAAATAGATTTTTGCACATCCGCTATTTGCAGTGTTCGAAACCCACTCTCTCATATAGAAGACGCCAGTGTTCAAGCAGTGAAAGCTACAGGCTGATTACACTTATGCTATAAATCTCAATGCCTCTCAGGTGGGTTTTTGTTAACCTCAAAATTGTGATACGGAATAATATACGAAACCGAATTATTGCAAAAGCTATAGTATCTGGCTAGATAGGTATTGTAAAATATTGCGTGAAATTGTGAACTATTTTTCAAAAAGACGCGGTTACATTGAAAACTGTTGAATTTAGATAGGATTTATTGTTTTGAAAATGACATTATGTTCCCAATAAACCGAGAAATTATTTTCTCGATTTACTGTGAACATATAATTTACAATCTTACGGAGTTTACAATAGGGTATTTTACTAAAAATGTACTAAATTTACCAAGCCAGATGACATCACGCGTGTCTTCAACTCGCTGTATCCTCTTTATTTTTTGTTTACGTGAAAAAATAAAAAATACGTGTCGAATATTTTTTGAAAATCTATCAGACGCTTTAATTCGATTATTTTAGTAAAATACCCCATTCTTCTTCTTCTTCTACCTGGCGTTAATCCCGGCTATTGCCAGGGTCCGCCTTCCTACTTAGCTTCCTCCACTTTGCCCGATCTTGAACATCCTTCTCAGTTAGGCCATTGGCTCTCATGTCGGACTTAACGACGTCCAACCAGCGCTTGCGAGGGCGACCACGGGACCTAGCCCCAAGAACAGCCATATTCATGCATCTCCGACCAACGTACTCCACAGGGCGGCGCATGATGTGGCCATACCATCGCAGACGACACTCTTGCAGTTTTTCCCCCACGTCACGGACACCAAGACTACCTCTGATGAAAGAGTTGCGTATGCGATCGGATCGCGTTACGCCACTCATCCACCTCAGCATCTTCATCTCCGTGACGCGAAGCTCCTGGGTGTGTCTGCTTAGTGCTGGCCAACATTCACCGCCGTACAGTAGGACAGGCCGTATGATGCATTTATATATCTGCCCCTTGAGCTTAGGAGGCATTTTGCGGTCGCATACAACGCCCGTTACCTCGCGCCACTTCGCCCAAGCCGCGCCTATACGTGCTTGGACATCGTCGTCCACGTTGCCAGACTCGTGCAGCACGGATCCAAGGTACCTGAACGTATCGGACTTTCTGATCAGGTCCGAACCTATTCGGATGAACCTATTTGAATCCGTGCCGCCACAGGACATGTACTCAGTCTTCGCCACATTTAATCTCAGACCACCGTTTTCAAGCGTGTCCTTCCAAATGTTGACTTTGCGCTCAAGATGGGCTTTGTTCTGATTAACGAGGGCGATGTCATCGGCATACATCATTAGCCATGGGGGCTTATCTTGGATGTTTGCCGTAACTACATCGAGCACTACGTTAAACAAGAACGGGCTAAGAGCCGAGCCTTGGTGAACGCCAACAGATATTGGGAAGCCATTCGATTCGCCAACAGCGGTCTGGACAGAGGACACGGAATCGCGGTACATGTCTCTGATAATGTCAATATAGGCCTCGGGAACGCCTTTGAAGCGCAGTGCCCACCAGATGGACTGCCGAGGTATACAGTCGAAGGCCTTCTGCAGGTCTAAAAAGGCCATATGCAAAGCTCTCCTTCTCTCTCTGTAAGCCTCAGCCAGATTCCGTAAGGCGAATACTGCGTCCATGGTGCTGTTACCCGCCCGGAAGCCATATTGACACTCAGAGACAGTACACTCGCTACGGAGCCGTGTGTCAATGATGCGCTCGAAGAGCTTCATGGTGTGGCACATGATCTTGATACCGCGGTAGCTACTACAATCCTGTACGCTACCTTTGCCTTTGTATACAGGGATAATCAGGCTAAATCGCCACTGGTTCGGCATTTCCTTGGTGATCAGGATGCGGTTAAAAAGATCCGTCAGAAGGTCCACGCCATGTGGGCCCATCGCCTTCCACTACGTAAAATACCCCATTATCCGGTGACATATATAGGTACATTAAATTAGAAAAAACACAAAATCAGTCACAAAAAAGTGGCAAAGGTACCTGGAAGAACACCCAATTGCCAAATTCGCTGCCGGTCTTCATCATGACTTCCGCGTACGGTCCCTGGCCCTGGCCCAGGGAGATGCTCTCAAAGCGCTTGCCCATCTTCATCTTATCCGCGAACTTTAACAGGTCTGCGAATAATATATTATTTACTAGTTACTTTACTAGTTGAGGAGCTCGTGGCTAAAGAAAAACAGCCGCACGGGTCAATCTCCAAGGTTAAGCAACGCTTGCCAAGGTTGGTCTGTGGATAGGTGACCATCTTAACATACCGAATTTCCTCCGTGCCTCGGAAAGCACGTTAAGCCGTTGGTCCCGGCTGTCATTTGTAGATCTTTGGCAGTCGCTGTCGATGATTTCTTTATTTGTTCATGGTGAATGTTTAAAATAGTATTTATAAGTTCAGTTTGTAACATAAATAAGAAAGTATTACGTGAAGTCAGTTGTTATAACTATAAGCGTGACATATTCAGAGAAAAAGCTATCTGTCCATTCATCCATCTATATCTATACTAATATGTAAAGCTGAAGAGTTTGTTTGTTTGTTTACTTGAACGCGCTAATCTCAGGAACTACTGGTCTGATTTGAAAAATTATTTCAGTGTTAGATAACCCATTTATCGAAGAAAGCTATAGGCTATATATCACGCTAAGACCAATAGAACCAGAGCAGTAGTGAAAATTGTGACGCAGACGAAGTTGCGCGGGTCAACTAGTACTAATATATAAAGCTGAAGAGTTTGTTTGTTTGCTTGAATGCGCTAATCTCAGGAACTTCTTTCTGGTCCGATTTGAAAAATTATTTCAGTGTTAGATATCCCATTTATCGAAGGCTATAGGCTATATATCATCACGCTAAAACCAATAGGAGCGGTGCAGTCATGAATATTGTGACGTAGACAAAGTTGCGCGGGTCAACTAGTGCTTAATATATAAAGTTAAAGAGTTTGTTTGTTTGTTTGCTTGAACGCGCTAATCTCAGGAACTACTGGTCCGATTTGAAAAATTCTTTCAGTTTTAGATTGCCCATTTATCGAAGCAGACGAAGTTAAGGACCAATCGAGAAGTATACCTTTTCAGATGAAACAATTTTTTTTTCAAATCGGTTCATAGATGACGGAGTTATGCGGACAAACATAAAACAAATAAAAAATAAAATAATAAAAAAATACAACCGAATTGAGAACCTCCTCCTTTTTTTGAAGTCGGTTAAAAATAGTTGATTACTTTACCAAATAGCCCATGTTTTTAAAATATGAAGAATTAAGCCCGTCAATATATCACTATTGTACATAAAGTTTAAATAACTATCACTACATGTTATAAAAGAAAGTAAAAATCATTAACGTTTTGGTTAATTGGCAGAAATATGTTGAAGATGTCGAAAAAAATCATGCCGACTGAGAGCTTATGTAATAAACAAGCTTCTGCCAGCAGTTTCGCCCGCGTGGTCCGTAGGGAACATATTCCCGGGATAAAGCCTATGTCCTTGCTCAGGCTCTAGACTACCTGTGTACCAAATTTCATTTGAATTGGTTCAGTAGTTTTGGCGAGAAAGCGCGACAGACAGACAGACTGATAAATAGACAGACAGAGTTGCTTTCGCGTTTATAATATTAGTAAATATGGATTATCTATACAGGGCATCCCAAAACCGCCACATTCAGGGAACGTAGTACGTTTAACTACAAACAATTTAATTTATTAAAGAACTAGCTGACCCGCGCAACTTCGTCTGATTCGATAAATGGGCAATCTAAAACTGAAAGAATTTTTCAAATCGGACTAGTAGTTCCTGAGATTAGCGCGTTCAAGCAAACAAACAAACAAACTCTTTAACTTTATATATTAAGCACTAGTTGACCCGCACATCTTTGTCTACGTCACAATATTCATGACTGCACCGCTCCTATTGGTTTTAGCGTGATGATATATAGCCTATAGCCTTCGATAAATGGGATATCTAACACTGAAAGAATTTTTGAAACGCAATTCAGATATTTGTGCCTGGTAATAATCATCTCATGTTGCTGAACTGATGATGAAAGGTATAAATTATGATCTGATGATGAGATCCCATGAAAAATGTTTGTTCAGCGATACTTTTGGTTATTTTTTCGTTTTTTGACAACGATTTCCGAAATTAATTTTTTTTTCTTTCTTCCGAGGTTATTTTGTACCTTGTAGTGTTTTGTTTTTGAAACTCGGTTGTATTTTTGTAATTAATGTAGGTCATTATTTGTAGGTCGTAGGTTCAAACTCAGATGCATTGCTTTGTGCAATTTATATCGTCATCACTGGTCTCAAACGGCGAAGGAAAACATCGTGAAAAAACCGACTTGTGCTAAAACCAGAACTTTGATCACAAGTGACATCTACCAGTCCGAACAGGGACCGCGTGGTGGGTTATACAGTTAACAGCCCACTCCCTCTCACAAAGATGAGATCTGTGTCATTGGGAACATTATAGGGCGATTATACAAATCCTCTGAATGTTAAAAGGGGATGAGGTGCCATCCTACTAGTAACGACATCTAGTGTACTCTTTAAGAACCGTAATGTTCCATCACAGTGTCTCTAGTTCTGCTGGTTAAATATAGATGGTGTTAAAAATAAAAAGTTGAGCATTTATCTCTGTACAACTGATTTGTAATCTTTAGAAATAAATGAATTCAAACCGTAAATTAAATATAACAGTTCGACGAAAATTGAACCTTTGCCAATGATTGAGTGTTATTAAACGGTCAATATTTATAAAAAAATAAAATATCATGATACGGACTTGTGGAATTATTTAACACGCTAAATAATTCTACAGGTCCGTGGTAATAGGCGGTAGATGCCACTTTAGCAGAATCAGAAAGCACATCACGCTACCCGTCACTGGAAAATTTTCCCAATCAATCTTGAACCTGAATGCGTTAGCGATAAAGATGAAAATGAAATTTTAGAGATTGTTGCGAAGTTAATACAATGATTCTAAAATAATTCTGCTAAAAACCTTTTTTTACAAAAAATAAAACCGACTTCCAAAAAAAGTTTTTACTTTTCACTTTTTAGTGGTACCTGTGTACCACTAAAATGCGAAACCACAAACAGCGTACTGGTGTGATATTATGTTATGAACTGGTGTAATCAATCAACAGAGATGCGATTTCAGAAATCCCGATTCATTTGCTATCATTGATTGAAGAGTTCCGTTGCCTACCTCCGAAGTTCTTCATCAGATCTTTAACAAATTAAAATGAGACCAGTCCAGAAAAATACTCTTTCAAACAAAAAAGAATCATCCAAATCGGTTAAAAATTGGCGTAAATATCGCTGAACAAAATTTTTTCATGGGATTCCATCATCAGATCCTGACTTATACCTTCCATCATCAGTTCAGCAACATGAGATGATGATTATCAGGCACAAATATCTGAATTGCGTTGAAATTTCATGAAAAACATTGTATGTGCCTATAAAATTTGAGGGCTTCCCTCGATTTTCATGGGATCCCATCTTCAGATTCTGACTTGGTGACACAGAAGTATAGGTTATCTAATAAAAGAGAATTTTTAAAATCGGTCCACTAATGGCGGAGAAGTCGGTGAACATACAAAACACACGATTTGACAGTTACTGTCAAATTGTGTCTTTCAAATCGTGTTGTCATTCTTAGTTCGGGTTCGGAACTAATCGTAAGTCCATACGTGATACGGAGTAGAATACGCCCGCATTAGTATTAGTGTCACATCCAGTATTAGTGCCGCCCTCTCCAAACACGGTGTGGAACAGATACTAACTGACTGGATTAGTAATATGTTAAGCAAACGAGTGGTTCGCCTTGAGGAAGTGCAGCAGTTGGCTCTGATAGCCAGAGGCTGCACGCAGGGAGGTGTGCTTTCCCCTCTTCTGTGGAATTTGGTAATTAATGACCTTATCACCAAACTCAATGCACATCGTTACTACACAATAGGTTATGCAGACGACCTCGAAATCCTAGTGCCAGGGTAAGTGACTGGAACGATCTGCAACCTCACTCAACAAGCGCTACGCATCGTGGAAAGATGGTGCGAAGAATATGATTTGCCAGTAAACCCCACAAAAACTGAATTCAAATTCAAAGCATTTTATTTCAAATAAACCATTCACAGGCACTTTTGAAACGTCAAGGTCGGTCAGTCAAAAACATGGAAGCTATTTGCACGTTCCAAAGCGTAGATCTCTATGGAGAAGAACGTGCAAGAAACTCCACGGACACTCTTTTAAATCATGTTCTGTTTTACAAAATTCCAAGTTACATATACTTGTTGCTTCTGCATGTGAGGACAATGCAAAGGAAAAAAAAAAAAAAGGGGCTTATTATCAGAATTTTAAATATAAAGATTAAAATAAGCCAATGGCAGTTAAGAGATGACCAGTCTCAACCGACGGCGCATGTTCACGAACATGACGCGTGTATCGGCACCCTTCAGCTCAACAATTTCGAAGGGAACCGAATGATCAAACCCACGCGCCGACATCAGCGAGACATTTGAGTGAGCATGACATGCTCTCAACCACCATGCTCGTTCATGTCCAACAAGTAAAACTATAACTACTCACATAAAATGTAAATGGTTTCATGGTACTCACATTTACAAAATTTGAAAAATATGCTTCTACTTTACACAAAACTATGGTTGTCAATGACCAAATAATGAAAAATAAATTAATAAAGAGAACGATTAAGTTCTTACATCAAAAAGAATAAATAAGTAAGTAATATAATAATATAATTTGTATGTATATAAGAATAAATAAACGAAATAATGTAAGAACCTCTAAAAGGAGCGAGCATCTCTTCCAGATATAAAAACATAAAAACCTAAAAAGTGGACCTAAGCAGCTGTGACTGTGGAGCAGGACCAGCATTTAGCCAAGCGTTTTTATCGAGGATATAATCTTCCAGTTTATAATACGCTTGTCTACATAGTGTGCGTTTTATGCATGCTTTAAATTTTCTCTCATTCAGTTCGAGAATATCAACTGGTATTTTATTATAAAATTTAATACAGTACCCCATAAAAGAAGTGTGTACTTTGGCCAATCTGAATCGGGGTTGATCTAATTTTTTCCTATTTCTAGTATTAAAATTATGCCTAATCTTGCTAAAGAGATGAAGATTTTTCCGAACATACATAATATTTTCGTAAATGTATGGACAAGGTATCGTCATGATGTTGATATCCTTAAACAGTTCTCTTAGGGAATCACGCCGACGGAGATTGTAAATGGCTCTGATGGCTCTTTTCTGCAGGATAAATATAGACTCGATGTCTGCAGCACGTCCCCATAATAAGATACCGTAAGACATGATACTATGAAAGTAACTAAAATAGACCAGCCTCGCGGTATCTATATCGGTAAATTGACGGATTTTTCTGACAGCGTATGCTGCTGAACTTAGCCGTCCCGCAAGAGATGTTAAATGAGGACCCCATTGTAGCCTTGAGTCAAGCGTAATCCCCAGGAAAACCGTGTTTTCGACGAATTCAAGTTTCTCCTTGTTCAATACTATGTCGCAATCATTTCTTTTAACGTTCGGTAAGGCAAATCTGATGCATTTAGTTTTTTTCCCATTTAATACTAAATTATTAGCAGTAAACCAATTTTGGACCTGCTGTAGGGCGTTATTTACGTCGTCAAGATTTATGGAACGTCTATCTATCTTAAAAATTAAGGACGTGTCGTCAGCAAATAATACCATATGAGGTTGATTTTTTAAAAGATGGGGTAGATCATTAATATATACTAGAAACCTTTATTTATTTGAACTTGCTGCTGTCTATCATTTAAGTAAGATTTTATTAGACTGAGTGCAAGTTTACCTAGTCCGTAATGTCCTAGCTTTAGGAGCAAGGTTTCGTGATTTACACAATCAAATGCCTTGGAGAGGTCACAAAAGATTCCTATGGCATCTTGTGCCTCTTCCCACGCTGAGTATATGTGTTTTAACAACGTGGCACCAGCGTCAGTCGTACAACGACCCCTGGTAAAACCATACTGTTGATCGTGTAAAATTTTATTGATGTTAAAATGATTGAGCATCTGATTGAGCATTACTTTTTCAAACACTTTGCTAAAAACCGGCAAAACAGATACAGGTCTATAATTATTGGTGTCTTTGCTGTCGCCCGATTTAAATAGTGGTATAACCTTACTATATTTCATTATATCCGGAAAGACTCCTTGGTCCACACATCAATTAAATATTAAAGCCAAGTATGGTGCTATAGTTTCAATTATGGACGTGCACACTTTAATAGACATTCCCCATATGTCTTCGGTCAATTTGATTTTGATTTGCCGGAAAGCTTTTATGACTGTCACAGGGTTGATATGTTTGAACTGGAATTCAACCGTACAACCTGGAACGTTAGCTTTTAATAAATTATATGAGACCTCAGGTGAAGAATTTAAATATTCCGTAGTTTTAGTTGGTATATTGGTGAAAAAATTTACAAATTCTTGAGCTACTTCTAAATTAGAGCTTTTGGCACCATGTGTAGTCTCCAGTAAATAATCAGTGTTTCGTTCTTTATTTCTATTAGTTTCATTATTAATAACTTTCCAAACTGTCTTTATTTTATTTTCTGACGATTTGATCTTGTTGCTAATATATAGGGCTTTAGCTACCTTGCAAGTATTTCTGAACACTTTAGAATATTTGTTTACAAACTTATTAAAAGAATCAGTGTTTATGACAGGCTTAAGGCCATATAGCTCATATAGTCTTTCCCTACTTATCCTAATGCCTTTAGTCGCCCAGTCACTAAATACATACTTAGGGAAAGTATCCTTAGACTTCTTTTCAAAAGTTGCATTGAATTCCTTTAGAACCACTGAAAAGAAATTATCATAAAATTTATTAGCATCTTCAATGTTATGGCCTAGAAAATTTAACTTATTTTGTAAGGTACCATTGAATTTAGCTAGTTTGCCAGTTGTAATTGGCCTATATTGTATATGAATTTTTTCCAAGGCTGCTTTAAACTGAAATGTTACCAATTGACCACTATGATCAGAGGGAAGGTAATTAACTATGGCTTTATCTAAATATTCACAATCGCAGAATACATTATCGATACAGGTTGAAGAAGTTGGTGTTACCCTAGTCGGTTCTGTAAACACATTAGACAAATTAAACGATTTAAAAAGGCTTATAAATCTGCTGCTATTTGAATTAATTTCTAAAATATTAATATTAAAATCCCCACAAATAATCGCGGGCTTGTTACCTGCTGCAAGTTTCGCAAGGATATCTTCCATTGTTGACTCAAATAAAGTAAAGTTTTGAGGGTTTGGGGGTCTGTACACGCACACTATGATATGCTTATCTAGCTCAACACAGGACAGTTCGATGCAATGTTCCACTGATAAGTTAACGATGTCATTACGTTGCTTAAATTTTAAGTTTTTTTTTTAATAAGATGAGGGAACCACCACGTAACATAGATTTGCGGTTAAAACAACTGCCCACATTATAATTTTCATAACTAATTAGCATCTGGTAATCCTTCAACCAGTGCTCACTAAAACATACAATGTCAAACATTGTTTTTTCTAAAAACATTTCAATTTCTAATAATTTGGAAGAGACACCTTGAATATTTTGATGAAATAATTTCAAGGCATGCTGCTGACTCCCTTTTTGACAACTATTTACTAAAGAGCAAGAAGATACCTTGTTAATGGTAGGCATAACTATTCTGTCGCTGGTATCCTCTGTTGTCTTATGTACTAGTTTAAATGAGTATCCATAGAGATACATGGAAACTCCGTACAATTTTTATAAGTATTTGTAGCACTAGAGCTACCGTTACTAAGGCTCTCCACCTGATTCTTAGTAAAATTACTAAACATTGTGGATTTAATTATACAAGACTGCGACATACTACTTATGTCTGAGTTAATAAAATAAGCTAATAGCCTTGCTATTGTGTGTCTAAAACTAATTGGCAAATACACTGTATCCCTAGTCGATTTTAAATTTTCCACAAAAATGTTTGTGTCAAAAAACATAAACTTGTCACTATAGTGACTTACTAAAAAGTGCATGTGTTTATTTAAACTATGAATATAATTATTTTGTCTACTTGACAATTGTTCAAAATAAGGAAATGCACACAATATAATTTTATTACAATTTAACTTTAACATCTCAGTTAGATTGTCCGTGATATCTGTTTTTTTTACATTTAAACTATTCCCTATAAACACTGTAATATTGGTATTAGAACTAAAATTATTGTTTCTTAATGACGCCATAATATACTTGTATGATGAACTTGGCATACAGTAATTTTGTATAGGATAATTCATGAATTAATCATGTTCACTTAAAAGCGAGCACTAGGCCACTACCGGCTACCTAAGCTCTTCAACAGTAAGTTAAACTGAAGTAATCACCTGGACTACAAACTAAACAGGGCCTGCATTACCTTCTGGCAATACAGGAAGTTGATAGGGAAGAAGTAAGGCCTGTCTCCCAAAATAATACTATGGCTGTACAGCGCAGTAATTCGATCTATGTTAACCTACGGGCCGTGGTGTGGTGGACACGCACAAAGCTTACTACAGCCGTAAACAAGTTACAACACATGCAAAGGCTGGCCTGCATGGTGATGACGGGCTACATGAGGACTAATCCAACTGCGGCGCTGGAAGCCATGCTGGCACTCCCTCCGCTACACTTGTTTACACAACAGGAAGCAACGATGGCAGCAGTACGCCTTAAAACACTAGACCTCTGGGGTAAGACTGACTAAACATCAGTTGCGCACAGTCACAGCCGTAACAACTGGCCACGGGTCTTTTAATAAACACATAGGGACTACTCACACTTATTCAGCTTATGCCCATTGAAAACAACCATTTTGTATGGAGACGCGTACGCATGCGTTCAGCTATCGGATGCTGACGCGTCTCCATAAAAAATAGCGATTTGACAGTAACTGTCAGAGCTGAATAAGTATGAGTAGTCCTTTAAGCACTAGTCTCACCGCCGGAGAGGAAGCGAATAGCTATCACACATACATTCCTCTGCGAGCAAATGGACAAGAGATATAGATCTCATGTGAGTAAAAGATACACATACACTCATAGTCGATATCTGGCTGTTCACACTGCCGGCAAGCGGCTCTTACCTCTAGTTGATCGCAGCGACAAGAGCCATTACCAAACTGCGGTAATTTCTACGGCTAGAGTGCGGGCTGGAGCAAGTATTGCGAGTAAAAGCCCATCGCACTTTAGTGCTCTGTACTCGCTGAAAGCCGAGCGTCAAAACTATTGAAACTTTTCATTCGCTACTCGCTGATCGCCAACTGTTTCCAGTTTGAAGCTTTACTTGTTACTCGCTGATCGGCGGTCTGACGTTGGTTAATGAGGATCATAGATACGTACCTGCTGCGGGGTCAGTGCCGGTGGAAAGTACGAAGATGATGGGCGCCAGTGGGTCGGACTCTGCGAACAGCGCCGCCAGGTCGGCCGGCTGCGGCTCCACGAACCGCGCACCCAAGCCCACCACTACATAATCCTAAAACAGTTGGTTATGGTTAAGCAACGGTTACCTAGGTCCGCGTGAGGATGGGCGTCCATTAAGTTGTTCCAGACGGTTTTAGATAAACAAGTAGATACGATTCCCCCTTATATCTTCAAAGTCATAGTGAATAGGCTAGTTCTGGGTGAGTTCGCTCCGTCATAGACTTTGTCTCTATCATATCTGACCTAGACTAGAGTCAAGAGCAAACCTTCAGAAATAAAAAAGGTCTAGTACTAGACTGTCTATAATGATTGACAGAAGTTAGAAAGTCTGACAACGAGTCTTACCAAGGATATCATATGACCTTTTGAATGATATTTGCTGACTATGGCATTATGTGACTGGGATGAGGAGGACAATAGGCAAACAGCATCATCATATGAGCCGAAAGACGTCCACTACTGGGCATAGGCTTCCCACAAGCGTCGCCACAATGACCAGTCCTGCGCGTCTCGCATTCATCGGCTACCCGCGACCTTCACCAGGTCATCGGTCAACGTTGCATCTTTCGATAGGCAGTCGGTTCACGAAAAATACTGGTATTTAACTGCATCCGTTTAGACATGAAGTCGACCCCAATGTATTTAAAAATGGCTTGCAGATGAAGTGGTATATAGCCTGCAGGGTCTAAAAAGGCCACTTTAGTTGAATAAGCATAAGTTACGCGAAACTGGCAAATTTTCCCAATTAACCTTGAACCTTCAGCGATAAAGATGAAAATGTAATTTGATAGATTGTTGTATTTTTGATCCTTATTTGATTCTATTAGTAAGCAAAGAATACTAACCGCACGGATCGATTTTTAAGGATAAGCAACGCTTGCCAAGGTTGGTCTGTAGACCATCTTAACATACCGAGTTTCCTCCGAGCCTCGAAAAGCATGTTAAGCTTTTGGTCCCGGTTGTCATTTGTTGATCTTTGGCATTCGTTACGGACTGTCAGAAGTCAGTAAATCTGACACCAGTATTGCCAAGAACTGCCGTATTAAATTACCCAGTTAATGGGTTGTGGAGGTCTGGTAGGCAGCCGCTCCACGTAAAACACTGATATATTCAGCTGAATCCGGTTTGACTGGAAGCCAACCCCAATATAGTTGGGAAAAGGCTAAGCAGATGATGATCCTAATTTGATTTTACTAAAGTTGTCTTTTTAGACCCGCTGACCTGAAAGCCTGGAATCATCTTGTCTGGCCGCAAACACTTGAGGATGAGCAGTTTCTGGAAGCTGTCATACCGGTTGTCAATCTTTCTCGGTAATGTCAACCTGTAATACAAAGAATCCAGATATTTAAACTCTGTAAAAAATGAGGCACCAACTCCACTAAGGGGGCCATCTTCACGAGCGAGAGAATCGCGGCGATATTATCGTCGTGCCGCGAATTTCTATAACAACTCTATGAACGTATCTCCGCACGGAGATATTATCGCGACGAGTGACGGCGGTTTCCTAGAGGGCGGTGATTGACACCGTAAAATCCGTTTGTTTATATAGAAAACGTTCTAGTGACGTCATTCAGTTATATTACGGCCGTTATCTTAAGAAACCAGAGCTTTACGGCTATAATGACATACTTATGCGGCGTGTGCGAGTCATAGTAATTCTTGAAGAACTTGAGGTGGGTCTGGAAGTCCGTGAGGATGTCGGGCACGGTAGGCAATGTGGCCAACTGCTGCAGCTCCAGCCACATGCGAGGGGAGATCCACTTCGGCTCCGGGTTTTCTATCTCCTGTAAACCAGCAAGATTACCTGTTAAGCTCTGCTTTCCTAGGATAGCGGTGCCGTCATTTAGCGGCCGTAATACAGCGGAAACATAGAAAACGTTCTAGTGGCGTCATTCAACGCTGTATTACGGCCGCTATATAACGGCACCGTTATCCTAAGAAACCTTAGCTTTAAAATATTAATCAATAGATGATGATTCCTGAGTAAAAAACATTATTATTCTACCAGCTTTTGCTCGCGATTTCGTACGCGCATATCCCGTTTTTTCCCGTCCCCGTTGAAATTTCGTCTCCCCTAAACTTCGGATCCTTATGACTCCTCCCGCTTTGGGCGGAGCAGAAGGGAGTGTCATACTCTTAATGACTAAAACCCAACTGTGTTCCTCTTAGTTCCCTTTGCGTTTCAAGGCCGCAGTGACTCTTTTGAACAACACGCCAAATTTCAGCTTTATACGACTGTAGTTTCGGCTGTGCGTTGTCTATCAGTCCCTCAATCACTCAGTAACGGAAGAACTTTTTACGTTAGGATTTAGTCCGTTACTTAGATTATCGATAAAAATTGGACACGTATTTTTTGCTTTATCAAATCAATAAAAATTGACGAAGATAAATCGCATCAAAGATCAGGAGCCGCACTCCTGATCTGGTGACGTCTTGACGTGATTAATTGTAAAAAGTGTATGTATCCATACGGTGGAGGTCTGCCCTGCTTGGGCGGAGCACCGCCGTGTCCTCGTCGAGGCGATCGGCGGCGGGGATGTCTCGCGTCCGGCCCTTGTTCAAGCCATGGTCCGGAGCGACGAGACATGGGAAGCGGTCACCTCCTTCTGCGAAGCAGTAATGCTAACAAAGGAGGAAGCCGAACGCGTGAGAGAGAGGGAAACCTCACGCCCCAGCCGCCGACACAGAAGAAGACGCCCCGGGCGTCGGGAGTCGCAGGACGATTCTCGGCCACCGTAGGCGTGGGACTGCGGACGGCGAGCATTGGGTGGAAAAAAAAGGGCGGTACCAGCTGCCTCTCTCGTTGTCTTCCGGCGGTGAGCCGGACGTTGCTGGCGGCTCCGAATAGAAGCGCAAGGCCAGATTTATGAAAGTCGTGGAGGCTGCGGTTCGCGATGTGTGGCTTTGAAGAGGTCACAAACCTCTAAAAACAAGGCCATAATATTGCTGGCCTCCGTCGGACGAAATGTCTAAGCTGCGGGCAGAGGTCGCCTGCCTGGCGGCCGCCACGGAGCTTCTCCAATAGGAGAACCAGAAGCTCCGAGCAGATCTGGCCGGGCTCCAAGGAGCCGGCCCAAAAGAGGTACCTCAAGCGGGACGCAAGCACGGGCAAAGCCAGGCCGCACCTGTGGAGGAGCAGGTCCTGAACCTGGTGCGGCAGGAGATGGCCAATTTTGCAGCATGATTCTCGGTTTTGGAGGGCATCGTCTTGCGTCCCCCGCTAGCGGCGAGCCAAAAGGCAACGGGTCAGCCGAAGGCGTCATCGTACGCAACCGCCGCGTCTGCCAAACCGGGGCCGTCCAGCCAGACCAAACGAAGGGCCGGGTCAACACCCGCAAAGAAAGGTGGAGTGGCTGCACAAGCGGTGAAGGCTCCAGCGCTAGCGCCAGAGGTACAAAGGCGCCCCCGCCTTCAAACTCTCCTGCGGCTGAAGCCGGATGGCATGTGGTCGGGGATAAGAAGAAGGCTGGCAAGGCAGCCAGGGCGACCAAGACACGACAAAGGAAGCGGCAGCGCAAAGCGGAACGCATCGCGGCTAGGCTCCGCGCCCCGAAAACCGCAGCTGTAGTGATGAAACTACAGCCGGACGCGGAGAAGAGGGGCGTGACTTACCGCGATGTGATTAATAAGGCAAAGGAGGCGGTGAACCTCCAGGAGCTCGGTATCACGGGGGGCCTCCGGCTCAGGTTGACCATGACTGGGGCCCGGATGCTGGAAATCCCCGGTGCAGCCAGTGACCCGACCGCTGACGCTCTGGCCGAAAAGCTCAGAGCGTCCTTAAATGCGGACGAGGTCCGAGTGTCCAGGCCGACCAAGTGCGTCGACATGCGCATCCTGGGCCTGGACGACTCCGTCACGGAGGAGGAGGTGGTGGCCGCCGTTGGAGCCGGTGGAGGACAAGGCTCTGGAGACAGGCCTGGTCGTCTTAAACCGGGGTTCTGTCCCAACGTGTGTGCGGATGCAGGGGGAATCTGTGGTGGACATCTCGTTCGCTAGCCCTACTCTGTCACCGCGTGTTATTGACTGGCGCGTATTAGAGGAGGTGGAGACCTATTCTGATCACCGGTATATCCGGTTTGACGTCTCCACCCAGACCTCAACCGTGCCAGTCCGGCAGGCCCCGAGTGGTCCGCGGTGGGCGCTGAAGCAGCTTGACCGAGAGCTCCTCCTGGAAGCTTCGATCGTGCAGAACCAGGCCCGGGTCGGCGGCGCGCTGTGTTCCACGCGCGCCTCAAGGAGCTGTCAGCATAGGAGACGGGGCCCGCTAGGGCCAGTGCCTGCCGAGGTGCGGAATCCGTTCGAAAGAGACGCCGCAGCCCTGGAACGCAAAGGGCATTAGGAGGAGCACGGATGGGTTTTAGTCAGTAAGAGTCTGACACTCCCTTCCGCCTCGCCCAGAGCGGAAGGAGTCATTTGATGATTTCCCATCCTTAAAAAAAAATAAGGCCGTATACAGAATGAAAGCTGGTAGCCGGCGCCGACCTACCAGCGCTTATCGGCGCTGATCCATTCTGTTAACAGTTACATAAATTAAGTAGATTGAAGCTTGGTGTTCATTCATTTCAAAAGGCGGGCGACGCCAGCGCTGACCTGAGCCTGTCGATGATTGTCGGAACTTGTCGGCGACGTTCGGCGTTTATCGGCGCTTGTTCATATAAATGCCTGCGCTGGTTACCTGCGTGGACCGGCTCCTATAAGCAAAGGTAGGCTGCCAGCATTTTTTCTGTATACGGCCACACACACAAAAGCTGAATTCGGTTTGACTGCCGACCCCAATATAGTTAGAAAAAGGCATATTATCCCGGAAAGATGAAAAAGTAATCAAAAAATATATTCATACAGTATCCAGCTTCGCTCCGTTGAGCAGGAAATTGAACTCGGCTCCTTTGATCACGCCGTTGTCCAGCAGTATGCGAGCGCACAGTAGGAAGGCGAACAGTAGCTTGTGGCGCTCGAACAAACTGCGGCATACGTTCTGGTACAGGAGGAACGTGAATTGAACTATTATCACTTCCACTCGCTCTACTATGTCCTCTGAAAATAAGATAAAAAGATAATTTAAGTACGTATTTATTTATTTAACAATTTATGTACATAGTATTCTCAAGCACGGTCGCTCATCGAGTCGCAAAATTACTGCCTTGGATATTGCCAAAGAGCGATGGAACGCAGCATTCTGGACGTAAAATGACAGAACAGAATTCGAAACACCACGCTGTTTCCCAAAACGGGAATAATGGACGTGGATAAGAAGGCTACCAGGTTGAAATTGGATTGGACGGAACACGTTAGCTGCTTGCACTGTGACCGTTGGGCAAAAGTGTCTACGCATGGCCCATGAAGAGTTTGGCGAACCACTCAACGAGTACTGGTACATGGGGTCCACGTTGGCCATGTCAGACGGACAGAAGACTGCTCGTTACAATAATAAAACACTTACCATTGGGCTCTGTCTCGGCCATGGACCTCACGAAGAGCTTGACGAACCACTCCAGCGAGTACTGATACATAGGATCCACGTTGGCCATGTCGGACAGACAGAAAAACAGGATGGAGCCGCGCTCTGCGACCGGCACGTAGCCACTGCGAGCTTCGTCTATTTCGACCGAAGTGCGCTCTATGTCTTCTACTTTAATCTGAAAAAAAAACGATAATGTTTCAAATAGGCTGAAAATCAGCAGTATTTTACTTCCTAAACAACAAGACGCTAAATGTACTTATTTTACTGAGCATTGTGATCATTTTTATTTCAGATGTTGAAGAGCAAATTAAGTCAGACCACGAGTATGAAATATTATAATTTTATACGAAAACTCCATAATCTAAAAGCGTTCGCGTAAACGTAAACGTTCGCTTATGTTAAATTGTAATAAACGTTTTCCGTTATTGTCACCAGACGACGCTTATTCAGTTTCAATACAAATTCGACTAAGAAAACATAGAGACATAGTATATAACCTTTTTATTCAGTTTATGAAATATCTCTTAAATCGGTCCCATATTGGAAGAGAAAACAGTCGAGAGTTAAACTCAAATTATGACTTTTTACATACAAAGTCTCGCCGCCATCATTTCCTCTTAACGTCGCTAATACTGTCACTTCTGTGCTGCACCTGCACACTTCTATCCTGTTTCTGCATGCTCCCGTATACCAAAGTGCCAATTCCACTAATTTACAAGCAACGTCAAAATCCCTGAATGTCCATACATTTTTTAAAGGTTGAGACTGAAATGCGAATGCGAACGATGCTTAACCTGTGGTTTGTCGTCGGCACACGTGTGTGCCATTGGGATTCAACTGAAACTGACGCATAATGGCATCCCACATGCCATACCAAACCACGCAGTTTAAACTTCTTTTTTTTTTAAAAAAACGAAGTTTTCAATATCCTATGGCCCCCCATCGACCAAAAAACATGGCGGCCGCCGATTTTTCTACAATACAACTATTCAATTGTTGTGGCGACGCCACAACAGGTGATCACAGGTTAAAAAATTGTCGTATGGGCACTCAGAAGTACCACACAGTCGTTGTCTATGCTGTTCCAAAGGAATTATCAACTTACAATAATCTCAGCGCTCTTAATCTTGATAGCTTCCAGCGTCAGAATAAGCGGCAGGTCGTCTACAGGTGAGCCCTCACTGTTCGATAGACCGTACAGGATATCTGCCTGCATTTCCGCGAGTTGCGACGACATCTGCGCGCGCGATACTATCAGTTGGCCGCGGAGTTCTTCCAGGTCAGGTCGCTCCTGCGCTACTACGGTGGATAGCAGTTGTTCAGCTAAACCGCTGAAATTGGAAGAATGTTCTGTAAGTGTTCGGATTGTCTGAGAAAGTAGATAGGTGATGAGTACACTTCTTCAAAGCACATAGCATAACCGTTACATTTAGGATGTAGCGGAAAATACCCTTTTAAACAATATATTTTGATTTCTTTGAGAGTGTCGAAATATACTTTTTTTGCGGCATAAACGGTCGTATTTTTTTACGTTAACGTAGAAGTTTGATTTTTTCACAGCTTCAAGGGACCGTAGACTTAAGTATATGGTTCTAATTTCACCTTGATACCTCCACACGTTCCCGAGATAAAGGTTATTGACAGACAGACGGACGGACCGACGGACAACAACGGAGAAAAAATGTGTTCTTATAAGGGTTCCGTTTTTTCCGTTTGACGGAACCCTTTAAAGAACACGTTTTTTTTCTAAGATAACAAGAAGTATTTACCTGGGCACCAAAGCGAAGTTGACGACCATGACCTTGACTGAGGTCTCCGGCTTATACTTAGGGTTCGGTAATTTAGTCGTTATGTACAGCTTAAAGCCGGGTATGTACGGGATCAGGGAGTCGCCTAACTTCAGCACCAGCTGACCAGCTTGTCTGAAGTATTGACGCTAGAATGAACAGCAATTATTTGCGAATTTAAAAAATTAATCCATTCTAAATATGTATAATATGGTTATAGTTTTTATGATAGGGCTAGTAGTATTTTTAACTCGTCACAAATGGAGGAGGCTCTGTATTCATCTGTATGTATTTTTTTGTACGTACAGCCATAATTTCATTGTATGTATGGTTTCTGTTGAGGAGCTCGTGGCTAAAAAACAACAGCCACACAGGTCGATCTTCAAGGTTAGGCAACGCTTGCCAAGGTTTTGTCTGTGGATGGGTGACCATCTTAACATAACGAGTTTCCTCCGTGCCTCGGAAAGCACGTTAAGCTGTTGGTCCCGGATGTCATTTGTAGAACTTTGGCAGTAGTTATGGATTGTCAGAAGCCAGTAAATCTGACTCTAGTCTTGCCAAAAAATACCGTGTTACCCATTTAATGGGTTGTGGAGGTCTGGTAGGCAGCCGCTCCACGTAAAATACTGGTATTGAGCTGAATCCGGTTTGACTGGAAGCCGGGACCAACGGCTTAACGTGCTTTCCGAGGCACGGAGGAAACTCGCTATGTTAAGATGGTCACCCATCCACAAACTTTGGCAAGCGATGCTTAACCTTGAAGATCGACCCGTGTTGATATTATCTAGCCACGAGCTCCTCTAGCGAAAACGAAAATATCCAATTAAGAAATTATAGCCCCCGTCTGTTATTTATCAAGGACCCCGGGGCCCATATATGGCGCCAGAGCCTATATTTTTTTTGGTTTTGCCTAAATTGTTTGTATAGAACTAAAGACCGGAATTATGACCCTTACAATACATAACAAAATAAACCAAATTAGTGAATTCATCCGCAGTTAACGGCAGTCACACGCCGCAGTATAGTAGGAGTTAGGAGGACTCGTGCGTGAGATAGATCCATGATTTTCAGCGTCATGTTTTTGTAAGACCAAGTGCGGGGCCCCCCAACGCCCTGGGCCCGTAGCATTTGCTACTCTTGCTACGTGGTTAATCCAAGACTGGTGCACAAGTATGCGCGCAAACACAGGTACACTGTCTGTTCGTTTTACTTTTATAATCCGATGGGACGGCAATGCGGTACGACCGGGGAAAAAAACCGTTTTTACACTTTTTAGCCCACCTGATCATCGAATCCATTACCTCCCGTTCGGTTTTCTTGAACTCCTATATCCACAGTTAGAATAGAATAGAATACTCTTTATAATAAAGAGTAAACCACATAAGTTACAGAAAATATAGTAAACACAAGAAAATAGACAGACAAAATGGACAAAACAGAAGGCAGATAGAAACACAGACAGAACATAGACAGTTCTCCTTCTTGTCGTGTCAACGGTTATCCAGATTATATGGTTTGGGTCCAGTAAGTAGCCACGTTTTTTGCTTCAATGGAGACGTTGAGTAAGACACTCCAGCAAATGAGACAGTCTGAATCGCACCTCACTCACACCAAGTGATTCTAACCTTTAGAACAGGATCCAAGGCCGGGTCCAGTTCAGTCCCAACGTTTTCCAGCAGGATTGGTTTACCAAACCTGAGCGCGGACTCGAAGTTCCTCAGAAGGTCTCTGTCATTTGGCTTGCAGACTACCAAGCCTTCTAGTTTGCCCTGAAATATGAATACATGCATAATAGGGTATTTTACTGAAAAAATCGATTTAGTCCGTTAGATAGATTTTCATAAAATATTGGACAAGTATTTTTTCTTTACTACAAAGTCAAAGTCAAGTCAAAGTCAAAACGTTTATTCACATTTCAAATAATATAAAAATTCTAAAGTGACTCTACTGTCCATTCGGAAAGGTAAATTCTTATGGAGAAGAATGGACAAGAAACTCCATAGTTACTCTTTTCAAATAAATATTTTACAATATTTGGTATACAAAAATTTAGTTATATGTGAGGACCATGCACCTAGGGTAATCAGAGGTAGACTTATCAATTTTCTAAATAAGTAGGTACATGATACTCACACATTTACAAATATTGGAATCACTAATTCATGTGTGAGTTAACAGAAAGTTACAAACACAAAAAAAAAACAGAGCATCTATAAAGTTAATACGTACATAAAGCAACCAGTTTGATTTTGTCCACAACATTGACTGTCCTATGGAACAGGACCAGCATGCTTCCAGGCATTCTTATCCTGAATGTAATCTTCTAATTTGTAATAAGCTTGTTTACAAAGTGTGCTTTTTATATGCGCTTTAAATTATCTTTCATTTAGTTCTAATATGTCACCAGGTATTTTATTGTAACATTTAACACAGTACCCCATGTAAGATGTGCACACGCGTGACGTCATGTGGCTTGGTAAAATTGTACCATCATAGCGACGTCACGCGTGTTTACAACGCACTATATATCGTCTTCATTTTTGTTAACGTGAAAAAAGAAAAAATACGTTGCCAACATTTTTGGAAACCAATCTGACGGACTAATTAGGTTTTTTTAGTAAAATACCCTATTATATTTGCTGAGATCGGTGCGTAAATGGGCAACCATAGTAAATCTTGCTCACGGAGTAGAAAACGCCTGCAACTAAGGCCAGAACTACGGACTTCGGGCTTAGAGAGTAGCCTCCTAGGTTCTATTCGCGATGGCAACAATGTCGCCTGCCTATCTCGCTGCCAGACGAGTCACCAGGCCTTGGACGCCACTCTATCAATGCCCTAAATTACTCCATCTGTCTTTCAGCGCTTTGTTACTTGACATAAAATTAATTTGTTAATGGCTGTGATATTTTTTTTTATCTTTGTTTTTTTTTTATTTTATTTGACTTCTAGCTTCTGTCAGCGAACATACTCCCGGGATAAAAAGTAGCCTATGTCCTTTCTCAGGCTCTAGACTATCTGTGTACCAAATTTCATTTAAATCGATTCAGTAAGTTTTGGCGTGAAAGCGCGACAGACAGACAGACAGACAGAGTTACTTTCGCATTTAAAATATTAATATTATAAATAATAAATATAGTAAGGAAATAAGTAAGGATTAATTCTATTTGCATTGTGGATATTTTCTACTTATTTTATTATTGTACCTAATGATTTGCATGCCGTAAGGTAAAATGTAGCTGATCTTATGTTTCTGTGTTCTTAAGTTATCTTATATTGTACCTACATTTTGAGCAAATAAAGTTCGGATTCTCCATTTCAGTTTCATCATTCGTTTTTCAATATCAATAAACTAAACATTTGGCTAAACATAAACTCGAGTAACTCGGCCTTTAGTTGATTATTCCTTAGCCGGCATTAAAATAGGGCGTGGTAAATAAGGTGCCAATGTAACAAGGACATTTTAGGTATGTCTCTGATATGGCAACAAATCTACCGCGCCTCTCGTATTGCAGATGTCCATTGAGTGACTACGTAACTTCAGGCGTACCAATGCCAATGTGGCTTTTGCACACTAACATAACAAAAATTGCCTCAGCATAGTAACTAGGATCCTCTATTATGGCACCAAATAATCTTGCAATAAAATAATAATAATAATTCTTTATTGGTGCAAAACAGTTTACAGAACAATGAAACCCTGACTCCTGAGCTAGGTAGAGTACCTGTATTTCAGGACCCAGTGACTTCTTCTTTACTAGTTACAATTAAGCACATTGTATTCTCTACCTATGATTTGACCATTTAAAATATAAATACCAAGAATACATTGAAGATTAAGAGGAGAAAAATACGAATTTAATTAGAAAAATTACGATGTCAAAAACAAAATGTTAAACCAAAAATCTCACAATTAATACATGTACAGTGCATTATCCTTTCCCTAATGTCCCTTTGTAGATAGCCGAACGATAAATTATGAACTGTTTTTCATTACTAGAGAACGTAAATGATCACGTAATCGCATTAGAAGTCAATTCAGGACAGTTTAATGTATTTATTTCTAACTCAACAAATATAATATGTAAGACCACACACACACACATACACACACACTCTCACACATTACGGACTAGGTGAACTTGCACTCAGTGTAATAAAATCTTACTTAAATGATAGACAGCAGCAAGTTCAAATAAATGGTGTCAATTCACGGGGTTTAAAAGTCAAAATAGGGGTACCACAAGGCTCTATTTTGGGTCCTTTCCTCTTTCTAGTATATATTAATGATCTACCCCATCTTTTAAAAAATCAACCTCATATGGTATTATTTGCTGACGATACGTCCTTAATTTTTAAGATAGATAGACGTTCCATAAATCTTGACGACGTAAATAACGCCCTACAGCAGGTCCAAAATTGGTTTACTGCTAATAATTTAGTATTAAATGGGAAAAAAACTAAATGCATCAGATTTGCCTTACCGAACGTTAAAAGAAATGATTGCGACATAGTATTGAACAAGGAGAAACTTGAATTCGTCGAAAACACGGTTTTCCTGGGGATTACGCTTGACTCAAGGCTACAATGGGGTACTCATTTAACATCTCTTGCGGGACGGCTAAGTTCAGCAGCATACGCTGTCAGAAAAATCCGTCAATTTACCGATATAGATACCGCGAGGCTGGTCTATTTTAGTTACTTTCATAGTATCATGTCTTACGGTATCTTATTATGGGGACGTGCTGCAGACATCGAGTCTATATTTATCCTGCAGAAAAGAGCCATCAGAGCCATTTACAATCTCCGTCGGTGTGATTCCCTAAGAGAACTGTTTAAGGATATCAACATCATGACGGTACCTTGTCAATACATTTACGAAAATATTATGTATGTTCGCAAAAATCTTCATCTCTTTAGCAAGATTAGTGACAGGCATAATTTTAATACTAGAAATAGGATCAAATTAGATCAACCCCTATTCAGATTGGCCAAAGTACACACTTCTTTTATGGGGTACTGTATTAAATTTTATAATAAAATACCAGTTGATATTCTCGAACTGAATAAGAGAAAATTTAAAGCATGCATAAAACGCACACTATGTAGACAAGCGTATTATAAACTGGAAGATTATATCCTCGATAAAAACGCTTGGCTAAATGCTGGTCCTGCTCCACAGTCACAGCTGCTTAGGTCCATGTTTTAGGTTTTTATATTTGGAAGAGATGCTCGCTCCTTTTATAGGTTCTTACATTATTTCGTTTATTTATTCTTATATACATACAAATTATATTATTATTATTATTATTACTTATTTATTCTTTTTGATGTAAGAACTTAATCGTTGTCTTTATTAATTTATTTTTCATTATTTGGTCATTGACAACCATAGTTTTGTGTAAAGTAGAAGCATATTTTTAATTTTGTAAATGTGAGTACCATGAAACCATTTACATTTTATGTGAGTAGTTATAGTTTTACTTGTTGGACATGGAACGAGCATGGTGGTTGAGAGCATGTCATGCTCACTCAAATGTCTCGCTGATGGCGGCGCGTGGGTTTGATCATTCGGTTCCCTTCGAAATGTTTGAGCTGAAGGGTGCCGATACACGCGTCATGTTCGTGAACAGGCGCCGTCGGTTGAGACTGGTCATCTCTTAACTGCCATTGGCTTATTTTAATCTTTATATTTAAAATTCTTATAATAAGCCCTTTTTTTTCCTTTGCATTGTCCTCACATGCAGAAGCAACAAGTATATGTAACTTGGAATTTTGTAAAACAGAACATGATTTAAAAGAGTGTCCCGTGGAGTTTCTTGCACGTTCTTCTCCATAGAGATCTACGCTTTGGAACGTGCAAATAGCTTCCATGTTTTTGACTGACCGACCTTGACGTTTCAAAAGTGCCTGTGAATGGTTTATTTGAAATAAAATGCTTTGAATTTGAATTTGAATTTGAATTGCACATTTAAATGGTGTCTACTCTCGGTGACCAGAATTATGACAAAGGCATAATCACCATAGCTCTGATCCACTTGTTGGCTTGCGTCTGAGGATCGATGATGAGCGGCCATCTTCGTGAGTTGGATATCAGCACCGCTGACTCGACAGACATCGGGTCCCGAGGCAGGCCGTACATCTGCCATGTCCTAAGCATAGGAAGATAGCAAATATGTTTATTTAGAAAAGGAAAATGGATGGGGGATTATGTAAGTACGTGTGATTATGTCGACATTGACACGACCTCCACAACCCATTAACTGGGTAACACGGTACTTCTTGGCAAGACTGGTATTCATTTTCTGACTTCTGATAATCCGTAGGGACTGCCAAATGGCAGCCGGGACCAAAGGCAAAACGTGCTTTCCAAGGCCCGGAGAAGTCTCGGTCACCTACCCACAGACCTCGGCAAGCGTTGCTTAACTTTGAAGGTCGAACTGTGCGGCTGTTATTATTTAGCCACGAGCTCCTCCTTCATGTATACCTGCGGAAATCCCCATTTATTCTAGAATTAAAAACTTAGTATGGTTTTATGGTAATGAGTTATGCGACACCATTGCAAATATTTATTCACAGAAATAAGGTAAATGTCCCATATTTCGGTATTTTAAGGCTTTAACGGATTCGTTATCTTTATTCAAATGAACTTACCATTGCCTTTCCATAAGCTAATGAAGTCGGAGCGAGCACAGTTTCAGTCCTCGTATTACTTTCAGTTTAGTAGCAAAAATATTGGTACTTGGTTTCTTATAGATTAAAATTGATAGAGATTTTTTACTCATGTATAATTTATATAAATAATACCAGTTGACCCGCGCAACTTCGTCTGCGTCACAACTTTCATTACTGCTCCGCTCCTATTGGTCTTAGCGTGATGATATATATCCTATAGCCTTCCTCGATAAATGGGCCATCTAACACAACTTTATATTTTAGTATAGATTTAAAATGCTTACTTTTTGCGCCAGAAACAAAACTAACGAAATAACGTACTAGCACGAACTTATGGACATTTACCTTAGCTCTGTGTGGTTTATTTTAGAACTAGTTGACTCGCGCAACTTCGTTTGCTCCGCTCCTATTGGTTTTAGCTAGATGATATATAGCCTATAGCCTTCCTCGATAAATGGTCTATCTAACACTTAGTATTTTTCAAATTGGACCAGTAGTTCCTGAGATTAGCGAGTTCAAGCAAACAAACTCTTCATCTTTATATATCAAGTTTAGATTTGTTTCATTTCACAATAAATATACCGTCAATATAAATCAAATCCTAATATAGGGGATGTGCACGACGTTGATTATCCCTTCTACATAGTGTTGCATATTCTAAACTTTAAGGTTAAGAATACTTGATATTGAGGCTTATGTGCTGCCACCTTTAGTTCTTACATGCTCTCTTTAGGGGAATGTGCACGAAGCAGACATTTAGCGTTGCCATTTCGAAATTTATAGGTAAAATACAGGGCTATTTTTAAAACACTAACAACCTCTTAGGCAGTGATTATAAACAACTATTACTTTGAGAACAACCTCGAAAATTCGAGATAAATATCGGCTGTTCCATACAATTTTTTTTTTCGAGTTTTCAGGTTTGGTCTCAGAGCAAGTTTTACAAATAACCCTGTATATTTATTTGTCAATGACACTTCCGTGCTATTGTAGTATCCACGCAACGTATCGACTAATAGTAGGTATTTGACTCGCCTACGCACCACCACGTGTTCCCGACTGACGGTTGAACGCAGACTGCCCTCCGATCCAATCGGCCATATTGTGATGCGCTCGAAACAAATCATAAATATATTACATACACTACAGCTACCACCTATAAGGCTGTGGTGGCTAATACTTCCTCCACCATAGTAAGGCAATTGGTGAGAAGACTTATACCCTAAAATTTTTGTGTTTTGTAGATGCGTGGTCCTCTCATTAATTCGCCTTTAGTTTAGTTACTAACAGTAGTGTATAAGTGCAAACCTGTTACTAATAATTTATGGATCGCTTAGTTGTCCGAAATAAAAAGATTTTATAGTTCCTGTACGTTACCTTAAGGATTAGTTTAGCTCACCTGATCTGCACGGCGTCGCCGAGAGTGGTCAGCGGCGTGGCTTGCGGCGTATGCGGGACTTGCACCTCCTGTCAACAACAGGCTGTTATTTCTGCTTATCCCATAGTGGCTAGAGAAATGGCACCATATGCTATTTCGTATATAGTAAATGCATTTCGTAGTTTTATATATACTAGCTGATAGGCAAATGTTATTTTGACATATAAAATAAAATAAAAAAATGTCCAATAAAATACTTATAAACAATAAAATTAAACCACCGAAAAATCGGAAAGCAAAACAATAATAAACCTTTTTATTTAACCTTAATAACTAAGTTCTTTAACTAATGTAAACATATCTTAGTAATTTTGAGTCGCCAAACAAGCAAATTAATTATTAATTACGTGAAGCGTGTTGCGCGGCGGCAGCGCGGCGCGATATGCCTATTCGCCGGAAAATGCGTTCACGAAGTTAAATGTCAGCGAGACAGGAACCCGAGCGGACACGTCCGCGTCGTTGCGAGCGGTGCCGACTCAAAATTACTTACACTCCTACTAACTTATCTGTGAAATGACGAAAATTGGAACTACGGCCGTCATGTTAAAATGTCATTCGATTGTCAGTGTCTACTACATTAGGGTTCTCTGGTTGTTTTGTCGTGATATTGCTGAATGTATAAAGTTAAATATGCCGAAAGCTATAAAAAGTGATGCTCGAAACATTATTCTAAAGGTTAAAACCTTTTTTTAAAGAAGAAGCTCGGGCGGGGTCTCCGATTATTCCATTTAATCAAGTATACAAACGAATTTCGGCAACGACAGGTTAGTGTTGTCAACTAACCTGTCGCTTTTGGGGGCCGAGTCACCCGCGTCCGTAGGAGAATACCCAATCCTAGACCCTGCACGTGGTCCCCGGGTGGTGCTAATCAGGTGACACTAACTAGTGGTAGGCTTCGGCCGACGGCTTGTGACCACCCACTGGGCAAAGACGTACCGCCAAGCGGCCTAGCCGTGTTCCGGTACGATGCCCAGTGTAGCCAATACAGAGGAGTTGGGTCGAAATAGTTGTTTCAATGCAGGCAGACCGACCAGTCTCGCGTTGATATGGGCGTATCGGGAGACTAGTCGCGGAGGGTAGCGGGATCCGAGGCACGGTGCGCCGCTGGCCGACCGCAGTTAGTCGGGGGCCCAAGTAGTGTGCTAGCCACACATGAAAGGCTGCCCCGCCAACTGTCGAAAAATCCCGGGGTGCGCCATCGTGCTGGCTGGCGACCAGACGGGGGAGGACCCGATTGACATTCCCGGGGGGGCTCTGGCGTCCCCGCAGTCTCCAGACTAGTCCCCCAATGATGTCGTCCTGTCAGAGCGTGCCTGAGGGTAGCAGCATGGAACCTTCCTCTCCTCAACAACTTTCACTCTTAACATGACGAAAAGGAATAAAATAAGAAAAGCTGTACAGGGGCAGCACTTCCTCCCCCACAAAGTGCACCTCAGCAATATTCGAGGTCTGCACTCAAATCTCGCCGCAGTCCATCACCACCTGGAGACTGAGAAACCAGCACTCCTGTTCCTTTCCGAGACGCAGATCAGATGTCCGTCAGACGTGTCTTACGAGTACCTTTCCTACCCAGGGTTTACCCTGGAGCACCATTTCAAACCATGTGCGGGCGTATGTATGTACGCCCGTGACGACATCTGTTATCGGCGTCTCCGTAATCTTGAAGACTCCAGGTTCTCAACGCTGTGGGTTTTAGTGGACACAGGCCTGGATAAAATTGTCTACACGTGTGTTTACCGTTCGCACAGCGGTGATTTGGAGACAACTGGGCTCACACAGCACCTAAGTGAGGCGGCAGATGCGGCTCAGCAACGGTACCCTTCTGCCCAATTGGTGTTACTGGGGGACTTCAACGCCCACCCCATCAGGATTGGCTCTTCCCATACCAGTGCACAGACCATGCTGGACGAGAGACGAGAAAGCTAGCCCTAGCGCTGAATCTTACCCAGCTGGTCCAGGGGGCAACGAGGGTGCCGGATGTTGATTTGCACACTACCAATTGCTTGGACCTTTTGCTGACAACAGATCCAGACCGCTATTCGGTGTCGATTTCTTCACCACTGGGTAGTTCCGACCACTGTCTGGTGAAGTCTGTGTCCGTTTACTCCCCGCCCGATCCAAGCCCAAGAGGCACACGGCGGGTATGGCGGTACAGATCAGCAGACTGGGATGGCATGCGATCTTTCTTCGCATGTTATCCTTGGCAGCCTACTTGATTTTCTTCGACTGATGCTTCGTCGTGCGCGGATGCCGTGACGGATGTGTTGCGGAGGGGAATGGAGTACTATATTCCGTTCTCTGACATAACAATGTCTGGCGAAGCTGGTTTGGTGCCGAGTGCAATCGCGCTGATGCGCTTTAGCGTGCGGCTTATCTGGCATGGATCGACGCTCGTACGCGCAAAGCAAATGACGTGACTCGGAAGAAGAGAGCCTTCAACAGGGCTGCCAAGTCCTGCAAGAAGGTGTTGCGGAGAGCACGGTTTGACCACATCAGCCGAATAGGGAACAAACTTGCTTCATACCCAGCAGGTAGTAAAGCTTTTTGGTCCCTGGCTAAGTTGGTCGAATCGAACTTCTGCCGCCCCTCACTACCACTACTGCTGAGACCCGACGGGACTTTTGCCCACTCCGTTGAGGAGAAAGCAAACTTGTTTGCTTCCTTGTTTGCGGAATCTGTCTCCTGGTGGCGCGAGGCCCCCTGCTTCTCCTGGTGGATGCGAGTCGAGCATGTCGAACATTCGCATTCATCAGAAGGACGTCCGTAGGGTACTGCGTAACCTAGACGTGGACAAGGCTAGTAGCGCCGACGGGATACCGGCAATTGTTCTGAAAACTTGTGCACCTGAGTTGTCTCCGATCTTGACACGCCTATTTCGCCTTTCGTTTGAGACTGGAAAAGTGCCGAAGGCTTGGAAGCAAGCTAACGTGCAACCCGTGCTCAAGAAGGGTAGTCGAGCTGACCCGTCGAATTATAGACCCATCTCGGTAACGTCCATACTCTGTAAGACTGGAACGCGTGCTGAATCATAAGCTCCTGGCATACCTAGAAGCGAATGATATCCTTAGTGACCGACAATACGGGTTCTGCCGAAATTGATCAACTGGGGATCTTCTAGCGTATGCCATTCACATCTGGAGTGAAGCCATAGAGAAGCACGGGGAGGCACTGGCGGTCTCCCTTGACATCTCGAAGGCCTTCGACAGGGTCTGGCACGATAGCCTTATTAGTAAGCTTCCTTCCTTCGGTCTGCCCGCCGGTTTGTGTGATTGGATTGCAGATTTCCTGAGGGATCGGTCTATCCGAGTGGTCATAGATGGCTGCTCGTCTGGACTGCTGGGTATTAATGCCCGGGTTCTTCAGGGGTCGGTGCTTTCGGCAACACTGTTCTTGCTGCATATTAATGATCTGCTTAAACCCGGTACCTTTGGGTATGCAGACGACAGCACTGTTGCTGAGAGATACGTGTCCGATGCACGAGCTAGTGGGTCGCAGATCCGGTCTCTCCGAGAGGCTATGGTTGAGCGCTTGAATGTGTCCTTACAGGCTGTCTGTGAATGGGGTGATGCCAATCTGGTCAAGTTCAATGCTGCTAAGACCCAAGCGTGTCTATTTTCCGCCAAAAGGAGCCAATTCCACCGAGCTCCATCTTTCCGAGGTGCAACCGTGCCGATAACCGACCAACTTGAGCTTCTTGAGCCCTTGGCTTTTTTTGGCCTTTCATAGAGGCAAAAGCTCAAGTGGCTGCAAGGAAGTTGGGAATCCTAGCAAAGGTGAGACGGTACTTCACGCCGGAACAGCTGCTCAAACTCTATCAAGCACAAGTTCGATCGTGTATGGAATACTGCTCTCATCTTTAGGACGGATCTGCCAGATACCAGCTTGATGCCCTTGAGTCAATTGAGAAACGAGCCAAGAGGAACATTGGCAATGAGAGGCTCGTCGCGACGAAGCTCCAAAGTCTTGAGCATCGACGACGAGTTGCTGGCTTGTCGGTTTTCTACCGGTTGCATTTTGGTGAATGTGCGACGAAATTGCATAATTTAATTCCGCCAAGCCCGTTCCATCATCGGACCACAAGACGAACGGCGATGCGCCACCGGTACATGGTGGACATCCCACCCACGCGCACAAAACGTTTTGGGAACACATTCATAATGCGTACAGCTAAGGAGTGGAATTCCCTGCCGGAGTCTGTGTTTCCCGATAGCTACAACCTGGGAGTCTTTAAGTCAAGAGTGAATAGGTTACTTCTCGGCAAGCGTGCTCCATCTTCGACCACATAATCGCTTACCATCAGGTGAGATGGTGGTCAAGCGCGTGCCTATCAATAGTAAAAAAAAAAAAAACTTTCTTGTTATAAAGTACCCGATACTTAACTAATTATTTAAGTCTACGAAATATTCGTTTCTTTCTTGATGCAGGTTAGCGTAACGGTAACGTACATCTACTAGGTAACCTGCTAAGTGAGTGAGCCAACTAACCTGCCAGATTTCAAATTTCTACTAATTTTGTTATCTTATATTTCAGGTGTGAGTCAAGGACTAATTTCAATTTAATATCAGCTTGGAGAGCTAAGTACTTGCATGTAGTGGATTAAAGCAATAATGCCAAATTAATAATAATAAAATAATAATGCCAGAAATAACATTTATTTTAGTATCTTATATTTCAGGTGTGAGTCAAGGACTTATTTAAAAAATAATTAAGGAAGGGCACGCAGCAGAAGAAACTGGTACAAAAATTCGGACACCAGGCAAGGACAGAAAACATAAAAGTGGATTTGTGCATGTTGATGATTTTGACATGGGAGTTATACGGAGGAAAATACATGAATTTTATTCTGCTAAAAAAGAGGTCCTTAAAGAAGAAAGCTGCTTCACAAGGTGGGATTTCGTTTTACAAAATCTCAATTTAATCGGAAGGTTCTTATGGAGCGTAATGAAATATCAGCTTGGAGAGCTAAGTACTTGCATGCAGTGGATAAAAATAATAAATCTCCCCAGCCCCGGCTCATAATTTATTTAGATGCGACCTATTTTCACTCTTCGCATACATCGGGTAAATGTTGGTAAGGAGAGAGTGAAGACGGAGTATTGGGCACGTACACGCCCTTGTTGACGGCTGTTGGCACTTCGGGGAGCTCCGTCCATAGGTACGTCCATAAGATCTGTTCGACAAATTTATGGTTTAGAGCCTGTATCGAAAGGGCAAAGATATATTATTGTTCACGCGGGAGGTGATACTGGATTTTTTACAAATCCACTACTTGTGTTTAAATCAAACACAAAAAATGGTGATTACCATGACGAGATAAATAGTACCAACTTTAAAAAGTGGGTTATTAAAAAACTTGTGCCTAATTTACGAGAGCCATCAATAATAGTGATGGATAATGCTCCTTATAACCTATTTGTGTGAATAAAGTCCTAAATACGAATTCCTTAAAAAAGGTGTGCAATTATGGTTGACCTAAAATAAAATTGACTACGGAGAGGATTTGACCAAACCTCAGCTTTTAGAAATAATTAAGAGATACAAGCCTGAACCTATATATGAGATTGAAAAAAATTTAGAAGACAATAGACACAAATGCTTGTATTTACCACCTTATCACTGTGATCAATCCCATTGAACTCATTTGGAGCACAATGGAAAGAAAAGTTGCCGATGTAAATATTGAGCACAAAAATGCTGAAATTCCCCGTCTAGTTAGAGAAGCTTTTGACGCTATTACAGTTTATGACTGGGCACAGCATTGTAAACACGTTTGCAGGTTAGAAGGAGAATACTTAAAACATGATTTGTATTTAGATAAACCTTTTATTAAAGAAGTGGTAAGTGACACTGAAACCGAAAGCGATAGTGATAATGATGATAGTGGTACGGAAATAATCGGAGTATGACCTCACAACCAGGATGAAGTTGTGTCAAAATTGTGCAGGTTCATCTAAAGATCACAATTACTGTAAACCTGGTTTGCAATAAATGATTGTAAAGCAATTTGTTTTTTTTACACTACACTACACTACACTACCAGTAGGTACCACTGCTAATTATAATAAGTCAAATTTGGTGTAAGGGGTTAGGTACGGTCATAACTAAATGCTAGACATCCAGGTACCTCTTGCAGGGTAAGTTGTATCCCCCCGTGGAACATTTTATCTGCTGAATTTCCACTTCATTGGATTACTTTTTAGATAAAGCCTTTGTTTATTCCTGAGAGACTAAACTGTTAGCACCTGTAAGTACCTACGTAACTGTAAATTATTTTTATTTATTTTATTATTTTTATATAGGTATCATTGTTTTTAATTTGTAAAAACTGTAATTCTTCTTAAACGATTATGTCCAATGTGAAATTTCCTTCTTGAACTCTCTAAAACTTCTAAAACTCACTCAATTTGGGGCACCTTATATTAATTAGCAACACTGAATCGACAGTGCCGTCCTCTTTTAGTTCACAAATAAGTTGGTAGGACTGTAGATATACTTACATTAGTTAAAGAACTTAGTTATTAAGGTTAAATAAAAAGGTTTATTATTTTTTGCTTTGCAGATAATTTGGCGGTTTAATTTTTTGGTTAAAAAGTTTTTATTTAAAATCTACTAATTACTTAAATTTTGATTACTTGTCATTAATTACATACATTTTTGATTACATGCTTAACTTTTGATTACTTTTAAAATAGCTACCTACCTTACTTATACTTTATACTTTGTTTCCAAGTTTAGTCTGACTAGTACTTAGCCGGTTTTTTTACCTCTATATATGACATCCAGCTTCCTAGTAGTTCTCTTCTGAATTGATCTGTAAACGGTGTTATGTATCCCACAGCACCTGAAAAAAATAGGTATTAGTTTTCAGAGAGATGCGGAACAGAGAGTAAAGTTCCGTACACCTCAATTGAAAAGGAGGATCCTCCACCAGGCGGCTGTTGTGCCTGGCGGGCTACTGCCCGATAGTTGATATTCGGGCTGATGTATATGTTCAAATCGCAAGGTAAACTCTGCTTGCGTGATGCAGGGTTTCCACAAAGTAGTTCGCTACTAGTTATCCAACTAGCAGCCATCTATCCAGATGGCGTCACGGTTCTTTTTGTTGCGACGTAAATTTGCTTCGTTGGTTTTTCTTGTGGCTGCATTGGTGCCGCTACAAGTTTTGAATGAACATTATTAATATGGACATCACCTTACTTAAGGTCCTATGAAACCTAGCTGGGGCAGAGGGCGTCTGCAGAAGCCCAATCTAAATTGTAATTTAAATTTCTACTGGTGAAACACTGGTTAAAATCGGTTTAGTAGTTTCGTTTATCGGGGTGTTCAAGAGCTTAGACATATTTTGTGGAAGGACTGGGTAATAAAAGGGAATTGCGATAAGTAAAATCTAGCTCCTATTTCAGTCATCGCGCGCGCGTACTGTTGAGCGGTCGCCGATTTTTGTACCTACTAAAAATGACTGTGAATTGTGTAAATACGCTCAAGTGTATCAGTTGTAATGTGGTTATCTCTGTCATACGAAATAGGCATGATGTAGTGGACAACGAAAGTTTAATAAAAATATGTGCATCGGCTTCTTCCGAGGAAGATATTGATGAAGCAAAAAAGTTATTGTCTACAAAAACAACCCAGAAACTCGTGTCGAGGCGTAAAAACAAAAAGCAGAAAGACCTGGTTACGGTGTTTAAAACCATGGACCCCGAACAAATTCCAGTTTTTGTGGCGTATGAACCTTCACAAATTACCGCAAGTTTGTTATGATCATGTAGACGTAACAAAACTGTTGAAGGATTTATTGGTTCTACGATCAGAAGTTAACGCAATCAAAAGTGATTATGTGAACAAAGATCAGCTGGAAATCTTGAAATCTAACACAAGCATCTCGACGCCGCCGGCGCCGTTACCATGTTTGAACGTGAAAACCAAAAGCGGAGGGTACACTGAAAACAACTCCTCGAATGTATCTCAAAGTACAGACTAAGCACCGTCACTGAGTCAACCGAGTCGTAATGGTATGAGTCATGAGCGTTCGAGTGCTACGCCACTTACTAGCACCGCGAGTGAGAAGCAAAATGTACCTGTCTCGCCCGCCCCGGCGCGCCCGACCGGTTATGCGACCGCAGAAAAACAGCTGACAATGGCTGAGATTGTAAGCAATGGCAAGTGGAAGGAAAACAAAACAGAGAATGTTTGGACTTTAGTGAAGTCAAAATCGAGGAATCGCTTTGATGGGGAAGGCTGTGTCGAATTTACCGTTGAAGTTTCATGCTGCAGATATGAAAATACCTTTGTTTATATCGTATGTAAACAAAGAAACCACAGAGGAGGATATAATGTGACTATATACAAAGTAAAGTTAACGAAGTGGTGACTTTGGAAAAAAATAATATGAAGACTGATAGACAATATAATGCGTTCAAATTGTTTGTTCCTAAAGCACAAAATAGAAACTTTTTTAAATGACAACTTGTGGCCGGAGGGTATTGCTTTCAGATGATTTATACATTTTAAGAATAGGACAGACAATAGGAAATTGAATGGAAACGCATCTCAGAATATTGAATCCGAAAATAAAGCACACATACCTAGCAACGTTTAACTGTGAAAATGTCACTCGATCAGCTGATTGTGTGAAAAGGCTATGTGGGGTGGCTGACGTCATCGCGCTGCAGGAAACCTGGCTGTTACCTCATGATTTACCTTACTTGGGCACACTACACATCACCACCGTAGGAGGCTCTCGTTGGGTTGCTGGATCAAGGGCTTGATTCAGAAAGTGGTACCTCTGGACACGGCTCGCATTGTCAGGAGGTTCCGTTCTCTGGAGCCCTGACCACCAGTAGCTTGGATCCTATTCCCGATATCGGTGGGCGTATAGTTATTAGGTAGTTTTATCTTTTTAAATGTTTTTATTTATATATATATTGTATAAAAATGTTTAAAAATGTATAAATAAGCAAAGAAAATAAATAATGGAAATAATAATTATTATGTATGAAATATTTGTAGATATTAACGTAGATATTAACACTTGTAGTTCTCCTACATTTTGAAAAGTTTATGACATTGATTGTGGCTGAGATGATATTGCGAATTGAATTTGAACGCTTTTTAACCGATTTCAAAAAAAGGAGGAGGTTTTCAATATGGTTGTATTTTTTATGTTGATTAACTCATAACTCCATCATTTTTAAACCGATTTGTTAAATTATTATTTTATGTGAAAGGATATTCTTTCCGATTGGTCTTAGTGAAATTTCATCAAAATGGCCCGCGTGGCCGTCCACAGCATGGGCTGCGGTGGGCTTGCGCCTTAATATGGTTTAGCGACGTCATGAAGATGCTGAGGTGGATGAGCGGCGTTACGCGATCCGATCGCATACGCAACTTTTTCATCCCGAGGTAGTCTTGGTGTCCGTGACGTGGAGGAAAAACTGCAAAAGTGTCGTCTGCCCTATGGAGTACGTTGGTCGGAGATGCAGGAATAAGGCTATTCTTCGGGCTAGGTCCCGTGGTCGCCCTCGCAAGCGCTGGCTGGACGTCGTCACATGAGAGCCAATGGCCTGGCTGAGAAGGATGTTGAAGATCGGGCAAATTGGAGGAAGCTCAGTCGGAAGGCGGACCCTGGCAATGGCCGGGATTAACGCCAGGTGGAAGAGAAGACGGTTTAGGGACGTCAGCAGTGATAGGTAGAGTAGTAATAGTTTTTCTATATTACTTACAAGCGCTAAGAAGTATATCTCCAATCAAGTTAACTAAGTAGACGTCCAAATCTGCGATAGTTTTGATCCACCTCACACGTTCACTGGACAAGCCGTTGAGTAATCTGTAACGAGATTTGAAACATTAAATTGAAAATAAACAGAGTATGGATTAAGAATAGCATATAACAGGGATGACGAACCTTATGTGTATAGTGGCATTTTTAGGGTCCCGAACAAAAAACGGAACCTTTGTAGAATCACTCGGGTCGGATGTTAAAAATGAGCTCTTCCTTTAGTTTGTCATGTATTATTACTTCCCAGAATTTGATCCTTATGACCTACACTTTCGGATGGTGTAATAATACACGATGTGTTTTTTTTTCCAAATCAACTGGTTCGTTTCCTGGGTAGGAACAACGATTTTTCAATAATTCAATGATGCAGTTTTAGTTTTCATCAAAATTGGGCTAGAGACTCCTTTTAGTGTTTTTCGATATTCCTCATATTTTTGCATTTGGCACTAAAGGCACTCTTCAAAAATTTTCCCCCTTATATCGCGACTCCTTCATGACTCGAAAAGTACTTTATTCGGTTCCAGTAGTCATTCGTAAATCTTCTTTAGTCGTTACGGGTAGAGCGAAGCTAGAAAATCTTACAACAGACTTGCCAACCTGGTTCCTGGGCACAGTGTGTTAAAAACCTGAATTCTATTGTGTAGAGTATCATATCTTGCGTCCCATTCATACAAAAGCAACAAAAATTGGTGGAACGGTAGGTTACTGTACATATAACTAAAGGAATAAATAGAAACTGGAATACGTATTTCTGTTTTTTAAATAAGATTTTTTATTCGTTTCTTGTTATGTGGATATTACGAAACTTTGATATAAATTATAAAAAAACTACAAGTCGTAGCGAAGCCGGATAGAAATTCTATGAGAACTATAGACGCATTTTTCATTTTTTACTAGATATGGATACAGTTATTTTTTTGGGGTTTTATTGTATTTTAGTTAATGTAATGAGCTAGAAAGAAAATCCATATTCGTTTGGATTTATCATAAAAAAAAATAAAAACTTAAATATAAAGTGAAACCTGATACTGGGTTCGGAGTTAGAGTCTTGTAAATATAGTAAAAAAATGCCTTAAATATACCGTTACTAGTATATTGTCACAGAAATATGAAAAAATTTTGAGATATTTTGAGATTTATCAAAATACCTAAAAAATACAAAATGACTCTTTGGCTCCAAGTATATTTGAACTCCGGGTGTTCTCTCGCATTTGAAACAGTTTCCAGCATCTATTAACGAAATAAAAAGGGCATGTCAGATTTTTAGGGTGAAAAAAACACTGTGCCGCGCCCTGGGCCGTGGTTCTTCACAATACATTTATTTATTTCCGGAACAATTTACATTGTGTTTGAAATCACACTCTATCAATACATAATAATAAAAATCACGGATGACGGGGCTATACCTGTAAGTACCCAATGCAATGAGCGATTGAGGAGCGCTTTGGAGGATGCTTTCCAAGAGTATCGCTCCACACCGACGGGGTTTAGACCTCGTCTACCTCGTTTGCCCATGCATAACAAAAATAGGGCGCTGGTGTGTGCTCTAGATTCGCAAGTAACAAATTATTTTGAAAGCAGCGAAGACCTCGCTGATACTCACTCGATCTTGTATTGTGCGGCTGCAGCGGCATGTCGAGTAGCTCATGTCAAATTTCCTAACAGTGACAGAGTTACACGACCAGCTGTACCAGCTTGACAGCGCAGGATCGAGCGTCGTATCGGTGAGGCTAGAGCACTCATTGGCAAACTTATCTGCTTCAGGGGTCTTCTCCAAATGGAGGTAGGAACGGCTCCCGAGGTACTAAGGAGCTGCTTCTCATCGACATAGTCATTGGCCAACAGGTTCAACGTTCCCGAAGGGATCTGTCAAAATGCTGGATAGATAATAAGAAGGCCTATGACTCAGTGCCCCATACATGGCTTATGAGGGTGCTGGAGCTGTACAAAGTTGATGCAGTTCTACGCACCTTTCTGATGTCGAGTATGGGGCAATGGAGGACGGTCCTTCGCTATCCAGGATGCCGCCGGCTCGCTATAAGGATTGAGCGTGGCATATTTCAGGGCTACAGTCTGAGTCCACTGTGTTGTCTGACTCTTAACCCTCTCAGTACATTTGTGGAGGGTTCCGGCCAAGGCTACCGGTTGAGAAGAGGTGGTCAGGTCATATCGCACTTCATTTACATGGATGACTTGAAACTCTTTGCTCCTAACAACTTGCAAGTAATAAAGCTACTGAAGTAAAGCAAGGGGAGATTATGAAATCCGTGGGAACCCAACTCTCGGATTCCATACACCTTAGGTCCCTCTCCTCAACCGAAATTTACAAGTATTTGGGATGACGGAAGCGTTAGGCATCAGTGCGTTGAAGGAGCACTTCTTTGGCCACCTGAAAAAAGTACTTGACAGTCTTTTATCAGGCGGAAACAAGGTGTGCGCCTTTAACGGTTGGGTAATGCCGGTTTTGATGTACTCTTTCGGCATACTCAAACGGACTCAGACGGAACTTGACGCCCTGGATAGGAGAGAACGCTCACTGCTTACCGCAACCGGGTTTTTTTTTTGGACAAGCCCGCCACACATTCCCAACCAATGTAACTCCTGAAAGTCAGAATCAACAGTGACGACCACCAGAAAAACGCCGAGCCAATGAGACCCGACGAGTCCCCGTGAAACGATCCGCGATGTCTGGGATCCTGCAACGAAATTAATCAGAAAAGTACAGCGGAGGAGTAGGAAAAACAAACAAAATTATAATTTTCACTTCCCTCCGTATCAAGCAGGAGACGGAATAGAACTAGGCCAATAGGCACCAAAGGACAAATACAACTGGGTTAAGCCCAGTTGCCAAGCACCACGGATTATATCTTACCACTTAAACTAATGGGTCCTAAATTGTGAGCTACTTTTGATCCCAGTAATAGGTATGGCAAAATCGCTTGAACGCACGGAAATTTGTTCTGGTTTCAACAAGGTCCGTATAGTAAACTACCCCAGATGTAACCTTAATACTATCTAACATAATATTGCGTTCAGTTTGCCAAAGACTACACTCCCATAAGATGTGATGTGCGGATTGTTCGTATTCATGGTCAGCTGTCGAATATTGACATAAAGGCGAGGTCACAAGCTTAAAGGAAAATAATTTACTCTTAAAGTTGCCATGACCTGTGAGAAATTGGGCAACACAGTGATCCACCTCCAGCCATGTCCTGTCCAGCCGCTCACGAACAGATGAAAAAAACTGGTGGAGGTGACGGCCTTTGATAGAATTTTCCCACCTACATTGCCACTCGGATAAAAGTTCCTCCCAGACATCAGTCTGGGGTTTTAGTAATCTAGAGATCTTAGCACGGCCGCGTTGCAGTAAGAACTCTGGGTCCGTAATCTTTCTAGCGTAGTAGTACATTGCAGCACGCCGCTGCACTTCTAGATCGACTGGGAGAACACCCGCCAGCACTGGTAAGGCTTCAGTACTAACCGTCCTATACGCCTTGCATAAGAATATCAAAGCCAAACGCTGGCTTTGAAGCAATTTACGTCGTACCGGACCTATGGTGGCCTTTTCGGCCCAGACAGGTGCCCCGTAGCACATACAACCCAAATAAGTAGTCCCGTAAATAGTTTTTAAGGTTTGAAAAGATAGACCCTAAGTAGTTATGGATATTCTCGTCAAGGTGTAGAAGTTCTTTTTGCTTTCTCACCTACTGTTTTTATATGATCAATAAATGAAAAGCTATTTTTTAATAGCATACCCAGATAGCACCCGGATTCTTTTCTTTTAACGGGTAGGTTATTAAATTGTATACTAAGCCAGGATTTAAGGTTTCCTTTTAAAATAAGTTGAGCATAAAACCTGCAGTTTAAAGGTCAGACGGTTTCGATCGCCCCACTGAGATATTAATCGTAGGCATCTGTCAGCCAAATTCTCGAGCCCAGCCCGAGTACTTGCCTGAATGAGAAGCAAGCCATCGTCCGCGTAACCGGTTAATGTGCAGCCGCAGGCGGAGGGAGCGGAAGCGCGAGGAAATCATCGTAACCAATATTCCAAACATATGGACCGATAACTGAGCCCTGAGGACATCACATGGTTAGAGACTTAGTAATGGAATGATGTCCAAGTTTGAAATTCACGGAGCCGTTTAGAAAGTAAGAAAGAATCAGATTATAGATGTTTTTGTAACAACCACGGTTTTTTACTTTAAGTAGTAGCATCGGCCACCATGCCTTATCAAAAGCGCCAGAAATGTCGAAAAAGATACCAACCACATATTCATGTTCCGATAACTTAATAATTTTACGGCCAGAGAGCGCCGCGTCGACTGTAAAGTTACCAATAGTGAAACCAAATTGATTATTAAGAAATTTAAGTTCATTCGGTAGTAAGCGCGGAACGATTAGTCGCTCTAAGAGTTTTCAGTTTATCACGTTTATCAACAATTTTCAGCAATAAATTACCCTTAGGCCTATTGTCCACGTAAACCGCACGTCATGCGCACGCTTTTATCAATTGACGATTGCAAGACGAATGCTTGCATCTTGCGTAGAAACAATCAAGACTGTGTCCACGGAGCGGCAACGTCGCGTCAACCTCTCGTCATGCGGTCGCCATGCGGTGCGCGCGGCAGCATGTCACTACTCGACCGACTCGCGAGACGCACACTTGTTGTTTTGTATTACAAAATGGCGGGCTCGGCGGTGAATTTTGTTAACATTATAGAACAATATCCATGTTTATATAACAATAAACTGCCGGAATACTCCAGAAAATATGTAACGGATAGAGCTTGGAGTGAAGTGGCACAAAAAACAAACACTTCCGGTAAGTAATAATAAGTTTTTTATTTATTAATTGAAACACTTCTGATAGATAAGTAACAATATGTTTTCATTTATTCAATCACACAGTAATTCCACTGCCAAGGCAGTGCACAGTCAGGTTTCAAAAAATAATTTGATAAATAGTTACGTAAACTATTTGGTGTGTTAACAAAAGTCATATTAGGTATTAAAATCGGTTTTTGTCTTTGTGTTGCCGATTCACTGAATGTACTGATTGTGTACTGCAATCCTTATTGTTTACGTATGTAGTTATGTAAAATACATATGCATTTTATTATAGAAATTATAGTGGCATATTTGCGACATACAATGGATTTCAAAAGAACTTGAAATTTTTGTGACATCATTCCGAAAACACATTCAATCGTCTTTCGTTCACGACTCAATCTGTAATTAAATATTCTTTTAACGTTGTCCAAGTTTCTCACAGAGTATGGTCTCATTAAATACTTCTTCAAAGGAAATGCGTTGTCCCCAACAAAGTAATATGGAAAAATATTTCCAGTAATGTCATCGTTTGGTAAAGGTGATCCTGAATTTGGAATATTTAAGCCATCTCTTTCTAACCACCTTCCCAAAGCCGATGCTTGAAAAACACCACCGTCACTATTTCTTCCGGCAAATCCACATTCTATAGCCGTAAAATAACCGTCTGCATCGCAACATCCCAACAAAATAATAGAATGGTATCCTTTATAGTTATAATTTGCAAATCCTGTGTTAGGATACTTTTGAATTCGTATGTGCTTTCCATCAATAGATCCCAGACAGTTTGGGAGGTTCCAAAGTTCGTAGTATCTGGTTGCAATAGCCTTCCTGTAGTTGGCACAGGCATGTAGGTGTCCCTGAGTGCGCTCCATATAACTTCTGTTGTCTCTGCTACAACTCGAGATATAGTGCATTCTCCTCGAGCAAAGTAAAACTTTAGTGCTCTAAAACAACACCCAGTTGATAGGTACCTAAAAAAAAACTTATTATATTATGCTTGTTTGTTTTCAGTGGCTGATTGTCAAACTAAGTGGAGGAATATAAGGAATGGATTTGTCCGCAGCTCGAAACCAACTCTTAGTGGTTCATCCACAAAGCAAAAGAAATTATACTATCTACATGAAGAACTACAGTTTCTTCTTCGTTTTGTAAAATCAATTGTTCACACTAATGAACCGGGGAATATACCTATACCACCAAAAGAGAACACCGATGAATCAAGTTCTACAACTGACGAAGTCCCATGTACTCAAAGACCTTTTTTTTTTTTTTTACTATTGGTAGGCACGCGTTTGACCACTATCTCACCTGATGGTAAGCGAGGATGTGGTCGAAGATGGAGCACGCTTGCCTAGAAATAACCTATTCACTCTTGATTTAAAGACTCCCAGGTTGTAGCTATCAGGAAACACAGACTCCGGCAGGGAATTCCACTCCTTAGCTGTACGCACTATGAATGTGTTCCCAAAACGTTTTGTGCGTATGGGTGGGATGTCCACCATGTACCGGTGGCGCATCGCCGTTCGTCTTGTGGTCCGATGATGGAACGGGCTTGGCGGAATTAAATTATGCAATTCCGTCGCACATTCCCCAAAATGCAACCGGTAAAAAACCGACAGGCTAGCCTACCGATACATTGGAAACGCCATCTTGTAGATCCGATGAATCAAACTCATTTAAGAAACCAAAAATAAGAAAAGTTACCAACGAGGCTGATAAAGCATTTGTCGATTGGATAAAAAAAAAAGAAACAAAGACGGACAGTGCTAGAAAAATGTTTTTACTAAGTTTGTTACCAGATGTAGAAAATTTATCTGAAGAGCAAATGAGAAAATTTAGAATTAAGGTGTTATTGTTACTCGAAGAAATTCAGTCAAACCAATCACATCCGCCACAAGTGACACAACAATATATGAGAACACCTATTATCCAATACACCAGTCACAAGAATACAGGGACAATAATCATTCACCAATATCTTCTGTAGATTCTAATACAAATTCATCGTTTCCTCCAATATCTCCAATTAATTATTCTGTAAATACAAATGTTTCTGAAGATTTATCACAACTGGAGAACTTTGAAAACTTATAATCGAAACTTTAAAATACGTCTCTTTGAAGTTTTTTCGATATTAAAATACATTTTTAACTATATATTTTTTTATTTTATTTTGTGCTAAAGGTATCCTAAGTCCCTGGGCTCCCATTACAAAAAAAAACAGTAGTTTAATATTATTAGACCATTATGGCTTTTCATTTTTTTTAATATGAGAGAAACTGATAATTTCAACTCAATAATTAATAGTTAATACTGATAATATTACACATTTTTTTATGAAACAGGCCCCTGGCTACAATAAGTAGTAAGTAGTACCTACGATTATATATTTAAATTATAACTTACCTCAAAGTTATTAGTATCCTTTCTTCTGGACTGACACATTCTCGCATTGCAGTATTTTGTCTTTGTATCAGTGGTCCAACAATAGAAACTAAATTTTGGTACGTATTTTTAGTCATTCGGTAAAATTATTGAAAAACAGAACCATCTTCTGATAACTCTCTGGCTGCCACAAACAATCTACAATTTATATTTCTTTCGATGTATGGATGAATCCAGTACTTTCTTCGCCTGTTTCGTCGTCTTCTAACACAGTTGTATGCTATAATCACTTCATCATCATCACTTGACATTTTCACAACAAAAAGACATGCTTTCTCAATGCTAGTTGAAAGAAACCTGAGATATTTTGTAGCGTGATTGACGATTGCATGACGATTACATGAAGCAGCGTGGACATAGCAAATATGCAAAATACGCCTATCGTCATTTGTAGGTTGCATGCATTCGTCAAATGACGCGTCCGTGGACAGTAGCCTCAGCCACAGCCTTAGATTTTTCAACAGATGCTCTGTAGCGTGACTTGGCAACTCTAAAAGTACTTAAAGCAAGATTAAGGAGGTCCCCGGTAACCTTACGTTTTTTTTAGCTTGTTAAGCTGTCTACGAGCTCTACGAAAGCTTTTACGTTTTTCAACAAGGTACTCACTCCACCAATCACATCTACGAATATTAGTCATGGATGCGCGACCAATAGCAACGTCAGCACAGTAAGTGAAGGCGTCTGACATTATCTCAGCACTTTCCTCAGCTGACAGTCCATCGCGAGTGAAGTCTTTGACATGACCAGAAAAAAAAGAGCCGAAGAATTCCCAATTCGCGCCCTTACTTTTATATCTAAAATTTCCAATTAAGTGTGACGAACCTTGAGTAAACATTGGAACAAATTCGTACACGATCAGGCGATGATCACTACAAGACGCGTCAGGAAGGACACACCACCTATCCAAGCGTACGTCTGCACTAGAAAGTGTGACGTCAATACAAGTTTCGCCCATTTGACCACAAAAAGTAGGTGGTGCGTCTGGGGTGTTATGAATTGATAAATTCATCTCAGCAATAAAATCTTCAATAACACAACGTCGTTCGGAATCAGTGGATCGAACTTTGCCATACCACAGGGAAGAAGATGCATTTACATCAGGAGCTACTATAACTTTGCAGCCCGCGAGCGACCGCAAGACGTGACGGAGATTATGTATATGTGGAGTAACTGGGTCTGAGTATTGAAAGTAGCAGCTCACAACGTAAACATTAAAGGTAGGCGATGATACTTCCGCCGCGGCGCAATGAGGCGTCATGAGAATACTTATAGATGTTACAGTAAAGCTCGAAGAACGCGCTACATAAATTCCGGCTTGCGCCTTGCAGTCCAGCTTAACCACCCTATGACGTAAGCGCGCGTTTCGGTATTGTTATATATGACAACATATATAACAATACCGAAACATCTGAGCTGGATAATTTGATTGTGGATACAAATCCACAATCAAATTATCCAGCTCAGATGTCGCCACCCTATCGTTATGGAGATTTAATTGTCCTATAGTTAAAATATAATAAAAATATCCATTATTAGTAGTTAGTGTTTAGGATTAATATTTTTCGAGTTTCAGTTTTTAGGTAGTACACTCTTGAGATTCGCAGCGATGATCACACGGTATTTTAAAGCGTTTGCCCGCCACGCAAGTCGGTTTAAAATTTAAGTCGTCCTTATGCGGGCAATCATTTGTTTCGTGTGCCTCCGAAAAATTGGCATAGGTCGGTTCCTTACTAGCGCAGTGTTTCTTAACGTGACCGAACTGTTGGCAATGCACGCACCGAACTACTTCTATATCATCAATAAAACGGCAGGTAGCCCAATCAATAAATAACTTATCCTTGGTAGTAACGTAAACACTTAGTTACTAAGTGTTTACGTACCGCGGGTTCTATTTCAATGCCAATCTATTTTCGACCGTTATCTAAGAAGCGCCTACGGATGATTTTGGTAGACTTTATAAAGTCATCCTCTTTAGTTTGCAGCTCATCGTTAATATTTTGGCGGTAAAGCGCGTTCAGAAAAGCGCCATCATCAATTGATGATGGAACATCCTTTACTAACACTCTAGGGCGTCTATGGCTAGCCTAGAAACAATGGCCGTGACACGCTGTGTCATATCCATGATAGCAGATTTATTTGCAACATTAATTCGAGAGCCCTGATCATTCACCAGGTCGTTAATTTTAGACAGGTATGTATATTTTTAGACAGGTATTTTAGACGCCTCGGAAACTAAGTCACAATAGTCGGTTTTGCTCACATCACTGATATTTGAAGAAACTGAAGAAACCTAGCACTTAAGACTTTTATGTATTGCAATATTGTCTATCTATTGTACAATGTGTTATTGAACTGAATAAATTTATTATTATTTCGTTTATTTATTGTTATTTACATACAAAGTATATTTTTAAATATATCTCTAAAAAATCATGAAAAAATACATTTAAAAATATAAAAAGTAGTGGTCCGCCGGTGTCGGGAGCAGGGTCCAAGCTACCGGTGGTTAGGGCTCCAGAGAAAAGAACCTCCTCACAATACGAGCCGTATAGAGGAGTACTGCCTTCTGTATCAGGCCCTTTAACCAACCGCGTAACGCCAGCTTCGACAGATGTTCGTCGAAGCTTTTGGCCATCAGGCCATTATGCGTAATGACTATCGGCACAATGACAGCTGAGTCCACATTCCACATGTCGACAACCTCGTGCGCTAAGTCGAGATACTTGATTTGTTTTTCTTTCTCGGCCTTCACGAGGTTCTCGTCATGCGGGATGGTAACATCAATTATCATTGTGCGGCGCGCTAATCGGTCTATCACCACTAAATCAGGCTCATTGGCAACAATAGTCCTATCAGTGATGATAGATCGATCCCAGTACAACATGACATGGTTACTTTCGAGAACTGGGTCGGGCACATACTTATAATACGGTACCTCAGAATCCACAAGTTTGTATTTCAAAACTAGTTGCTGATGGATAATCCTGGCCACTTGGTTGTGCCTGTGCAAGTATTCGCCGTTAGCCAGACGAGAACAACCAGAGATAATATGTCTGATGGACTCACCCGGACGGTGGCATGCCCGACACACGTCCACCGTCCCATCCTTCATAATATGCCTCCGGTAGTTATTCGTCAAGATAACTTCGTCCATAATCGCACAGACAAAACCTTCAGTTTCCCTGAAGAGATCACTGAATCGTAGCCAGGCCACGGACGCTGAAAAATCTACATCGGACCCATGAAGAGCCCGATAGAAGCGCCCGTGAAGCTCCTTGCTTTTCCATACTTCCTTGCGGTCATCTGTGGTAAGTATCACAGGTTTGCGCCAGTTCTCCTTAGCCATGGATAACGGGGTGAGACACTTGTCCACTGCGACAACATCTCGGTGCATACCCACATCAGCTTTGAGAAAATATTCTCTGAGATTGCACATCTCGCGGTTGTGGAGAGTCTTGGCGTTTAAAAAGCCTCGACCTCCACACTTTCTCGGGATGTACAATCTCATCACCGACGATCGTGGGTGATGCATCCGGTTTGCGGTCAGTTTGAGTTCATTTGAGTATGCCGAAAGAGTACATTAATATTATTATTATTTATTATTATTATTGTTTAAAATTGGCGAGGATTTTTCCACGGTTTCGAATGTTTGATGCAGCCGTTTGGACCTATCATCGGGCGAAATGTATGATGGAGACATTTCGTTGAACAAACGTGCCCCAACAGCTTACTGAATTCTCATTGTAGGGAGAATGAATGTGAATTGTTATTTCATGGAGCATTGGACAAAGTTACATACACGGGTAGTGCGGACCTGATCCAATGTTTCCAATGTTATGTGTTTGTTTCCCTTGTTTTGTTTGTATCTCGTGATATTTTACTCGTATTTAAATTGAATCTATGGATGTTTATAATTGTAATTATTATGATTGTAATCTATCTGAAATAAATGAATTGAATTGAATTAGCGGAGGTCGCCACGGGCGACCTTTGGGTTTTAGTATTTCTACGAAATATTTCTCCGCCGCGATCGGGTGGGTCATCATTGACGGAGAATACGATAAATAAATGTATTAGAACGCGAATGAATGAAATTAAAGAATTAAACAAATAAATACCGATCAATTAAGTTATTTCGCGGTACTCACACACAGAAAAAATAAATGTACTTACCGAAGGCTGGAGAAATTGACTAATTAGCAATAAATGAATAGACAAACAGCTTTAAAAACTTACAAAACACGCACTTAATACACTATGGCACAGCTAGGAACAGTTCACAAGCCTTAGAATAAACACACAATGCAAATTCCGAATTTACATAATGGAGCGATATAATAAACACCTCACAGCCCACTAGTGGGGAGGGAACCGCAAATGGGATGCATCACCCAGTCATCGGTGATGAGGCTGTATATCCCGCGGAAGTGCGGGGGTCGTAGCTTCTTAAATGCTAAGACCCTGCACAACCGCGAGGTATGCAGCCTTAGGGAGTACTTACTAGAGGTCAACGTCGAGCAATAATGGTTGATATAGCAGTCCCTCATGACGAGAACCTCGTGAAGTCAGAGAAAAAAAAAAACAAATAGGATGTAGGATCTGAACACAGCAGTCATTGTACCGATAGTCGTGACGGCCAATGGTATAATTGCCAAGAGCCTCGACCAACATCTCGTTGGGCAGCTGGATCAAGGGCTCGATCCAGAAAGCAGTACTACTGGACACGGCGCGTATAGTGAGGAGGTTCCTCCCTCGGGAGCCCTGACCACAGGTAGCTTGGACCCTGTTCCCGATGCCGGTGGGCTGCTATTATTTATATTTTTAAATGTTTTTGTTTAAATTTTTACAGAAATATTAAAAAATGTTAAATATATGTATATTCGTACAATGAATAAAATAAAAATGACGTCAATTAAAATTACAAAATTAATAGGTAGTTACATTATTTTTACAATAAATTATAGAAAATTATAATGAAAAAAAAAAACATTGAAAATTTTGAATTCAATCACATTACATAATTAAAATGTGGATATGTCATCGTCTAATGAATACAAACATTTGTTTCTCTCATCCTGTGTTTCATAGCTATGCAGTAATTTTTTTAAATTGTTTGTCATTGAAGAGCGGGACCTCCCAGCACAGGTATATCTTTTACTTAAAAGGAGGTCTCTATATGAGAGTACCTGTAAAAGTCTGTACAAGTTTTGCAATAAAATATTTTCTCTTTTTTTTCTTTTTTTTTCATTAAATTCACCAACAGTGCCAAAACAATGTACTCTAGTCTATGTCATCTCTGACATAGACTAGAGTCAAGAGCAAACCCATAGCAAACAAATAATAAAACATAGAGGCTGGGCACAGTTAGAATTTTTAAATATTTAAAATGTGGCGGACGGCTCTCTATTTGCGATAACCGGACCATGGTTCGAATGGCTCTCTTTTGTAGCACAAAGGACCTCTAGCAGTTATATTTAAAACGATTCCCCCAAAACTGAACACTATATCGCAACCTTGATTCTATGAGAGCTTTGCCTCGGGATTTGCGGGCAGCGAGGCGGCGGCAGCGGCGGCGCGGGATTGGGGCGGGCAACGTAGACCCGTTTTCGAAACCAGCGGGCAGATCGCGCGGCACTATAGCGGCGTAGTCTTGTGTTAGTGGTTGTGTCGTTGAGATATTTGTTTTTATTCGCGAACGAAATGTCTGAACAACGGCGACAACATTTTTTTCATTCAAATTTATTCTTAACGCTCGATTTATTGTGGGTAAAAGAAGAAAATAAATTGTACAACACTGCAATGCAGACGCGCGGGCGGTCACCACTCGACTGATTCGCACCGCTCGTTGCCCGCCAACGCGCCGCTGCCGCGCCTGTCTTTCCGAGGGTCGGTCCATTTGATTATACACATTAGATCACGCCGCGCCCGCGCCGCCGCCGTCGCCACCTCGCTGCTCGCAAAACCCGAGGCAGAGGCCTTAGAGCATAATATACCTTTTTAAGGTGTTTTATGTCTATTACATCCCTAAGAATGAATACAGTCCGACACGTCCGAGTCACTGCCCGGACACAGACGTGTGTGAACGAGTTCATTTAAAATATACGCAACGATAATTTTATGAGCTCCTGGCGGATCACGATTCGTTCATAGCCCAGGGACGGCTCTGATATGTAGATCCAAATGGAAGCCGAACCTAACATAGTTGTGTAATGGAGATGAGAGTGACCTGTTAGCGCGGTCCATCCTCGCGAGGCACTGGTTGATGTCCTCCTCCATTCGCCTGCGTTCCTCCTCCTTCTCCATGAGGTACGCGTTCAGCTTAGCGATGCCTTCTAGCAAGGCTTGCATCTTCGCTTTCGCGGCTGCTAACATTGCTGTTGAAGACGAACAGAACAAAATAGTTAGTTCAACGAAGACCAGATTACACTAAAGGCGCACGGAGAGGCCCACGTGTGTTAGCTCTGCTTTGAAAGAAATTGTATGTGATTGTGTCCACTGCAAACCACGGAGACGCTACGCAACAATTGACGTCATTAGTCCATGCGTGGCTTGCTCGTATATGGCGCTCACATAGGTCACGCTATCAACGTCATGCACGCTGTGCATGTACACTACGCACTACGCAATTATCAACCCACGAATATGTACAACTGTATAGCAGCATAGTGCGCCGCGGCGGGCCACGCTAAAGTTGTACATAGTTGTGGGTGTGTAGTGTGTACTGCAGTGGAAACGTAGACCCACATCGTCAAACAAATAAATCCACGCAGCTAAAATGCTTCGCGTGCCCGTGCAGAGCATGTGCCGTGGTGGGTCTGCGCCTTAAGGTGGTAGCGCCAGGGAAGCCCACAAAATTCAGATATTTTTATGTTGTTTGCAATTTGCCGGTCGGTGTGAAGCTGTGTTGAACAAAATACGATTCGCGGCTGTAAAGCGTATTTATCTAAAGAATTATAACCATTTTAACCACAGAAAAAACCTACGCTATGGTTAAGTATTTCATCAGGTTGTATTTTGTTATAATGCATGAAAATTGGTTTGTGTGGAAATGTGCATACTTGTTATAGATACTTTCAGAAGTTTTTTCTCCTGTAGCAAAACGAAGGTGCAACTGCCATGAAAATAACACCAATGTCAAAAATCTAGCAAATTTTGTCATTGCCATTTCGACTTAAAAATTTTGAATAAAATTTGTAACATGGGGTAAGTGACCCAAATAATCTAAATTTTCTGTCAAAGTACTTATACAAAACTAAAAGACAGTTGTAGATGTTCAATATGAAAATATTTTTTATCTGTAACTAGTTGACCTACGCAACTTCGTTTGCGTCACAATTTTCATTACTGCTCCGCTGCTATTGGTCTTAGCGTGATGATATATAGTCTATAGCCTTCCTCGATTAATGGACTATCTAACACTGAAATAATTTTTCAAATCGGATCGGTGGTTCCTGATACTAGCGCGTTCCAGTAATCAAACAAACAAGTAAGTATAAGATTTGCGTCGCCGAAAACATAGTCATTAATATTTCGATGCATTGTTGATTCATGATTATTAGTTAGCTGTTAGTTTACCGGGCATTCTAAAAAAAAAAAACGCGTGCACTCCGGGAGTGCCGACAGAAGTGAAAACTTGAATACGTGCTTCGATTTTCACGCATTTTCGATCAGGGTCATGAGTCCTGGCGCGAGTTTAATATTTTTCACCCATCACAAAAAAGTGCACAGCGCCGGTAAAGAAGTTTTCACTTCAAAAAACATATCTACCTTCAAACATACATACAAGTGACTGTTTGTAATATCAAAGTAACAGCTTTTTAGGGTTCCGAACATCCGTAAAACGGAACCCTCATAGGATCACTCGGGTGTTTGCCTACTGCTCGCAACGCACATGAGATTAGACAGTGATGACCAATCTCGAGATATTGTGAACAATAATTGTTCAATTATTGAAGAGAATAAATAAAAACAGTTAAACTTTTAGAAGTTAATATTGTACCAATATAATTATATTGTAACTAATAGTAAAATAACCAAAAACAGATTAAGTCTATGTAATTATTCTGACATATCTTCAAAAAAATAATCCACATCGCTGTCAATGGCAAAAGTTCCCAGAACACTGGCAGCATTGCCGCGTTGAATCGCAATGCTGATTCTTTGGCCGAAAAAAAGCCCAGCCCTCTGGTCACGTGAACAGTCGACAAGTTGTTTGTTTTTGACATATCTTCTGAATCACTTGATTCTGAACTCTCTGAACTTGATTCAAAATCATCTTTTAAGTTTTTGTAATGATTTCGTACATCATAGTATCAAATCTCATATCATGATTCCAGTATTCTTGTTCGTTTTTTTGGACGTGGTCATCGCATTTTTGCCATTGTTCGGCAGAGAATTTGGAAAATGGCCTTGTTAGTATTGTAATTTTCTCGTCCAATGTAGCATTAATGTGATCTCTGGTTATGCAATTTTTAATATTTTCCCACACGGCCAATCAGCTCGATCGGCCATATCATCCAGAACTCAACAGGTCTGGATGATATGGAGGTAGTCTTAGAACAGTATGATCTGCAGCTTTCAGATATTCATCAACAGTGTATATTTTTTCTGATTGGGTCGTATTAATCAACCTCAAGAGTTAGGCTTTGATGATCGTAGGAGAAAATGGCACGTTATGATTTTGCAACCAGTTCTGCAATGAGTTCAAATCACATTGAAGCAGAGCAATGTCGTCTTGGGTTTTTATTTGACAGGGAACATTAGCTATGTTTGAAGCAGTCTACTATATCATTAATGAACACAATGAAAAGTATGGGCCCGGTATGAGATCCTGGGGCACACCGGATGTTGCAATATACTCAGAAGACTCGTACCCGTTCAACACCACTCTTTGTATACGCTCGCTCAAGTATGATCTGAACCATTCCAGAAGGGGTCCGTGTATGCCGAGATCATGTAGTTTTAGCAGTAGGATTTTGTGGTCGACCTTGTCAAAAGCGCTGCTGAAATCGGTATACAGAGCATCAATCTGTTGACCAAAATCAACTTTCATGCAGATCTCGTCGAGATATGAAACCAAATTGTTGACGGTGGATTTGTTGCTGCAGAAGCTATGTTGTTGGGGGGAAAGTTGCGCTTTGACATGAGATGTTAATATAGGGCAGATCATCGATTTAAAAAGTTTTGACAAAATGGATAACCTGGAGATTGGTCTATAATTCTTAACATTTGCGGAATCACCTTTTTTTTAAAATTTGGAACCACATTAGCCTTTTTCCATTCGGTTAGGAATTTAGAAGTTTCAAGTGGGTTTTTATTTGACGGTAGATTTTGAGGTCATCGGCAAACAGGGAATATTGGCTATGTTTGAAGCAGTCTACTATATCATTAATGAACACAATGAACAGTATGGGCCCGGTATGAGATCCCTGGGGCACACCGGATGTTGCAATGTACTCAGAAGACTCGTATCCGTCCACTACCACTCTTTGTGTACGCAAGCTCAAATATGATCTGAACCATTCCAGAAGCGGTCCGTGTATGCCGAGATCATGTAGTTTTAGCAGTAGGATTTTGTGGTCGACCTCGATTCGCATTCATCAGAAGGACGTCCGTAGGGTATTGCGTAACCTAGACGTGAACAAGGCTAGGGGTCCCGACGGTATACCGGCAATTGTTCTGAATACTTGTGCGCCTGAGTTCTCTCCGATCTTGACATGCCTATTTCGCCTTTCGTTTGAGACTGGAAAAGTGCCGAAGGCTTGGAAGCAAGCTAACGTGCAGCCCGTGCCCAAGAAGGGTAGTCGAGCTGACCCGTCGAATTATAGACCCATCTCGGTAACGTTCATACTCTGTAAGACTCTGAACGCGTGCTGAATTATAAGCTCCTGGCGTACCTAGAAGCGAATGATATCCTTAGTGACCGACGACACGGGTTCCGCCGAAATCAATCAACTGGGAATTTTCTAGCGTATGCCATTCACATCTGGAGTGAGGCTATAGAGAAGCACGGAGAGGCACTGGCGGTCTCCCTTGACATCTTGAAGGTCTTCGACAGGGTCTGGCACGATGGTCTTATTAGTAAGTGATCAGTCTATCTGAGTGGTCATAGATGGCTGCTCGTCTGGACTGCTGGATATTAATGCCGGGGTTCCTCAGGGGTCGGTGCTTTCGGCAACACTGTTCTTGCTGCATATTAATGATCTGCTTAAACCCGGTACCTTTGGGTATGCATACGACAGCACTGTTGCTGAGAGATACGTGTCCAACGCACGAGCTGGTGGGTCGCAGATCCGGTCTCTCCGGGAGGCTATGGTTAAGCACTTGTACGTATCCTTACAGGCTGTCTTTTTTGGGACAAGCCTGCCACAGATTCCCAATCGTTGCAACTCCTGAAAGCCAGAATCCACAGTGGCGACCACAAGAAAAACGCCGAGCCAATGAAACCCGACGAGTCCCGGAGAAACGATCCGCGATGTCTTGGATCCTGCAACGAAATTAATCAGAAAAGTACAGCGGAGGAGTAGGAAAAACAAACAAAAATATAATTTCCACTTCCCTCCGTATCAAGCAGGAGACAGAATAGAACTAGGCCAATAGGCACCAAGGGACAAATACAACTGGGTTAAGCCCAGTTGCCATGTAGCACCACGGTTTATATCTTACCACTTAAACTAATGGGTCCTAAATTGTAAGCTACTTTTGATTCCAGTAATGGGTATGGCAAAATTGCTTGAACGCACGGAAATTTGTTCTGGTTCCAACAAGGTAACCAGAACAAATTTCCATTACTATCTAACATAATATTGCGTTCAGTTTGCCAAAGACTACACTCCCGTAAGATGTGATGTGTGGATTGTTCGTATTCATGGTCAGCTGTAAAACATTGACATAAAGGCGAGGTCACAAGCTTAAAGGAAAATAATTTACTCTTAAAGTTGCCATGACCTATGAGAAATTGGGAACACAGTGATCCACCTCCAGCCATGTCCTGTCCAGCCGCTAACGAACAGGGGGAAAAACTGGTGGAGGTGACGGCCTTTGATGGAATTTTCCCACCTACATTGCCACTCGGATAAAAGTTCCTCCCAGACATTAGTCTGGGGTTTTAGTAATCTGGAGATCTTAGCACGGCCGCGTTGCAGTAAGAACTCTGGGTCCGTAATCTTTCTAGCGTAGTAGTACATTGCAGTACGCCGCTGCACTTCTAGATCAACGGGAAGAAAACCCGCCAGCACTAGTAAGGCTTTAGTACTAACCGTCCTATACGGATTTTTAATTGAACACTATTTTGACATTATAATTGACTACTTTTTTGACATACCAACTTATTATTATTTTGACATTATAACGTACGTACCTAATACTATTTTGACATTAAAATATTTTTGACATACTTATATCATAATTCATAAAGTTGCTAAATAATTTTGTAATCAGTGTAAGTAACTTCTAGGTATTTTTTTGCTTTTCTGTAATTGTAAATTTATTTCAATGTTATGGAAATATTTGTACGCCGCTAATTACGGCTAAACATGAGTGGATTAATATAACTGTTTAATATCTTGCGTGCTCCTATACAATGTTTAAACAAATAAAGAAATCTTATTAGTTATCTTATTGCATAAGAATATCAAAGCCAACCGCTAGCTTTGAAGCAATTTACGTCGTACCGCACCTATGGTGGCCCTACCGGCCCAGACAGGTGCCCCGTAGCGCATACAACACAAGTAGGTAGCCCCGTAAATAGTTTTAAGGTTTGAAAAGATAGACCCCAAGTAGCTTTGGATATTCTCGTCAAGGCGTAGAAGTTCTTTTTTGCTTTTTCACCTACTGTTTTATATGATCAATAAATGAAAAGTTATTTTCTAATAGCATACCGAGATAGCACACGGATTCTTTTCTTTTAACGGGTACGTTATTAAATTTAATACTACGCCAGGATTTAAGGTTTCCTTTTAAAATAAGTTGATAGGTTTTATGCGGTGCAAAGGTCAGACGGTTTCGAACGCCCCACTTAGATATTAATCGTAGGCATGTGTCAGCCAAATTCTCGAGGCCAGCCCGAGTACTTGCCTGAATGAGAAGCAAGCCATCGACCGCGTAACCGGTTAATGAGCAGCCGCATGGGAGCGGAAGCGCGAGGAAATCATCGTAGCCAATATTCCAAACAATTGGACCGATAACTGAGCCTTGAGGACATCCCATGGTTAGAGACTTGGTAATGGAATGATGTCCAAGTTTGAGTTTCACGGAGCCGTTTAGAAAGTAAGAAAGAATCAGATTATAGTTGTTTTTGTAACAACCACCGTTTTTCATTTGAAGTAGTAGCATCGGCCACCATGCGTTATCAAAAGCGCCAGAAATGTCGAGAAAGATTCCAACCACATATTTATGTTCCGATAAGTTATCAATTTTACGGACAGAGAGCACCGCGTCGACTGTAGATTTACCAATAGTGAAACCAAATTGATTATTATGAAATTTAGGTCCATTCGGTAAGCGCGGGACGATTAGTCGCTCTAAGAGTTTTCCCAAAGATGGAAGTAGGGTTATGGGCCGGTAGGACTTAGGGTCATCCGGGGGCTTATCGCCACTCTTCGGAATAATGCGTATAAAGCCTTGTCGCCATATTCGAGGAAAAATACCTTCCGCAATGCATCGGTTATATACTGATAAGATCGCGTCTCCCGCTGTCTTACACGCTTCTATAATCATTCTATTAGATATTTTATCTTCACCGGAAGATTTGTTGAGAGGTAGTCTCTTGACAACGTTTATGAATTCGTCAGTGGATGGAAGATCTGACTCCGGTGATTCAGGTGGCACCGCGGCCCACGCTCTGATCTGTTGGAGGTATTCATTATCATTTACTGATGAATCATCTGGTACAAGAGAATCAAGCAGAGCATCAGTTGTTTCTTCAATGCTGGTTGTATGTTTGTTGTTTACTTTAATGTTTTGAACGTACGCAAGGTCGACAGATCTATTAGCTTTGAACTCGTGGTACAAAGGAGACCACGGACCCTCCTTATCCAGTTTATCAACAATTTTCCGCAATAAATTACCCTTAGATTTTTCAAAAGATGCTCTGTAGCGTGACTTGGCAACTCTAAAAGTACTTAAAGCAAGATTAAGGAGGTCCCCGGTAACCTTACGTTTTTTTAGCTTGTTAAGCTGTCTACAAGCTCTACGAAAGCTTTTACGTTGTTCAACAAGGTAGTCACTCCACCAATCACATCTACGAATATTGGTCATGGATGCGCGACCAATACCAATGTCAGAACAGTAAGTGAAGGCGTCTGACATTATCTCAGCACTTTCCTCAGCTGACAATCCATCGCGAGTTCTTTGACATGACCAGAAAAAAGTGAGCCGAAGAATCCCCAATTCGCGCCCTTACTTTTATATCTAAAATTTCCAATGAAGTGTGACGAACCTTGAGTAAACATAGGAACAAATTCGTACACGATCAGGCGATGATCACTACGAGACGCGTCAGGAAGGACACGCCACCTATCCAAGCGTACGTCCGCACTAGAAAGTGTGACGTCAATACAAGATTCGCCCATTTGGCTACAAAAAGTAGGTGGTGTTATGAATTGATAAATACATCTCAGAAATAAAATCTTCAACAGCACAACGTCGTTCGGAATCATTGGACACGCAGTGGTTACAGGCTGTCTCTGAATGGGGCGATGCCAATCTGGTCAAGTTCAATGCTGCTAAGACCCAAGCGTGTCTTTTTTTCGCCAAATGGAGCCAATTCCACCCAGCTCCATCTTTCCGAGGTGAAACCGTGCCGATAACCGACCAACTTGAACTTTTTGGGGTTACTTTAACATCTACTCTCAATTTTGGCTCTTTCATAGAGGCAAAAGCTGATGTGGCTGCAAAGAAGTTGGGGATTCTAGCAAAGGTGAGACGGTACTTCACGCCGGAACAGCTGCTCAAACTCTGTCAAGCGCAAGTTCGATCGTGTATGGAATACTGCTCTCATCTTTGGGATGGATCTGCCAGATACCAGCTTGATGCCCTCGAGTCAATTGAGAAACGAGCCAAGAGGATCATCGGCAATGAGAGGCTCGTCGCGACAAAGGTCCAAAGTCTTGAACATCGTCGACGAGTTGCTGGCCTGTCGCTTTTCTACCGGTTGCATTTTGGGGAATGTAAGACGGAATTGCATAATTTGATTCCGCCAAGCCCGTTCCATCATCGGACCACAAGTCGAACGGTGATGCGCCACCGGTACATGGTGGACATACCACCCATACGGACAAAACGTTTTGGGAACACATTCATAATGCGTACAGCTAAGGAGTGAAATTCCCTGCCAGAGTCTGTTTCCTGATAGCTACAACCTGGGAGTCTTTAAATCAAGAGTGAATAGGTTACTTCTCGGCAAGCGTGCTCCATCTTCAACTACATCATTGCTTACCATCAGGGTGAGATAGTGGTCAAACGCCTGCCTATCAATAGTAAAAAGGGGATCTGTTGAAAATTAGAAAGTAAGTTGAAGTAAGCGGCCATGCCAAATTACGAGCACATCTATACTTATATATAAAGCTGAAGAGTTTGTTTGTTTACTTAAACGCGCTAATCTCAGGATCTACTAGTCCGATTTGAAAAATTCTTTCAGTGTTAGATAGCCCATTTATATCATCTGCCTAGCCTTTTCCCAACTATATTGGGGTCGGCTTCCAGTCAAGCCAGATTTAGCTGAATACCAGTATTTTACGAGGAGCGGCTGCCTACCAGACCTCCACAACCCATTAACTGGGTAACACGGTACTTCATGGCAAGACTGGAATCAGATTTACTGGCTTCTGACTATCCGTAGCGACTGCCAAAGATCTACAGATGACAGCCGGGACCAACGGCTTAACGTGCTTTCCGAGGCACGGAGGAAACTCGGTATGTTAAGATGGTCGACTCGTGCGGCTGTTATTATCTAGCCACGAGCTCCTCATATATAGAGGAAGGCTAATTATCATCACGCTAAGATCAATAGGAGCGGAGCAGTAATGAAAATTGTGACGCAGACGAAGTTGCGCGGGACAATTAGTTTCTTTATAAATAAAGGTGGCCACCGATCTAGGCCAGCGCCCTTGGTGACCTCAATTCTGTTTGTTTAGTGATTCAAAAACTCTCACTAAAAGCAATTTTATGGAGAGTAAATGGAGCAAGAAGCTGGCAAATATCGTCGCCTGTTTGTTCGCTATTGAGTCTGTCATTTCGGAATGTATAGAGCTAGATTTTGAGCTTTTAGTTTCAACAAAAGCCTCAATGTCAAGTATTCTGACCCTTAAAACTTCGAATACGCGACACTAGATGGCATAGTCAACGCCGTGCACGGTCCCTATACTAATTTGAAATAGGACCACAAAATTATTCTTGGTCTTATTTTTCGGGCCGGTTTTGAAGCGCTTATCGGGAATCTAGTAATATTAATGATCGTAACTAAAATTATTAAGTTTTACTTCACATACACACACATATTTACACACACACACAAACATGCATTTTTTTTTCTGGAACACGAGCACATTCTAAATTTAAATTTCAAATAAAAGAAATTTCCGCGCGAAATTAATCATGGATCCAATGGGTTTCTTGAGTTATTTTTTTTAATTCTCAAAACTTGTTGCCCAAAAACCTATTTAAATGTAATAAGAAACTATAAATAATGATTATAGTGTAAGTGCTTATTGTATTTTAAGCCTTCAAAGTATTTTTTCTAGTTACTTAGAATCTATTTATGAAAATCGCTCTTTTAAATCAAGTCTATCATTTGACTTGATTTCATCGAGTCGAATGAAATTTAAAAAAAAAATCAATTAGCAAAATCGATATGGCACACCCTAACAATTAAAAAACAAAATATAGTGTAGTGGTAATGAAATTACGTGTTATTGGATCTATGTTTGTAAATTGCATTTAGATCTGGGGTTTTTATTGATCTTCCTTATTTATTTACATTCATATTTGTCATATTTGACGGCAGCCACATTGTCAAGCAGCTGCGAGAGACGGCGACTAGATGGCGCTAGTGGAACGTGCACCAGACGCATCATTCACTCTATCGGTCATTTGGATTAAAAGGCTTGATATTCAAGCCAGTAAAATATTGGAACGATCTCCCTCCACTAGCGATCGCCTTTATAAGGCGCCACACCGTTGAGTCGGCACGCGGACTGCCCGTGGCCTAGCAAGTGGTCGAAACTCTCGAAGTACACCATCAGCGCCCCCACACGGACCGCATTCAAAAACATGTCTCTCTGTGTTTGCACTAGTGGAAATCTTAGTACACTAGGGCAAGCACAGGGGGAGCTGCCGCCGCTGCCGTCCGGCGTGCAAACGCCGTCGCGGTCGTGGTTGGCCACGCAAAACCAACATGCCAAAACCCGGCGCTCGCGGCTCTCTGGGCCGCGAGCGGAGGGTAGAAGAAGAAGTTGAAGAAACCCGCCCGACGTTGGATCGGGCGATGTCGCTCCCCAATATTGGGGACGCATCGCTCGGCTCACCGGCGGGCGGGCCAACAAGAAGTGGAGGACGTGTCTCAGCCGTTCCATCATCCTCTTCTAGGAAGAAGGTGAGAGTGAAGAGCTCGAGCACCGTCGTCTCCACGTCGAGTGGCGCGCGACCAGCTTCCGGCGCGTCGTCGACATTGGCGCCTGCGCGCGTTGCGCCTGCTTCTTCCACCTGGCGTTAATCCCAGCTATTGCCAGGGTCTGCCTTCCTACTTAGCTTCCTCCACTTTTCCCGATCTTGAACGTCCTTCTCAGTCAGGCCATTGGCTCTCATGTCAGACTTGACGACGTCCAGCCAGCGCTTGCGAAGGCGACCACGGGACCTAGCCACATTCATGCATCTCCTACCAACGTACTCCATAGGGCGGCGCATGATGTGGCCATACCATCGCAGACGACACTCTTGCAGTTTTTCCTCACATCACGGACCAAGAGTACCTCGGATGAAAGAGTTGCGTATGCGATCGGATCGCGTTACGCCGCTCATCCACCTCAGCGTATCTCCATCTCCGTGACGCGAAGCTCCTGGGTTTATCTGCTTAGTGCTGGCCAACACTCGCCGCCGTTTAGTAGGACAAGCCGTATGATGCATTTATATATCTACCCCTTGAGCTTCGAAGGCATTTTGCGGTCGCATACACCGCCTGTTACTTCGCGCCACTTCGCCCAAGTCGCGCCTATACGTGCTTGGACATCGTCGTCCACGTTGCCAGACTCGTGCAGCACGGACCCAAGGTACCTGAACGTATCGGACTCTCTGATCAGGTCCGAACCTATTCGGATGGTGTTTGAATCCGTGCTGCCACAGGACATGTACTCAGTCACATTTAGTCGCAGACCACCGTTTTCTCACCTCATTAACAGAAGGGGCATCGTAGAGCAGCTTACCCTGGGCGTCCCTTACACAGAGACATTTGCTAATGTCCCGTGCAGCTTTCTCCCGGGCACGCGCCAGCTTAAAAATAAGCTTTTGTCCCTCTGCAGTTTCCAGCTTGTCGTATATGGACGCCAGACTTTTGCAGCGGTTTCTGGCTACAGCTTTTTTGCAAGTGCTCCATATGCCTCCTTGTCATCCGGAGAGTTGGACCCTTGCCACTGTGTAAATGAAACCTTCTTCTTCCGAGTCGCCTCCTGCACCCCGTCATCCTACCACCACGTGTCTTTGTCTATGGTGCGGCCACCACGAGAAGTGCCAAGGATACGCTTACCCGCATCGGTGATTGCTGAATGGATCCTACTCCAGATCTCTTGAGCGGACTCATGCGGAGCACTGATCTCGAAATGCTCGACCTCCGCGATGAAGTCCGACTGCTTAGGACCATCAAGCAACCATCACTTAGTGCGGGGTTTGCGTTTCTCGATCACTTTCTTCTTTAATACAACCGCAAAGTCCAGGTCAAGGAGGCGGTGTTGAGCCGTTAGGCTTTCGCCTGGGATGACTTTGCAGTTGGTAACCTTGCCAATGTGGCACCGTCGCACCAACAGGTAATCTATTTGGGTTGAGTAGGCACCACTACGGTACGTAATGAGATGCTGGGGCTTCTTCTGAAAGAATGTGTTCGCGTTGGCTAGGTCAGACACAGCACAGGTGCTGAGTATACTGACTCCCTCTGCATTTAATTGGCTATAACCAAAACCACCGTGAATACGTCCGTACTCTCCAGCAGACTGACCTACGTGTCCGTTGAGATCCTTCAACCAAAACACCTTCGGAATAGCGCGTAATACGTCCTCGAACTCATCCCAGAAGGCCTCCTTTTCATACTCACAGCAACCAGTTTGAGAAGCATAAGCGCTGATTAGGTTTGTGACCGACCCTTCAATCAGCACCCTAACTCGCATCAACCGGTCGCTGCATCGGTCTACTTCAAGGAGTCCATCCTGAAGGTCCTTAGACAGCACCACGGCCACTCCACCGGATCACCCGCGGGCAGGATCCCGCGGGTGATCCGGTGTACACTACCCGGTACCCCTGCCCGACCTTAACTTGTAATTTAAGATATTTCTCCCAAATTTATCGTAAAATATAGCAACGGAAACAAATTTTTCATAGTAAATTCGATTGCCGTAATTTGATGTAATTCCTGAATTTGAAAATCGCGTCGACTCAGCTGATGTGTCAAATGTCAAAATCTTGTCGAGCAGAGTGGTTAATCATCAATATAGCCCTCTAAGTTAATAAAGCCCTATTGAATGACTTGTAATTAGCAAAATTTTATTACCTATTTATGTTATTTCAATTAGGTTATTAGTCTGTAAGCTTTCTGTAACACAAAATAAATAAATAATAAGGTTATTAGTCTGTAAGCTTTCTGTAAAACAAAATAAATAAATAAATAGGGCTTAATGAACTTAGAGGGCGAGCTACATACAACTAAGGTTTTTGTATGTGTTTTCCGGTGCCTAGTGGTCGCTGGATACAGAACAAAATACTACGGAAACCCAGGTACCTTCCGTGAGATTTGCCAGGGTTACGGAATTTGGTGGAAAGAGTCACCGCGGCCCTGGAACGGAAAAGGCATTAGGAGGAACACGGACAGGTTTACGTCAGTAAGAGTCTGAGGCCGCGGTGGATTAGTATTATAATGTATACCTACTATACTACTAATACGAGTATTAGTATACCTACCTGAATTAAGTAAGTTAAGTAATCTTACTTGTAATCCTTGTTGCTTTGCTGGTGGGAAATAAACTATTTTTAGTGGACTTCGATATGAAAACATAACAATATAGAAAAGCCATAAAAATAATTGCATACCATAAAAAAGCAATAAACAAAATGAATGAATAATGCAAGTTGGGAAGATGCGTCACACGGTACACACGCGCAAAAAGTCTTTCTGCGACCAGTAGTTTCAGCTGTGTTTTGTCTGTCAGTCACTCACTCGTCACCCCGGTAGTAACGGAACTATTTTATACATATTGATGATATTATAGATTATAGTATACCTTCCACAATCTGCAGGTCCCTGGTGGCTTTGGCCAGGGCTTCCTTCTTGGGCGCGACAGCCTTGTTAACGTGGTAGAACTTGTACATGGCGTGCACCCACATGCACAGCGACTGACACGCTTTCGACACCTGTAAGACGCGAATGAGGACTCATTGTTCCGGGATTTCACAGGAATATTTAAGGTTAGTGTTCAGTCTCTGCTATGCTACACAGTCATCATCATCATCATATCAGCCGAAAGACGTCCACTGCTGGACATAGGCCTCCCCCAGGCGTCGCCACAACGACCGGTCCTATGGGTCTTGCATCCATCGGCTGCCCGCGACTCTCACCAGGTCAACGGTCCACTGCGTGGGAGGCCGCACCAACGCTGCGTCTTCCGGTACGCGGTCGCCACTCCAGAACTTTTCGGCCCCATCGACCATCTGTTCTGTAAGCAATGTGCCCTGCCCACTACCAATTTAGTTTGGCGATCCTTTGGGCTATTTCGGTAACATTGTTTCTCTTACGGATATCAACATTCCTGATTCGATCACGCAAAGAAACTCCAAGCGTTGCCCTCTCAATTGTCCTTTGAGTGACTTTAAGCCTTCTGATGAGGCCCATTGTGAGCCAGATACAGTAAAGAAACAATATAAAAAAATACTTTTTTCCAATAACCCGACCTCAAATAAACGATAAAAAATTGATGACTTGATTGAAATCCTACTAATATTATAATTGCGAAAGTTTCTGAGAATGGATTGATGGATGGGTGTTTGTTATTTTTTCACGTCACAACGCCTAAAAGGATCTTCATGAAATTTGGCACAGAGGTAGATTATAGTCTGGAATAACACAAGGTATATAAATATATCTCGGGAGTGTGTTCCCTAGGGATCACGCGGGCGAAGCCGCTTGCAGAAGCTAGTCTAAAATAAACGCCATCAACAACATTAGACTGCTTGAAAAGTGATTTTATTGGAACTTTTTATTAATTTTTTGAGTTTGTTTCTTTACGTTTCTTATAAATCGATGAACGCCGGCTGCGAATATGAAACAGTGTCACGTTCCGCAAGCGAGAGCGCGATACAAGCGATAGAGAGTCACGATCGGCCTAATCGTTGGCTTGTTTGTTAAGAAATCAATTGTTTTCTTATGACGTTATTACGTAAAATTTCTCTTCCGTAAACCGACTTTACAGATAACAATTTTTTGCAGAGCAAATTCTGAATACCACCCTTAAATATGACCATGAACTTCTGAAACACCCTGTATACGAGTAGGAAATAATGGAGCTCGTGGCTACATATTAACAGCCGCATGAATCGACCTCCGAGGTTAAGCAATGCTTGCCGAGGTCAGCTTGTGGATGGGTGGCCATCCATTTAATACCGACTTTCTTCCGTGCCTCGAAAAGCAAGTTAAGCGGCTGCCTAAGAGAACTCCACAACCCATTAACGGGATAACACGGTACTTCTTGGCAAGACTAGTGTCAGATTATTTGACTTCTGGCTATCGCTAAGCCCAGCTGAAATTTGTAGATCTTTGGTAGTAGACCAAAGATCTACAAATTTCAGCTGGGACCCACAGTTTGTCGTGCTTTCCCGAGGTACGGAGGAGTCTCGGAATGTCACCCATCCACAGACCAACCTCGGCAAGCGTCGCTTAATCTTGAAATCGACACGTGCGGCTGTTATTAAGTAAATTATGATTATGCTAAATATTTTATTCCTTCTTTCTTTTTTTCTTTCATTACCTTTACAATCTTAACGGGATCATAATCCGGGTTAACGATAAATCTCTTGAGTTTCTTGACCATGTCTTCGGTGATGGAATCCTTATCAAACTTGAGGAGCGAGTCCAAGAAAGCCGTTGGATCCGACAGCATAAGGGAACCCGGCTTCCAATAGTTCAAGATCTTCTCACCGTAATTTGCGCCTTGTTCCTACAAAATAGAACAAAATTTGACATATAGGTTCCTTGGGGAATGTAAGGGAGCACTAAGAGAGGATTTCCCGAAATACCTACGGGAACGGGAAACCGGGATATGCGCGTGCGAAATCGCGGGCAAAATTTGGTAGAATAATAAGGCCGTGGATGGGTGACGATTCATAACACGCGACGTTGATAAAACGCTTTTATTAGCTTCATACGATGTTAGTATGTGTGTAACGGAAACTTTGAACACGATTTTGACTCCCTTCAAAAAGTCGAATTAACGATTCGAAATTTGGCATACTTATCAAGGACCGATGACAATTCAATATTTTAAAATAATAATTTAAAAAAAAGTAAAAAATACGCTTTTATAGAAAATTCAATTAGAAAATTAAAATTATATCTAATAGTTAAAAAAAACTAAGAAACACGCTTTTATAGACAATCCAACTAAAAAATAAAAAATAAATTTTAATAAAATTTATTTAAATTAAAAATAGTTTAAAAAAATGTATTTTATTGTAAAAAAGCGTGGGGAGCTTTTTAAGATATTATCATTATGATAATCTTTCTACTCATATCTGTCAATACAACATTTATAACTATTGACACCATACCCCCACGCTTTTTTTTACAATAAAATACTTACATTTTTAAATACTGTTTTTAATTCAAAGAACATGGGTCTGAACGTACCCAGTTTGTAGCAAGTTGAAATTGGTACCATTCGAAAGGTCTTTGAAAACGTAGATATTTTTTGTATGGGAGCAACTTTGTAACTTATGTAGGAAAAAAGATATTCGATGTTGAAAATACCGAAAATCCTTAGTAAAATCGACCCACGCACGTTCAATTTTTTTTTTTTTTTATCCATTAGGTGGGTAGTTCGAACTATTTTGTGCTAGCGTCGGTGTGTCGTCAGTAGTTAGTACCTGTTAGGAACTGATTTTGAGCGCGCGCGCATATCTTAGTTTATTTTATTCTTACTTTTATTTACAACCTCGGCTTTCACAACGGACTTCAGTGTATTACTTAACGATTGGATTATTATTATTACTAATCTGCTTCAAAAAATGGAAGGTGAACGCCGTGTACAGTGTGTTACATGTACAAGATCAGTAATTCGTGACCGAAACCGGCATATACTGACGCGAACCTATTTGGAAGACAATCCAGGCTTCACAGAGTATGTGATGGCACGGATTAACATAAATGAGGTTAGTATAACAATAGCTTTTGATCATCGAGTACACGGTGTCTTTTTGTTCACTCTTTATTAAGTTATTTATTGTTTTAGTTACTTGAGGATTTGGTTTTTCTTTTAGATGGCCCTGAACCAACTTCAAGCTATGTGTCATCGTTGTTGGGTAGCTGGAAGACGACAGCAAGCTAGGTTCGAACAAGAACAAAACCAGAAACTTGCAAACCCAGAGCACCCAACGTCTGTTCCAACTTATAGAAGGGTTGCAAATACGGCGCGTCACTGTTTATTTCATGGGTGCATCAATCAAGAACTTCACAGAGTGTCCAGGTTTATAAAAGTATTCTTGTTGGTTAATCATAGCGTGTACGTTCCTGAACATGCACGCGTTTGTACACATCACATCAACACAGAAGATTGGAGCTCCCTGTATGATAATGGAGAGACAATATTCACACCAGACCATCTCAAAGATATGATTGATACGTTACGAGATGCATATAAACATAAGACTAATATAGATTTTGACAATGTAAACCACATTTTACCAGAGGATCTATATTACCTAACTGGCTTAACACACCAACAATTCGAAATCCTTTTGAATGAAACACCGTCTCTTTTAAATCAATGTAGAAGACCAAAAACTGCACTAGGAATATATTTATTAAAACAACGGTCTGGTGAACCAAATACACGTATAGCCTCCCAAATAGGTGTATCTCGTAAAACGATCGGTATTTTGCTTAAAACTGCTAGAAACTGCTTGACCCAAGACTTTGTTGTTCGCCATTTGGGTTTCAATCATATAAGTCGGGATGAAATTATAGCTCACAGCCTTGCAGTACCATCATCAATATATTCCAACCCTATAAACCCAGTGGCTATAGCTATTTGTGATGGTTCGTATATACATATACGTACAAAAAAGTAAAAACTTTTTATTTCAAAAAAAGTCTTACCAGCTTACACAAGTATAAAAACTTGTTAAAACCCTTTGTGATTACTTGCCCAGATGGCTATATTATAGAAATATGTGGACCATACGCTGCAACAAAGACTGATGCCCAAATCATGACAGATTATGAATGATCAAACGTCCCCAGTGCATATAACGTTACAAACAGGTGACGTTTTTATATTAGATCGAGGTTTTAGAGACTATACCAGATATAGAAAGTGCTGGCTATGTTGCCCATATGCCACCAAGTAAAGATAGGCATGCCACACAGCTTACAGATATTCAAGCCAATAAATCTCGAGAAATCACCATAGTGCGTTGGGTCATTGAAGTAATAAACGGATGGTTCAAAAGGGACTACAGAATATTTAGGCATACAGTTATCAATAAAACACTCCCTCACTTATTTGAAGACTTCCGTATTGCGGGAGCCCTTATAAATGCATTTAGGCAGCGTCTGACAGATAATGAGCATGCCCACGCTTTTATCAATATAATAGCGCAAAGAAGTGAACCCAACAGACTGGGCAATTATGTAGTCGCAGAACATATGAACAGACAGCGGGCGGTGTTCACAACAATGACGGCTACGTCAATACCATTTCCACAATTGACAGAAGAAGACGTCATTCAACTCAGTTTGTGCACCATTTAAAGCTCGCTAGATCATATGTTGCCGAGCATTTGCGAGGTGGAGATGGTATATATAATATTGAGGTATCTTCGAGCCGTAGCCCTAGTATGTCGCAGCATGGGCTAGTAACCGAAAACTGCTCGTTAATTAGAGGCCGCATATTATCGAGGCACGTGTCGAAAAATTGTAATCCTTGATTAAAATATATTACACATATATTTTCTTCTTCTTCTTCTTCTTTCTGGCGTTAATCCCGGCTATTGCCAGGCTCCGCCTTCCTACTTAGCTTCCTCTACTTTGCCCGATCTTGAACATCCTTCTCAGTTAGGCCATTGGCTCTCATGTCGGACTTAACGACGTCCAACCAGCGCTTGCGAGGGCGACCACGGGACCTAGCCCCAAGCACAGCCATATTCATGCATCCCCGACCAACGTACTCCATAGGGCGGCGCATGATGTGGCCATACCATCGCAGACGACACTCTTGCAGTTTTTCCCCCACGTCACGGACACCAAGACTACCTCTGATGAAAGAGTTGCGTATGCGATCGGATCGCGTTACGCCACTCATCCACCTCAGCATCTTCATCTCCGTGACGCGAAGCTCCTGGGTGTGTCTGCTTAGTGCTGGCCAACATTCACCGCCGTACAGTAGGACAGGCCTTATGATGCATTTATATATCTGCCCCTTGAGCTTAGGAGGCATCTTGCGGTCGCATACAACGCCCGTTACCTCGCGCCACTTCGCCCAAGCCGCGCCTATACGTGCTTGGACATCGTCGTCCACGTTGCCAGACTCGTGCAGCACGGGTCCAAGGTACCTGAACTATACGCAACTCTTTCATCAGAGGTAGTCTCGGACACCAAGACTACCTCTGATGAAAGAGTTGCGTATGCGATCGGATCGCGTTACGCCACTCATCCACCTCAGCATCTTCATCTCCGTGACGCGAAGCTCCTGGGTGTGTCTGCTTAGTGCTGGCCAACATTCACCGCCGTACAGTAGGACAGGCCTTATGATGCATTTATATATCTGCCCCTTGAGCTTAGGAGGCATTTTGCGGTCGCATACAACGCCCGTTACCTCGCGCCACTTCGCCCAAGCCGCGCCTATACGTCGCCACGTTGCCAGACTCGTGCAGCACGGATCCAAGGTACCTGAACGTATCGGACTTTCTGATCAGGTCCGAACCTATTCGGATGAACCTATTTGAATCCGTGCCGCCACAGGACATGTACTCAGTCTTCGCCACATTTAGTCTCAGACCCCCGTTTTCAAGCGTGTCCTTCCAAATGTTGACTTTGCGCTCAAGATGGGCTTTGTTCTGATTAACGAGGGCGATGTCATCGGCATACATCATTAGCCATGGGGGCTTATCTTGGATGTTTGCCGTAACTACATCGAGCACTACGTTAAACAAGAACGGGCTAAGAGCCGAGCCTTGGTGAACGCCAACAGATATTGGGAAGCCATTCGATTCGCCAACAGCGGTCTGGACAGAGGACACGGAATCGCGGTACATGTCTCTGATAATGTCAATATAGGCCTCGGGAACGCCCAGGCCCACCAAGTGCGTCGACATGCGCATCCTGGGCCTGGACGACTCCGTCACGGAGGAGGAGGTGGTGGCCGCCGTTGTCAGGACTGGGGGGTGCTCTGCCGAGCAGGTGAAGGCAGGCACCATACGTCCTGACAACACGGGCATGCGAACCGTCGTGGTGAGCTGCCCAGTGACGGCGGCCAAAGAAATATCAGAGGGCCGAAGACTCCTGGTGGGCTGGGTTTCTGCGCAGGTCAAACTGCTGGAACCCAGACCTCTGAGGTGCTTCCGCTGCCAAGTGGGTAACCATGTGGGAGTTCAGTGCACTTCGGAGGTGGATCGCAGCGGTCTTTGTTTCCGCTGTGGTCAGCCCGGTCACAGGGCCGGTTCGTGTAACGCCACGCCGCACTGCTTTGTATGTGCGGCAGCTGGCAAGCCGGCCGATCACTGGGCTGGGGGTAAAGCCTGCACTCCACCCACCAAAACCAGGGGCAAAAAGAAGCCATCCACCACCGCCGTCACTGCCGCCGCCGCCGCTTCGGTTGCTGCGAGAGAGCCCTCACAGGGGATTCAGGAGGAGGCTGAAATGGAGTGTCAATAACGGCTCCATTACGCTTCCTCCAGGCGAATATCAACCACTGCGCTGCCGCTCAGAACCTGTTGGTCCAGAGCATGGCGCAGAGGTTGATTAACATCGCGGTGGTCGCTGAGCCGTACTTTGTTCCGCCCAGGGATGACTGGGTGAAGGACCTGAACGGCTCGGTGGCCCTAATTTCGTCGGCCGCTGCCGGTACCCCGTCTCTCGAAAGCGTCAGGAGAGGACAGGGGTGCGTAGCAGCACGGTTTGGGGAGATTGTCGTGGTAGGAGTGTACTTCTCCCCGAACCGAACTCTCGCCGAGTTCCAAAACTCCCTCACGGAGTTGGGCGTCGTCGTCGCCGGGTATCGTTCCCTCCCCGTGCTCGTTCTCGGGGACTTCAATGCCAAGCACTTGGTTTGCGGTTCCCGTTACACGGACACGCGGGGCAGGATGGTGGAGGACTGGGCTCTGGAGACAGGCCTGGTCGTCTTAAACATGGGTTCTGTCCCAACGTGTGTGCGAATGCAGGGGGAATCTGTGGTGGACATCTCATTCGCCAGCCCTGCTCTGTCACCGCGTATCATTGACTGGCGCGTATTAGAGGAGGTAGGAGACCTATTCTGATCACCGGTATATCCGGTTTGACGTCTCCATCCAGACCTCAACCGCGCCAGTCCGGCAGGCCCCGAGTGCTCCGCGGTGGGCACTGAAACAGCTTGACCGGGAGCTCCTCCTGGAAGCTTCGATCGTGCAGGCCTGGGTGTCACCTCCGGACAGGCTTGCTGACATCAATGACGAAGCGGAGTGGTTCCGGGAGGCCATGTCCGATATTTGTGACGTGGCAATGCCCCGGGTTAAGCCAGGACGTGCCCGCCGTCAGGTGTACTGGTGGTCGCAAGAGCTGGCGACGCTGCGTCAGGCATGCGTTGCTGCACGGCGCCGGTATACCAGGCACCGCAGGCTCCGCATCCGCCCTCCGGATTCGCAGGTCAGAGAGGCGGAGCTGTACGAGGAGTACAAAGTGGCGAAGACCGTCCTCCGAGCGGGGATCCTGCAAGCCAAGGATCTGGCTCGCAAGGAGATGCTGGAGTCTCTGAACGGGGACCCGTGGGGAAGACCCTACAAAATGGTGCGGAATAAGCTCCGCACCTGGGCCCCCCCGTTGACGCAGAGTCTTCGGCCCCAGCTGGTGGAGGACGTGGTGAGCGCTCTGTTCCCCTCGCGAGGGGAGCATACTCCCCCGTCTATGGCTCCGCCACCTGCGGTGCCTGATGCGGACTACACCGCTGACGACGATGACGATGCTCCTGAGGTGACTGAGGTAGACCTGAGAGTGGCGGTTAATAGGCTGAAGACCAAAAATACCGCCCCAGGACCCGACGGCTTACCTGGGAAAGCCTGGGTCCTGGCCTTGGAGGCTCTTGGGCCTCGACTAAGAGGGTTCCTAAGTGCATGCTTGGAGAGGGGCCAGTTCCCACTTCGTTGGAAGACGGGGAAACTGGTCCTCATCAAAAAGCCGGGGCGCCCTGCAGACTCTCCGTCCGCATACCGGCCCATCGTGCTGCTCGATGAGGTGGGCAAGCTCTTTGAAAGAGTAATTGCAAACCGCCTCGTCGAGCACCTAGTGCGGGTGGGGCCGGATCTGGCAGAGAACCAGTTCGGTTTCCGCACGGGCCGCTCGACGGTGGATGCCATCATGCGCGTGAGAGCCCTCTCGACGGGGGACGCGGTTTCCCGGGGTGGGGTCGTCTTGGCGGTGTCTCTAGACATCGCTAATGCCTTCAACACCCTGCCCTGGAGTTGCATCAGAGAGGCACTTCGGTATCACCGGGTGCCGACCTACCTCCGTCGCGTAGTCGAGGCTTACTTGACGGACAGAGCCGTCATCTACCCCGGTCACCTGGGAGAGTGGAACCGGCGAGAGATGTCGTGCGGTGTTCCACAGGGTTCGGTTTTGGGGCCGCTCCTGTGGGACATCGGCTATGACTGGGTGCTGCGAGCCGTCCTCCCTAGTGGCGTCAGTGTGGTTTGTTACGCTGACGACACGCTGGTCCTGGCGCACGGGAGATCGCACCAGGCGGCGGCCGACGCTATGACACGCGGGGTTGCGACAATAATTGAGCGAATCCAGCAGTTGGGTCTCGAGGTGGCCTTACACAAGTCCGAAGCCATGTGCTTCCATGGTCCTCGGAACAGGCCACCATCGGGATCCCAAATAATGGTAGGAGGAGTTCACATCGAGGTCGGGTCGACGATGACATACCTGGGTCTCGTCCTCGATAGCCGGTGGAACTTCGTCGAGCATTTCCGACGTTTGGCTCCCAGACTGGGGCGGGCCGGAGCTGCCTTTAAGCGGCTTCTGCCCAATCTAGGGGGACCAAACGGCTCCTGCTGGAGGCTTTACGCGGGGGTTGTGCGTTTCATGGCCCTTTATGGGGCGCCTGTTTGGGCGCCTACTTTGAGGAAGCGACCTGCCCGTTACCTCAACGCGTCCCAGAGGGTCATGGCCATCCGGCTGGCCCGGGGATACCGCACGGTCTCTGGCGAGGCGGCGAGCCTTCTTGCTGGACTGCCACCATGGGATCTGGAGGCGAGAGCCCTCGCGCTCATTTACGAGTGGCGCGTGGAGGCGCAACGCCAAGGCGAGACTCCTCTGCCGCGGCAAATTGCAGCAAGGCGGACGGAGCTCCGGCAGGATCTCATGGCGGTATGGAGACAGCGACTGTCGCAACCCAGCGCTGGGCATGCTACAATCCAGGCAATTAGTCTCCTCTTTGAGGAGTGGCTGGAGCGGCGCCACGGCGTCCTCACTTTCCGCCTGACGCAGATACTCACCGGACACGGTTGTTTCGGGAGATACCTGTTTCGGATTCGGCGGGAGGATACGCCCGGGTGTCATCACTGTGAGGATCGCCCGGAGGACACGGTGGAGCATACGGTGGAGGTCTGCCCTGCTTGGGCGGAGAACCGCCGGGTCCTTGTTGAGGCGATCGGCGGCAGCGACCTCTCGCGACCGGCCCTAGTACAATCTATGGTCCAGAGCGAAGAGGCATGGGAAGCGGTCACCTCCTTCTGCGAAACAGTAATGCTAGCGAAGGAGGATGCCGAACGTGTGAGAGAGAGGGAAACCTCACGACCCAGCCGCCGCAACAGAAGAAGACGCCCCAGGCGTCGGGAGTCGCAAGGCGATTTCCGGCCACCGTAGGCGCGGGCCTGCGGACGGCGAGCATTGGGTGGCTCGCCGTCCGATCAGAACCAGGCCCGGGTCGGCGGCGCGCTGTGTTCCACGCGCGCCTTAAGGAGATGTCAGCATGGGAGACGGGGCCCGCTAGGGCCAGTGCCTGTCGGGGTGCGGAATCCGTTCGAAAGAGACGCCGCAGCCCTGGAACGCAAAGGGCATTGGGAGGAGCACGGATGGGTTTTAGTCAGTAAGACTCTGACACTCCCTTCCGCCTCGCCCAGAGCGGAAGGAGTCATTTGATGATTTCCCATCGTTAAAAAAAAAAAAGGCCTCGGGAACGCCTTTGAAGCGCAGTGCCCACCAGATGGACTGCCGAGGTATACAGTCGAAGGCCTTCTGCAGGTCTAAAAAGGCCATATGCAAAGCTCTCCTTCTCTCTCTGTAAGCCTCAGCCAGATTCCGTAAGGCGAATACTGCGTCCATGGTGCTGTTAGCCGCCCGGAAGCCATATTGACACTCAGAGACAGTACACTCGCTACGGAGCCGTGTGTCAATGATGCGCTCGAAGAGCTTCATGGTGTGGCACATGATCTTGATACCGCGGTAGCTACTACAATCCTGTACGCTACCTTTGCCTTTGTATACAGGGATAATCAGGCTAAATCGCCACTGGTTCGGCATTTCCTTGGTGATCAGAATGCGGTTAAAAAGATCCGTCAGAAGGTCCACGCCATGTGGGCCCATCGCCTTCCACACCTCAATTGGCACATTGTCAGGCCCGACCGCTTTCCGGTTCTTCATGTGGCAAAGAGCAATGCGGGTTTCGTCGGGGGAAATAGGGGAAATAAGTCCAAGGTTAGGAGGCGGTTCGGGAGGAAGGTTATGGGGATGCTGTTTGTTAGACAGCTCCGCGAAGTATGTACACCATCTCTCCTTAACAGAGCGGGCATCGTAGAGCAGCTTACCCTGGGCGTCCCTTACACAGAGACATTTGCTAATGTCCCGTGCAGCTTTCTCCCGGGCACGCGCTAGCTTAAAAATAAGCTTTTGCCCCTCCGCAGTTTCCAGCTTGTCGTACAAGGGCGCCAGACTTTTGCTGCGGGCTCTGGCTACAGCTTTTTTGCAAGCGCGCTTAGCCGCTCCATATGCCTCTCTGTCATCCGGAGAGTTGGACCCTTGCCACTGTTTAAATAAAACCTTCTTCTTCCGAGTCGCCTCCTGCACCCCGTCATCCCACCACCACGTCTCCTTTTCTATGGTGCGGCCACCACGAGAAGTGCCAAGGACGCGCTTACCCGCATCGGTGATTGCTGAATGGATCCTACTCCAGATCTCTTGAGCGGACTCATGCGGAGCACTGATCTCGAGATGCTCGAGCTCCGCGATGAAGTCCGACTGCCTAGGACCATCAAGCAACCACCACTTTGTGCGGGGTTTGCGTTTATCGGTCACTTTCTTTTTCGGTACAACCGCAAAATCCAAGACAAGGAGGCGGTGTTGAGCCGTTAGGCTTTCACCTGGGATGACTTTGCAGTTGGTAACCTTGCCAATGTGGCACCGTCTCACCAGCAGGTAATCTATTTGGGTTGAGTAGGCACGACTTTGGTACGTAATAAGATGCTGGGGCTTCTTCTGAAAGAACGTGTTCGCGATGGCTAGGTCAGACAAAGCGCAGGTGCTGAGTATACTGACTCCCTCTGCATTTAGCTGGCCATATCCAAAACCACCGTGAACACGTCCGTACTCTCCAGCAAACTGACCTACGTGACCGTTGAGATCCCCCCCAACCAAAACACCTTCGGAATTCGGAATAGCGCGTAGTACGTCCTCGAACTCATCCCAGAAGGCCTCCTTTTCAGACTCACGGCAACCAGTTTGAGGAGCATAGGCGCTGATTAGGTTCGTTACCGACCCTTCGATCAGCACCCTAACTCGCATCAACCGGTCGCTGCATCGGTCTACTTCAAGGAGTCCATCCTGGAGGTCCTTAGACAGCACCACGGCCACTCCGCCCCTGCCCGTTGGTGATCCGGCGTACACTAGCCGGTACCCCTGCCCGATGTCACGTGACTTATTTCCCTTCCAGCGCGTCTCCTGAAGGAAGGCGCACTGGACCCGACGCTTCGCAAGTACGTCCGCGAGTTCTCGGCAACGTCCGGTTAGGGAGCCAATGTTCCAGGTGGCAAAGCGGAACTTCTTCTTGGGTACTATCCTCTTTAGCCGTGCCCGTACTCGACGGTAGCCCTAGCCCACTTATCGCAGGTTTAGGGCGATGTGCCTGCGCGTCGTTATGCGGCGACGCCCTAGCCCGAGTACCCGTTATCAACTTCTTGTCCATTTTATTTGGCTGAAGTTGGTTTTACGTGGGGCGACCAGCCGTCTGACCCCCACAACCCTACGAGAGGGAAACCAGGTTCGCCAGAGCCTCGTTCGTTGGACAGCAGGGTGCACCGTTAGCAGGTGAGGTTGGCTTGGGTCTTAAGATGGTAACAGACCCCATGCACCCTCCTTACACACACATATATTTTCATACCCGTCATGCAGGAGCAATAATACGCTTCGATGGCTTCTCTGCCCTGGACATTAACCTTGATTAAAAAAAAAAAAAAAAAATTACACATATATTTAAATCAAGGTTAATGTCCAGGGCAGAGAAGCCATCGAAGCGTATTATTGCTCCTGCATGACGGGTATGAGAACTCTAGGTGCTTGTGCCCATACTATTAGCATAATATGGTACTTAGGTGTTGGCAGGCACCTAGATAACTTCGTAGGTCCGGCAAGTGCCTGGGATGATATAATCATTGAAAGTAACAATACAATTTAATAAAACTGTGCTATTTAAGATTGATAGTTCTTATTTAATATTTTTTCTGTACCAAAAACCAACGATAGGAAGCTATATGGCTCTTTAAAGACAGAAAAAATTACTGGTTACCTATTTATTTAGTCCAAAAAGCAGAAAAAGTGCGATTATTGGCAATTAAAAATGTTGTAAAGAAGTTATCATAACTTCGGTCTTTCATTCATTCATTCATTCGTTCGTTCACTTATTTTCGAGTTACTCAATTAGGCCTCTTCTAAATTACACCTAGTCTAAAATGCTACAAAGTGGGTACGGGTTGCATACAAAATTACCCATTGACCTTTATTATTTTACACTAGGACCCCTCCGTGCCTCGGAAAGCACGATAACCATCCAGCTAATCTCCGCTCTATCACCTAAACCGCTGAACCAATCTTGATGGATTTTAGGATTGAGATAGATGGACCTAAACTTTTTATTCCGGAAGAGCGTTCCCTTGGGATAATTTCCCGGGGTTTTTTAATGATTATTTATTACAATTTGTTTATGTTATAATTTGTTTGTCCCTTAACGGGCTTCATATCAAACATGACGCACAGCTTCTTATTGGGATATGCTTAACTTAACGGGTGTGATAACAAATACGACGCACAGCTTCTTAGTGGACATGTATACCTTAACGGGCTTGATATCGAACACGACGCACAGGGACTCGATGACCAGCACGACGCCGGCGGGCGGCTTCTTCATGGCCTTCACCTCTACGACGTCATTGCGGTTCAGCTCTTGAAGCGCTTTCTCAGCGGCGCGCAGCGCTGGCAGCGCTTCCTCTGTAAGTTGAAAAAAAAAAGAATCACACTCAAAGCAAAAAAAAAAAATTGCTACTTTAAAGCAAAGTACCCCGCACTTTGGTAAGCCAAACTTGAGAGCATAGGTTAATAATTTCTGACACTTCGAAAGGTGTGATTTAGCATCCCTCTCCCCGAGAGCACCGTACGCTCTCCTCGTTCTCCCTCATCAAAAGTTCAAAAAATCGAACATAGCGACACCCCGTATAATTTATTCCGCCAAATGATTCAGGGTTGCTCGCAAGCAAATATATTGACATATATCGATACTCTTATTAACAACCTTTTTAAAGATAGAATAAAATAGATATTCAAAGTAAAGTACGTAAGTAGTGTAGTAATAATAAAGTTATTCGTGTTATATCATCATCTGCCTAGCACTATCCCAACTATATTCTGGTCGGCTTCCAGTCACACCCGAGTCAAGCTGAATACGTATTTTACGTAGAGCGGCTGCCTACCTGCCCTCCACGTCTACAACTCATTAACTGGGTAACACGGAACTTCTTGGCAAGCCAGGAGTCAAGTTTATTGGCTTCTCACTGCCAAAGATCTACAAATGACAGCCGGGACCAACAGCTTAACGTGCTTTCCGAGGCACGGAGGAAACTCGGTATGTTAAGATGGTCACCCATCCACAGACCAACCTTGGCAAGCGTTGCTGAACCTTGAAGATCGATCTGTGCGGATGTTATTCTTTAGCCACGAGCTCCTCATATACAGATAGTAAAAAAAAATACGCTATTGTAGCAGCGCCCATTCCCACAAATGCAACACAGCTAAAAAGCTTCATGAGACTCGTGAACTTTTACTCAAAATTTCGTATAAATATGAGCGACATATTAAAACCAGTTTACTGTTTATTAAAGAAAAAATTAAAATGGGAATGGACTAACTTGAAAATTAAAATGGGTTTGCAATCGAGCATTCAACAAAATTAAACAAGTGTTGAGCAGCGCTCCTGTGTTAGCTCATTATGATCCGAGTCTTCCATTAATTCTATCGGAAGACAGCAGCGCGTACAGCGTGGGCGCAGTGTTGACGCAGCGCCACGCTGATAGTTGCTAGCGCCCGGTGTGTTGTGCCTCTAGAACGCTCAATTCGGCCGAAATTAATTACTCGCAGCTGGACAAAGAGGCGTTGGCTATTTTTTTGGGGTGACTAAACACCATCTTTATTTATATGGTAGGCATTTTACACTGCGCAGCGATCACCGGCCTTTAAGTTATATTTTTGGGAAAAATAAAGGGATACCGGTGACCGCAGCTAGCCGACTACAGCGTTGTGCTGTAAGGTTGGCCGCCTATGACTTTAGCATCGAATTTGTGACTTCGTCAAAAAATTTATTTGCTGATGCTCTTTCTCGTCTTCCCCTAAACTTGACAAGTACTCAAATAAGGGGCAAAGACGCAGGGTATACATATTTAAATTACGCGCAAGGAAACTTTCCAATCAGTATCAAAGACATCAAAACTGAGACCAGAAAGGACGCGTTATTGAGCAAAATATATGGTTTTATAATGTACTAATGTCAATCAATTTGACAACAGGCCACCCCTGTTGTCAAATTGATTGACAAATTAGAAAATAATTATTTTAGTAGAAGAGAAAGTTTACATAGCGAGCAAGGTTGTATAATTTGGGACTATTGGATTGTCGTGCCAAAATCATTACGAGAGTTGGTTTTGACTGAGATCCATGACGGTCACCCAGGCATCGTAAAGATGAAACAAATTGCACGTAATTATGTGTGGTGGAAAAACATAGATGGCGACATCGAACGCGTGGCGGGTGAGTGCGCCGCCTGCCGGCAGCTGCGGTCTGCGCCCCGCGCGGCGCCGCTGCACTCGTGGCCCTGACCTCCAGAGCCGTGGTCGCGCTTACATCTAGATTTTCTCGTAATATTTTTTTTTGTCCTAATCGACGCTCATTCTAAATGGATCGAAGTTGAACAAGTTAGCACAACGTCCGGCAGCCATCGTTATCGATTGCTTGAGACGGCTATTTGCACGTTTCGGTTTACCGAAACGTATACTTAGTGACAACGGGCCGCCATTTTCATCATCGGAATTCGGCATAAAACATACTTTAATACCACCATATCATGCGCCTAGTAACGGGACAGCAGAAAATGCAGTCCGGTCCGGTACAACTAGAAAGAGAAGACTATAGTACCGCGTTAAATAGATTTCTATTTACTTATAGAAATACTGAGCAAAGTACTTCTGGACGAGAACCGGCGGTCGCTCTCCTAGGCAGACGACTGCGCGGACGTCTTGATCTGCTGCCGCCCGGCACGGCGGAGCAAGTGCGTGCCGAGCAGCTGCGGCGCGAGGAGGCTCCCGGCTGGCCGCTGCAAGCATTGACGCAGCAGTCCAACAATAAGTGGACTGACATGTCATTGTCACTGATCATGCTGGTCCCGTTATATATACCGTTAAAACAAATAACGGGCAAATCCAAAAAAGACATAGATCAGTTACTAACACGTAAGTCTCTTATGATCAAAATATCAAACTGGGAGGGGATGTGGAACAAAACGACCATTCTATCATTGGGCCAGTATCGGGTGAAAAAGATAAAATTTTCGATAGTGTGGGGAAAGGAGCGGCCAGCGAGCAACATTCGCCACTGCGGTCAAATTCGCCGTCCACGCCGTCGGCTCCTGCCTATTCAAATAACAATACTCGCGTACGCAGGAAAGCTGCTTTTCGTTGTCAGGAAATTCTTAAACGAATGTAAATAAAAACTTTAGTTCGTTACTGGTTAAATAAGTTTATGTTACTGGTTAAATACATTCGTTTTTTAAAGAACGTGTACGAACTGTGTGTAGTGTATGTTAATGATAAGCCGCTACTAGGTTAAGTTTTTCTTAAATTTGGGAGGGAAAAGTATATATATATGTGGGTAACTTTAACTGAACTAATAAACCAGTCTGTGATCGATCGCCTTGTTTCATTGTCATGTCCCGTATACAACAGTTATTTTCTATGTTTAAAAGCAGTTTTCCTAACATCAATCTAATGCATTCCGTCATGAAAATAAAAATGAAAATGGCAAAAAGACAGATCGAACTTCGTAATTTTTTTTTCTATAGAATTTCAACGCAACGTGTATTCCTTCAGAATTTAGGTAGGTCATATAGTCAAGAAACAAATCAAAATATCAAATCGTTGCATGCATCTAAATTAAAGGTAAGCACAACAATTTATTAAAATTTTACCTTACATAAATAAGATCGACAATGATGGTTCATGATAATAAAAATTATACAACAGAATTAAATAATATTTGAGTAGAATTTAGAATGTCAATTATCATTTACAGTTAAAATTGTCATGCATTAAATCAAACAAATTAAATTAAATTGAAATAAATTAAATAACATTGAAATAAATTAAATAACATTGAAATAAATTAAATAAAATTGAAATTAATAACAAACCAAAAATATAATAGAAACACAGCAAAAAGAAAGATTATTGGGCAAAAATTACATATTACTGAGCACAGCTCTTTTAAACATAGTGATGCTGCCTGAAAATATGTCCAATTCACAATTGTGAAAAATGTCATTACATCTGCGGAGAATGTAAGAAAGGGGGGCATTACTACCGTACTTGGTTTTGCGGCCACCAGGAGCAAAAGGCTTATAATTATGAAGTCTAGCTGATGCCCTGGGCACATTTATATTAATCGATGAAAGAAGCTGTGAGCAATCCACGCCTTGATTTAATATCTTGAATAAGAAAATTAGACCTGACAAATCTCGACGCCAGTGAAAAGGTTTCATTTTAAAGTAATTCAGTCTATCATCATATTTTTCTACTGTATTCCTTATACCTGCTATGTAGGAGAGTCTTTTTATAAATTTTATTTGTTCTCTTTCGATGCGTTGAATGTGGATATTATGTACTGGGTACCAGACGTTGGAGCAGTATTCTATGTGACTACGAACCAATGCAGAAAACAAAACTTTCAGTGCTGACAAGTTATTGAATTGTCTTGTGTTACGGTTCAAAAATGCTAGCATTTGATTGCTTTTATTTATAATGTTATCGGTTTGTGTTTAAAATTTAATTTCAGAGTCAATTATGACACCAAGATCTCTAACTTCAAACACTTGATTTAAAATTTTGTTCCTCATTGTGTATGCAGAATTTAATTTATGTTTTTTACGAGAAAATTTAATGTGATAGCATTTAGCAACATTAACTTGCATGCTGTTCTTCTCACACCACACACAGAGCCTGTCGATATCCATTTGTAGAAGAGTTTCGTCGTTCTTTGTCATTACAACCCTATGCAATTTCAAATCGTCGGCATACATTTCAAAATGAGAGTTTTGAATGGCATATTTGATGTCGTCAACATTATAAACAAAATTGGGCCTATATGTGTCCCCTGCGGTACACCAGATGTGGGTGTGAAGGTGTTAGATGAGTGTCCATTTACTACTACTCTTGCTTTCCGACCAGTTAAGTAAGACCGGAACCATTTTAGAAGGGACCCATGAAAACCAAATGTTTCCAGTTTGTGTAGCAAAATACTATGGTCAACCGTGTCAAAAGCTTTGCTGAAATCGCTATAGATTGCGTCAATTTCGTTACCGTTGCTCATGTGAGCTAGCGTTTGTTCGACAAAGTTGACCAAGTTTGTGGCTGTGGATCTATTTCTAAAGAAGCCATGTTGATGTTCAGTAATAGATTCTTTGATATGCCAATTCATGATGGGACACAAAAGAGATTCGAAAACCTAAGTAGATTTTCGAAAGTAGGCAATATACTGATAGGCCTGTAATTGGAGATATCAGTCTTGTCCCCTGATTTTGGAATTGGTTTTACTATAGTCTCCTTCCAGATCTCTGGAAAAAACCCTTCAGATAACGATCGGTTGTTAATTATAAATAATGGCTTTGATAAAACATTAGCACACTCCCTAATAAACATTGGAGGTATACCACACTATATACAATGTACTCTGTGGTATACCATCAGAACCCGGCCCCTTAGCAACATCTAAGTTCTTAAGCTTTCTGTGTATGCTACATTCAGATAGTGTTACTTGATGTAAGCTGTTACTATTACTGGATTTATAAATATGTGCAGGGTCCGGTTCACTGCCAGAAATAGGCTTATATACCGATGCAAAGTTCTCCGCAAATAAATTCGCTATGCCCATGCCGTCAGTCGCAGTACTATCATTGAGCCTCATGAATCTTGGTATATCGCTTTTGTTATCGCGTTTGTTTTTTATGTATGACCAGAAATATTTTGGATTCTTAACTATATTACTTTGTACTTTTAGTCAATACTTCTGATACAACTCTTTTATTTTTCGGTCAGATCGGTCTTTAAGTAATATATACTCAAATTCATCTCGTTTATTTTTATATTTTTTCATCCTCTGCTGAAATTTTTCTTTTTCTTTTAACATTTTGATTAAACTGTTATTGTACCAGATTGGATATGACTTTTTACCAGCATTCCGTCGTGGGACCAATTCAGCAATAATTTCACATAATACAGAATAAAAAGCAGTAACTGCTGCATCAACGATATCCGATTTTAAAACAATGTCCCAATCTGTTTTCTCAAGACGATTTCTAATTTTACGATAGTCTGCTTTATTAAATTTATAAATCTTTGTCATTTTGCTTGTTGTTGTTGTTTTGTTGGAAGCTTGAGATAAATGGTGATCTGTAAGGGTGGGTGATAATCATCGACTTTTGATATGGAATCACAGAACCGAGTTACCTCAATTGGATAAATTAAATTGGATATTACTAGGTCTAGAATCCTATTCTGTTTATTTCTGATTGAGTTATACTGGTATAGGTCGTTAGAGGATAAGAATTCTACTAAATTTTTACTTATATTGTTGGTGCCGATTGTTGGTACTGTATGTTGATGTGGTGGAGATTTTGTCCATTCTATGTTACTTAAGTTGAAGTCACCTATTATAATTACGGACTCATCATCAATTACACTATCAACTCTATTGATAAAGTAAGTTATAAGATTAATGTTTACCGGAGGAGCCAAATAAGTGGCGCATATATGAATTTTGTTAGATGTTTTAAGAGCACGATTAGCCGATAAGTCTAGTGTCACCCACAAATCCTCACAACAAGACTCGAAAGAAGCATTCCTATAAGCATTTATAGATTTATGAACTGCGATTAGCACACCACCACCCTCCATGCCCGCAGAAAAAGTTCCCGACCGTCTATCTCTTCTAAAAATTTGATATCGGCTATCGAAAATTTCTGGATCGAACACGTTTTCATTCAGCCAGGTCTCAGTGAGCACAATTACATGAAAATTCATGGTAAGCACGTTCAAAAAAATTGTATCTAATTTACCGCGGATACTTCTAGAATTTTTGATAATAGATAATTAATTGATCGAATTTTAGAGTTGAATTATATTGACAATGACATTTAATTTTATTATTGAAATGAAAGTGATTATTCTAATTTTACAGCTATAATTTTTTTACAAAATTCATAGCTGGCCTTGATGGAAAATATCTAAGATGGATAGGGTTGACCGACCTAAATCTTTCATGGCGTCATCTGCCATGGCCGCGTTAATGGCGGCCATCTTCTCCGCCATTACAGTCTCCTTCTCGACTTTCTCACGAGCTTCTTCTGCTATCGCCTGAAACATAAATAAGGACAGAATAAACGAGGGTTAACGATGACAGACGTTATAAACAACATGTATAATTTTAAATATGTAGGACTAGAGACCCGCCCCGGCTTCGCACGGGTGCAAATGTTTATTTAGCTCAAACTAACAAAGTGAACATTTAATTACCAGAGTCAATAATATTATTGACTCTGGTAATTAAATGTTCACTTTGTGTGGTTCAATTGAAATAAAAACTACAACAACAGACAACCGTCAACGACGTCTGCTTTCAGGTGTCTACTAGTTCGGGACATCTCTACCTCCACTATAATTATTTGGTTGCGCGACTTACTTTAATTTTGAGATATCTCCTAAGATATTCATCCATATTAAATGGTGTGAACGGTAATTTTGCTCTAAATTAAACACTAAAGATAACTAACATATTTATTAAGATAAGGATTTGTTCTATATTGCTGAAAACAGCACTAAAAACCCGCATCAACATCCATTGCGTAGTTTTAAAGATCAAAGCATACACAGGGACATACAGACGCGGGAAGCGACTTTGTTTTATAAGTGTTGCAAATAGTAGTAACGCAAGGGCATTAGGAGGAACACGGATCGGTTTTACTCAGAAACAATCTGACACTCCCTTAACCGCTCTAGGCAGAGTAATATAACAGGGTTATAATTATCTCAGTTTTAACTAAAGACGATATAGAGGATTTAACAAACAAGTTTTAGACCCAATCGCAGCACTAAAGCTTTAATGGACGATGTAATACAGCTTTGAGAGTTATAATGGTGCTAGTAGCAGCAAGTATACGTAATACGTTATAGCTTTAACCTTTCTGTGACACTCAAGTCTTTATAAAAGTGTTCGCCGACTCCTTTTAACACTTATTTTTGTATAGTTATTGCAATGAACTGTTTTGTAACACTTAAGGTGCTATATTGACTATTATTGCAGACATAGGCTATAAAATAGAGTTTGCCGAGAGTTTAGTAACGCGAGATACTAAAGGTGTCAAACAACTCCTCTATCTAGGTTTAACCTGTAATAAAGGGATTAACTAAAGCTTATTGTGCTTGGCAGTACCTTTTTTAAAGACGTTCTAAAGGTATTGGTGTCAAGCAACGCAAGTATGGGTCGTCTTTAACACTAACCTCATTTTTGTAAAGTTCGCAATTGTTTTGGTAACCTAACAATTAAAATTATTTCGAGTTATTTAACATTTGACTGCAATATACAAAATTTCTTACATTATTTGAAGCGTTCCATGAATGCCACTTAATTTTACATACCACTACTCAGGAAGCAGGAATGAAGAACAATGTTTAGCTTGAGTTACCTATTTTATTATCATAACTTTCTTTTAAATCTTTAATAAATCCTAGGCGCGTTAAAATTTAGATAAGAAACATGGTAAACATTTACCGTGAAATCATAAGGGCAGTCATTTTTCACTTCACATACTGAAATAACTTAATATTCCATAATATTATTCTGCTGTGTTAAATAATGGATGACACACAGAAATATAAAAACAGATGACATAACACTTCCTCTACGAACAGATTTAATTTTAGTAAGGTTACAGGCTTTTCAATCTTGACGTGCGCTTTTTTACCACCTGTCGTGCTCACCAACGCGGTATTACAACGGTAATACCGGTTAAAGTAGTATCTGACGATGAATAAACGCTTTTGTGCAGCTTTAATATCTTTGTGACACCGTACTATAGGCTTTCTATAACTTTTACCTGTAAAACTGTGAGCCTCTTTAGTGGTTATAAGTGAGTTAGAGCATGCTCTAACTCAGTTGCACAGGTATGCGTTAACACTTTTATACTCAAATGGATCTGATATAAGAGTCTTATATAGGTTTTTTTAACGCTATAGTGTTAGTTGGGCCGCGACTTCATCTGCGCAGATTTAGTGCAAACGATTTTCCTCCTTTCTGCTCCCGAAAAGGGTATTTTTAGTGCTCACTAATATAATTAAAGGATGCCTTGGGAGTCGTAGAAGATTCGGATGAGCGTTGATATTTCAGTCACTTCGTACGCGCATATCACTTTCGCACGTCGTTTTCCCCCGTTTCCGTAGAAATTCCGGGAAATTCTCTTACGTGCTCCCCTACTCTCCCCAAGGAACCTACATGCCAAATTTTAGCATTCTACGACAAGCAGTTTGGGCTGTGCGTTGTCTGTCAGTCACTTAGTAACGGAAGAGTTTTAAATACGGGTTTATATTTTGTAAAAACTACTAATCTCTTAGGTAGTGAAAGACTGAAAGTACACAAGATGATTATAAACAACTTTAACTTTGAAACCAAACCTGAAAACACGATAAAATATATAAGGTGTTATAAAACATACAAAAATTTTGCTGATAAAGATATTTTTTTTTTTGTTACTTAACATTCTAAAATACTTAATGACAACCGCAGGAATTCACCGTGTCAGTGGCGATCTGCGCGATGACCTGCCTGGTCTCTTCAGCCGCCTTCTCCATCAACGGCTTAAGGTCAGCCAACTCAATTTGAAGCTCCTTCACTTCTATCTCTGTCTGGTTCAACTTGGATAACCCTGGAAATATGATTGTTTTCCTTTGTATGTATTTAATAAAAAATCAATAAGTACAAAAATAGATGACTTTTTAGTGGATGGAGTTTCTAAGAACTTTTTTGGATGAATTCCAAAAGTTGAAAATGGTTTATTAGGGTTCCGTACTCAATGGGTAACCAACGGAACCCTATTACTAAGCCTCCGCTGTCCGTCCGTCGTCCGTTCGTCCGTCCGTTCGTCCGTTTGTCTGCGGGCTATATCTCAAGAACCGTAATATATACACATGCTACATTTCTTCAATAATTACTACCATATGATACATTCAGAGAAATATAAATATTTTGAATATTTTTTGGCCAGCCTTTCTGACGTCAGGATGGATAGTGGCCTCCGTGTTCAGCATGAAGGACGCAGAATTTCTAGAAGTTTGTTGTATCAATAATTGCTTACCTACTAATTGCTACTTTCACGAATTTTAGTTTGAGCTTCGTACATACAGAAGGTAAAGAATATAGTACTTATTAATATTTGTACGAAGAAGCGCCTAATAATTTAGAAAGGCAACAGTTCTGTTTACTACAGCGTCTTGTTCAAATCATGCAGGCGTTCTCAATTACGGATCACCCACCACAGATCTATTGACGTGCAATCGACGGATTACACGCTGCTGGTCACCAACGCTATTCGTCAAATACGTAGTTGGTCATCAGCGATCTGATTTAACTAGGTTTGTCATATTCGCGATTCGTCTAATACGCTGTTTGCCACGATCGCAATTCGTCATATACGCGGTTTGTCGTAATCGCAACTTGTCATTAACGCCGTTTGTCATGATCAACAAATTGTACAACTACCTACCCACCCTTGTTTGGTTTATGACAGATTCCTATACCACTTAGATACCTACTTACAAACATACATATTTACATAACTTCACGCATTATCCCTGAAAGGATAAACATTTTTTTAATATTCTCAATATACATTAAAAAATAGTTATTAATTGTTAATTAATAATTAATTTAAAGCTCTTTGATACCATCAGCGACATCTAGTAAGTTACGGAGAAATTAAATTTGTAGTTTTATTTTTGTAATGAAATGTGGGTATATTATAAAAATACTCGTATTATACAACAAACAAGCAAACAAACAAACTCTTCAGCTTTATATATTAGTACTAGTTGACCCACGCAACTTCGTCTGCGTCACAGTTTTCATGCTCCGCTCCTTTTAGGTTTAGCGTTATGATATATAGCCTTCCTCGATAAATGGGCTATCTAACACTGAAAGAATTTTTCAAATCGGACCAGTAGTTTCTGAGATTAGTGCGTTCAAGTTAACAAACAAACAAACAAAGAAACAAACAAACTCTTCAGCTTTATATATTAGTATAGAGTATAGATTGTTGACAGTTGAGTAAGATTTACTTTTGTACTCAGTTGTAAATCTATCGTTGTGTATTTTTATATGTATTGATAACAATTAATACCGAAGAATTTCAATTTACAACTAGCAAAAGAGGAAGTAATATTCTATTATACGACGGCTATCAGTACAACATAAACAGGAAAAATAAGGGTGGATCTACTAATTGGCGTTGTGTTAATCGATCATTATGCAGTGCGTCTATTACATTAAACGCTTCAAAAGAACGCATAGTTTACAAATGTGAGCATACATGTTTATTAGAAGACAATAAAAACGAAATTTTGGTGGCAATTGAAAAATGCAGAAAGGATGTGTGCGAAGATTTTTCACCTATAAAGAATACATATGAAAAAAACTTCAGTGATTTAAAAACTAGACGAGGTAACATTATAGATAACCTTCCATCGTTAAAAATATATTCATCCAAAATAGCACGACGAATTATAAGAAGTACTCGACATCCAGCAGGTGATTATTTTGGTGACGGGACCTTTAAGGTGACACCGCCTCCATTTTACCAACTTTACACCAATCATTTGGATTTAGGATCAACCTATAACACCACTAACTTTGTTCCTGTTGTTTATGGTTTGCTACCAAACAAAACGCAAGCAGTATATCGAAGGTATTTCCAATAAATAGAGGATAATTTTAATATTAATATGAGTAATTTTACGTGTGATTATGAAGTAGCAGTCATGAATGCGATTAAGGAAGTATTTTCTGAAGTTAAGATAACAGGTTGCTATTTCCATTTTAAGAAAGCTACAAAAAAAAAGGCAGAGGAATTAAAGGCAAATGAAACTGCAATTGGGCGGCGATAATTAAGAATGGCTACAATTTCCCGTTTTTACCTCCGAACATGATACATAGTACATGGAACCAAATATTGGAAATAATCCCCGAAAATTAGCAGTCAAGACCGCTCATAAAGTATTTCCAAAAACAGTGGATAAACCAATTTCCCCCTGAGACCTTAAGTTGTTCGGGAGCCAAGCACAGAACGACAAACGTATTAGAGGGCTGGCATCACCGTCTTAATACTAAAATCCCAATAAAGCCACTTTACCTATTTTTGCATAAACTTAGAAAAGAATCAATCCATTTTGATTTTATTTTAAAATACAGTATTTTTTATTCTTTAAAAAAAACAGAAAGAATTCAGTGATATGTTTCGACAAAAGGTCAACAAATATTTAGTAAAACTACAAACAGGCGAGATCACACCTCTGCAATTCATATGAAAATTTATTTACAACAGTCTTTTATATTAATATTTCACTTTATACAAGGTGTTATTTCGCAACCGTGCCATATTAACGGAGGTTACTATATTGCTGCCGTTGAACAATAATCAATTAAAAAAAAAACAAAACAAAACATTAATCAAGATCTAATTAAAGTTTATTAAAATATGATTTTGACGAATAATTTCAATCAAACAAGATTTATTAGTGATTATATTTTTTGTATCCTTTTTGTTTAGTTAATAAATGATGATTTATACGTACTTATTTTATTTATCAGTAATACGCAACCCGTTTGTGACGAACTGAGTTAGTGACGTATTGCGTCTGTGACAACCAGCGGCAGCGTAAGTGTCCAATCGCGGATCATAACGTACAACGTAAGTGACGAAAAGCGTTTGTGACCAGCAGCGTGTAATCCGAATCGACTTAGATATTTGAAATTATTTACCCGCAAAAGTACGAGAAACACAAGAAAGAACAATGGGTAATTTTGTATGGAACCCGTACCCACTTTGTAGCATTTTAGACTAGGTGTAATTTAAAAGAGGCCTAATTGAGTAACTCGAAAATAAGTGAACGAATGAATGAATGAATGAAAGACCGAAGTTATGATAACTTCTTTGTAACATTTTTAATTGCCAATAATCGCACTTTTTCTGCTTTTTGGACTAAATAAATAGGTAACCAGTCATTTTTTCTGTCTTTAGAGAGCGATATAGCTTCATATCGTTGGTTTTTGGTACAGCAAAAATATTAAATAAGAACTATCAATCTTAAATAGCACAGTTTTATTAAATTGTATTGTTACTTTCAATGATTATATCATCCCAGGCACTTGCCGGACCTACGAAGTTATCTAGGTGCCTGCCAACACCTAAGTACCATATTATGCTAATAGTATGGGCACAAGCACCTAGAGTTCTCATACCCGTCATGCAGTAGCAATAATACGCTTCGATGGCTTCTCTGCCCTGGACATTAACCTTGATTAAAATATATGTGTAATATATTTTATTCGACACGTGCCTCGATAATATGCGGCCTCTAATTAACGAGCAGTTTTCGGTTAGTAGCCCATGCTGCGACATACTAGGGCTACGGCTCGAAGATACCTCAATATTATATATACCATCTCCACCTCGCAAATGCTCGGCAACATATGATCTAGCGAGCTTTAAATGGTGCCCAAACTGAGTTGAATGACGTCTTCTTCTGTCAATTGTGGAAATGGTATTGACGTAGCCGTCATTGTTGTGAACACCGCTGTTCATATGTTCTGCGACTACATAATTGCCCAGTCTGTTGGGTTCACTTCTTCTTTGCGCTATTATATTGATAAAAGCGTGGGCATGCTCATTATCTGTCAGAGATAATTGTCAAGTTTCGAGCCAACTGTGTTTGTTTAAGTTTTTATTTTATTCAAATATCACCCACTCACATGTAAATACGATTAATAATATGACAATTATGAATCTAAATATCATGAACATCAATAAAAGCGCCAGATCTAAATACAATTTACAAACTCAGATCCAATAACACGTAGGGGAGGTAAGCCAGGACCTGCGGACGCCGAGCAGTGGGTGGCTCGCCGTCTGATCAGAACTAGGCCCGGGTCGGCGCCGGCGGCACGCTGCGATCCCAGCGCGCCTCAAAGAGATGTCAGCGTGGAAGACGGGGCCCGCTAAGGCAGGTGCCTGCTGAGGCTACGGAATCTGTTCGAAAGAGGTGCCGTAGCCTTGGAACGCAAAGGGCACCAGGAGAAACACGGATGGGTTTTAGTCAGTAAGAGTCTGACACTCCCTCTTGCTTCACCCAGAGCGGGAGGAGTCATTTGATGATTTCCCATCCTTAAAAAAAAGAAAAAAAGCGGAGGTAAGCCAAAAACGGGTAGCTCGCCTAAAACGGGTACGTATTTTAAATTGCGCGCCGTTATTGCTATTAAGAATGTGTGCGTGCAGTGCGCGGCGCCTGCCGCTCGCCAATCACGAGCAGTCGGCGCGCTTCACACACTACACATCGTATGCAGCCGCTTGATACGTGTGTCTTTGGACCATTAAAAACATACTTCGAGCAGGCAGTTTCGCGTTTGCGTTCAACATGTGTTCCAACGAACACATGTTGAACGCATTATTTCCAAGTATGAAGTAGCAAGCCTATTTGGTGAAGCATTATATGAAGGTAGCGAGTACCCAGAATGCAGTAAAATGATTTTCGTCTACGCACAATATGGCCCACAAATAGGAAAGTATTTGACGTTCTGATTATATGCCGTCAAATTTGACTGACCTGACCTGAGCCTTCCAGTGTTCGAGTGGATACTGAGGCTGTTCAGATTTATCATGAGCCGACTGGCAGACCTGATTTTTGCAGTGTTCCAGTGGATATTGAGGCTAATCTGATTTCTCGTGAGCTTGAGACGAATTTTAATGTTAGCGGTGAAATTGAAATGCGTACGAGCGAGATTCGTGATCTACTGATTCTGACCGCAGTGTTTCACCATCTGTTTTGGACAGAATCATAGAAATCCATTATACCTGCAAAACTCCAACGCTGATAGCAGATGATGGACTAGAAATCCCATTGGCTTCATAAATATTGACACAAGCTGTGAACAAATTATGAATGAGCAAATTATAACTGCAGCATCTCATGTGACCCCAATGGATATTCGGCCATCACCTAAAATGGAACCTCACAAAACCGCTCGGCGACGTAAAACACAGAAAGCAGAAATATTGACAAGCACTCCTATAAAAGACCAGCAAAGGGAAAAAGAGACTAAAAAAAGAGATTTAATATAAAAAAGATAATGCAGCGAAAAGGAATCTAGAAGGATCAAAACATACTACGAGTGCACAAAGGTCGACAACAGAGAGAAAAATCTCCAAAAGAGGTCCAAAATATAATAAAAAAGATAAACCGGAGTACCGGTGCTTGGTAAGCAGCGAGCTTTACAGAGAGCCACCAGCAAAAGACTGGATTAAGTGTGATGATTGCGAGATGTGGGCTCATGAGGCCTGCTCTGGCAGTGGTTCGTATTACTGTGACATGTATCACGAATAAGTTACGTATGATTTAGACTGTAAAATATGTCAGAAGACTGATTATGATTATGGTTGTGAACCCTTACTGTTAATTATAAGTAGAAACTTTGAGTTATGATTGTTATGAAACAGTTCTATTTTTTTTTTTTTTTTTTTTTTTTACTATTGATAGGCACGCGTTTGACCACTATCTCACCTGATGGTAAGCGAGGATGTGGTCGAAGATGGAGCACGCTTGCCTAGAAATAACCTATTCACTCTTGATTTAAAGACTCCCAGGTTGTAGCTATCAGGAAACACAGACTCCGGCAGGGAATTCCACTCCTTAGCTGTACGCACTATGAATGTGTTCCCAAAACGTTTTGTGCGTATGGGTGGGATGTCCACCATATACCGGTGGCGCATCGCCGTTCGTCTTGTGGTCCGATGATGGAACGGGCTTGGCGGAATTAAATTATGCAATTCCGTCGCACATTCCCCAAAATGCAACCGGTAAAAAACCGACAGGCTAGCAACTCGTCGTCGATGTTCAAGACTTTGGAGCTTCGACGCGACGAGCCTCTCATTGCCGATGATCCTCTTGGCTCGTTTCTCAATTGACTCAAGGGCATCAAGCTGGTATCTGGCAGATCCATCCCAAAGATGAGAGCAGTATTCCATACACGATCGAACTTGCGCTTGATAGAGTTTGAGCAGCTGTTCCGGCGTGAAGTACCGTCTCACCTTAGCCAGAATCCCCAACTTCTTTGCAGCCACTTGAGCTTTTGCCTCTATGTAAGGGCCAAAATTGAGAGTAGATGTTAATGTAACCCCAAGAAGCTCAAGATGGTCGGTTATCGGCACGGTTTCACCGCGGAAAGATGGAGCTGGGCGGAATTGGCTCTTTTTGGCGGAAAATAGACACGCTTGGGTCTTTGCAGCATTGAACTTGACCAGATTGGCATCGCCCCAATCAGAGACCGCCTGTAGGGACACGTTCAAGCGCTCAACCATTGCCTCCCGGAGAGACCGGATCTGCGACCCACCAGCTCGTGCGTCGGACACGTATCTTTCAGCAACAGTGCTGTCGTCTGCATACCCAAAGGTACCGGGTTTAAGCAGATCATTAATATGCAGCAAGAACAGTGTTGCCGAAAGCACCGACCCCTGAGGAACCCCGGCATTAATATCCAGCAGTCCAGACGAGCAGCCATCTATGACCACTCGGATAGACCGATCCCTCAGGAAATCTGCGATCCAATCACACAAACCGGCGGGCAGACCGAAGGAAGGAAGCTTACTAATAAGGCCATCGTGCCAGACCCTGTCGAAGGCCTTCGAGATGTCAAGGGAGACCGCTAGTGCCTCCCCGTGCTTTTCTATGGCTTCACTCCAGATGTGAATGGCATACGCTAGAAGATCCCCAGTTGACCGATTTCGGCGAAACCCGTATTGCCGGTCACTAAGGATATCATTCGCTTCTAGGTACGCCAGGAGCTTATGATTCAGCACGCGTTCCATAGTCTTACAGAGTATGGACGTTACCGAGATGGGTCTATAATTCGACGGGTCAGCTCGACTACCCTTCTTGGGCACGGGCTGCACGTTAGCTTGCTTCCAAGCCTTCGGCACTTTTCCAGTCTCAAACGAAAGGCGAAATAGGCGTGTCAAGATCGGAGACAACTCAGGCGCACAAGTCTTCAGAACAATTGCCGGTATCCCGTCGGGACCACTAGCCTTGTTCACGTCTAGGTTACGCAGTACCCTACGGACGTCCTTCTGATGAATGCGAATGTTCGACATACTCGACTCGCATTCACCAGGAGAGGCGGAGGGCGTCGCGCCACCAGGATCCAGACGTGAAGATTCCGCAAACAAAGAAGCAAACAAGTTCGCTTTCTCCTCAGCGGTGTGGGCCAGCGTCCCGTCGGGTCTTAGCAGTGGTGGTAGTGAGGGGCGGCAGAAGTTCGATTCGACCGACTTAGCCAGGGACCAAAAAGCCTTACTACCTGCTGGGTATGAAGCAAGTTTGTTCCCTATTCGGCTAATGTGGTCAAACCGAGCCCTCCGCAACACCTTCTTGCAGGACTTAGCAGCCCTGTTGAAGGCTCTCTTCTTCTGACTCACGTCATTTGCTTTGCGCGTACGAGCGTCGACCCATGCTAGGTACGCCGCGTGCTTAAGCGCATCGGCGCGATTGCACTCGGCACCAAACCAAGGACGAGCTTCGCCAGATATTGCTATGTTAGAGAACGGAATGTAGTACTCCATTCCCCTCCGCAACACATCCGTCACGGCGTCCGCGCACGACGTAGCGTCAGTGGAAGAAAAGCAAGTAGGCTGTGGCCAGTAACACCAATTGGGCAGAAGGGTACCGCTGCTGAGCCGCATCCGCCGCCTCACTCAGGTGCTGTGTAAGCCCAGTTGTCTCCAAATCACCGCTATGCGAACGGTAGACGCATGCGTAGACAATTTTGTCTAGACCTGTGTCCACCATAGCCCACAGCGTTGAGAACCTGGAGTCTTCAAGGTAGCGGAGACGCCGATAGCAGATGTCGTCCCGGGCGTACATGCATACGCCCGCGCGGGGTCTAAAGTGGTGCTCCAGGGTAAACCCAGGGTAAGACAGGTATGACACGTCCGACGGACATCCGATCTGCGTCTCCGACAGGAACAAGAGCGCTGGTTTCTCGGTCTCAAGATGGTGATGGACTGCGGCAGATTTGAGTGCAGACCTCGTATATTAGAGAGGTGCACTTTATGCGAAAGGACGTGCTGCCGCTGTACAGCTTTTCTCTTTTTATTCCTGTTCATTGATAAACTTGAGTGATGGAGGTTGAGGAGAAGGAAGTGAAATGAGGTTCTAAGCTGCTAACCTTCAGGCACGCCCTGACAGGACGACATCTTTGGGGGACTAGTCTGGAGACTGCGGGGACGCCCGAGCCCCCCCGGGAATGTCCATCGGGCCCTTTCATCTGGTCGCCAACCAGCACGATGGTGCATTTCGGGATTTTTCGTCAGATGGCGGGGCAGCCTTTCATGTGTGGCTAGCACACTACTTGGGCCCCCAACTATCTGCGGTCGGCCAGCGGTGCACCGTGCCTCGGATCCCGCTACCCTCCAAGACTAGTCTCCCGATACGCCCATGCCAGGGCTAGCCTGGCTGGGTCTGCCTGCATTGGAACAACTATTTCGACCCAACTCCTCTGAATTGGCTACACTGAGCATCGTACCGGAACACAGCTAAGCCGCTTGGCGGTACGTCTTTGCCCAGTGGGTGGTCACAAGCCATCGGCCGAAGCCTACCACCAGTTAGTGTCACCTGATTAGCACCACCCGGGGACCACGTGTAGGGTCTTACATTGGGTATTCTCCTACGGACGCGGGTGACTCGGCCCCCAAAGTCTAGTCAATGGTTCTCTCTAATTAATTCTTATTTAATTACCCCTACCCGCTTGCGCCGTGAGTGATTCTATAAGGGTTCCGTTTTAACGGTTCGAAACCATAAAAAGCTGTTATTTTGGTATTACAAACAGACACTTGTATGTAGGTTTGGAGGTAGATATATTTTTTTATTTAGAACGCCCGGTAGACTAACGGCTAACTAATATTCATAAATCAACAATGCATCGAAATGTAATGACTTTGTTTTCGGCGATGCAAATCTATGCTAATATATAAAGCTGAAGGTTTTGTTGGTTTGTTTGTTTGTTTACTGCTTGTTTAACGCGCTAATCTCAGGAACCACTGGTCCGATTTGAAAAATTATTTCAGTGTTACATAGCCCATTAATCGAGGAAGGCTATAGACTATATATCATCACGCTAAGACCAATAGGAGCGGAGCAGTAATGAAAATTGTGACACAGACGAAGTTGCGCAAGTCAACTAGTTACAGATAAATAATATTTTTATATTGAACATCTACAACTGTCTTCTAGTTTGGCTGGCTCGTTCTTTGCTCAAAGAATTAGCATTGCCATTCAACGTGGCAATGCTGCCAGTCTTCTGGGCACGTTTCCGGATGACAGCGATGCGGAGGAATTTTTCGACGCCTGATTGTATTTGGTTTTGTATATTCATAATGTATATAGTTATTTTTATAGTTATTTTGAAATAAATGATTTCAATGGAAAAATATTTATAGAAAGACTTCTAGTTTTAAATAAGTACTATGACAGAAAATTTAGATTTTTGGGTCACATAGGCCAAATTCTCTATGAAATAAAATTATGAATAATTTTTTGACATGTTTGTCATTTTCATGGCAGTCGCACCTTAGTTTTGCTACAAGAGAAAAACTTCTGAACGTATCTATAACAAGCATACACAAACCAATTTTCATGCATTATGAAAAAAAACCTGATACAATACTTAACATATCTTTACTCTACTTAAAATTATTTTTTTTTAATTGATGCCAAAGTACTACACCCACTTGACATAGCTACATAAATATATACCGGGCATTCTGTATGGGTTTCATATAGAATGACCAGTATACATTAATGCCGAAAATATCTACACGAACTCTCAATATTTCCAATCTAATAAAATATTTTTGAATCACGCCCGCGTTCTGAATTTAAATTTTGAGTAAGCAATTAGCGAAATTAGCCGTGGGTTCGATGAATTTGTTTTATTCCTAATGTCTAAAAACCTGTTAAATACATTACATGAGAAAATATAGATGATAATTTTCATGATTGCGTATTGTATTTCATGCTTTAACGTATTTTTTTTCGTATCGAGTTACGATAATCGCTCATTTAAATTATCAGAAAGATCAAATTTGAAAAAAGTCGATTATCATAATCGTTTTGCTACACCCCAAAAATTAAAAAAATACAATATGGTTGATGATGGATGGCGATTATCACATTATTAAAAAAAAATAAACTTGCGTGTTAAATACGAAAGAATTATATTAACGCTATTATATTATAACCTTTTTATCCAATTGTTTTAATTAACGCTCAAACATAAGATTTTTTAAGTAACTTTATCAATAACAATAATAAAAGGATGTCGTATGACGTAACTCTTATTACCTATTGGTACTACTACTGTACCTTTAGGTCCTAGTACCGAACTATATGGTTAACCTGTTCAACTTTGTTAAAATAGATTTGAGCCATTTTTCCGATCTAACTTTGTACACTTCTTCAGTATTTTTCTCAGTCATTAGCCGAATAAGTTTACAAAACAAATGTTTGCTGTCCTGTTTTGTTCTACATACACGGTAACCGTCGACATATGCTATTTATTGTTTTTTTTTCTCTTATTAACGTCTTTTCCTTTTCCTCTCCAGTTTTCGATAAAGATCGGCTAACTTTTATTTCTCCTTTTAGAAATTCTAAATGTTTGGATATGAATTCGTCTGTCCGCGGTCTATGAAATTTTGTGCTCATTTGTAATAAAAGCCTTTTAATGTTTTTAAAATAGGCCTCTACATTTGAGGAAGATGGTGTGGTGGGGTTGGAATCGTAATTATTTTTCATTATGTTAGACCATAACGGAAACTGGGTCAGTAAACACGATAAAGTTCCAACAATAGCGGGAAAATAGTACAGGTTCTCATGCTCGCCGATACCCTCATTATACACCAGTAATTTTTCTGTGTCAATTTTGTCATTAAACCATTTATAAAAATGCCTTTCTGTATTTTTTTTGGATAATTTGACAAAATGTTCACATTTTGACTTTTGGTAAACTTTAGGTGTATCATGTAATTTATCACTATCCACAATTTCTATATCTTTATCCGAAGTCTGGAATTGATCCAGTGACTTAAATCGATTTTTAGCTGTAGCCCATCTAGGTTATTTTTATTTAAGCCATCATGTTCATTTAAGCAAACTGTAATTATATATGCCAAAATCTCTAGCTTTTTCAAAATTTTCACTGTTTTTAACTCTAATAAAAATTTAATATAAAAATTTTATTCTGCTGTTGACATGTTTAAAACATGACTAATTAAATAATCGTCACTACTTTTCTCTTTTTCCAGTTTTCTGTACGATTCTTCGACACAATCTTTTGTCGAGTTACGTTTCGTAAATGCTTTCACGCAAGCGCCAATTAGTGCCGATGAATCATCGATACAGACCTCATCAGGTTTTGGATTGCATTCTTGCCAAGCTTCTAACCAGTTGTATATTATCTCCATAGATTGATTTTCAGACAACATCTGTGGTAAGTGGAACACTACTTTCATTTTCGATTGTCTTCATGACACATACATAAATGAAAATGTGTTTAGTTGTTACAATTTTATGTGTTGGACCAAATGGTTTAAAAATACTACCGGTGGCATCCAGACTAAGAATTAACTTGCCAGTTTTCTTAAATAGCTTAAATAATTATTTTGGCAAGGATCCCAACAATAAATATAAAAAGGATAAACTAAAATATGCTTAATAGCTTCTTTATAATGTGATATCAGTGTCATTAGCCACAATGAAAGAAGAATTTGATTTTGTCATAATATGAACTCTTATCTTCGTTTTCTTCGCCTTTTATTTGACGTAGGCAACCAACTGTTGGCAGATGAGCAGGCTCAGGATCACCGGAATCCATAACTTTATTAGCCATTGTGATGCGGTATGTAATAGCGGCGACATGTTTGAGATCATCAATGTTTGTATTCGTTTCGTAGGCGATAGTTTTATTTTTCTAGTAAAAGTATGAACAAAATTTTCATCGTAATTTGCTATAATGCATTTGCATTGGACAATTTTATCAGAAGGCCAGCTAATTATAATCTTCACATTAGCCTCACATTGCTTACAAAATCCAATGCACGTTATGTTATTATTCATAGAAATAGAATGCTGTTTGAATATCCAATAGGGTATTTTACTTAAAAAATGTAATTAGTCCGTCTGATAGATTTTCAAAAAATATTAGACACGTATTTTTTCTTTTCTCACGAAACAAAAATTGGTAAATTTGGTATTTATTTATTATTTTTTTTAAGCCAGATGACGTCACGCGTGTCTTCAACTCGCTCTTAATTACTTTTTTAAGTGAAAAAATAAAAAAATACGTGTCGAATATTTTTTGAAAATCTATCAGACAGACTATTTTTTTTTTTTTTAGTAAATACCACATTGTGTGCAATGGGATGAACCTCCCAAATGTTTTCCCGCATTAAATGAGCCCACTGATGTTTCATTCGAAATACAGTCTCTGCACCTTTATTTAATTTTTTGTGTTTACTTATTGGTTGCATTCGCTCCCATTGATACGTGTCATCATAAAATTGTAAGATACTGTTTTTTCATCATTTTATTTAGTTTTAATTGATTATTATTCAAAAGAATTTGTTTTGGTTCTTGGTGACAAACCTCAAGATCATCAGAGTTACCAAAGAAATAGTAAAAAAAAATTACAGAAAGGAACAGTGCCTGTTTAGTAATTTTATTTGATAAAAGGGTTTTTATTTCAGTAAACAATGCATCGGTAGATGATGGTAAATCCGACATACTGGAAAAATACTTTTTGTATTGAAAAAACGCATTTTTTGCTCATCTAGTGGCACAGTAAACTTACTTCCTTTTTTCATTATCACCAAACGTAAATCTGAAACCACAGACGTAAGCACTAAACTTCACTATTGCAATATTTTGCTTTTGACGTACTTAGCATATAAATTCAAACAGTTTTTAACGTATATCTGACCCAGCATTACTACCAGCATACTGATACTAGTAAATATTATGTACATTATAATAAGTCGATGAACGCCTCCACGATTTGATCAAGACGCTCGTTGTAGTAATTAAAAAGAACTGTTGCCTTCCTAAATTATTAGGCAGTTCTTCGTCGCTGATGACACCCTGGTGACGGCCCGGGGGCAAACGCATCGCCAGGCGACAATATTGGCCACGGCAGGGGTTGCGCAGGATTCGGCATTTGGGTCTCGAAGTGGCCTTGCACAAGTCTGAGGCCCTCTGTTTTCATGGGCCTCGGAATAAGCCACCGCGGGATTCACACATAGTGGTAGGAGGCGTCCGCATCGGTGTCGAGTCGACGATGAAGTATCTGGGACTCGTCCTCGACAGCCGATGGGACTTCGAGCCACACATGCAGCGTCTTGTCCCCAAGTTGATGCGGGTTGCACCTGCTCTTTCTTGCACGGCCTTTGCCCAATTTAGAAGGGGCCCAACGCCTCTTGCCGGAGGCTCTACGTGGGGATCGTGCAATCCATGGCCCTATATGGGGCACCCGTGTGGGCAGACAACTTGACGGCCCGCAATGCCACAATACTGCGAAGACCGCAGAGAGCAATGGCGGTCAGGGTGATACGGGGTTATTGCACGATCTCTTATGAGGCAGCAACGCTCTTGGCCAGATCAACGCCCTGGGATCGGGATGCGAAATCTCTTGCGTCCCACTATCGTTGGCGGAAGGAGAACCTAGCGCGCGATCAGCGCCCGGTTCCGCGAGAAATAGAGGCACGAAGAGCCGAGCTCCACCAGAACCTAGTAGGCGAATGGAACCAGCGACTGGCGTATCCCAGATGGGGGCACGCCACGATACAAATACAGATAAATACAAATAATTTTATTTGTTCTTCAGTTTATACAGTGGTTAGTGTTTGGAGCCTCCTTTTAAGCAAATAATGCCTGTGTTAAGAGACTCCGCTTAGACTCCACTCGATAGTGGCCGTAAGGCCTGTTCTAAAAGAGTGGTTGGAGAGGCGGCACGGTGCGCAGTTTTCGACTGACGCAGGTGCTTTGGAAAGTACCTGCGTCGCATAGGTCGGGAGCGGGTGCCCATTTGTCACCACTGCGTGGACTGCCCCGAGGACACGGCGCAGCATACACTGGAGGAATGCTCAACTTGGGCACAACAGCGCTGTGCCCTCGTTGCGGAACTTCGCATAGATGATCTCACGCTTCCATCCGTAGTTAAAACCATGGTCGGAAGCGAAAACGCGTGGGATGCCATCGCCTCTTTCTACGAGGAGGTGATGCATGCAAAGAAGGCGGCGGGGAGGGAGAGAGAGCATACCTCTCAATCCAACTGCAACAGAAAGGCACCCGGGCCTCGAAGGGCGCTAAACTATCTCCGGCCACCCTAAGGAGGGCCTGTGGGCGGCTAACTTGGGGCCGAGTAGTCGCCTGACCAGCCAGGCTGAAAAGACGTGGTGCGCAGTTCCGTGCGCGCCTTTATTGGAGCATGTGCGGTCGTTGAAGCGGCCACACTAAGAGTCCACCTCTTAGTGTGGCCGCTGCCCGCTGCCCGCTAGCAATGGCGGTCTGATACCAGTCGGGGGTGCGCGTGAATTTTATTGTATCCCGGGCCCCCCAGTCATAGTAAACCGTGGGGTTTTAGTCGGTAAGAGTCTAAAGAGAGTATTCCTTCTCCCCAGACGGAGTATATCCATCAGAATTTCTCCACAAAAAACAAGGCACTTCTTCGTACAAATATTAATAAAATCTATATTTAGGGTTCCGTGCCTCAAAAGGAAAAAACGGAACCCTTATAGGATCACGTTGTCTCCGTCCGTCTGTCTGTCAAGAATTTTTATCTCGGGAGGTGTCGAATTGGAGTTTAAACCATATACTCTGGTCTACGGTAACTTGAAGCTGTAAAAAAAAACATTTTTATAAGTTAACATAAAAGAAAGATATGGCCGTTTATGCCACAAAAAAACATATATTTCGAGACTCTTATGGGAATCAAAATTCATAGGGTATTTCCCGTTGACAAGGAACTATGAAATTTGGCAAGTAACACCGTCTTATACTACAGGTATAGGAAAAAGTCTAAAAACTATACATTTGAAAAATATCATGAAAAATATTGCCTTTATTTAAAGTACGTAATCAATCTTTGAGTTTAATAAACCACTGATTGGATTCAAAATCTAGGTACTTAAAAAAATATTTGCTATCCCGAGTAACATTTAAAGTTTATTTCATCAAAATCGACCCTCAAAATCAAAAGATATTGGATTTTTAAGTTTAAGTTAAGAAGAAAGTTCCTGATGTATTTTTATAAGTCAGAGCACTATCTATTGAGAAAAAATAAAATGCACGAAAGCATGAAAATAACACCATAACAAATTGTTGAGTTATTTATTAAACTTTTAATACGTTCCAAAATAATAGTGGAGGCATTAATTAATTAATATCTTATCGTTATTAATCGTAACATACGTTCTTTAACGTCTTCCGCTGTCTTTCTTTAATGTCAGTTTACGAAATGGTCGATAGATGGTGCTACCCTGATGATGCGTTTTTCTGCATCACGGTAGTAATATTTTCTATTGAAGAATGACCTCACACGATTTGTAAAAGCGCAGCGTAGCGTTGGCGTTGTAGGTGTTGCTTGAAAAGTATCTGCTATGGTCCAAAACCGTTAGATCTCTGATTTGTTCTGGTTCTTAGCTCGGAAAAAACTGCGAGACTTGATTTCTGAACTATTTATAATACGTACCTACTAATTTGTACGGAACCCTCGGTGCGCAAGTCCGACTCGCTCTTAACCGTTTTTTTTTACCTGATGTATGTACGAAATTCAAACTAAAATTCGTGAAAGTAGCAATTAGTAGACAATTATTGATACAACAAACTTCTAGAAATTCTACGTCCTTCATTTCATGCTGAACACGGAGGCCACCATCCATCCTGACGTCAGAATGGCTAGTCAAACAAATATTCATATTTCTCTGAATGTATCATATGTAGCAATTATTGAAGAAATGTAGCAAATATAAGCAACTGGGTAGCAATTCTTGAATATACTTTCAGAGCCGCTTGCCATAGGCAACCAGCCATTCTGACGCTAACTAAAATTTTTCAGATTGTGTATTTCTATTACCGCTATTAAAACAAATCATAAAATTAATATTTATGGTACGGAACCCATCGTGTGCAAATCCGACTCGCGCTTGGCCGTTTTTTTTGGTTTATCAACTTTCTGTAACACATGTAACAGGTACATACACTAATGCCTTTTCAGAAAGGGGTCATTTCTTGAATAATATATAATTGTATGTCACGTGGATCTGCTGACTCGCGAGCTAGAGAAGAGCAATTTAATTCTGTAAACATATCGAAGTGAAGGCTTGGGTGGACTTGGCGTGATCACGATGTGAGCTGTCAATCCAAGTATTCAAGATGGAATGACAGCTCACTTCGTGATCACTTCACCCAAACCTTCACTTCAAAATGTTTACAGAATCGACCGGTTGTTCGATGTAGCAACGACGCTTGGGGGAGGCCTGTGTCCAATTGTATTTCTGATTGTCCCTTTATTCTTTTCTTGTGTCATGGACCTTGAGGACTGTCGAATAAATGCATTTTCTATTCCTATGTTTAGTTGAAACGCACCTGTTTTCAACGCGTTGGACTCGTCGAGGATAGCCTTCTGCTTCTTGCGGAACATCTCTGAGTAGGCCCCCAGCATCTCCATGTACGACATGGGCGTGACGTAGTTGATCCGGTTCAGTTGCTCCTGGAAGCGTTTGCTCGCTTCTACCACGGATTGATGAGCGAAGCAGCATACGGACTGGTGATAAAGATATTTATTGACGTGTGTTTCCTCATAGTTACAACCTGGGAGCCTTTAAGTCAAGAGTAAATGTAATACACCATCGACAACGCGGATAGGTTTCAAACAGTACTAACCACCATAGCATCGAGGATTGTATTGGAAGCAATGGTGAGCTCGCCCATGGTCTCGAAGAAGTGGTGCGCCACCGACTCTAACGCGGTCTTGGGCCACTCGCTGAACCAGTCGATGGTGCAGCAGTTCACCAGGGACGGAAACTGACGCAGGCGTGCGCGGAATATCTGCGGACAAACCAAACAATATCTTGTTACAACCTTATTCTAATAACTCAAGGATTAAAATAGTCCTTCACCTCCCAAATGGGGCTCATAATTATTACCGATGCAAACTCGACTCTGATATCATGCAAACAGGTTAATCTTAGTGGCTTGAAGACTTATCTCCACAGGAAACCAGCTAAATATATTTACAACTTTAACTTCACAAGTTTAATATAGTCACTCACCTCTCGAATAGAACTCGTAACGACCACGATGTGCATGTTTCTCCACACTTGACGCTGGTAGCATGCGAACTCCGAACAGGTTGGTCTTAGTGGCTTGCAGACTCATCCCCACGATGTAAGAAGCGACCTAAATGCAGCCTCAACTCTAATTACACAAGGATAAATATAGTCCCTCACCTCTCCAATAGGGCTCATAACGACCACGATATGCAAGTTACTCCGCACTCGACGCTGGTAGCATCCGAATAGGTTGGTCTTAGTAGCTTGAAGGTTCATCTCCATGACAACATGGCGAACTGATTGGTAGATCTTGTCCAAATCTTCGGCTTCATAAATATTCGGGACGTCACCCGAGCTTAAAATGTTGTTTATGTCTTCGAGGAAGGATTCCAGTTTTATCTTAAATGCGAATACAAAAACGTTTATTAACCTGCGGTAACCTGGTCGCAATTAGGCGTCGCGACGCCACAACAATTCAATAGTTTTGTTGTGAAAAAATCGGCGGCTGCCATGTTTTTTGGTCGACTCCGATCGACCATAGGATATTAAAACACTACGTTTTTTATAAAAAGAAGTTTAAACTGCGTGATTTGATATGGCATGTGGGATGCCATTAAGCGTCCATTTCCATTGATGCCCAATGGCACACACGAGTGTCCACGACGACTGACAGGTTAACAGACTAGAAAAAGTCGGTTAACCTGGTTAAATTGGTGAAACTTCTGAAATAACGCCTAATACAGAAGTATGTAGAAAGAAGACATGGTGGGCCGACCCCGAATTAACTGAGATGAAGGAAAGGTGACAGACAAACAATATCAATTCATCTATTTTAAACACGTTTATACAGCCAGGGAAATTATTTATTTTAAGGGAAAAACAACCTTATTCATTATTGTTTTGTCATTAATTAGTTGCAGACACCCAAACATTGATAGGCAGAAAATGCCTAGGGACATAGATATTCCTTCCTTTCAACTATCGGTTCTTTGTACATCGTTTGTATTCTTACCAAGGGACATCGTGTATGTGGGCAACAGTATGCCCAGTAAAGAGTTTTGGAGGCCGAATAGACAACTGCCACGATAAATGCTAAATAAGTTTTTTTGACGACGCGAGTGGCGCAGTGGTTGAGTGATTGACTGATAGGCTGAGTGTCGCGGGCTCGATTCCCACACGAAACAACTATTTGTATGACTTACAGATAGTTGTTGCGGGTCTACCTGTTTGTGTATGTCAATTTATATGTTTGCAAACGCACCCACGATACAGGAAGAAATTTCTAGTGTGTGGCAACTTAAAAAAAAGAGTTAGTTGCGCTATCACGCTTATATCACAGATAGATTATAATGAATGTTGGTACAGAGACAGATTGGACTTTGGAGATGATTTAAAGCAACTTTAACGAATGTAAAGCCGATAGCAGAAGCTAGTAAAACTTTCCAAGTCACCTGTGCATCTGAGAACAAGAACACGATGCCCTTGTTCTCCGCGCCCGCCTTCAGCATGGTGTGCTTGAGGTCGTCGCGCCACTCGGACAGGCCGTACGCCTTCGTGATCTCGATCTGGAAGCACATCAGCTCCGTCATGTGCGCTGCCAGGCGCGACAAGGACTGACGACCTGGAAATACAAGTTCAGTTCGAATATTATTTACAAATTCTTAATTAAACTTAATAATGAAAATGTGTTCTTTGTTTTTCATAGCCCAAAAGGAGATGGGGGTCGCTTCGCTTTGCTTTTTTATGACAAGGGAGATGGGGGGTTGGGTTGAATTGCGATTACGTCTGCAATACCTTTTTTCTTTTTTTTTTGCGAAATTTAGTGGATATTTGTCATAATTAATACAATCTTTATTATATACGTATGCAAGGCGCGCTTCCCCCCCGCGCCATCTGTTGCATCTTCGTGTCCTATTAGAAAATACTCCAGTGCGTTGATAACTAGCAAGCGTTTCACTTGTGCTACCCTGACCCGCGCGTCCCGCGTTCTTAACAGTGGCGACGAGAAATTTACCTACAACGTGTTTTGTTTAAGATGTCTAGTTCTGTGCAATATGGAATTCTTCATACGTTCGACCATAACACACAAACGTGGAAAACGTACAAAGGGCGTATCGAGCAATATTTCGTCGCAAATGACATTAACACTAAGACGGATTCCGCGGGTGGAAAACGAAAGGCCATCTTGCTCAGCGCACTCACAGAGGGTACCTACAAACTAACAACGGATTTAGTTTTACCTAAAGCCATTGAAGATGTGCCCTACGAAGACCTTTTATCATTGCTGGACCAGCATTTTACCACCAAATGTGTCGGGTTTGGTGAGCGACATAATTTCTACGCGGCGTCTCAACAAGCGGGAGAATCTTATTCTCAATGGGCAGCGAGATTACGAGGGCTGACTGAAAACTGCGCCTTTCTCAACGTGGAGGATGCACTTCGCGACAAATTCATTATGGGGATGCAGCCAGGAGCAGAAAAGGAGAAGCTGTACTCAAAAGACCTGGCTGACCTCACCCTGGCCAAGGTTGTGGAGTCCTTTCTTGGTCAAGATTTCTTATCACTGTTTCGCTTACAACTAGTACCGGTCAACTTTTGTGGAACTACTTCTGATTTGAAATTGCAATATCCGAAGCTATTTTCGGAAGAATTGGGAAAATTTAATAAGTATAAAATAAAACTATCGTTGAAGGAAGGAGCCAAACCAGTTTTCTTTAAAGCGCGACCGGTAGCGTTTGCATTACGGGCATCGATCGATAAAGGAATCGACTGACCGTAACTACTGCCAAAGATCTACAAATGACAGCCGGGACCAACGACTTAACGTGCTTTCTGAGGCACGGAGGAAACTCGGTATGTTAAGATGGTATTTGATGGTATTTGCAGTACCTAAATCTTTTACAAGATTTAGGTTTTGTTCCCCAACAAAAACAAAATGCCATTAAAGACAAAATTAATAATTATCAAGCAAAAAACCAATGTCAAATTAGAGAATTCTCTCAATGGTTAGGAACATTAAGTTCAAATTATCCAGCTGTTCCATATGGCTGGGTATATACCAAGATTTTAGAAAAAGATAAATATTTAGGTCTGCTACATTAAAAATTTGAATGTAGCAGACCTAAATATTTCTCTCTTTGGAGCATTATTGGGGCACTATTGACGCAATAATGCCCCAAAAAGCCCTAAAAGTATAGTTCATACAGAATTAGACTGGTGGAAGAAGAATTTATCTTTTAATCCAATAAAGCAACATAATTTTAAAGCAGAAATACCTACTAACAGATGCCTCAACTAATGGTTGGGGAGCTTCAGGTTCCTGGTCAGATTTAGAAAAGAAGTATCATATAAATTATTTAGAACTTAAAGCTGCCTTTTTAGGGCTTCAATGTTTTGCAAAAAAATTGCATGACTGTGAGGTATTACTAAGAGTGGATAATACTACTGCAGTTGCTTACATTAACAAAACGGGGGGAGTTCAGTTTCCCCATTTAAATAGTATTACTAGAGATATATGGCAATGGTGCGAAGACATAAATATTTGGATTTATACGTCTTATATTAATACCAAAATAATTATGAAGCTGACAGAGAATCGAGAAAAATCAACATCGAATGGGAGCTTTTTCAAACGGCTTATAGCAAAATAGTAAATTGTTTTGGGGTACCAGATATAGATTTGTTTGCGTCTAGAATAAACAGTAAATGTGAAAAGTTTATATCCTGGAAATGTGATCCTGAAGCCTTCCAAGTTGATGCATTCACCCTTAACTTGTCTATTAATTTTTTTTATGCATTTCCTCCATTCTCACTTATATTAAAATGCCTCCATAAAATCAAAATAAATAGGGCCAAAGGTATCTTAATTTTTCCATACTGGCCATCTCAACTCTCTTTCCTATTAACTATCTAAAACTCGCTTTACACTATTTGATTCATTATTAATCAAAGAATTATTAATCTTTGAACCAAACATAAAGTTATTATCCTCACTTTTCAGACCGAGACAGAAAGTAACCACTTCACCACCAACTTACCCTGACTGCAGGGCTGCTCTCAGCGAGGCCTACATAAGAAGAAGCACACCAAACTCAGCCCTCCAAATTATGTTAAATTCATTGTCCAATAGTTCCATGAAACAGTATGAGTCATCCTTGAAATCTTACAAAAAACCTGAATCTTAAAATAGACACCTACGAAGCTTCCATTCCCTATATTTTGACATTTTTAAGTGAATTGTTAGAGTCTGGGGCATCATATGGTACAATAAATACTACCAGATCAGCTCTTTCACTGTTAATTACTACAAAAATTGGATCGGATGATAGGATTAAACGATTCATGAGAGGTGTATTCCGCACAAAACCACCTGCCTCGAAGTATAATCATACTTGGGACCCCGGGGTAACACTAACATATTTAGCAAATCTTTATCCTAATGAAGACATAAGTTTAGAAAAACTTACAAAAAAAATGGTCACTATCCTCGCCCTTGCTACAGGTCATAGAGTTCATTTTACCTCTTATTAATCTTAAAAATATTAAACCCTTGAGTGATGGAATTCAAATATACATTCCAGACATAATAAAAACTTCAAAAATAGGCAACATTCAGCCACTATTACATCTTAAAACTTTACATTTTACAACTGTTCAGTGATGTGATATGCAACATCCTAAGTTGTATGACTGATTTTTGATTTCTTAATTTGATTATTTCTTAACTCGTTACAATACTAAGTTGTTTTTGTTATACAAAGATTCTGTCATTTTAATAAATATCTTACTAATTTTATTACAAATTTATTATTTATTCATAAACAACCCTGACTGACTTCAAACATCTACTCGTAAAATTGACTCGGAGGAGTAAGTATAATTATGTGATTAAACGAAGTTACTTTAAGTGAAGTTCTATAAACAAAACAAATAACAAAAGAAAGCAAATATAATTATATTTGCTTTCTTTTGTTATTTGTTTTGGCTTAAATGGTTAAGAATACTAATAGATTTAAATCAAAATAACTATACTGATAATTTTACATGTAAAACGGTGAACTCACACACAGTAAAACTAACAATAAAACTAACACTTACAATAACACTTCACAGCAAACATACACACACACCCACCAGACTCTGTTTAATCATACCATCCACATACTGAAAACTAAGGATTTTACTACCTCGCCTATCATAAAAATATATAACAACTATCTAAATATTCAAAGACTTTACGAAATAAATCAGGATTACGGTAATATGACTATTGTAATACCTAACATTATTTATAAACAAATGTTACGTTATAATACTGTACACCATTGTGAAATGTACTCTCATAATTCGATAAAGATTTACCATGTGAGATTGATAACTATTCGATATCCGATACGATTAGCTGTGAACCCGAATGTTGCACATCTCATCTACTTAAACATTTTGTCGCAAAATATTCGTAGCCTCAATGCGAACTTTGATAATCCTAATATACTTCTGCAAAGATTACAATTTGATAATGACGTTATAGTTCTTTCTGAATGCTGGTTTAAGCATGTCTACATCTTCCCACTACAACCAGAATGATGGTGTAGTAGTATTTATAAAAAGTAGTATTAAAGCCTCTCTTGAAGAACCCGTTATACAAGAGGCTAACTGTTTGGTTATTAAAATTAGTAATGAAGTGGCTATTTAGGCGATATACCCTTTTTGTTTCAAAATTACTGATAAGTTCTTATTGTCCCTACAAAAAATAATAGATAATTTATCATCTTTCAAGAATATTAGTATGGTGGGTGACATTAACATAAATATTGCTACCAACAGCTCAGATCGCTTGCTGTCGAATTATTCTGATTTTTTATCCCTGAATGGACTTTTACCTGCATATAACATTGTAGACCGAGGTCGACAATTATTGATACCAAAAAAAAATATAGTAGGATGAAACCCATTAGAAAAGGAGGGGAATATGATAAAAATGAAAGGAAAAATAAATTACGGTCGATTCGAGTTCGGGAAGTGGGAGGGGGTGAGTTTTTAAGGGTAAAAAATGGTTTTTCTTGATTTCCGGAAAAACTATGAGTCCTATGGAAAAAAGTTAAATGGCAAAGTTGTAGCTAGTAAAAAGATCTACAACTTTTGTATTCGCAATTTTTTCACATTACCTCAAAATTTAGGTGAAAAATTCATTCACCAAGTTTTTGGTTTTTTGTTTTTATCTTTTTCAAAAATTTTTTTTTTCTACGAAATTTGTTGAAACTTACCTTGTTATAAACACCCTAATTTTCAATCGAAAATTCTCGCGTCAAAATATCAGCTTTTTCCAAAAAGTCTGGGGGCTTTCTGTTCGTTGAAATCTCTACTTTCTGATGGTGTAAAAAAAATATATATTACTATAGATTGAAAATTAGGGTGTCTTTTCGATATCAAGTCAAACTAAGGTGAAAGAATAAATATTTCAAATCAAAAAAATTACAGTGTCTTTAGGACATAACAAGGTAAGTTTTCACCAAAAATCGTAGAAAAAAAAAGTTTTTTGAAAAAGATAAAAACAAAAAACCAAAAACTTGGTTATTTGAATTTTACACCTAAATTTTGAGGTTATGTGAAAAAATTGTGAATGCAAAAGTTGTAGATCTTTTTACTACCTACAACTTTGCCATTTAACTTTTTTCCATAGGACTCATAGTTTTGCCGGAAATCAAGAAAAAACATTTTTTACCCTTAAAAACTCACCCCTCCCACTTCCCGAACTCGAATCGACGGTAATTTATTTTTCCTTTCATTTTTATCATATTCCCCTCCTTTTCTAATGGGTTTCATCCTACTGTATTTTTTCTGCCCTGGTCTATTGCAACACGAGGGAATAGCTGTTTAGATCATGTAATTTTGTAGACAAAAATACCAATCACCACGTTTATAATAGAATCGCTCATTACTGATCATGCACCCATACTTTGCTGTGCTGAAATAAAAAACGTTAGTAAACCACTAAAAAAATAAATAGTTAAACTTGATTTTGAGGCCATACAGTTGACATGTGCTCATCTTGATTTTACATCTATTTTTAACGCGACTAAGCCTAATTCTGCTATGGATCTAAAATAACTCATATTATCCAAATAAATACAAAAAAATTAAATGTAACAAATAAAATTAGATTACTAAAACCCTGGATGAAACAAGGGCTCGTCAGGTGTACTCGTAACAGGGATCGAATGCACAAAAAGAATAAACAAAATCCAGATAACGTAGTCCTCGAAATCACATACAAACGTTACCGGAACTTCTATAATAAGATTATTAATAAATTAAAGCGAGAACACGGAAAACGTTTACTCAGAGAAGCAGGTAATAATAATAGAAAATATGGAAAGCTCTAAATAATATCACAAATAGAAATGTTAAAAAAGATAACTCATTCGATCTTCTTTCAATAGAGTCAACTCCTCACCTTTCTGTCAATGCCGCAAATGTGTTTTTTGCGACTATTGGCAAAAATGTAGCAAAAAAAATCCCCCTCCAACAGATTTACAACACTATACATTGTCACATGTCCTTAACTGACAATTCATTTCTTCTCCTTGACACTGACGAAGATGAAATTGAAAAATTAATTAATGGTCTGAAAAGTAACTGTGCTGCAGGAGATGATGGGATCTCATCTGACATACTTAAACTAGTAAAAAATAATATATTAGCTCCGCTCAAGCATTTCTTTAATATGTGCTTAGAAATGGGTGTATTTCCGGAATCTCCTAAATGATCTATAGTAAGACCTATTTTTAAGAGTGGTGATAGAAACCGTGTCACTAACTATCGACCTATTTTTGAAAGGATAATTAATAAAAGACTTGTAAATTATTTAGAAAAATATAATCTACTTTCGGTAAATCAATATGGTTTCCGTACGGGCAAATTCACGGAAGATGCATTAAATGACTTTACTGATCACATCATTAAAACCTTACATATCAAAAAGAAATGCCTTACTATATTTCTCGATCTGGCTAAGGCTTTTGACACGGTTTCTATTCCCACCCTAGTTAAAAAGTTATATCAACTTGGTATCCGTGGAAATCAATTCAAATTACTTTCCGATTACTTATCTGGGAGAACACAGAGGGTAAAAATTGGAAATTACACTAGCGGAAGTCTACCTGTGACCCACGGAGTGCCACAGGGTAGTATCCTAGGACCTACGATGTTCTTGGTCTATATTAATGATCTTACACTACTTAATATTGAAAACTGCAAAATAATTTCGTATGCAGATGATACTACCCTGACATTTCATGGTGACACTTGGAGTGACACCTTTCAAAAAGCACAACACGATTTTAACATTGTTACAGAATAGCTTGCTCAAAACTACCTATCTCTTAATACTGACAAAACAAAATACATTGCTTTCTCTATTCGTAACTGTAGTGAACCGCAACTTTCAACTCACCGTATTACCTCTTACATCTGCCATAATAAATATTAATTGTCCTTGTCCTTCCCTATCTGCTGTAGAATATATAAAATATTTAGGGCTCATAGTTGACAAAAACCTTAATTTTAAAAATCACATAATTAATAAAATAAGAAAACTTATATACTACTCTGTCAAGAAAGTACCGGGAAAAGATCAATAATACACAAAATGTCTGTTATTCATCCAAATTTATTTTATCACCTTCAAAGTATGCTCCTTTAGAAACGATACACTTGCGCCAACGAATAATCCATTCATCAAAACATTTTTTAAACGCTGCTTCCGGAATTGAGTTCAGTTCTCGCCGCGAATTCTCCTTTATGTCTTCTATCGATTGAAAACGGGTGCCACACACACAGCTTGTTGACTAGTTTGCATGTCAAACTCGTAAACCCACGTCTCGTCACCAGTAACAATGCGTTTCATGAATGTTGGGTCCGAACTGACTCGTTCTAGCATGTCCTCAGCGACTTTCATGCGATTGAGTTTTTGGAGAAAATTCAGATCTTTTGGGACTAGCCGAGCAGCAACATGTTTCATACCCAAATGATTAGTTAAAATGGTACGGATCGACTCGTGAGATACAGAAAGTTCGGCGGCTATCTCTCTCAGAGTTGAATGGGGATTTTCAGTCACTATTTCCTTCACTTTTGCGATGTTAACTTCAGTTGCAGACGTTGACGGCCTACCAGAGCGAGGCAAATCTTCCATCACATCTCGACCGCTTTTGAACGCTTTGAACCACTCATAAGCACGAAATTTTGATAAAGTCGATCCACCGTAAGCCTTCTGTAACATTTTCAGTGACTCCGAACACGAAATTCCATTGGCGATGCAAAATTTAAGACAAACTCTTTTTTCGATACTTTTGTCCATTATGAAATTCGCAATACACACTATATATGATATTACTAAAACCAGCACTGTATTTAATATAAATAACAGATGCAACTCAAACTCCGCGCCAAAATGGAAAACAGTTGAGCCAATCTAACAACTACAAAAAAACAAAAATTTGAATTTGGAACCATAAACAAATCATCCATTCCCGATACTTTTTTGACGGAATGTATGTGTTTAAACAAATACGGCACTCAGCCAACAAAAATATTATGAAAATGATATATTACTCTTTGTGTCAAGCGGTTATAACCTACTGTATTACCTGTTGGGGTGGGGCTGCTAAAACGCATAATTTAGTTGCTGAAAGAGCTCAAAGAGTTTTATTAAAGGTAAGTTATTTTAAGCCTAGGGATTTTTCTACCTCTGAACTGTACAGGGAATGTGAGGTTCTAACTGTACGTAAACTTTTTGTACTAGCCTTAATTATGAGACAGCATTCCAGTGTCAGGCTAAGTTCCCTCACCAAAAACGAAACTAACAGGAGAAGACGTTTCGATGTAATGAAATCTGTACCCTGTAGAACTACTTTTGCTCAAAAAATGAATATGTTCCTAGGCCCAAGACAACATTGCAAACAAACAGTTACAAATTTTTACCATGACAAAAAAGAGTGTAAACAGAATACAATCACCTGGCTTCTATCCCTAACCTATGACGAAACTGAAAAGTCGTTTAGCATACCTGCATAAATTCTTTGTTTATTAATTATAAAAAACATATAGATGATAATAACACATAAATATTACAATCGTATCATTTACTTTTGCTTAAAATAAAAAACAACCAATTTGAAATATTTTTGGAAATTCTAACATCTGTAATAAAAAGACACACACACACACACAAATACATATCACTTTACATTCACGTATATCACATACTAACTCATACCCTTTTTGAACATTTACACATACACACACACACACTCCCATGCACACTCTCACTTTCTATCCGACACCGTTTATTGGTTCTTATTTTATTTATTTATTATTTTCCTTATTAAATTTAATACTAGTTTTGCACCTAAACATTCCCCAATTTTCTTTTTTTTTTTGTGCTTAGTACCTGTAAAAAGGGAAATTAATTCAACAGCCACAATTTCTGTTATTTCTAAATTAAAAATAAATTAATTCTCATAGAATATAATTATAATTATTGTACAAGCTAAGCACAATAACATCGTCTGTAATTATAATAAATTAATAATCGAGGGTGGGCGCTAATACCTATAATTACAAGATATTAAGTTATCTTAGCTTAGGTATTGGCTGCAACTCAAACATACAACTACACTTACCTGTTGGTCTATTTTTATTTTAAACCATAATTTATGCAATGATGTATTTTACCTGAAGGTGCAAATAAACTCAGCATCTGCCTAGCCTTTTCCCAACTATATTGGGGTCGGCTTCCAGCCAAACCGGATTCAGCTGAATACCAGTGTTTTACGTGGAGCGGCTGCCTACCAGACCTCCACAACCCATTAACTGGGTAACACGGTACTTCTTGGCAAGACTGGAGTCAGATTTACTGGCTTCTGACAATCCGTAACGACTGCCAAAGATCTACAAATGACAGCCGGGACCAACGGCTTAGCGTGCTTTCCGAGGCACGAAGGATACTCGGTATATTAAGATGGTCACCCATCCACCCAAGGTGCAAATAAACTATTTTTATTTATTATTTTATTTTACTGTTTTACATACAATCAGAATGACATGCGTCCACAAAAAGTGGCATGTCATGCTGATAATCCACGAACGACGACGATGTTAAGCACAGTCTATTCGAACTTATTCGAAGTATAACATATTTTAATTAAATACCAGATAAATTACCATTTTTTAGTATTCTCCCTTTAGATAGTTTCGGAATGGAAAAAAATGGTTTTGAATAGTTATGCTGATTTGCTGTACTCACCGGAGCCTCCCATTCCCAACAGCAGAGCATTTGCCATGGGCTGCCTCATGATGCGCGTCACCCTGCACAGATGCGCCACCGCGTCTTCGAACAGCACTAGGTCGAGAGGAGCTGTGGTCGACAGGTTGTAGTCGTCAAGGTAGTGAGTTAGCGCTTCGTCCAGCTGAATGAAACAGCGTCATAGTTACTTATTTAAACTTTATGTATGTACATGGACGGAGTTAAGAGCGTTTACGGCGTTTATTTCATACAAACTTTCCATTCCTTGATTTTCGAAATAATTAATTTCGAAAATCAAGAAAAATAAAGTCCTTGGACTTTAATTAAACTTCATACGCAGCAAGATACTTAGATCTAAGAAGTTAGTAGAGTTATGTTCGACCGATTTTACAAAGATTTCCAGTAAAATTATCTTTTATTATATAAGACAATTCGAAATTTTTCGTGGGGTTTCTTGTTGGTTCTTATCCATAAGAAACGACCAATTCGAACCGTGCATTAGCTTCAGAAATTTTATAAGCTCATGTAGACCTTTGTGAAATATTTAGAATTTTGAGGCATCCTCTACCACTCAACCTTAGGTTTAATAAAAAGGCTACAATGTAGTATGTGTGCGACAGATAAATAATACGAGTATTAGGAATGTTATGTGTGTTTTATGTGATAACGTATATAGATTGCGCTGATTGCTAAATAATAACAGGCACACGGCTTGATTTTCAAGATTAAGCAACAGAGGTCAGTATGTAGATAGATGGGCATCCATAAATACCGAAACTCTACCGTGAGTCTGAAAGCTCGTAATTTATTTATCCCAGCTGTCTTTTGTAGATCTGTGGCAGTCGTTTCCGAAAACTATTAAATCAGAAACCAATTCAAAGATTCAAAGCATTTTATTCAAATAAACCATTCACAGGCATTTTTGAAACGTCAAGGTCGGTCAGTCAAAAACATGGAAGCTATTTGCACGTTTCAAAGCGTAGATCTCTATGGAGAAGAACGTGCAAGAAACTCCACGGACACTCTTTTAAATCATGTTCTGTTTTACAAAATTCTAAGTTACAAATACAAATACTTGTTACTTCTGCATGTGAATTGTCCTCACATGCAGAAGTAACAAGTATAAAGGAAAAAAAAGATTATTACAAGAATTTAAAATATAAAGATTAAAATAAGCCAATGGCAGTTAAGAGATGACCAGTCTCAACCGACGGCGCCGGTTCATGAACATGACGCGTGAATCGGCACCTTTCAGCTCAACCATTTCGAAGGGAACCGAATGATCCAACCCATGCGCCGCCATCAGCGAGATGAGTGAGCATGGCATGCTCTCAACCATCATGCTCGTTCATGTCCAACAAGTAAAACTATAACTAATCACATAAAATGTAAATGGCTTCATGGTACTCACATTTACAAAATTTTAAAAATATGATTCTACTTTACACAAAACTATGGTTGTCAAAGACCAAATAATGAAAAATAAATTAATAAAACAACGATTAAGTTCTTATATAAAAAAAGAATAAAGTATCTATAATAATTATGTAAGTACCTTTATAAAAAAAAGAGAGTGAGCATCTCCTCCAAATATAAAAACCTAACAAGTGGACCCAAGCAGCTGTGACTGTGGAGCAGGACCAGCATGTACCCAAGCGTTTTTATCGAGGATATAATCTTCCAGTTTATAATACGCTTGTCTGCATAGTGTGCGTTTTATGCATGCTTTAAATTTTCTCTCATTCAGTTCTAGAATATCAACTGGTATTTTATTTTAAAATTTAACACAGTACCCCATAAAAGAAGTGTGTACTTTGGCCAACCTGAATCGGGGTTGATCTAATTTGTTCCTATTTCCAGTATTAAAATTATGCCTATCACTAATCTTGTTAAAAAGAAGAAGATTTTTACGAACATACATAATATTTACGTAAATGTATTGACAAGGTACCGTCATGATGTTGATATCCTTAAACAGTTCTCTTAGGGAATCACGCCGACGGAGATTGTAAATGGCTCTGATGGCTCTTTTCTGCAGGATAAATATAGACTCGATGTCTGCAGAACGTGCCCATAATAAGGTACCGTAAGACATGATACTATGAAAGTAACTAAAATAGACTAGCCTCGCGGTATCTATATCAGTAAATTGACGGATTTTCTGACAACGTATGCTGCTGAACTTAGCCGTCCCGCAAGAGATGTTAAATGAGGACCCCATTGTAGCCTTGAGTCAAGCGTAATCCCCAGGAAAACCGTGTTTTCATGTCCTAGCGTAAATCACGAAACCTTGCTCCTAAGAGCAAGGTTTCGTGATTTACGCAAACAAATGCCTTGGAGAGGTCACAAAAGATTCCTGTAGCATCTTGCGCCTCTTCCCACGCTGAAGATATGTGTTTTAACAACGTGGTACTAGCGTCAGTCGTACAACGACCCCTGGTAAAACCATACTGTTGATCGTGTAAGATTTTATTGATGTTAAAATGATTGAGCATCTGATTGAGCATTACTTTTTCAAACACTTTGCTAAAAACCGGCAATACAGATACAGGTCTATAATTATTAGTGTCTTTGCTGTCGCCCGATTTAAATAGTGGTATAACTTTACTATATTTCATAATATCCGGACTCCTTGGTACACACATAAATTAAATATTAAAGCCAAGTATGGTGCTATAGTTTTAATCATGGACGTGCACACTTTAATAAACATTCCCCATATGTCTTCGGTCAATTTGATTTTGCTTTGCCGGAAAGCTTTTATGACTGTCACAGGCTTGATATCCATGTAATTCTTATATTCAGCTGCATCCGGTCAGACTGGAAGCCAACTCCAAAATAGTTGGGAAAAGGCTCAGCTAGATATGAATCTAGCCGAGCATAGGTACATGAGTACCTATTATGTAAATTGCATGCCAAATTGTCTTGGGTCATTGTCTGTGGAAACACACCGCACATGCACTGGAAGTCGTCGCCGTCTGTGAATGCCCAATTGAAGAGAATTTCTTTGCTACGGCCTTGGGTTCTGTGTTCTTAATGCGATTTTATCGTAAACTAACACTTATGTCAATATGGAAAAAAGTGATTTTCCGTTAGTGTTACCAGACACTAAAATAGAATCATTTCAATACAAATTGACGTTTACGTTAACACCATCGAGTACGTTACTTAAACTCCCATTTAGGCTACTGAGGCTTTTAGTTAGGCGCTCATCAACCTTTTGTAACGTTCTATGCAAGCGTGTTCCGGCGAAGATCACACCATCATTGCGACTTTTCCAATGTTAATATCTCTTTATTAACATTTTTCACTAATGTTCCGCTCCTAGTGATCTTAGCCTGATGTTATATGTTAGCCTACCTCGATATATTTCATCACGCTAACACCAATAGGAGCGTTGCAGTAATGAAAATTGTGACGCAAACGAAGTTGCGTGGGTCAACTAGTATTAATATAGATGAATTACCTCTTCCTTATCGTCGATCTCAATGTACTTCTTATCGTCGGCGCCGATGTCCATAAAGTCCCCGAACAACATCAGCCTGCCAGCTAGTAGCTCCATCGGGTCCTTTTTAAATTCTGAACGAATCTTGTTTTCCACCAAACTGAAAAGTGTATATTTGTTTCATTCACCTTATACTATCACTTCCAGGTATTTCATTCCCAAGCCACCCGTAACCAGCCCTTGAAGCAGGCGTCTACTAGGTCATCTCACAACCTCTTCCAAGGCCGGCCTAGGCGGTGCCGCCCATCTTCAAGCAATCACTGTATATTTTTTATTTTCCCTCCTCACGTCAGCCACATGCACAATAACCGCTAGCCAAGATTCTCTACGCAAAGGGTGCCCAAGATGGAAGGCGCTGTCGAGGCCGGCCCAAAAAGAGATTTCACGATGATTTGGACGAGAACTGCGAGGGCTGTTCGAGACGCCTCGAGAGAAAAATATCTGGAAAGACAAATCTATCATTACGTATGTTAGTCACGCACTATTAGTTATTTCGTTAGTATATTTAAAACCAACGGAAATGTTTAAGATATAGGAAACATGTTTTTGCTATTATTCAAAAACGACCTTTCGTGAAGTCTTTACGCCGTACTGAAGGTTTATTTGTTTTTGTTTTTTTTTTTGAGAACAATCAGATTTTTACTAAACCAGTTATGTGTATAAAGTAATAACGATGCAGCAAGGGATCAAACAAGGGCCAATTATGTATCATTTCCGCGGAGCCCCATTATTTGGACTGGTTTTTGGATTTTTGCGAAGCTGCGGGAAAGAGCAAGTCGTTTATAAGTAAGAAGGATAAACTAGATACTTACTTAGTAAACCATTTGCGATCAGTATCGTTCACGAGCCGGTCTTGGTACACTCTCTGATGCTCATGGTACCACAGCCTGATGACTTCATCTTCGTCCTGAAGCAAGACTTACGTAGAGAAACAAGGACAGGCAGACAAATATAATTATTAGAATACGCTGTGAGCAGTACGCGGACTGGAAGCAGAACTGTCGGCCACGCGGCAGCGATATTATTGCCATCGCGGTTAATAAATACCTAGGTGAAGCTGCACACAAACATTGGGATTGGGACGAAAAAAAAAGAGGACTAATCAGCATTAGGCGAAGTTGGGCTGTGGATGGTGATGAGAGCGTCAAGCACTGCATCTCATACGAATTCGAATTAGAGTGCCGAGATCTATCCAAATTGAAAATGTACTAAATTTCGACGGATGGAATTCGGATCTAATGCGAAATCCTTCGTACAAGTAAAAAATAATACTAAGAATCGACTACGTTAACCGTCATCATTTCAGCAGAACGACGTTCACAGCTGGACATAGGCCTCGTCCATGAGTCTCGACATGAACTGATCTTGTGTGTCTTGTATTCAGCGGTATCTCGATGCTTTCGCCAGGTCGCCGGTCCACATTGCGGGAGGCCTTCCAACGCTTCGTTTTCTAGCCTACGGTCACTATACCAGAAGCTTTCGGCCCCATCCACTATCTGTTCTGCAAGCAATGTGCTCTGCCGGAAGCGTGAAAATTGTAATGTATAAAATTCCAAACCTGAACGTTTCTGGCATCCATCATCAGTATACCCTGGAACACTTTGCTGAGGTCTCTTAAATTGAAGGTGTAGTGCGACTTGGTTGGCGTAGGAAGCAGTTCCTCCACTAAAGCGTTGAAGATATCTAAGGAAGCCTTTAGGAAGGGATGCTGACGAATGAGCGGCGACACGTCCGGTATCATGTTGTCGCACCATGATTTGAGGATTGTAGAAAAAATGCCGTACTGAAAAAGTTAGAAGAGAGTTACAGTTTATTCCACTAGTGTTTTAAATATTTACTAAACCAGTCTTGCCGAGGAACCGTATAACCAGTCAATATTATGATGGTTAGATAGGCAGTTACTCTACAATGAATACTGGTACTCAGCTGAATCCGATTTCACTGGAAGCCGACCCCAATCTTCTTCTTCTTCTACCTGGCGTTAATCCCGGCTATTGCCAGGATCCGCCTTCCTACTTAGCTTCCTCCACTTTGCCCGATCTTGAACATCCTTCTCAGTCAGGCCAATGGCTCTCATGTCGGACTTGACGACGTCCAGCCAGCGCTTGCGAGGGCGACCACGGGGCCTAGCCCCAAGAACAGCCATATTCATGCATCCCCGACCAACGTACTCCATAGGGCGGCGCATGATGTGGCCATACCATCGCAGATGACACTCTTGCAGTTTTTCCCCCACGTCACGGACAGCAAGACTACCTCGGGTGTAAAAGTTGCGTATGCGATCAGATCGCGTTACGCCACTCATCCACCTCAGCATGTTCATCTCCGTGACGCGAAGCTCCTGGGTGTGCCTGCTTAGTGCTGGCCAACACTCGCCCCCGTACAGTAGGACAGGCCGTATGATGCATTTATATATCTGCCCCTTGAGCTTCGGAGGCATTTTGCGGTCGCATACAACGCCCGTTACCTCGCGCCACTTCGCCCAAGCCGCGCCTATACGTGCTTGGACATCGTCGTCCACGTTGCCAGACTCGTGCAGCACGGATCCAAGGTACGTCAACGTATCGGACTTTCTGATCAGGTCCGAACCTATTCGGAAGGTGTTTGAATCCGTGCTGCCACAGGACATGTACGCAGTCTTCGCCACATTTAGTCTCAGACCACCGTTTTCAAGCGTGTCCTTCCAAATGTTGACTTTGCGCTCAAGATGGGCTTTTTTCTTATTAACGAGGGCGATGTCATTGGCATACATCATTAGCCATGGAGGCTGATATTGGATGTTTGCCGTAACTACATCGAGCACTACGTTAAACAAGAACGGGCTAAGAGCCGAGCCTTGGTGAACGCCAACAGATATTGGGAAGCCATTCGATTTGCCAACAGCGGTCTGGACAGAGGACACGGAATCGCGGTACATGTCTCTGATAATGTCAATATAGGCCTCGGGAACGCCCCTGAAGCGCAGTGCCCACCAAATGGACTGCCGAGGTATACAGTCGAAGGCCTTCTGCAGGTCTTAAAAGGCCATATGGAAAGCTCTCCTTCTCTCTCTGTAAGCCTCAGCCAGATTCCGTAAGGCGAACACTGCGTCCATGGTGCTGTTACCCGACCTGAAGCCATATTGACACTCAGAGACAGCACACTCGCTACGGAGTCGTGTGTCAATGATGCGCTCGAAGAGCTTCATGGTGTGGCACATGATTTTGATACCGCGGTAGCTACTACAATCCTGTACGCTACCTTTGCCTTTGTAAACAGGAATAATCAGGAAAATCGCCACTGGTTCGGCATTTCCTTGGTAATCAGGATGCGATTAAAAAGATCCGTCAGAAGGTCCACACCATGTGGGCCCATCGCCTTCCACACTTCAATTGGCACATTGTCAGGCCCGAACGCTTTCCGGTTCTTCATGTGGCGAAGAGCAATGCGGGTTTCGTCGGGAGAAATAGGGGAAATAAGTCCAAGGTTAGGAGGCGGTTCGGGAGGAAGGTTATGGGGATGCTGTTTGTTAGACAGCTCCGCGAAGTATGTACACCATCTCTCCTTAACAGAGGGGGCATCGTAGAGCAGCTTACCCTGGGAGTCCCTTACACAGAGACATTTGCTAATGTCCCGTGTAGCTTTCTCCCGGGCACGCGCCAGCTTAAAGATAAGCTTTTGCCCCTCCGCAGTGGAAACTGCGGAGGGGCAAAAGCTTATCTTTAAAGTCAGTCAGCTTATCCTTAAAGTCTGGCGCCCTTATACGACAAGCTGGAAAGCTTGTCGTATAAGGGCGCCAGACTTTAAGGAAGCCGACCCCAATATAGTAGGAAAAAAGCTAAGAAGATGATTGTCAATCAACAAAGCTTTAGTGGCTGATTGAATCACCACACGGGTGGAGCATGACATGGATTAACACATAAGGTAGTATTTTTATTTGTTAAAATGTAGCAGTTTTTCTAGACCACATCAGAAAAAACCGGACTATTGCTGCTGCTGCATTTACATCATCATCTTCCTGCCCTTATCCCACGTTATGTACTTAGGGTGGGCGCAACAAGTTTTTTATTCCACTCTGCCTTATCTGCCGTCAAATTATCACTAAGTCTCTTTTCTTTCATATCGCTCCTCACACAATCCATCCATCTTTTCTTTGGCCTTCCTCTCCCATTTCATCCATCCACATTTATATTCATTACTCTTTTAGTTACATGTGTTTCATTCCTCCTCTTTTTTTAACTTTCCGTCACTGGCGCCACTTTTAAACCTTGTCGAATATACTCATTTTTCACTTTATCCATTCTCGTTACTTCACACATCCATCTTAACATTATCATCTCCGCTACATGCAATCTATTTTGATCCGCCTTTTTTACAGTCAACTTTATGATCCATACATTACGACAGGTCTCTTGGACTAGTAGATTCTTCCTTTCAACTTGAGGGGCATCCGGGGGTCGCAAGGTATCCCAGTGACCTGTCGCCATTTCATCCTTCCTGAGTTGATATAGTGCGTCTCGGTCTATATTGCCATCCCCCTGGACAAGTCGGAGCAGATCGGTATGGGCATTCTGGTGTGTGCTATACTATAGGCATAGGACTGGAGAGACCGCCGAAATCGCAGAACAGGTATTCTGTTTTGAGTCTGCTCAATTTCAGGCCAACACTCTCCAGTCTTTGCCACCTCGTCTCCAATCTGCTCTGGACCTCTAGGCCGCTTTCGGCAACCAGCACAATATCATCATCAAACATTATAGACCAGGGAGACTCTTCCTCGATGTCCGACGTCAGAGCGTCCATTATCATCAGGAAGAGATAAGGGCTGAGGGCCGATCCCTGGTGCAAAACCACTGCCACACTGAAGTTGTCAGTGGTGCCCACTGCAGACCGGGCTTGAGTACTGCATCGACTGTACATCGCTCGGATCAACTGCACATACTTCCCAGGCGCACCTGGCCCACCACAGAACCTCACGAGGAACCCGGTCATATGCCTTTTCGAGGTCAACCATAATTATGCAAGTTTTTATGCACAGTTCTATATTTCTCGCTCGCTGGCGGATAGCGAAAATGGCATCCATTGTACCCTGACCAGACATAAAACCGAACTGGTTCTCTGAGATTACACCTTCTTCCCTCAGCCGCCTTTCAACAACTTTTTCCCAGGCTTTCATACTATGTGACATTAGCTTTATTTCTCTATAGATGTTTGTTCTTGAAGATGGGCTTGCACCATTTATCAAGTATAGGCCATAATTGATGAATGGTGCAACAGTTTGTGCTTCCAGCAACTACTTATTGAAGAACAAAGCTAACCACGCCCATCCATCTACCCCTAAAGACTTCCACACTTCTATTGGTATGCCGTCTGGACCAATAGCTTTTTTATTTTTTATTTTTTTTTATTGGCTAAATAATAAGTCCACTTGCACAAACCAGAGTTATCTTTATATCCGAGTTACTTGCTAACACCCTATTGAGGTATGGGCTTGCTCTTGAACTCGATCACGCCTGATGGGAAGCGATGGATGAGGTCTATGATGAAAATCCTTGTTCAGTCTTGCTTTGAAGGCAGACGGCAGACGGGTTAAATGTGGAAGGAAACACAGACGCTCACAGAGAATTCCACAATTAGGCTGTGCGACTGTGCGTATAATAAATATGTGGAGGTGAAGCGTTTAATACGACTAGTCGGGATATCGACCAAGAGGGGATAGCATCCTGCAATACGTCTGGTTAACGGTAGTAAAAGGGTGATGGCGGGATCCGGTATTAAACTTCGTTAACAATAAACTCCCGAGTTGAAAGACACTTCTACTGTTAAGACGTCGTGACACGCGCACGTATAACTATTTTTTTTTTTACCATTAATAGGCACGCGCTTGACCACCATCTCACCTGATGGTAAGCGATGATGTGGTCGAAGATTTTTTCTATCGAAAAAATGTCCTTGTATCGCGTATTTCTTCAGTTGAATACTAAATCATATAGTCAAAAAACATATTATACCACAATTTCACATCCCTGTTCCAGGAACCTAACAAGGTACATTAAAACGAAAAACGGCTTTATACTGATCACCTTAACGATAAAAGACAGAGTTACCAATGGGATTGTTGGATCTAGGTGGACTAGCATTGGCCTGGCCCAGGGAGATCCACTTTCACCATTATTGTTTAATGTGGCTACATAGATATTTGCCAAGATAATGAGGATTCACATATAATTTTGTCCCAATACGCAGATGATTTTGCCATAAACATCTTAACACATGTGAAGTAAAGTTACAAATATTGTTAAATTCTGTGGTGAATAAATTAAAATGTATTGGACTTGAGATCTCTTCAAGTAAATCTAAAGTATGTACATTTAGCCGAAAGCACAGTGTACAACACATTAATTTGAAAATAAATAGTAACACTATCCCGTGTGTTGATAATATTAAATACTTAGGTATGTGGTTGGACAGGTCCCTACTCTGGAGTAAACAAATAAACGAAATCGTACAGAAAACATTAAGAAATCTGAATTTACTTAAATTTTAACTGGTCCTTCTTGGGGCGAAACATTTGCGTAACCTTTACATAGCTTTATTAAGAAGTAGGATTGAGTACGGCTCCTTGTTATACAACAGCAGCACAAAATCCCATTTAAATAAATAGAAAAAATTCAAAATCAGGCACTCAGGATTATTGGTGGTTTTATCAGAAGTACCCCCCATACATGTTATGGAGGCTGAGCTAGCTATACCCCTTTGCATAACAGAAGACTATATCTTGCGTTTAAATATTGTGTTAAATGTATGTCTTGGACTAATAATGTAAAACGAAAATTAAAAGAAGACTTAACATCTATTGAGCATAGTCAGTACTGGCGGACTAAAAAAACCGTTACTTTGCACAGTATATAACGACTGTAAATCCTATGATATTTATTCTTCATACCCACTTGACATGTTCTCACTGGATGTTTGGACTTCATATTTAGATGAAAATGAAATAATTCAATGTAATTTAGATTGTGTTAAAGAAAATAAGAAAAATTTATACGCTGTGGTGGAAGGGTCCTTCGTGGCTTCCTAGTATCATCGCAGAGAAAGAACCAACATCAAAATTCACAAAAGATGAAGAAATCAAAAAGAATAAAAACAATTTATTACAAGTGAATTTAATCCATCAAAGTGCCGATAGCTGCAGTGTATTACGTCACCTGATATCAAAGTACAGTTCATTCACACAGCTTATAAACGTTTACGCTATGCTTTTACGATTGTATAGACGTTTGCGATATAAGGAAATAGCACAAACAAAACATTTGACTCTTCAAGAAATAAGAGTTGCCAAATTAAAGTTGATTAAATACGTTCAAGAAACCGATTTTCCAGAGGAAATACATAAGTTGCAACAGAGCAAACCCATATCAAGCAAGAGCAAAATATTGAATTTAAATCCGTTTCTTGATCAAGACGGCCTTCTTCGAGTTGGCGGGAGGCTCAAACATGCCAATATAGATCATCAGATGAAACATCCAATAATCCTAACAAAAAGCAGACGTGTAACGGAAGTTCTGATTGACGAGGCTCACGTTCTAGCATTTCATGGCGGACCTCAGCTAACTTCAGCATTTATACGACAACAGTATTGGATTGTAGGCGGAATCAGAGCAGTTAAATTCCGAGTTCGACGTTGCGTTAAGTGTCGTCGCTACAATTCCAGCAATCAGCATCAAATTATGGGAGATTTACCACCAGAAAGGACGAATCCGTCACGTCCTTTCCAGAATGTAGGCGTAGACTATACGGGACATGTCTATATCAAGGCCAACAAGGGTCGTGGAATAAAAACCACCAAAGGTTATGTCGCCGTATTTATTTGCATGGCAACTAAAGCCGTGCACTTAGAGTTGGTGTCGGATTTGACATCATCATCATTTCTCGCTGCTCTCCGTAGAATGATAGCTCGGAGAGGTGCCCCACAGAATATATTCAGCGATCAAGGTACCAACTTTATTGGAGCCAACAAAGTCCTACAGGACGAATATCATACAATAAGAAGCACATTCAATCAAGAATTTCAGGCAGAAATAACAAAAATGGGAATCGATTGGCACTTTAACGCACCTTCTTGGCCATCAGCAGGAGGACTATGGGAGGCTGCCGTAAAAAGCCTAAAATATCATCTGAAGAGAGTTGTAGGGGAGCAAAAATTTACGTTCGAAGAGTATAGTACAATACTATATCAGTTGGAGGCATGTCTGAACTCAAGGCCGATATGTCCTTTAACCGAAAATTCAGCAGATTTGTACTTCCTTACGCCCGCACATTTCTTGTCAAGTGGTCCAAATTTAACACTGTACGAAACAGAGAAAGATTTACGCACAAGATGGAATCTAACTCAAAGGATATATCAAGATATTTGGAAACGCTGGCGAAGTGAATACATAACACAATTAAATACAAGGTCAAAATGGAGACGCCCTCAAGAAAACATCAAAGTCGGTAACTTGGTGTTAATTCAAGACGCCAACCTACCACCAGGTAAATGGGCAATGGGAAGGGTGATGCAAGTGCACCCAGGCAGTGATGGGTATGTCAGAGTAGTCACACTACAAACAAGAAATGACACAATGAAACGGCCTATCGTCAAGTTAACTCCCTTGCGCGAAGATCAAGGAGACCACAAACAAGTGTCAGCTTCAGTCCAACAGGAGACTAAACTATCACCAAAAGTAAACTTAAACCAACGAAGAAGAGGGCTTAGTTACACTTTCTCTACAATCTTGTCCTTACTATTCCTAATATTAACATTAACTTGCAACGCACACGCTGCATACAACATAACACAACTATAAGGGAAACAAGCAATTTACTTTGACAAAATATCAGAAATGAATCTAATACAAGATCAATGGAAAATAGTCGTATATTACGACATGCAACCGTATTGGCACGGGTGTAAAATATTTAATATTTACATGAAACACCTTGAAAGCTTATGTACACAAACTAAAAGCAAATCCCATTGTGACGTTATCATGTTACAACTACGTCACGGATTCATGGAACTGGAGTACTACGACCGTATGTTACTCAGTCAGCATTTCGAAGCGCATCCACGTAACCGCCGAGGCCTTATCAACGGGATCGGAAACATTGCGAACAGTCTCTTTGGTGTACTAGATGAAAATTTCGCCGAACAATACCAACGAGACATTACATTAGTCAGAGAAAATCAAAAAAATCTTGCTAATCTCTGGCGCAATCAAACATCTATCATTGAAGCTGAGAACAACCTGCTCAAACGAGTTGAACAGACAATGGAAAAACAGCATAAAATATTTAATCAGCACTTAATAAACATAGATCAAGCTATCAGCACATTGAAGAATGAGGTTCAGAAAGTAGCAATCACGGAAGACTTCATTTTTTCAACTTTAATTGCAAACAACATCCTAAGCAGTTTAAAGAACATTCAAGATTCTTTGCTGGACACGATCACTAACGTCCAACATTTCAACGTCCATATCATAATGCCAGCTCAACTACAAGATGAGCTAAATATTATTTCAAATCAGATGCCCAAAGATCTATCATTACCCATCAACAGCATTGTATCAGACCTGTACAAGATCTATCAAATTATGCAAGTAAGAGCACGCATGACGCGTGAATACTTCATATTTGAAATAAAAATCCCATTACTAAACAGAGAGAGTTACGACATATATCATATGATACCTATTCAACACCAAGAAAGTAGTCGTATGATTAGTATATTACTAATATCAGAGTTCATAGCTATAAACATCAAAAGGGATACATACTTACCCATATCCGCTAATGAACTTCAAAAATGCATACGGTTCAATACATATACAAACCTATGCCAACTACAAAAACCTGTATATCAACGAGACTCAGACAACAACTTCTGCATCAAAAATCCAGAAGAAGATACCTACACACAACAACATGGACAGAATTGAATGCAATAAACACATTCATAATTACGTGTTGCGGACAATGCACTCTGAGAATCATATGTGGGGATCAAATTACAACTGAACAGGTGACCGGAGTGAATGTTATCGCGCTCGGAAACAACTGTGTCATCAAGGGCGAGACCTTCATAATAACGGCACACAAACAACAAACGATTGACTTGAAAATTAAGCCCGATATTATTGCCGTAGAGATCGCTCCTGTCAATAATATTATCAATTTATCAGTACCACACTACGAGTACAAAGAAGAAAGCTATCAATCTTCGCTACAAAGTATCTCCGAGCAAATAGAACAGATGAAAGTAGCCTCGGAAGAGGTGACCATCGCTGACGGGGTGTCGTTTCACGATATACACCAGTACGTGGCCATCTACGTTGTTGGGGCGGCAGGGCTAGCCTTCTCTACGTTCGCATGCATACGCTGGCGATGGCGACGCACTGTGCACCTGGAGCCTGAACCTGGGCAACCCTCCGTGCACTACCGAGCCAGTAACAATGACCTTAGTGCGAGTGTAGCAAATCAAAGTGTACAGTGCGCGAGTGAAGTGTTTCGTACTGATCAGTGCGCGATAGTAGAAACCAATTCAAGTGCTTTCGTAACTGATAGAGCAACTTCACCTGTTACCAAAAAATGTAGTTTTAAAAACATCAACTAACAATTTAGCAACATAAGTAAAAATTGTTCTATCACCTTATATCATCAGATCATACTAACACTACCATATCTAAGCATCATCAGCATCAGTCATCTCGCGCCCGGGAGTATGTACGGTGCAACCGCACATTGCGTAAATGCTCTCTCATCAGAATTTAATTGTAATTAATTAACACACATTTTACATCAACTTCAGTTCACATTCGGACCGCGTCATAGCAAGACCTCATTTATCGTTAGTTAAGGTCGTGGACTCAATACACGTATCAAGTGAATTACATAGTTTTACTTGTAGCATTTAGCATCCCTATCAATCAATATCAATCAGCAAAAGACGTATGGTAACAAACCATACAGTAACAGAAGATCACCGCCAAAAAGACACACAACCAAAAATACGCATTTTATCTGATGTTATTTACAAAGGAAATATGAAAAAACCTATTGAACTTAGACCTAGTGCTAATCGCCTCAAAAAATCTAATTATTGTGAGAACAACTCGGAACCTTTTTTAAAACCTAAGCCTAGTACAAGTGGTCTCAGAAGACCTAGTTACTATAAGGATGACATGGAAATTCTTCGAGATCTGATGGACTCAGATGATGAGTAATTGTATTCTTTTTTTCGAGAGTTTTATGTTTTCTTTTATACCAAACCATGTATGATCTCATTTGCGGTACCTTTATACCCGTAGGATTTAGAATTATTTTTTATGTTAAGTAAAACTGATTTGTTAAGTCTATGTCTAGTGGTTTTATAAAATAACGTTTTTATTTAAATTGAAGTGTATTTTAAGAGTGAGTTGTTAATTAATGACGTTTAAAATTTTACTTGCTAAAAGCTATTTTATAATAACTTGATACCAACATTATATGTTTGTTGATTTTGAAATATTTATACAGGTTCATTAATAAATTATTTGCAAAAGGTTTGTTGATTAAAAATAAATAATGGAAGTAAAAGTGGATTTTATTTCAGTGACTAATAGTAATCAGAAACTAGTATTTTGTTAAAATGCAAGAATTACATAGTGGTAATAAGTAAGCAATAATGTAGAATAAGTTAAATAAATAGATAATACAAAAAAAATAGATAGGTAGCCAGAAATTATAATTTATTACACAAGTGGCAGCCCGAGAGAATTTCTTTATTGACCTTATTTTCGTCCCGATTAACCTCAATTTCAGGGTGAATAGGGATAGGCTATATTTTAACTTATTTATGCATAAACTGAGATGCTAATTGCGTAATTTATATTTGATCGCAAAGATACCATCACGACTCAATTATTACGATCGCCTTACAGCGAATTTTACTAAAAAAAACGCCTTAACTTTCTATAGGAAATTCAGATTTGTCCCTTTTTCACCCCAATTTACGGTATTTCTATTTTTGGAATTCGGAACGCTGCCATCTCCCTCTTGGAAGTGATACGCGCACACAGTAATAGGCGCTACACAGTTTTGTAACTAATGTAACTATTTACGTACGCATCAATTTATTAAATGTGTTTTTGTTTCAATAAAGATTATGAAGATCAAGTTTCCGATTTACTACTTGACAATATCCAGTATTTTTATTTTTCGGATGGCGTCGCGGGCGGAGGCATAAAACTTATTTTTTTTTTACAACGGAACACTAACGCACATGGAAATCCTTCCGTTGGCTAATGATATCAGTTCAGTAACTTACGATCCAGTTCACAACAGGGAGCTGTTGGCCGATTGTTGGCGATAGTAGAAACCAATTCAAGTGCTTTCGTAACTGATAGAGCAACTTCACCTGTTACCAAAAAATGTAGTTTTAAAAACATCAACTAACAATTTAGCAACATAAGTAAAAATTGTTCTATCACCTTATATCATCAGATCATACTAACACTACCATATCTAAGCATCATCAGCATCAGTCATCTCGCGCCCGGGAGTATGTACGGTGCAACCGCACATTGCGTAAATGCTCTCTCATCATAATTGAATTGTAATTAATTAACACACATTTTACATCAACTTCAGTTCACATTCGGACCGCGTCATAGCAACACCTCATTTATCGTTAGTTAAGGTCGTGGACTCAATACACTAATCAAGTGAATTACATAGTTTTACTTGTGGCATTTAGCATCCCTATCAAACAATATCAATCAGCAAAAGACGTATGGTAACAAACCATACAGTACTTTAGGTGGATTACCAAAAAAAATTCAGTGACTATTAAAGGAGCAGAAAAATTATGTCAAAAAACCATCAAAGAAAAGGTTTTGAGTTCAAAAACAGATTTGGTTGATCACTTGCTGTTAAAGCTACCAGTATTCATGATCCATTTAAACAACGTCTACCATCAATACCAAGCTATAAATCATGCAAAAAGAAGGGTTGGTCCAGAAACAGCAGTACTGCGCATAGATTTTGCAGAAAATTATATTTGCAAATATGCTGAAGAAGTACAAGCCGTCCATTTTGGGGCATCTAAGCCTCAAATATCCCTCCATACTGCAGTATTATACCACTTTGAAGACAATGATTCGACTATCACTCCGTTTTGTACTATTTCTGAAAACCTAAGACATGATCCAGTTTTCATATGTAATCATTTAATTCCAATTTTAAATATTATTAAAACCTTTCATCCGAACTTAAAGACAATGCACTTTGTAAGTGATGGGCCTTCTTCCCAGTATCGTAATAAATCTATGTTTTTTCTAATGGCTAATTTTCTATTTAAATGTTCAGAACTTAATCTGGCATTATAATGAAGCTGGCCAAGGCAAAGGATCGCCGAACGGTATTGGTGCAACAGTAAAACGTACGGCAGACCAATCTGTAGCTAGGGGTAAGGATGTGGTAAACTTCCAACAACTTATTCAGTGTCTGGAAGAAAATAGTAATGGTGTACAAATTATACCTTTAGACGAAGACAATGTTATCACTATTGAAAATTTATTGGCAAAAAGCTTAACACGAGCATTTAAAGGCACTCTTAGTATCCATCAATTGACGTGGAATAAAGACAGCCCCGGCTTTTTGCATGCGCGAAAACTTAGCTACGTCGAATGTCGCCCTGATCAAATTTGTTCACATTATGAAATGAGTGTGATTAATACAGAGTACAATCAAATCTTTACTGATCCCCCGTCACAACCACAATCTGATCAAGAAATATCCGAAGAACATCGGGACTTTTTTCACATACTGAAAATAAATCTCCAGCACGCTGCGTAGATACTGACGACGATGATTCGGTTACGGTTTCAATTCCAACAAAACGAAGCCAGTAACTTCTATTTCAAATCTATCAATGGTTCTTCATCTGAAGAGATTACAAATGAAGAAATTAAGGAGAAACAATCAATAGATCAGGTGTTTAATGAAGCTTCCGACTTTACAAAATCAATTCGTTTTAATATTTTCGCATCTGATTCGTCTGATGAAAACATATTTTAAAATCATGAAAGTGAGAGCTGAGTCTGATTATAATAATTATAAGTGTTAAAAAGTTGTACCTGATTAATAATTATTCCAAGCAAGTATGCCTTTATATTAATGTATCTCAAATTAGCAAGTTGTTTGTTAATAGAACGAGACGATGAAGACGTCACTTCTGTGAACTTAGTTTAAGATTTCTTTTTCTCTGTCTTTTTGTTGTGTTAAAGAATAATTATATTTTGGTTTAATAGATAACAATGCAGGTTTACTATTATCGTTAATAACAAATTCTTGGTTATTTGTAAATCAAAATTATTCAGATTAACATCATTTCGGTTACGTTATCGCGTCACATCTGTTATCATGTTTTTTTACTTTAGGTCGATTTTCTCGTAATTAAAACATAAATGACCTCTGTTACTAATTATTTTGTTGATTATTTATGTTACTAAATACAGTAAATTTAATAAACATACGAAAATCAATGTTTTATTATTTTTTTGCCCTAAATGTAGAATGACCCAAGAACGCATTAATTAGGCGCCTCGGCGAACCACGAAATGAAATACAAGTAATGCAGGAATTGTATTATTATTGTGAAAAGTGCATCGCCGAAAGCTTCGGCAAACGCCTCCGCGAGCTGTTAGATACGTTGTACTCCGTAGGTGAGCATGGTAATAAATCATATTACGAAAAGATGGTAATTGAACAGTATATAAACCAGTTAGACTTCCATGTCTCGTTGGGCGTTCGAATCGCTAAACCGGACACCTTCGAAGCAGCTATCATAGCGGCTAGACAAGCGGAAGCTAGGCTGTCATACAATAGGGCTAATTACACGAATAATCCATCAACGTCACAAGCAAAGCCAAAGGAGCAGCTGTCCAAACAACCAGGCAATAATAATCCCATCCGTACAGTAAACCCATTTGTACCTGGCGTCATTATTCCCTCACAAAACTTGATTCCACAACAAAATAATATGACCACCGAACAGCGTCAACAGTGGCTACAATCCGTATTGCCCTGGAAGGCCAAACCAGCATCAGGTAACTCTAGGCCAAATGGTTCAAATAACTTTAGGAATCAACCTAACATTCTAAAACCACCGGTTCCCACGCCAGTATCACCGGACGTCACGATGCGTACGGCAGGTAAGTCAGAAAAACCACAGTTCGCACAACAGTTGTTCTACATTCCAATTCAGATGGCCACTCAAGACCATCCAGGACCCAGTGATATAGAGCTCTACAACAGGTATTGCAGAAAGTAACAACATCGCGCTCGACCCGAATGTAACCACGGATGAGCAAGAGGTAGGTGGTAACCAGGATTTTACCTTGGACACCAGCCAAGACAGCCAGACCTAGTTTCAATAAACTTCCAAACCAAGAAATATTTACCCTACATAATACTACCAGAGTTTGACGGTAAGTTTCTATTAGACACAGGGGCCAGTCATTCAACTATAGCAACTGACGTAATCGCAGGCACCATATTTGAGTTCTGTGTAGAAACAGAACCCTTTCTAATTAATACAGCACACAGTTTATCAGTCCATGACAAAGTAGTGTACCTCCCCTTACCTCCCGCGTTTAATAGCGATATAACACATAAGTTTCTGATATTCGACTTCGACCCTAAATATAAAGGTCTTATCGGAATGGACATTCTGCAAAAATTAAAGAGTAACATTGATTTGAATAATAATGTGTTGCGTACATCTACAGCGGAAATACCAATACACTTTAGTTCTCCACCCCAAAAGATAAGTATTAAACCTAGATGTGAAAAGGTTGACAAAGTAAAAACCAACTACTTAGATGGACAATACCTTCACGACGATGTAATATGGTCTGATGGTTTAATGTCCCCAGCAGCAATAGTTAACGTTACAAACGGTTCATTTAAAACGTCGGTAATTAATCATGATCAAAAGAAATGTATCCCGTTCAACCCGTCAATTGAATTAGAGATAATTTCCAACGTCGATAAAAGTGATAAAGTAGAGTAAAATTGGGGGACCTGGATCAAGGAGATCCAGGTCACCCCAATTTTATCATTCATTTCATCAACATTCTTCGATCCAGAAACACCCAATTTAATTTACATCATCATCATCATCATCATTTCAAAAATATACGAAATCTTGTTTGTTGCATTGATGGTCTACTATTAGAATTTAGAATAATTATGCTGTTTATTGCATCGGAAATATCTATTCAAATAGATTCAGATATGCAAGACTCTAAATAGATAATAATCCAAGGGAAACATTGGGATGGGATAAGAAAAAAACCATTATACATATATTTTTGTTTCTTTGATAAATTTATTTGATTACTTTCTCTCGCTTTAGTGATGGGGACACAATTTATATGAAACAAATTTCATTTCCTGGCTGTATCTGGTAGCAATCAATATCTTCTAATGCAGGTAAAACTAATTCATGTGCTGTATCACTTTCCTGATGGAATAAATCTGCTGTTGTTGTCAATATATTACTCTCACTATTCTTTGACGAAGTCACAATCGATTTTCGGTGATCAGCTTGTTTGTTGTCAACTTTAATGAATTTGCGAAGATTCTCACCAGATTCGCTTTTGAGTATAAGGTGGTGAGTATTTTTCAAGTTAGATTTCACTGAATCTTCCAACTTCTGGTAAAATAAATCTTCTGTTTGGGTTATATCATTATCCTGATGTTTTAATTCACATGTCTTCGATATTTTTATTTTTCTAGGGTGCATATCTTGAATATAAATTATGTCACCCCTAGCATTCTTGCAAATAATTTTACGAATTCCATCTAAATCAGATTTCATTGAGGGAAACATTAATATAAATAAATTTAGTTATTTATTTAGGAGATAAATTTAAAATTGAGTCTTTCCACTGCAATGTTCAGAGTTGAACTGCTGTGATGCACGACGCTTTTATAATATATACACAAATTTGCTTCATTTTGAGTGCAATATGGCATCATGTAGGTACACAAACATTCTAATAGGGTACATATTAATCGACTCATTTTGGAGCACGATACAATGGCGCAAACTGTTTCAGACAATTATTAATATAATATTTTCCTTTCACAGCGTTCAAATAAAAACATTGAGGAAAATGTATAGCATGTTGCATCCAAGGATCATCATAAATCTCCCAATCTTCTATAACACCTCCACATGAGAAACATGCTGCTTTATCATTTGCACCATTTCCACAATAAAAAAATCCAGCGTCAGCCATTTCCATCACCGATCTTCTCCCTGAATCAGCCATTGCCCAATAATAACCAAATGAAAATTCACGCATTTTATATGTATTATACATGTCATATCGAGGATTGTATTTATTTTGACACATGGTCTGCTTACTCGCTTTCTAGTTCTTGATACAGATAATAAGTGTAATACTATAATGACATCGCACAGCAGTTGTTAACAACTTATACGTTTCGGGATTGGTGGGGATAGGAAACTGATACTTAAAATTGGGTAACATTTTGAAAAATTAAACAAGAAAATATTTATTACAAAAATTTATTATCTATCCACCATTTATTTAAACATATTACATTTTTTAAAGCACATACTTCATCATGATAAATACAACTATACACATCATGAGAATGTTCATATTTATTGTACAAGCTTAATAAATTAGGACAACCTTCATCTTCTAAATTATTTATGTTATTATTTTTCGAAATATTTTTTAACCACAACACTTTTTCGAAACCTTTAGTGTAAACACATTTATCTCTTAAAATATCTACAATCAAATTCTGGTGATTTGAGTAAGACACAAATCCTTCACTCCAGTATATCTTTCTATTACGTTCAATCCAACTGACTTGTCTTTTTTCTGGCTTCGTTAAATGGTGAAATGTAAATGGTGGCTTAATTAAAAATACTGCAACTTTTTTATCACATAATATGGCAATTTCTTTAATAATAAATTCATTTGTTTCTGTTTTAAACCCTTGAACATCTACAATAACAGTCATGATAACCTGCGCACTATGTTACTCAAAGGTTTATATTCCACAAGTCGGTCGTTTATAATCAAACAATATGCAGTCGTCTTATCTGGGATTGCTGTAGAACATTCAATTTCCAACCTCACATCCACAGGACCTGTTTTCAGGCTATCGTTTTGTCTTGAGCAGTCTAAGATAAAGAGAGGGGCTTTTTCTTTGAACTGCTTCAGGTCAAGTAACGGGTCTACAGGACAGTTGTAATACGACTGACGAAATTTCACAAACATTTCGTATAATATACTATATTTGTTCTCAGAAAACTTTAACCCTAAAGGTTCATATGGATAATATTGTGAATTCAAAAAGAGCGTTACGTTTGTTACTTCACAATGATCAAATACTGAACTGTCTTTAGTTTTATTATTTTTTCGATTAGTTTGTAAACAAAAAATTACATATCTGGGTTTTTCCAATTGTGAAGCAGTTTTAACTGACCAAGAATGCTTTGTAGTTTTAGGTAGTAACGGATACTCATATAAATCCCAATTTCTAAACGCCATCTGAATAGGTTTATCTCTTTCTAAATGTTTTAAAAGTGTCAGTCGTTCTCGATCTGATACTTTTACGTGCGGCACCCTCCACTGAACTCTTTGTATGTCTATTTGAAAATGAGCAATATCATCATTCAAAATAACACTATTTAAATTAGTGTTACTTCTGTTCAATATAAGTTCGTGTTTGCAATTTATCACTATTTTATTGTAATCCTCAGCAAACCCTAAAACCTTATTTAATGGTATCACAGCACTGAAATATCCATCACTTTGAAATCCGTCTAAACTCCAACCCCATAAGGCAGCAACTTTATTTTCTGCTTCATTTAATGAGATGTATGATTTTATTGCTGTCGTTATTCCAGAATTTTTGATGCGGTCTATTTCAATACCATTCATTTCATATCTGATGTCTTGAAACAAAGACATAACAGGGTTATTACTGAACGTAACAGTTTTCTTGATTGGATTCCCATCTTTACCGAAGAGCTTCGCCTGTCCTTCGACGTAAATTGAACTGGCTGATGGTAGCACGTATATGTCTTGCTGGTGGATGGGAATTCTGATTTCATCGTTTTCTCTAAAGCTGTTATTGTAGGGATTGTATGAATGGACTTCATAACTTTCGATCGAAGTGTCGAAGTGCGGTGATTCAGTAATCTGTAGTATATTCATACTTTAAACCCCAGGGCTTTAAGGAAATCTTTATTTTCTCTAGACAATTTCTTAACTTTTTTCTTACGTCTTTGCACCTTAGCAATCGCAGAAGAACTAAGACGTTTTTTATTCGCTTGGATGTTTTTATAATATACTATCATTTTGTTTTTCTTAAATGAAGACGTAACTGAACTTGTTCCTCTCCAAAGTTAATACAGTGACCAAACTGATCCACAATCTTAACAGATATTGATGAAATTATATTTTTGTTTACTGGAAAGTAAATAACATTTTGTGGTATTTCCATGCACTGATGACCTGGAGTAGTATCAGACACAAATTCATGAATAAAATGAGTTGGTAATCCGTTGCAGTACGAACCATGAACCAGATCACATTCGATTCTGATTACAGACAGACCTTTGTTAGTAATAGGAATATTCGGTCTTGATTTTAATACTGAAAAGTATACCAAACCACACTCATATTGATCTGACAAATGTAGTGGTGGTTGAAAGTATGAAACCAATTCCGATTTACTTCCAGAGATGGTAACTGTAGTAGACATGCTTTAATACTGACCTCTTTTGGAAGAATCTGTTTATTTTATTCCTTCACTACACCAAAAATTCTTCAAAAAGTTTAAACAAAGATGTCCACAATTATAAGGGTGATCACGCTGAATATTATCATAATTATAGTGAATTTTGTATCCTAGGTATTTTATGAATTCCTTTGGAGGCTTAAGATTTCCGTAACTATCGAAATACTCGATATAATCATTGTATTTTGCATAGGCTACCCAATGAGAACCAGGATTTTTAGAGCTATCTAAATTTATAACCCCACATTCTTTTTTAAAAGGGTGTTTAGGGAGTTTATCTCTCATAAAGACACCTCTGAAATAGGGAATATTATTTCCATATTTCAGAATGTCTAAATTACTCAAGGCTCGTTTGGGTAGCCGATATCTTAGTTTTTTTCTTTCGATACAAAAATTCCGAACCCAGCTTTATGTGGTTTAAGGTGTAGTCCTTTTCCGATACATAAAGCTTCCATCTTTTCATTGTGTCTCTTCGATTCAATCAATAACTTTTTAGCCATCTTGAATTCATTTATGGTTTTAGCAATACCAGCTGCACCGCCTGCTAATGCTCCTGCAGCCGATAATCCCGCAAAAATCGGAATCAAAGGCAATACTCCACCAGTTTTTGGTAGAGGAATAACACGAGGAAGTTTTATAGATGAATCATTAGCTAATTCTCTGACAGCAGCCATAGCTAATTCTATTGCCACTTTCTTGCATTTCGGTTTTAACTTTTTCATATGTCTCTTCGTTTTGTTAATAACATTTTTAAATTTATTTTTCAACCCTTTTCCAGCTTCAATTTTACGAGAACACTTATTGCTATCTTTCTTTAAACCAAAACCAGTTTTTATTTTTGTTGACATAGCGCTGCTTACTAAGCGCGCTGCCAGTTTTTCCCCTACACTAGCATCTGGGGCAAGTGCTCGCTGTTTAGCCATATTTAACAAAACTAAATCTGCCTTGTGGCGTTCCTTTAAGTTTGAAGACTTGTGGTAGGCAATGTCGTGTTGTTTGCAATATTCGTCTAATTTATTAACACCTTCATCCCCGCGTGTAAGCCTTTTTATTAACTTAGTGCCTGGACCGCAATAATTGTATCCTGGTAAATGTAATTCAATTGGTAAATTATTTATAAGCCAATTGAGAAGACTGCTCTCTCCAATACCCATCATTAGACTGATGCATCATGAGTTGAACACTTAATAAATATTCGATTTATCAATCCAACTGTTTTCAGATGAAGACAAACCTAACCATTTTACTAAAACCCTATTTCCTTTACTTCTAAGAACTTTCTCGACTAGATATAAATTAGGATGTTTTGTCTTTTGCAGCTCTTGCACATAAAATGCACCTAAAATGGGTTGGCCTCTGATAGCATCTTCAATTAAGTAGGTAATAGGAGTTGTATTTTGTATTTTTCGAATTTTAAATATTTCTGTCGACCAGTTGGGAGTATACCCCTTTTCAAATGTTCCTTTGTATTTACTGATACGTACAAAATCACCCACTTTAAACTTGCTTTTTATATTATCGGTTTTTACCAACCTGAAATATCTCCCTAATATGCATGTTTTATTAGTACTGTCCACGTTTGCCGGGATTTCATCAATTGTCCGATGATAGGTGTGATTGTATTTATAGATAACATTAATTAGGGTATTATCTATCCAGTTATAGTCACCTTTTAAACTGAATTCCTTATACAGTTTGGATTTTAATGTTCTGATAAAACGCTCAACTATTGATGCCTTTTTTGTTGAGAAGGTTGAATAATGGTTTATACAAAAAGATTTCATAAGTTTTTGAAATTTATTATTATAAAATTCTGTTCCATTATCCGTTTGCAGATTTTTGGGGATACGCCCTTTATTCAACAAAATCTTGAAAGAGTTGCATACAACATCTTTGGTCTTACTTTTCAAAGGAAAGGCCCAAGCATATTTCGAAAATGTATCAATAACGGTAAGAATAAATCTGTAATTTTTATTTTCTTTGGAAATCGATTGCATATCAATTAAGTCTGCTTGCCAAAGGTCATCTATATCTTTCATAATAACATGTCTTCGTGGAAAGTTTACCCTCGCATTTTTATGAATTTCGTTTACCACGTCGGCTTTACTCATATTCAAAACTCAGTATATAAACATTTGTAGTGAATCCAGCAATGATACTGAATGAAAACCATGTTATTGCTACTATTTATTCTTTTATTATGTCAGCTTCTTTTAATTCTTCAATTATCGATAGTATTTCATTATCATGGTTTGTATTGCCAGCATCTTTTGAAGCAATTAATAGTTTCAATCTCTCAACTAATTCGTTGGGGTCATCCCAATATACTAGGTCAGTATTTCTTTTATATTTCTTTAACATTGGCAAGTATCCCCCAAGTTTAGTATGAATATTATCGTTAGACGTTTCAGAAAACAAAGGTCTGATTATTTCACGATATTTTATTCCTTTATCTCCTTTTATTTGACCTTTTGGATTGAAGTCTCTCTTATGAACATTTGTATAATACAATATATCCTTGTAGATAAGTTTATCTTTGTTGGATATTAATTTTAAATCAGGTTTTTTTCGAAGTAAAAGTTCTTTCAGACCAGGAGTTAAATTGTAGGATTTATCACCGATTTTAATCAAAATTACATTTTCATTATTCAAACTGTCAATTTTGGAAAACGATACTACTGAATTTCCTATCAATAAAGTTTTGTTGTCACTTCTTATTCCAAACGGTATATTTACACCATCACAAATATTACAGATATCCTGATCCTCTAATGAGATTTCTAAATCATCTGGTAATACCATTTCAGAAGTCTCTTTAACCAATTGTGTAGAATTAGGTTTTGGTTCGTAACAGTCCAAAAAATTTGTAGAAGAGCTAGTATTTATTTCATCCAATTCGATGTCTTCAGATTTAGTAAGTGTTGTATTTTCCAAATGTTTAAGTTTTTCCATAGTTATATTCGAATCAACTAGAGTTTTAAGAGGGCCTGTGACAGGTTTTAGCATTTGATCGAGTGACAAGTTTATTGAGTATTCTTGGTCCTTCATTTGTTTTATTTTATTCTTTATGGAGTTTACAGACTTCATTAATTCTATTTTAATATTTTTCTCCATGGTATATTACACCAACTGCGTTCAGCTAAAGTACAAATTATACTGAGTTTGATTTTGCGAGTTAATTACTTATATGTGCATGTAAACAGTCAGTCAAATTTAAAAAACATATCAAAATTCTGTCTGTACCTTCCGTTATTTAATGACGATTCTTTATTAATAAGTAGAAAATTATAAGGTTTACTCCAAACAGTTTGGCAAATATTTCTGAACTCTTTCCATTTTAAATCAGAACTAACATGCTCTTCATAAATATGTTTTAAATTCACATCATCTTGTTTGAATATAATAAGGAAATTAACATTATCACGTAACAATTGCTTCGGGATTTTAGAATAGGTTTGAGATAAATAGAAACAATCTATTTGTTTATGCCTACCCATACAGAAATAATTGCGGATATTTACTTGATTTTCACATGCAACATCATCAAAAATAAATACAGAATTTGCTAAAGCTTCACTCGGAGAAATGACATCTTTATCATCGTTGAACTCATAAAAGTTAATCTGCGGCACTCTTTTTAATACTTCGGTCAAGAAACGGTATTTTGGTTGAAAAGAAGTTTTAGAGTAAAGATAAAGATTTTTAAATTTGAGCCCATTTTCATGAAGCAGTAAACTAATCATAACGTTCGTTTTACCACAACTTGATGGACCGCATATTATACAGCGAATGGTATTTGGCAATAAAGCACTATGTCTTATGTGGTGAACAGAGTCACTTAATCTTATATTATTAACGTTTAGAGATATGGGTTGTTTGATCAACTTCATAGTGCATATTGATCTAATTACCGCCTAACGTACACTTATATACTCGTTACTATATGAACCTTATCATGGAACAAGCATTAACTTAAATTTAATGATGGATGTTTAGAAAGTTGAATACGTTTGAATAAAAGCCCATGGTTTGAAACATATTACTTTATTATAAGTTCATCATAATAGTAGCGTAATATATTTATTAATAGTACAAACCTTATTCTAAAATAATTAACATACACCATTTCTACACAATAGGTACATTAATTTATTCTTATTTTATTATTTTTAAATTATGTATTTCATATGAATAAAATTTAGAACAGTGGTTCTCAAGATGTGGATTACATTATAATTGATAATAAATTGAATAAAAAGTTTGAAGGACATTGGTTTAGATCATCGCATCATAAAATCCCCAGGGCAAAGTGTGAATTTGATCTGAAAGTATCTGAACTTTGTCATCGTTTCTGTTTAATACTTGCTTACTAACTTGTTGTGAGTACAATATATGTTTGATAGATCTTATAATATTCATTTTTAAAGACTGACTTTTATCTAATAACAAAGAATCATTGTAATTACTTTGTTTTAAATGTTTAGTAACAGATTTAGACATACCTTTCGCTTTTGTTATCTGTGTGTTTAAACTGCTAATGCAATATAGTTTTGCTCGTAAACCTGTAAATTCAGTAATTACATCACCCCCCATTTCGTCCTTAAATAGGCCAGGGATTTTTGAGTTAATTCTTGGTATGTTAAATTGATTATCTATTGGAAAATTGCTAGTATCAAAATATGTTAAATTATCGTACATATCATGATAAAAGTCATCTGTATAAATTAAGTAAAGTAAGCTATCGGTATCTGTATAACATAATTCAACATTATCTCCATATTTCTTTTTTATAAAATCATAATGAAACTGATATAGATGTTGTTTGGCGTACTCCAGAACTGTAAATCCGATGTAAATTGGTCGGTCTAATATTATTTTATCACGATTCAATTGTATAGCTACAAAATCCTCTGCAAATATTGACACACTTGTAAAATTAGGTTTTGAAATCAATTTCTGTGCACAAAGTTTCTTATTCGTGAAGTTTTTCTTATCATCCCATTTGGTTACCAGTTTTATGCCAACTTGTTTCCTTTTATTTTCTATAGTTTTACCAAATATCGCATTATTTAGAAGTTTAAAAAAATCTTTTTCAAAAGAAGTTTTTGATGCCATACGCCGATTGGTATTAAGATCTATATATTTCTTTAAGAAATCATCTTGTTTAAAAGTTAGTATGCGATGAATCTTTTTTAAAATCAAACCATTTTTTATGCATTGTTTTAAATGTATGTAATGAATAACATAATTTACTTTATCATACAGATTAGCAATTAACTTAGCTGATTTCCCTCCTGGGGGTACAAATTTCTCTGCAGCAAATGGCAAGTCTTTATGCTGATCGTGAATACAATCCGGGTAATATAAATCTACTTCTAAAATAAAACCATACAAACTGTCATCTGATACACACAATACATTAAAGTTGGCGATTTCATGTCGAGTTAAAAATCTGAACTCTGAAACCGGTAACTTTTTAGTCATTGCATAACCGTATAGATTATTGCAATCTAGATATATTAAATAACTCAAGGGTTCTAAATCATTATAATGAGGTAAATACTTATTATTTGCCTTAGCATGACGGAGGAAACATTGTGCCAAGCCTCCTCGTATACCTTTTTCAATAAATGTATAAATTTCTAAGTCACTAATGAGCTCTAATTCAATGTTAGTGTACAGAAGCATAGCGTCCCAGCTCAAACTAGGTGAAGTTACATAATGAGCAGGATCCAGTTTGTAAAAAAATAAACTTGTATCTCTGAATTTTTCAAATATGTCGCATAACAACAAAACATCGCATTTCAAATACAGATCACTGTATTCACCAAGCGTTGTTATGTTAAAATTGTTCCAAATATCTTGGGCGTGAGCATATTCGTCATCTGATAGAAATTCCATAGTTAAACTATTATAAAAACTAGACTTTGGGGGTAGTTGATTTTCATCAAATTTTGACCAGTCGTCCATATAATCATATGGATAAATACCTTTCTTACGTAATAACTTAAGTTTGGTTTTATCCTTAAATTCTCTTGACAAATAAACAAAATCTTTATCTGACAAGCTTTTACTTAAAGAATCTAAGCTTGAGCTAAGAAAATGAAATGAATCAATAAACTTAATCTGTACTGAACGAGCACCTTTTTTTGTCTTAATTAGCTTAGTTATTGTAAGATATTTTTCTTTAGTTTTTGGGATTATTTTAATTGAGCCCTCATATTTAGCCAACTCTCTTATAAATATATGCGAGTCATAACCACTTAGATTATGAAATACTACCGGTATGAATGGACACACTTTATACATCAAATTACAATGTGAGTGCGCTGCCCCTCTATACTCGGAAGTAATATGATCATGATCTCGAACTTTATCTCCAGACAATGACTGATTACATATATGACACTTAGTTGCATTTCGATATTCTCGTTCTTGTTTATAAGTTAAAGGTTTCATTGATAAATGAGTAAACAAAACTTTATTTATCCGCTTTACATCTTTTACTAAACGTTTAATAAAGACTTCGACGCAATCTATGCCTCTGTACGTGACAAACTTGTTAAGTTTTTTGTCATGACAACAACATATATAATATGCAAAACTTGAAGGTTGATGCTTTTTTAGTGTCTTAGTATTTTTAGAACTATTTTCATTGCAATTTATTAGCAAACTCTCAAAATCAGCATAAATAATAAAATTAATTTTAAGTTTTCTTTCATAATGTTTGAATTTCAATATGGTATCTTTTTCCGGTAGTATAGTTAGTATTTTAGAACAAGTATGAGAAACATATTTCTTTTCATTTGTAAAAAATTGTAAACATGAATCGCATAAAAAAACTTTGCCATGGTGCTGAGTAACCTGGCGTCGAACTAATCGTATAAGATCTTTTATTAAACAGTAATGTCCTTTACCATTCCGTTCAAAGTATAATAAATGAACATGTTTTTCTTTTTTCTTATTCGTCATGTATAACGGGCCAGTAACAACGTATTTGTTATCTAGCCCATAAATGGTAACGCTTATTGTAGGATTTAACCGCTCAAAAAGTTGGATGTCATTCTGTGAAGGAGGAAATGACATTCCTTGAATATTGAGAACTTGGCTATAATGAGGATAGGATGTCGTTCTGCACACATTATTTGTACGAGGAAATAATGCAGCTACGACAGACCATAAGAAACAATACTCGTCATTATTACGTAAATTCAAACAACTTTTAGTATTTTTTATTAGTGAGGGCAACTCTACGTACGTGCCGCCTCTCATGGGACAATATTTACATATATTAATCTCAATATGACTTAGCGAAAGATATGTCCAACCTGACTGTACATGTTCAAATTCAGACATTTTGCGCATAAATACATGTATTTTATTCAAAAAGAACTCGTGTATATCAGTATTTTTATAGATAATATCATACTTAGTGTTAAAAGATTTCAGTTCTATCTGTTCGTCGTCAGATTTTAGCAGAAGAAACTTTGCAAAAAGCTCAAAATTTACTTTTATGCAATCATACTTCTTCAATATCATAGTTATTAATTTATCAATATCTGGATGTACAGAATTCAGCATCGCCTCAGGAGTGAGGTGCTCGTCATTCTGACCTGTACATATCTGAGTATGACTCGGGATCGCCTCACGAGTGAGGTGCTCGTCATCCTGAGGTATATATGTCTGACTATTACTCGGGATCGCCTCACGAGTGAGGTGCTCGTCATCCTGAGGTATATATGTCTGACTATTACTCGGGATCGCCTCACGAGTGAGGTGCTCGTCATCCTGAGGTATATATGTCTGACTATTACTCGGGATCGCCTCACGAGTGAGGTGCTCGTCATCCTGAGGTATACATGTCTGACTATTACTCGGGATCGCCTCACGAGTGAGGTGCTCGCCATCCTGAGCTAAGTTCAGACGAAAAGTTACAATTCTATTTTTAAATGCTGTTGCTACAATAAAAATATTTTTAAATTCAGTACTCAATAAGCTATTTGTCTTGTGTATATTAGTTCTCTTATGATATGCAAACTGGTTTCGTGGTATTTCAGTTCCACATTTGGTACAATTCACAATTTTACTAAATGGTCTTGTTAAAGGTGTTCTGCCATCTCTGGACTGTACAACTGTGAAATAAAACATTGGATTTAAATAACATAATATTTTATTTATTTATTAATTGATTATTTAGGTACAAGTATTTAGATATTATAAAGATTACTTATAATATAAAGTACATATGTATGTATGTATACTTAGGTATTATTTTGTAATTATTAAGTGTTTTTACATATGTTGTGTAAAAACTAGTAAGAGTAAGTACATAGTATGTGCTAATAATAAGAATTTATAAGGGTAGCTGGACAATTACTAAAATCTTGTTCAACTGAAGACGTAAATCCTTTTAGATGGCGCCACATCTCCGTGTCCGCATCAACTTTTGTTTTGATAGTAACTATTGAATGGCGCCATCTATTTACTGGTGGTACGTCTGTGATTTCATCACAATTATACACCTTTACCTCTACGTAATAAGGCCCCTGCTTTGTCTCACTTATTTTTCTGGCATAGCCTTTGCTAATCCTCTTAGTGAAATAAGAATAAAGAGGAGTCGGTTTTTTACCAGTCGATGTGGACGGCTTCGCAGACGAATCCTCTTCATCGCTCTCACTACCGAATAGATCCCGTGCAGTCAGCTTGTTGCTGGTTAACGGCACCGGTTGTATTTTAGGTTTCTTGGGTCCGTGCGTCTTAGACCCATCGACTCGATCGGTTTTGAACCGCTTGTTAGTAGTCGATTTTTTGAGTCGATTCGAAGAAGAAGAAGAAGAAGTCGATTTCTGCTGCACTGACTGCGTCTCGATCTCTGACTCTTCATCCGATGAACACAGTTGAGGCAATGTAGATGAATATGACTTGGACCTGAAACAATATAATTTGAAATATTATATTAACCTGATAGAAAAAATAAATGAGTGGAGGACTCCGTTAAACTCGGAATTGAAAATATAAAATTTGCATTAAAAACATAGGGAGCATCTTATTTATAGATTACGAGATTCCACTGAAAAGCCGGATAGGAATAAGAATAGCATCATTTATTCATTTATGCATCCATACATTCAATAATTCATTCATGTTAATTCAATTATTTATTCAATCATTCCATCATTTGTGTATTCATTCATTCATTTATACCTATATGCATTCATTCAATCATTCATTCATACATATGTACATTCGATCATTCATAGAATAGACCTTGTGATGACACATTTAAACACATCTAATAAAATATTAATTATGATCTACTTACATTTTGAAGATTTTTGATTCTGGTTGAAGCTCAGATGTGATAAGGCTGAAGGTGATGATTGTTTCCCTCGGGAGAGCAGTTTGTGATTTTGTCTGGCATCGATGCACTTTATATACAGCCAAATTATGACGATGTACTACCAAATATGTCATCGAGAAGATGTATGCTTACATTGCAAAACAAGATATCATATTAACCAATCCAAAAAATATATATGAGTTATTGATTATGTTGTACTATGCTAGTACCTTGGTTTCTCTCATTCTAATAACGTATCGTACCTGCATTTCTTTTCATACAATATAAACTTCAACAAACAAACAAATCAACCGATACCATAATCAATATAGTGACTTACATTTAGCATCAAGTAATAGTAGAACTCTGTCAGCATTTTATCCAAATATAGATTCATTAGGGTAAGGGTACACATTGTTGTCTACATTTTATTTTTCTGTATTTCATTATATGTGTATAAAGTACGGCTGACCCGTGTAAATACACCCTAAATTTAAGTGATACATACTACTAAATCCCCCATGGTTTACTTCCACAGTACAGCAGATTAGATGTTTTTATGTGTTTACTATTACTTTTTACTGCTAAAAACAACATTTACGTGAGCATAGGCGCGGGTTATTCCTAGTCATAAATATATTCAACTCAGCATTACGTTATTTTGAACTCTATCAGCAACACATATTTTATATATAAATCAGGATAAAATAAGATACAAATTCAATTCAGTTCTTCCTGCAGTCAGCTTGTTGCTGGTTAACGGCACCGGTTGTATTTTAGGTTTCTTGGGTCCGTGCGTCTTAGACCCATCGACTCGATCGGTTTTGAACCGCTTGTTAGTAGTCGATTTTTTGAGTCGATTCGAAGAAGAAGAAGAAGAAGTCGATTTCTGCTGCACTGACTGCGTCTCGATCTCTGACTCTTCATCCGATGAACACAGTTGAGGCAATGTAGATGAATATGACTTGGACCTGAAACAATATAATTTGAAATATTATATTAACCTGATAGAAAAAATAAATGAGTGGAGGACTCCGTTAAACTCGGAATTGAAAATATAAAATTTGCATTAAAAACATAGGGAGCATCTTATTTATAGATTACGAGATTCCACTGAAAAGCCGGATAGGAATAAGAATAGCATCATTTATTCATTTATGCATCCATACATTCAATAATTCATTCATGTTAATTCAATTATTTATTCAATCATTCCATCATTTGTGTATTCATTCATTCATTTATACCTATATGCATTCATTCAATCATTCATTCATACATATGTACATTCGATCATTCATAGAATAGACCTTGTGATGACACATTTAAACACATCTAATAAAATATTAATTATGATCTACTTACATTTTGAAGATTTTTGATTCTGGTTGAAGCTCAGATGTGATAAGGCTGAAGGTGATGATTGTTTCCCTCGGGAGAGCAGTTTGTGATTTTGTCTGGCATCGATGCACTTTATATACAGCCAAATTATGACGATGTACTACCAAATATGTCATCGAGAAGATGTATGCTTACATTGCAAAACAAGATATCATATTAACCAATCCAAAAAATATATATGAGTTATTGATTATGTTGTACTATGCTAGTACCTTGGTTTCTCTCATTCTAATAACGTATCGTACCTGCATTTCTTTTCATACAATATAAACTTCAACAAACAAACAAATCAACCGATACCATAATCAATATAGTGACTTACATTTAGCATCAAGTAATAGTAGAACTCTGTCAGCATTTTATCCAAATATAGATTCATTAGGGTAAGGGTACACATTGTTGTCTACATTTTATTTTTCTGTATTTCATTATATGTGTATAAAGTACGGCTGACCCGTGTAAATACACCCTAAATTTAAGTGATACATACTACTAAATCCCCCATGGTTTACTTCCACAGTACAGCAGATTAGATGTTTTTATGTGTTTACTATTACTTTTTACTGCTAAAAACAACATTTACGTGAGCATAGGCGCGGGTTATTCCTAGTCATAAATATATTCAACTCAGCATTACGTTATTTTGAACTCTATCAGCAACACATATTTTATATATAAATCAGGATAAAATAAGATACAAATTCAATTCAGTTCTTCCATTCTTTTAGTGCGCTACTGATACTCTACAATGTCTGTAAGTACCTAATTTTAGAAAATATTTTACTTTTAATTATAAAATAATAATAATAATAATAATAATATATAATTTATTATACCTGTGAAAATAAATAATAATAATAATAATAATAATAATAATAATAATAATGTATTTTGTTTCAGATACCGAGTTGGGTTTATTCACCAACTTCACCTCCGTTAATGATAGAACCTGATGTGATTGATAAAGTCGTAAATTATTTGGATGAGGATGAACGACAACGAACCCCATGTGTTCAAAATACAAATACAACTAATAATAAGGAGTTGATAAGTTTTTACAAAACGGTTTCCACCGGTGGCACTAAAGTTATACGGATCGAAATTTACGATGCAAACCAAGTTGAAAGTAATTCTATGTGCCAGTGCAGTGCTGAAATATGTGTTCAGCATATTGTAAAGAGCATTTACACCGATAACATCTACTTACGTGTCAAAGACATGCTACCATATTTAAACAATACTTTTTATCAATCCTTGTAAGAAGAAAAACGGATAGGTCCTACGAGCACCCGGATCACCTACTGCATCTGTTAATTCCTTCAGTCCTTCGGTTCAGTGTTCTTTTGTTAGTTCATTTTGTCTAATTAATTGCAATTAATTTGTTTATTTAAGTTGTAATTATATGAACTAATAAATACTTGCTTATTCATTACAATAATGTAGTTTCATTACAGAAGCTTTAAAATTAAATCACCCATAAGAAACTAAGTATATTCCCATTATTTTAATGTCATTTAGCAAATAAAGTTCATTGAAAAAAAATCTGTTAGTCAATAAAGCAAACATTGTGTTATAAATATCACGTAGCAACAATGCTCGTCCATTCGCGAGATCATAGTTGCATTGAACAGATCAAGTATCTCATTTTTGCTTACTAAAATAAAATCGTATAGGTACTCGAAACTAAGCACGTGTGACTGTGTAAATAAGTTTAATGAATATAAAAATAATCAATTAGAATAGAAAGTTGAATGTTTGAATGTTGATGAAATGAATGATAAAATTGGGGTGACCTGGATCTCCTTGATCCAGGTCCCCCAATTTTACTCTACTGATAATCATGATATAAATACCACACAGGTTCAAACTAATATTGACCACATATTAAACGAAAACCTTAAGAAAATCCGTACAGATCATATGAACGAAGAGGAAAAGCGCGAAATAACCCGGTTATTTTATCAATACAGGGACTTGTTCTATGCAGAAGATATACCACTCACTTTTACGCACGCTGTTAAACACGAACTCAGATTAAGCGATAATACACCCGTTTTTGTCCGTAGTTACAGACAAGCTCCCCAACAACGCGAAGAAATTCGTAAACAAGTAGATAAGCTCCTCCAGCAAGGTATCGTGCGAGAGAGCATATCCCCTTGGTCATGTCCCGTGCATATCGTACCGAAAAAAGCCGATTCCTCAGGCAACGTCAAATGGCGACTTGTAATTGATTACAGACGACTCAATGACCATATCATTGAATATAAATACCCTTTGCCCAATATACACGACATATTAGATAGATTAGGTCGTCCGCAGTACTTCACAACCCTAGATCTTGCTAGTGGTTTCCACCAACCAAGTAGAAATGCACCCAAATGATATTGAAAAAACTGCATTTACCACTGAACGAGGACACTATGAGTTCCTTAGAATGCCTTTTGGACTCAAAAATGCACCAAGCACGTTCCAAAAACTAATGGATCATATATTAAGAGGCATTGATAATGTTTAAACAAGACAGTGTTAAGTAACATGCAGCTGAGTTTGAAGAAGAAATCTTAAACATTAAAAACAGAGTTAGAAACGTTCATGATTCACAAAAGAAATCTCTAGTATTAGCATATAATACAATCGATGAGTTCAGCAAACAGTTAACAAAATTAAATAATAACCAGAAACATTTGGCTAGTTTATTACAAAATATTACTTATAATTCCAACGATCTGTCTAACCACTTTCATTTCCTAGATATTTACGTACAGATTGATTTTAGTTTACAGATAATTTTAGATAGGTTAATGTTATTAGAAGATGCTATGACTTTTGCTCAGATGGGCAATATGCATCCTAGTATTATAAGTCCTCAGAACTTAGTAGAAGAGTTAAGAAACTTAGAAACTATGTTTATTAAACATAAACATATTTTCTAACCAGTAGCTAGTATTAGCATTAGTAACATATACAGGATAGAGAGTTAAAGCTTACAGCACAGAACACTCAGTTAACTTTATTCTCGAAATCCCCTCAATTACCTCGAAAACCTACGACCCGTGCATATCGTACCGAAAAAAGCCGATTCCTCAGGCAACGTCAAATGGCGACTTGTAATTGATCACAGACGACTCAATGACCATATCATATAAGATAAATACCCTTTGCCCAATATACACGACATATTAGATAGATTAGGTCGTCCGCAGTACTTCACAACCCTAGATCTTGCTAGTGGTTTCCACCAACCAAGTAGAAATGCACCCAAATGATATTGAAAAAACTGCATTTACCACTGAACGAGGACACTATGAGTTCCTTAGAATGCCTTTTGGACTCAAAAATGCACCAAGCACGTTCCAAAAACTAATGGATCATATATTAAGAGGCATTGATAATGTTTAAACAAGACAGTGTTAAGTAACATGCAGCTGAGTTTGAAGAAGAAATATTAAACATTAAAAACAGAGTTAGAAACGTTCATGATTCACAAAAGAAATCTCTAGTATTAGCATATAATACAATCGATGAGTTCAGCAAACAGTTAACAAAATTAAATAATAACCAGAAACATTTGGCTAGTTTATTACAAAATATTACTTATAATTCCAACGATCTGTCTAGCCACTTTCATTTCCTAGATATTTACGTACAGATTGATTTTAGTTTACAGATAATTTTAGATAGGTTAATGTTATTAGAAGATGCTATGACTTTTGCTCAGATGGGCAATATGCATCCTAGTATTATAAGTCCTCAGAACTTAGTAGAAGAGTTAAGAAACTTAGAAACTATGTTTATTAAACATAAACATATTTTCTAACCAGTAGCTAGTATTAGCATTAGTAACATATACAGGATAGAGAGTTAAAGCTTACAGCACAGAACACTCAGTTAACTTTATTCTCGAAATCCCCTCAATTACCTCGAAAACCTACGACCTTATCCATCTCTATTCTATCCCAAACAAAAATAACCTTACTATCATCCCCAAATCCAAATACTTAGCACTTGGTAACAATGAGTACGCTTACCTGGAAGAAGATTGTCAGCCACTCACCGACGACACCCAGCTCTGCAAACTCCTCGACACCAGAAGAATCGAAGATATAGAGGACTGCATACTATCACTCATTCAGCATCGCCCAGCAAAATGCACTCACGCTAAGATGAACTTAAGAAGAGGGAAAGTTCAGAAGATGTTCCCGATGTTTTCTTCAGTCGTAGACGTCATAGGCCGGCCAGAGCGAGGGTCATCTTCAATACTCTCTCGTCCGCGTTTAAATTCAGCAACCCAATTTTTCACAGTCGTATACGACGGAGCAGATTCCCTCAATGTTGTTGACATATCTTCGTGAATCTTTTTTGGAGTTAGTTTTTTTTTAAACAGGTATTTGATGACAGCGCGTTGCTATATTTTCTCCATTCTTTAAAACGCTGCACAAAGGCTCACAAAATTCAGTCTAATTTAAATACAGTTAATGCTATTGCAATAGAATTTTACGATTTGACAACCAGAGAGTAAACTAATCGAATGAGGTCAGTTACATTAAAATAGTTTAAATATTTATGTGTTAGGCCGCGAACTTTTCAATCCACCCTCGTAATATTATAAATACGGAAGTTTGTGAGGATGGATGTTTGTTACTCTTTCACGACAAAACGCCTGAAAGAATCTTCATGAAATTTGACACAGAGGTAGATCATAGTCTGGAATAACACATAGGCTACTTTTTAATCCGGGAGTAAGTTCCCTATGGATCACACGGGCGAAACCGCTGACAGAAGATAGTATTACAATATCATTTAATGGTAAACAAAACTAATTAATGTTTATTAGAAACCAATTAAAATGTGTTTTAAAGTACTTATAAAAAATCTATAAGTACAGTGTAAAAATGTCCTATTGATTCCGTGCGAAATGAAGCTTGGAGTCGTGTCATAAGAATGTGGTGAACCATATTTCAAATCGAATGGATATTTACGTGTTTGTTCGGCACACTTCAAAGCGGACGATTTTTAAATTTTATTTTATTTCAGAAATTCCGATCCATTTGCTATTATTGATTGCAGAGTTCCGTTGCCTATCTACGAAATTCTTCATCAGATCTTCACCAAATTCGCTTACCATCAGGTGAGATGGTGGTCAAGCGCGTGCCTATTATTAGTAAAAAAAAATTAAAATGGGACCAGTCCGAGAAAATACTCTTCCAAATAAAAAAAAGAATCAACCAAATCGGTTAAAATTGGCGAAAATATCGCTGAAAAAAGATTTCTCATGGGATCCAATCATCAGATCCTGACTTTTACCTTCCATCATCATCTCAGTAACATGAGATGATGATATCAGGCACAAATATCTGAATTGCGTGCGTGCGTGGAAAATTTTGTTTGTGCCTATAAAATTTGAGGGTTTCCCTCAATTTTCATGGGATCCCATCATCAGATTCTGACATGGTGACAACCACCACAGGAGGCTTTCGATTAAAAAAAAAAATCAAATCTGTCCACAATTGGCGGAGAAATCGGTAAACACAAGTAAAAAAAAAAACAAAAAATACATACAACCGAACATAAAACCTCCGCCTATTTGAAGAAGTCGGTTAAAAATAGATGAAGATGAACCTGTTTATTGGTTCAACAATTTCATTGACCGCAACGAACTTATTTTAACGTTGGAGTCAAATGGCGATCAGGTCAAACCATATTATCTCACATTTGTTGATGTGCTTAAACGCCTAATATCGGATTCCACTGTTTTCCAACGTCATGTGTCGATTTTTTTTTATAATAATAACTTTCACCTAGTAGCAGTAACTGTGCTACTAGGTGTAAGTGCTTTTAACATTATTAAGAACTTCTTGTAGTAGAATTTTAATATGAGACTGCGAGTTGATGATTTCCTTGTTGTGCACAATGACTTTTTAAAAGGAATAATAGCAATTGGCATTAAAAAGTATAAATAATAAAGAGTCAAATCAAAGAACACTAAAAATCCGGCCAAGTGTGAGTCGGACTCGCACACGAAGGGTTCCGTAAACCTTATTTTTTTATTTGCTGTTATGGCGTCAAAAGAAATACACTATCTGTGAAAATTTAAACTACCTAAAACGGTTCTTGAGATACAGCCCGCTGACAGGCGTTCGGACGGACGGACAGCGGAGGCTTAGTAATAGGGTATTAGGGGTAGTAACATTTTTATAAAACATCATTGTACCCTGTGTTCACAAAATAAATAAATGATATAAATTCAATGTATATTAAACGCTTAGATGACAATTATTACAAGATAGATGATTTTTATACCCTGAGAGAACGTTCAGTTTATTAAAATGATTGGCATTAGTGTTTTGGAAGAAGCCATTTCATTTTGTGACAAAATTAAAGAATGTACACATTGTGTAATAAAATCAAGTTACGTACGAATAAGAATTAACAGATATTATATCTTTTATGACATATCTAAAGAACCGATTAGCGAAATACCTCGAACGATCAAAGTCAAACAAAATGTCTACAAATTAGTTGAGGCTATTGAATTTATTCCCGGATGTAGCGCCGATAACCTCGGGTATTACAGATGACACTAATTTTTAATGAGAGCATACGTTCTTACGACGACTTACACTTTAAATTTGATGAAATTCCTCCAAACGAACAAATTTTTATTCATGAACTTTGATACTGTCGGATTAGTACGAATATTTGAAATAACAAGTTCAGAGTTTCGTTGTCAGTGCTGGGTAATTTTTCTTTGGGTTTTTTAGGGTTCCGTACCCAAAAGGTAACCAACGGAACACTATTACTAAGCCTCCGCTGTCCGTCCGTCCGTCTGTCTGTCAGCGGGCTAAATCTCTAGAACCGTAATAGGTAGACCGTTAAAATTTTCACAAAGTGTGTATTTCTATTGCCGCTATAAGAACAAATAATAATAATTAAATTAAATTAAAGGGGCTCCCATATAAGAAACGCGTTTTTTTCGGTTTATGATACAGAGAGAGGCCCTTTGTTTGAGAGTCCAACTCGCACTTGGCCGATTATTTTTATCATAATAAGCATTATTTTCTTTCTCTGTTCTTAACTTTTTAATTAACTAAGTGATGACAAATATTAATAAAAAATAGTAATAACAAACTGTCACTAGTTTTTACTTATTCGAAAAAATCGTGGCTATGTAGAACTAAGTTGCTTGCCAAAAGAACTATTTTATGCTCTGCTCGAATCTGCTAAGTTCACACAGAAATTAAAAGACAACTCTGGTTTGCGCAACTGACCCTATAGGCATTCACTAACAAATAACAGAAACAATGATTAGTTCACATGTTCTGAAACCAAAATCGAGAATACAGATTAGATACCTTGCTAGAAAACTCCATCTCAGTGAAGGAGACGTAGTGGAAGTGCCGCATGAGGCGCATGGTGACGGGATTCCTTCCCCCGCCGGGCGGGCCCATCGCGGCTACTATGCCCACGTCCACCAACATCTTGAACTCGCCGATGTTTTCGCGGTCGTACCAGCCTGAGGAATTCTCGTATTTTTAAGTAACGTTAGCATTTTAGTCGCCATTTCTCTACATTTTTGAGATTATAGGCGTTCTGAACGAAAAAGTGAAACAGAACTTCATATATGTATATGATAGCCTTCAATTAGTTCGTCAAACACGTTAGTGAAAATAATAATCCTGGCTGCGTTTCGGTGATCTTTTTGGAGAAACCGAAGGTTTTGTTTGTGCAATTATGGACGAAGTTATCATGACGAATAACTACCGGAGATTTCATGTGAAAGACGGCACGGTCGACATATGTCGGGCATGTCACCGTCCAGGAGAATCAATTCGCCACATTGTCTCTGGTTGTTCTCGTCTAGCTAACGGAGAATACTTGCATAGGCACAACCTTGTAGCCAGGATTATCTATCAGCAACTTGCTCTGAAATACTCTCTTGTGGAGTCGGAGGTGCCATACTATAGGTATACGCCCGACCCAGTTCTCGATAATGGCAATATCATATTGTACTGGGATCGGTCCATCATCACTGACAGGACTATTGTTGCCAATAAACCTGATATAGTGGTGGTGGACCGAATTGTGAGGCGTGCAATGATTGTAGACATAACCGTCCCGCATGACGAGAACCTCGTGAAAGCCGAGAAAGACAAACAAATCAAGTACATTGACTTGGCTCGCGAGGTTGTTGACATGGAGGAAGTGGACTCCGCAATCCTTGTACAGATAGTCGTGTCGGCCAATGGCTTAATAGTCACGAGCCTCGACCAACACCTTAGGAGGCTCTCGTTGGGCAGCTGGATCAAGGGCTTGATTCAGAAAGCGGTACTTCTGGACAAGGTTCCTTTCTCTGGAGCCCTGACAACCGGTAACTTGGACCCTGTTCCCGAAATCGGTGGGCTACTATTTTATATTTTTAAATGTTTTTTTATTTATTTTATTCAAATATTTAAAAATATAATATAATTATGTATAGTTAAATGAATAAAGGAGATAATAATAATCCTTCTGATCAATTTCTAGCGTATTTTGTTGCTGTCCCGGCAATCCGACACGATCGCAGAGGGACCTTAAGATCTGTTAATGACATCCGTTGACAGAACTAGTTTCATCTGCAGTCACTACTCTACAGCAGCAGCAGGTGGCAACGATTGCCAAGGAAGTGTTTTGCTGCCAGAAAATACCGAGCATTGAGCGCAAAAGTAATTTGAATTACGTTAACGGTTTATATTTTTTTTTGTTGCCCATTTATACGAAATAGGTTACGTTAAAAGGTGTTTTAGTGTAATTTGAAATATGCAAGCGAAAATGCATACATCTCTTTAGTGACAATCCCCACGCTTCGGTGCCAATAAATTCTATTAATCTCTCAATAGCAATAAAATAGACCTTCTATTGAGTCAATAAATACCATAATGCCGTACCTGAAAAATCCATGAACTGTCTGAGCAGTTCTATGGGCGGCTGCGCGCCGTAGACTTCTAGAGCAGGCATGTTTAAGTCATCGATGAAAAACACCTGTCTTCTGGTGGGCGGGGGGCCAAACACGCCACGGCGGCGACGTTCCAACTTGTTATCAATCACATCCTGAAACATAACATCTGATCACGACTGTATTTCTCGAACGGCGTCATTTTGGGACATGCGAGCCATAAAATTATTTAAAATAGAACCGTTTTTCCACCGAAGGGTATAAAACGGATATTTAGGTTTCAGCCGTAGCTTGAACCACATTTGAGATATTCCACATTTGATATATTAACGTTCCAATATTCGTCATCAACATCTCTTTCACTACCTACGTAAATTCGTAATGTCACAACTATACCTGTCCTTGTCTCGTACTTGACGGGTAGCGTGCGGCGGCCATCTTTTTCAGTACTTTGAGCCGGCAAGGCGCTTAAGTGTGGTTCAAGCTACGGCTGAAACCTAAATATCCGTTTTATACCCATCGGGGGAAAAACGGTTCTATTTAGGAGTTCGAGCCTATGCTTGAACCACATTTGAGACGTGTTTATTATCTGCCGGCGTTGCCCGACTAGTCTTAATGTCTGAGAACTCAATATGAGACTTGCTAAGCGTACTGTGACTTTTTTAAAGAAACAAGGCTGAAAGTTAGAACAATAATTTTTTTGTTTAACAAAACTATTTGTAAACTTTCCACGAAAATTAACAATTTACGTAAATATTGTAACAAATAAAGACAAACTGAAAATAAACTTCTAACAAAATCAACATAATTGTATAATAAAGAAATAATGATAAAGACTATTCAGTTACAGTGGTTACGTCATTGGTGCGAAGTTTTTACTAACAATATTTGGATTACAAATAGGGTTTGGTTCTATTTCCTTAAATAATATCGAAAAAATGTATCTTTGGATCGCCAATTTCCTCTTTTAAAATTTCATCGATATTACACTGATTACCCATCCAGCTGTTAGTCGCAACTATTGCTCTAAAGCTACCTGCTGATCCAGATATGCCGGCTTCTTTGAATAATGATTTTATCCATCCTGCAATGACAGTTCGTGAGGCGTTTTTGACTATTTCTCGTATAGTAATGAACAGGCTTTTCTTACATGCCGCATTACGCCGTATGTTTGAAACGGAAATGGTTTTCTTTACCCAAAAGATTAGATCCAGTGAAACATCTGAATTTGTTTCTCCTTTTTTTAACAACCAATCGAAATCACCATTTCCTATTGATATAAGGGTTAAATCATGTACCCGTCTGCCATTAGCCAACAAAAGGAGCACACATGTGTGCCTTGATACTGCAAAGAGACTTATCATCAAATTGATAAGACTGTAAACAGGTTAGTAAATCTTCCATTCTCCATGAAATGGGTTTTTTAACTGGAGGGTTTTCTGTGAAGATTCCTTTTAAGACATGCTTGACTACAGGATGAGACAACTGGGATTATCGATGGGTATGGCCCTTGTTTTAGCCCAACTGCACCATCTTAACCAGATTGGTCTGTAAGTTTTTAGAGACGATTGCCTCCAAGATGACTCCAATAGTTTCACTTTATCCTCGGACCAGTCTGCTATCTGCTTGGACCAGCCCGTACCAACCAAGCAGCCAATTCCAAGCGTTCTACTCCTTGAGGAGCATGATTCGTGCGGAGATCTATTAGGTTCTCCCGGAGATGCGGAATCAAAAGGGGTGGTTTTCTTTCATTTGATCTAGTTAGTTTCCAAAAGACTCAGTTCGTCGTGTCGTTTATTCATCGTCAGCTACTACGTCGGTATTACTGTTGTGATACCGCGTTGGTGAGCACTACAGGTGGTAGAAAAGCACCGGATAATAATGCTTTGCCACTAAAAACTTTTTGAGTAAATTATATATCAACTATATAACTTTTACCGTACGTCAATATTGAAAAAGCCTGTAACCTTACCAAAATTTAATCTGTTTGTAGTGGAATTGTTATGTCATCCATTATTGAACACAGCAGAATAATATTATTGAATATTAAGTTATTTAAGTATGTGAAGTGAAAAATTACTGCATTTATGATTTCACGGTGAATGTATACCATGTTTCTGATCTCAATTTTAACGCACCTAGGATTTATTAAAGATTTGAATGAAAAGTTATGATAATAAAATAGGTACCTCAAGCTAAACATTATTATTCATTCCTGCTTCCTGAGCAGTGGTATGTAAAATTAAGTGGCATTCATGGAACGCTTCAAATAATGTAAGAAATTTTGTATATTGTAGTCAATAGTTGAAAAACTCAAAATAATTGTTAGGTTACCAAAACAATGGTAAACTTTACAAAAGTGAGGTTAGTGTTGAAAACGACTCATACTTGCGTTGTTTGCGACACCAATACCTTTAGTACGTCTTTAAAATAGTACTGCCTAACACAATAAGCTTTAGTTAAACCCTTTATAACAGGTTAAACCTAGATAGAGGAGTTGTTTGACACCTTTAGTTTCTCGTGTTAATAAACTCTCGACAAACTCTATTTTATAGCCTAGTTCTGCAATAATAGTCAATATAGCACCTTAAGCGGTATAAGACAGATCATTGCAATAACTATACAACATTAAGTGTGAAAAGGAGTCGGCGAACACTTTTAGAAAGACTTGGGTGTCACAGAAAGTTTAAATCTGCCACGTATTAGGTATACTTGCTGCTACTAGCACCATTATAACTCTCAAAGCTGTATTACGTCGTCCATTATAGCTTTAGTGCTGCGATTGGGGCTAAAACTTGTTTGTTAACTCCTCTATATCGTCTTTAGTTATAACTGAGATAATTATAACACTGTTATATTACTTAAAATCATAAAAAAGCCTGTAACACACCAAAATGTTATTTGGGAGGTAATGACTGTTTGCTGTGGCACCCCAGCCTCTCTCTGCTGCATCGGTAGTAACAAAGATTGATGGGTTTGGATAATGGATCGGCGACATCTTGTATATATTTTTAACCACCATTTTAGTTCTTCTCGAACAGCGTCTGGGATAGGATATTTCTGATGGGGCCGAGTTTGTGATAGAAGGCAAGATGATTTATGGATTGGACGGTAATGAAGTCAGTCTAAAGGGACTGTGAATGATGCGAAGTTTAATCTTCCCAATATTACTTTGGCATCGTGCCAACTCCATCGGGCTTTCCTCTGGAGCTCCTGTATACATTTCTGTAACTGTTGAATTTTCGTTGTCGACAAACCCTTGATATTCGACTTGTGTTCCAGGTAACGCCCAGATATTCTACGGTCGTTGAAGCCACAGATGATGATTTCGCCAGATTGATCTGCCATCCCAGGCTCTTTAAGTATTCTGTGGCAAATGTAATTTGTTGCACTAGAACTGTTGGGTTTTCGTGCATGAATAGAAAATCGTCTAAATACACTACTACCCGAAAGCATTTCTGACGAAGTTGTTGTGCCACCCAGTTCGTATTTTTTGCAAAAGCTGAAGGGGCGCGTGCCAGCCCGAAAGGTAGATTTTGCCCTGGTATGAAAGTGACAAGTACCGAAGATGATTCTGACTAATGGGCACGTGAAAATATGCTTGCGAAAGGTCGACTTTCATCATATTATAGTCCTGTTCTCTCAGATGTAATGGGATCTGTTGGTGGTAAACTTTGGGGTAAGGACGTACTCGTTGAGTCTTTTTAAATTGAATATCGGACGGTTCCCACTGTCTGTCTTATTTTCAGAAAAACATTGATGATAGAAAACCTGATTGATGCGACTTTACATTTTTCTTATTTCTGTTGACATTTCTGCAGAAGTCCGTGTTCGATAACGTTGGGCGTTTATTTGGGAAAATTTCGTGATTGGAGGAATGCAAAGGAAATGAAAGGAATTCTGTAGCCATTCAATATTTTTAAAAGATTTACTGGTGCTTCTTCCCATTGTTTTATAGAATTAGCTAGGCACCCTGCAGTGAAGGAGTCATTTTCGACCAGCTCCGTCTTTTTTTTCCCCTGCTGCTGTTTGGGGGAAAGGGTTTCTGATGGTAACCTTTTCCATCTCCCCCTCTATTATATGGTGGATTTTTTTTTGTGGTATGTCGCGAATCGCGATAACGATGGTTATTATTTCGAGCGCTGTTAGGTTTCGCCACTTGTGGTAACGTTTTTCTGTTTTTGTATGGCTTTCTTTTATTTGAAAACAATTTTTGCAACCCACCCAGCTGTTTTACCACCTCTGTTAGGGATTTGTCTTCAAACAGGTGCATCCCCGATGGCGGAATATCATGAAAAATATCCCGGACAGCTTCATTGGAAGGTTTGTAGACCGTCCTTTATTTTATTACTTCTGCACGCCGACCACACACATCGTGCATCAGAATTCTTTCTAAATTCTGAATTGGCAGCTACGAAATCACGTCCCACAATATTTTTAATGTCTGCTGGTGGACTCTCCAAAAGGTTTTGAAATATCATCCTCTGCTGGATAAGCCCGATTGTTATGACTCTCTCTCTCTCTCTCTCTCTTCAAAGTCACAGTGAACAGGCTCCTTCTGGGTAAGCTCACTCCATCGTAGACTTTGCCTCTGTCATCTCTGACATAGACTAGAGTCAAGAGCAAACCCATTACAAATAAAAAATAAATAAATAATAATTTGACACAATAAGAAAATGCACCCAGTTATTTTAATGGTGACGAATGTCAAACGTCGGTTATTTTTATATGAGATGACGTCATATTAACGGCGGTAAAAAAAATTGACAATCTATCTATACTTCTATACTAATATATAAAGATGAAGAGTTTGTTTGTTTGTTTGCTTGAACGCGCTAATCTCAGGAACTACTGGTCCGATTTGAAAAATTCTTTCAGTATTAGATAGTCAATTTATCGAGGAAGGCTATAGGCTATATATCATCACGCTAAGACCAATAGTAGCGGAGCAGTAATGAAAATTGTGACGCAAACGAAGTTGCGTGGGTCAACTAGTAATCCATAAATGAATAATGAACGATAAATCAAACCTTGTTTTCAACTAAATTAATATTCAGACACCGTCAGCAAAAATGTGTTTTGTTGAATTAGAAATATAACAAAATGATTTCCATTCATTTGGAATTATTCAAATATCCTCGGGAAGTTTGTTTTGTTTAATTAGAAGTACATTTAAACTTGTTTTCCATTAGCAAGCTAATTCATTCCAAGCTAATTCAATTTCATTTACTAGGTATTTTTATGACCTTATTATTGGTTCATACATAAATCCGAGAAATCCTAAAGAGCCCAGGTGCTCCATAGCACAGGTTTTACTTAGTATGAGCTCCTGTCTCCCATCTCCCAACTGTTTCCTTCATAAACTGTTTGTAAATTGTTACGAGTATTTGTGGGAGAAAATTAACAAATAATTGATTGATTAAATTGGAATTATGTATAAAGATAAAAAAAGTTTTCACTTAATTGAAACTGTTCATGACTTCTGGTTTTCCATTCAACTGGAAATAAATACCTTACGTTACGTATATGTAATTGTAGTTCATTCAATTGAACTTAAGAGAATTGATTTTAAATAAGAGGTATTTACGGTAGTTCATTAAATTGAACTTGACGTCTATTAAATAAGAGGTACCTACGGTAGTTCATTAAATTGGACTTAATTAACCATGTCAGAGGCCCTTGAGGCGGTTTAGAAACTCGGTTTAGACACTAGGGTCGTTAGACCTTACTGCCCACACGATAAGAAAAAGAAGAACTTAAAAGTTTGACTTCATTTAAATAAGAGGTACTGTAAGTAGGTGCTTGTTTATACCAATTAGAGGTACCTAGACGTCCATTATATTGGATGTATTTACAGGTCGCCCCATTAAGATCAATCATGTTGAATCAGCTACCACCACCTGAAAAATTGGACTTAGAGGGTACAGACTTAGTAAATTAGACGAATATTTTCTTCTCAAACAAAACGCGAAATTCGAAGCTGGGGTTGTCCGAATATTTCAGTTTCTAGTATTAGGAAGGCCAAAGTTGGCCATTTTGCGCGGGAAACTCAGTCGGGTTGTAATAGACCTCTTAAGGATAAAAATGTTAAATATGGGGGACAACATTACCTTAGACAAAGTTATTACTGAAGCCTATACTTAATCTAATGCAGAGGAAAAAATACAAAAGTGTACAAGATGTGAGAATTCTACTCATATTACTCAAAATTTTCCATGTCCAACCAAAGATAAGAAATGTGATGTCTGCAAAAAAAAAGAAAAAATCAAGGAATACGTGGTGAGTTCCTTACATTGTATTTTGATAGCGAGTTGAAAGCTTTAGCTGTGAATGCACGTATTTCGAGAGTAATGGTGTGATTGTGACTCGTAGTCAAAGTGGCCATTGTGGGTGTAAACCCCACAATGCTACACATACACGTATTAGAGAGGTGGTGCTCATGTGTGTAAATGTACTCGTAAGTATTTCGAGAGCGATGGTGTGATAACAACTCGTGGCCTATGGTGGCCATAGAGGGTGAAAACACCACAACGCGCAAAAAAAAAGATGATACACGTATTCGAGAGCTATGTACTCGTCTGAGAGGAAAATTGCTGCACGTGGTCAGTAGTGACCGTGGATTGGCTGTCAGCGCCGTGGCGTTGTAGTCGTTTCAGGAAATCAATAGATCCAATGGAAATAATGATGAAGAAAATTGATATAATATTAATAATTCTTTGTCGGATCAGGTGCGGGTTATCCAACGTAATCACAGGTTAGACGATGCTGCACTTGATAGGCTGCGCTCAGAGGTACTGAGCAACTTTATCATCTCAACTCCGACACAGGCTGCGGTTCAGGCGCCAGCTAGTGGCGCGATCACACCGCGGCCCAACAACGTCAGAGGATGAGGTAGATGATAGGGTTGTCACGATTAATAGCCAGTGCAACGATAGACTGAGGAGCGCACTGGAGGATGCGCTTCGCGAGTATAGATCAATCCCGACCGAACTTATTACCGAACGTTTACCACGGTTACCCATGCACAAAAAAAATAGGGCGCTGGTGTGTGCCCTGGACTCGCTGCTGCAGAACATCTTTGAAAACAGCGAGAGCCTCCTTGATACGCACTCAATCCAGTATTGCGGGGCTGTTGCGGCATGTCGTTTAGCAAATATTAAGTCAAAGTCAAAGTCAAGTCAAAGTCAAAACGTTTATTCCAATTAGGCCATTAAACGGCACTTTTGAACGTCATTCACATTTCAAATATATAAAAGTTCTGAAGTTACTCTACTGTCCATTCGGAAAGGTAGATTCTTATGGAGAAGAATGGACAAGAAACTCCATAGTTACTCTTTTCAATTAATCTTTTACAATATTTGGTAAGTATACAATTTTTTTTTTTTATATGTGAGGACCATGCACCTAGGGTATGCAGAGGTAGACTTATAAATTTTCTAAATAAGTAGGTACATGATACTCACACATTTACAAATATTGGAATGACTAATTAACAGTGTGTGAGTTAACAGAAAAATACAGACACAAAAAGAGACAGAACATCTATAAAGTTAATACATAAAGCAACCAGTTTGATTTTGTCCACAACATTGACCGTCCTATGGAGCAGGACCAGCATGCTTCCAGGCATTCTTATCCTGAATGTAATCTTCTAATTTGTAATAAGCTTGTTTACAAAGTGTGCTTTTGATATATGCTTTAAATTTTCTTTCATTTAGTTCTAATATGTCACAAGGTATTTTATTGTAACATTTAACACAGTACCCCATGAAAGATGTGTGTACTTTAGCTAATCTATAAAATGGTTGATCTAACTTATCTTTATTTCTAGTATTAAAATTATGTCTATCACTAATTTTACTAAAAAGATGGCGATTTTTCCGTACATACATTATATTTTCATAAATGAATTGGCAAGGGACTGTCATCATATTAATCTTTTTAAAAAGTTCCCTTAGAGAATCGCGGCGGCGCAGATTATAAAGGGCTCTGACAGCTCTCTTTTGTAAAATAAACATGGATTCAATGTCAGCAGCCCGACCCCACAACAAAATTCCGTATGACATAATGCTGTGAAAGTAGCTAAATTAGACCAAACGTGCGGTTTCTACGTCTGTTAACTGTCTTATTTTCCTAACAGCATAAGCAGCTGAGCTTAGCCGCTCCGCTAGAGATGTAATATGAGGTCCCCATTGCAACTTCTCGTCCATTGTGATTCCCAAGAAAACTGTCTGATCAATAAACTCCAGTTTTTTTCCATTCAATATTATGTCACATTCGGTACTTTTAACATTAGGCAAAGTAAATCTAATACATTTAGTTTTTTTTTCATTTAATACCAAGTTGTTTGCCGTAAACCAATTTTGGACTTGAAGAATAGAGTTATTGACGACGTCAAGATTTCGTGATCGTCGCTCTATTTTAAATATCAATGAAGTGTCATCCGCAAATAATACCATCTTTGGGTGATTTTGAAGTAATTGGGGCAAATCATTTATATAAACTAGAAAGAGGAAAGGACCTAATATTGAGCCTTGAGGAACTCCCATTGTCACTTCAGACCCTCGTGAGTTTACACCGATTACCAGAACTTTAACCTGTCTGTCCATCAAGTATGACCTAAGCAACTCAAGGGCTGTATTTCCGATTCCATAGTGCTCAAGTTTCAACAAAAGTGTCTCATGTTCAACGCAATCAAACGCCTTCGAGAGGTCACAGAATATTCCAATGGCGTCTTGTGACTCTTCCCAGGCGTTAAAGATGTTCTTTATGAGGGTGACCCCGGCGTCAGTTGTACAACGCCCTTTGGTGAAACCGTACTGTTGTTCATGAAAGATGGAATTTTTATTAAAGTGAAGTAACATCTGATTAAGAATTAACTTTTCAAACACTTTACTGAGGACTGGCAAAATTGACACAGGTCTATAATTATTGGGTTCCTGATTATCACCCGATTTGAACAAAGGAACTACTTTACTGTGTTTCATAAGATAGGGAAATACTCCTTGGTCTACACTAGTATTAAATATAACAGCTAAGTAGGGGGCAATAGTTTCAATGACAGATTTACAGACTTTTACAGACATTCCCCAAAGATCTTCAGTTGATTTTATTTTAAGATCTTTAAAAGCTTTTATAATGGCCTGGGGGTTTGTATGTTGAAACTTAAACTCCGATGGGCATACCTTTACATTCTTCCTAAGTAAAGCAGCAGCGAGCGCAGGAGACGAGTTGAGACTTTCAGTAGTTTTAAGAGGGATGTTAGCAAAGAAATTTTCAAATTCCTGAGCTACCTCTGCATCTGAGTTTATTGGGCCATTTACAGTATTTAAATTAAATTTAGTCTCACGTAGTTTCTTCCTACCTGTTTCGTTATTTATTATTTTCCAAGTAGTTTTTATTTATTTTATTGTCTGCTGATTTTATTTTATTGCTAATATGTAGAGCTTTTGCTGTTTTGCATACACTTTTATAAGTTTTTGAATATTTTGCAACATACTTATTAAAGCTTGTATTATTCATATATTGCTTTTGGCCATACAGTTTATATAGCTTATCCCTGCTTTTGCGAATGCCTGGAGTTGCCCAATCGCTAAATAAGAACTTGGTGTAAATACTTTTGGACTTTAGGGGAAAAGTCTCAGCAAATTGAATGTTTAATAATGAAAAGAACTCAGTGTAGAACTCATTTGGGTCATTAATATTATTAAAATTATGGGCACCTAGTCTACTATCTAAAGCATTATTAAATTCCTGCAATTTTTTATCCGTAATTGGTCTAAATTTTATTTGAATTTTTTCTAAAGGTACGTAAGTGCAAAACGTTATTGATTGTCCATTGTGATCAGATGGCAACTTATTTACAATTTCTTTATGTAGGTAATCACAATTACAAAATATATTGTCTATGCAAGTTGCAGTAGAAGCTGTCACACGAGTTGGCTCAACAAAAACATTTGATAAATTAAATGATTTAAAAAGACTCAATAACCTAATACTATTGGAGTTTGTTTCTAATAAGTTAATATTAAAGTCGCCACATATTATTACTGATTTACAAGTAGAACTAACTTTATTCAACACATCTTCCATTACTGTATCAAACACAGATAGATTCTGGTGACATGGAGGTCTGTAGACACATACCACAACATGCTTATCTAGCTCAACACAGGACAATTCAATGGTGTTTTCTTTCTTTAGATTTAATCGAAGTTTTAATTAAAATTAATGACCCACCATGTATCATGCGTTGTCGGCTGAAGTAGCTACCTACATAATAATTATCATAATTAATGGAACTTACTTGGTGGTCTTTTAACCAATGCTCTGTAAGGCAAACTACATCAAAGTTGGTTTTCTCTAAAAACATTTCTATCTCAAGTAATTTGGAAGAGCAACCTTGAATGTTCTGATTAAATAACTTTAAAGTGAATTGCCCTCCCCTAGGTTTTTTACAATAAGCTAAATTGCTAGAAGATACTTTGTCATTCACTAATAGTAATTGTTCATTACTTGAAGGGAAGAATTTCTGTTGTCTTGCAGTTTAGTTTAAATTTACACTAGTATCCGGAGTGACCTCCAGAGCTACAATTGAGGAGTCTAAACTGCCTGTATGGGTTCTATCAGGAAGAGAATACTCTACCTGACTGTTAGTGGCCTCCAAGAATGTTGACATTATAGGTGGGTCCTCCTTCGTACAACACAAAGAATCACAATAATTAGTCCCTATATTGTTAGTACAACTAGACAACACAGGCTCGTCACTTAACCTAATATTTGTTATATTAGCTATAACCTCGTTAATACTATATGCTATCAACATAGCAATCAAATGCCTATATTTACCAGACAGGGATAAAGCTCCCTGAGTTATCTTAAAACCACTAACAAACTTATTAGTGTCAAAATACAATAATTTGCCACTATGACAACATGTCAACAAGTGAATAGTATTATTCAGCTTTAAAATGTTATTATTTTGTTCATCTGAAAAAGTATCAGAGTGAGGAAAAGCACACAACATCAGCTTTCCTAAATTTAACTTTAATAATGATTCAACCCCATCCACTATGTCCTTTTTGGTAATACCCGTACTATTACCCAGCAGTAGAAGAAGTAGTAAGTTTAATACTAGTGATGAAGCTATTCGACCAAAACCTGCTGTACCAGCCTGGCAGTGCAGGATCGAGCGGCGGATCGATGATGCTAGGGCACTCATCGGCAAACTATACTGCTTCAGGGAGGGTAACACACGACCACGCGTGATGCGCTTTGTGAAACGGGCGTTTTCGGGGACTGGTATAAGCCCTAGAGATTATACGTCCCATGTCACGGAGCACATCGACTTCCTGAAGCAGAAAGTTTGTGCATGGGTAAATCGTATTCGGCGGTATAAGCGGCGGGTTGACCGATACTTGCAGAATCGCATGTTTCAAGCTCTATATAACCACCTCTCAGAGATGAGAGGTGGGTATATAGAGCTTGGGAGCGACCTGAACAAAGTGTGACGGACGTGTACCGCCCGGATGATATCATCACGAATACATTCTGGCGAAGCATCTGGTCGGTGCCCCTCTGTCATGCCGAGGGTGGCTGGATGCGCGATGTCGAGAGCGTGTGTGAAGCTATACCACAAATGGATAAAATTATCATCACTCCACTAGATGTAGCCAGAGCAGTCCGTTCGTTACCGAACTGGAAGTCTCCGGGACCGGACGGGCTACACAACTTCTGGCTTAAGTGGTATAGCAGCTCACACGCGCTTTTGGCATACCAATTCCAGTCTTCCTTAAAGTCTGGGTCGCTACCACAGTTTCTAACAACTGGCGTTACCCACCTGCTCCATAAGACCGGTAGTCCCGCGGAACCCAAGAATTATAGACCGATTACTTGTTTGTCAACGGTCTATAAACTTCTCACATCCATCCTGAGAGTGAAAAATCAATGAGCATATTGAAATTAACTCAATTATGTCCGCCTCTCAGAATGGATATAGGAAGGGGTCCCGCTGCACCAAGGAGCTTCTCCTCATAGACATGGCCATAAGCCAACAGGTTCGTCGATTTAGCAAGGATCTGTCGACATGTTGGATAGACTACAAGAAGGCCTACGACTCTGTGCCACATACACGGCTCATAAGGGTGTTGGAGTTGTACAAAATAGATGCAACTGTACGACCTTTCTTGAGTCATGTATGAGACAATGGAAGACGATCCTTCGCTATCCAGGATGTCGACCGCTTTGATTTTGCTTAGCTTTGAATCCTCTAAGCATATTGCTGGAGAATTCAGATCTAGGCTATCGGTTGAGAAGAGGTGGTCAGGCCATATCTCACCATCTTTACATGGATGATCTGAAACTCTTTGCCCCCAACAATTCGCGACTGATGGAGCTACTGAAGGTAACTGAAACTTTCAGTAGTGCCATCAGGATGGAATTGGTGTAGACAAATGTGCAGTCATGCATGTAAAGAAAGGGGAGATAATGGAATCTGAGGGAATTCAACTCTCGGATTCCATACAGGTTAGATCCCTCAGCTCAACCGAAACCTACAAGTGTTTGGGTATGTTGGAAGCGTTGGGCATTAATGTTACTGATATGAAGCAATCGTTGAAGGAACGCTTCTTTGGCCGCCTGAAAAAGGTTTTGAATAGCCTTTTGTCGGGCGGAAATAAGGTGCACATCATAAGTTGTACATCCCGAGGAAGTGTGAAGGTCGAGGCTTTTTAAACGCCAAGACTCTCCACAACCGCGAGATGAGCAGTCTCAGAGAATATTTCTTCAAAGCTGATGTGGGTATGCACCGAGATGTGGTCGCAATGGATAAGGGTCTCACCCCGTTGTCCATGGCTAAAGAAAACTGGCGCAAACCTGTGATGCTTACCACGTATGACCGCAAGGAGGTATGGAAAGGCAAGGAGCTTCACGGGCGCTTCTATCGGGCTCTTCATGGGTCTGATGTAGATTTTTCAGCGTCCGTGGCCTGGCTACGTTTCAGTGATCTCTTCGGGGAAACTGAAGGTTTTCTCTGTGCAATTATGGATGAAGTTATCTTGACGAATAACTACCGGAGGCATATTATGAACGATGGGACGGTGGACGTGTGTCGGGCATGCCACCGTCCGGGTGAGTCCATCAGACATATTATCTCTGGTTGTTCTCGTCTGGCTAACGGCGAGTGCTTGCACAGGCACAACCAAGTGGCCAGGATTATCCATCAGCAACTTGCTTTGAAATATAAACTTGTGGATTCTGAGGTACCGTATTAGAAGTATGTGCCCGACCCAGTTCTCGAAAATGACCATGTCATGTTGTACTGGGATCGGTCTATCATCACTGATAGTCCTAACTATTGTTGCCAATAAGCCTGATATAGTGGTGATAGACCGATTAGCGCGCCGCACAATGATATTTGATGTCACCATTCCGCATGACGAGAACCTCGTGTAGGCTGAGAAAGAGAAGCAAATTAAGTATCTCGACTTAGCACACCAGGTTGACGACATGTGGAATGTGGACACTTTTTTTTTCCTATTAATAGGCACGCGCTTGACCACCATCTCACCTGATGGTAAGCGATGATGTGGTCGAAGATGGAGCACGCTTGCCTAGAAGTAACCTATTCACTCTTGACTTAAAGACTCCCAGGTTGTAGCTATCGGGAAACACAGACTCCGGCAGGGTATTCCACTCCTTAGCTGTACGCATTATGAATGTGTTCCCAAAACGTTTTGTGCGTGAGGGTGGGATGTCCACCATGTACCGGTGGCGCATCGCCGTTCGTCTTGTGGTCCGATGATGGAAAGGGCTTGGCGGAATTAAATTATGCAATTCCGTCGCACATTCCCCAAAATGCAACCGGTAAAAAACCGACAAGCTAGCAACTCGTCGTCGATGCTCAAGACTTCGTCGCGACGAGCCTCACATTGCCAATGATCCTCTTGGCTCGTTTCTCAATTGACTCAAGGGCATCAAGCTGGTATCTGGCAGATCCGTCCCAAAGATGAGAGCAGTATTCCATACACGATCGAACTTGCGCTTGATAGAGTTTGAGCAGCTGTTCCGGCGTGAAGTACCGTCTAACCTTTGCTAGGATCCCCAACTTTCTTGCAGCCACTTGAGCTTTTGCCTCTATGAAAGGGCCAAAATTGAGAGTAGATGTTAATGTAACCCCAAGAAGTTCAAGTTGGTCGGTTATCGGCACTGTTGCACCTCGGAAAGATGGAGCTGGGTGGAATTGGCTCCTTTTGGCGGAAAATAGACACGCTTGGGTCTTAGCAGCATTGAACTTGACCAGATTGGCATCACCCCATTCAGAGACAGCCTGTAAGGACACATTCAAGCGCTCAACCATAGCCTCCCGGAGAGACCGGATCTGCGACCCACCAGCTCGTGCGTCGGACACGTATCTCTCAGCAGCAGTGCTGTCGCCTGCATACCCAAAGGTACCGGGTTTAAGCAGATCATTAATATGCAGCAAGAAGAGTGTTGCCGAAAGCACCGACCCCTGAGGAACCCCGGCATTAATATCCAGCAGTCCAGACGAGCAGCCATCTATGACCACTCGGATAGACCGATCCCTCAGGAAATCTGCAATCCAATCACACAAACCGGCCGGCAGACCGAAGGAAGGAAGCCTAGCATAGCATAGTATAGCATTGGCCGATAGTCGTTACGGCCAATGGCCTGATGGCCAAAAGTTTCGACGACCATCTGTCGAAGCTAGCGTTACGTGGTTGGATAAAGGGCCTGATACAGAAGGCAGTACTCCTCGATACGGCTCGTATTGTGAGGAGGTTCCTTTCTCTGGAGCCCTAACCACCGGTAGCTTGGACCCTGTTTCCGACACCGGCGGACTACTACTTTTTTATTTTTAAATGCATTTTTTTAAGTTTTTTTTTAAGATATATTTAAAAATGTAAAATGTATGTATATAAAATGAATAAACGAAATAATTATTTAATGATCTTTTACAAGAATTGCAGTACATGGGTATATATTTAAACATGGTAAAATTACAAATTTGCTACAATTATAGTGGGTGCAGCTCTGATCTCCTAACTAGGTTATAGTATAACCTGTATGAAGGAGTGACAGTTCCGATCCCCCATGGATTGGAGAAGATGTATTTTTACAATTAACGTACTTATGTATTACTGCTACAAAATTATAGTATAACTAAATGTAACAAAGGAAAAAAAAGAAACATGCAAACCAAAAAAAAAAAATTCTTTAAGTAGGTAACAACAATTTTGAAAATTAATGTGACTTAAAACTACCTATATGTGTGTGTATGTAGGTATATGTGTATGTGTACTTCTTAAATAGGCATTTTTTCCGTGTCTTCGTATGTGTACTTTTGAAGAAAAGAGTAGACCATTTTTTTACAGTTATAATTTGATAAGCCGTATACTGGAAAGAGTTTGTTTATTTTATTATATAAAGAAGGGCCCAGAATATAAAGTAATCTTTTAATGAATTTAGGACGTGTATGTGGGACAGTACAAATGTACGAATTAAATATTTTCTACGTTTATCGGTTGACCTGTATGGCGTTTTTTTGTGTTGTAAGAGAACTGCTTTCATGATAAACTGTTGTCTAACGTTTAGAATATTCCACTTACGGTATAATTCATCAGTAGGGAAAATAATCGGGCTAAAGGTAGCAACTTTTAATACTGCTCTATGTGCTATCTCTAATGGTTTCAAAATCGTTTTAGCAGCACCACCCCAACATGAAATGCAATATGTGACAATAGATTGGCATAATGCAAAATAGACATTGCGTATGACATTTTGATTAGCAAATGTCCGAAGAGTTTTAAATATGAATATAAGTTTGCGGACCCTGCCTGTTAGAACATTTATATGCGATTTAAAGTTCAGAGTTTTGTCCAATGTCACACCCAGATATTTTATTTGGTTTACAGAGATTAATTATGGACAGTTGCAAGGAGTTTGGGTATGATTATGGCAAGAGTGAGCTATTAAAGTTACCGGAATGCGTGGTTGAGAGGCTGCACTGATTGAATATGTAAGGAAGTTGGTTTTGGAAGTATTGAGTGTTAGTGTGTGATCATTGAGCCAGTTTAGTGCTGTGCTGAATGCGAGTTGTGCTCTGATTTCTAGTTGAGACCATGTTTCAGCTACAACAGTTATCGCAGTATCATCCGCGAATGATATTATGTTGCCACTCTGGATATTGAGGTCGCATAGCTCATTGATAAAAATGAGAAAAAGGGTTGGTCCTAGTATACTTCCCTGAAGCACACCATAATAAATAGGAAGTTCATTACTATTGTAATTATGAATTCTGACAAATTGCGATCGATTTGCTAGGTAGCTCTGGAACATATCTAATTGAACACCTCTGACACCCACTTCTTCAAGTTTCAATAAGAGAGTAGAGGGGACCGTGTCGAACGCTTTTGCGAGGTCTAAGAATATGGTTAGGACTTTTTTATTATTATTAATACTTTGTACCACGTGATTAGTTAATTCGTGTACTGCGTCACATGTGGAAAAGTTTTTGCGAAAGCCGAATTGATGAGATGATATTAGCTTATAGTGTTCCAAGTAATTAACTAATCTCTTATTAATTTAACTTTCGAGCACCTTAGATAGCGCACTTAGGACTGCTATGGGTCGATAATTATTAGGTAAGTCCCGTCTCCTCCTTTGAAAATGGGATTAATAATTGCCTTTTTGAATTAAGTAGGAAAGACACCAGTGTCGAAACATAGATTAATTATATGGCATAGGATGGGTTTATGGTTGAAAAGATTTCGTAGTTGTCGGTATGTTCTAAGACGAAAGATGAAGTGGGTGTAATTTTATGTTCCGTATTAGAAGTTGCCGTTCGTTGTATGGGAGTTGTTCTAACATTATCAGCAAGATTTTTGCCGACATTGACGAAAAAGGAATTTACTTTGTCACAGCATTCTATCGGTGATGATGAGGTGGTTAATAGTTGTGTAGATGTATTGCTAGGTTTTTTGGTATAGGTGATTCGCTTTATTGTTTCCCAGAGTAATTTTGTGTTATGGCCAGCTTTGTCCAGTTCTCCTGTATCATAAAGACGTTTCGCTTTCTTAAGAATTTTTGTACAGACATTTCTGTAGCGCTTGTAGGTTAGTTTCAATATATCGTTTTCTGGATCTTGTTTTGCCTTTTTATGTAGCGCATCCCTATTTGTGATGCACCGTAACAGACCAGTCCTAATCCAGGGTTTCAAGACTTTCTTTCTCGCAGGCAGTTTCTTGGTCAAGGTGTGTTTAGTAATGGCTGTGGTCACTAATTCCAGAAGTTTATTTGCAACATCAGCATCAGTTATGGAGAGAATTGGATTAAAGTCTAGTTGAGATATTGTTTCATCTAGTTTCTCAAAGTCAATATTGGTGACGGTAAGAATTGTGCTACTGCGTATACGTCGATTATCCAAGCAGAGTAATGAAGGATGGTGGTCGGTGACCACGGAGTCATAGACGAAGGAATATGAAGGAGAGTTTGTTCTTAAAATAAGACGGTCCAAACAGTTATCGCCTCTAGTTGGAATGGAATGTGCTGCGAGGAGGCCATGAAAAGCCAGGCCATTAAGATATTCATGGGAACGGATATCTAATTATGTCGAGGTTTATGTCACCCGTTAAAATTACCGTTTTTGAGAGAAGGAAGTATATCATTAAGAGCTGATAAAAAGTTATTAATGTTATCAATAGATGGAGAACGATAGATGCAAATTATAGCCACCTCAGATTTTATTTTAATAATGAGTCCAAAGCTGATTGATGTAGGTCAGGTTCCTCACATGTAGCTGGTAACTCCGCGTACACGTATACCAACCACCACACCGTCGCTTTGGTTCAGATGTTTCGTGGTTTTGAATGAGGTGTAATTTTTTAATTGCGGAATAGTGGCGTTGCTATTACTGGGTAGCCAGCATTCCGTTAAAATCACAAGATCACATTCAAATGAAAGACGGTCCAAGAGAATCTGTAGGCTTAAGAAGTTGGAGTTAATTGAACGTATATTTTGTGACAGCAGTTTTAGGTAGTTGTTAGGATGGTTAATAACAGATCTTGTCTGTTCTGGAGTACATATGTGAGGGACTGATAGAGAAAACTTGTCAGTATTTTCTATAAGATTGCTTATGTTATTAGACATTTTTCAATGAAAGTAAGCTTCGCGGGGAGGAGCTTCGCGGTCGGTAGAAAAATAATATATAATTGTGAAACAGGCTTACATTTGAACTTTGGATAATTGGTAACTGTTTATAATTATTAGGAGAATTATATATTGCTAAATGGTAGTAAGCATTACAGGGTTTATGTTCTTGTTTATGAAATTGAGCATAGTTTGCTAGACATATGTACAGTGACAGTAGTAAAATGTGTGTAGGTAAGTTGGATTGTGTTTGTGTTGAGTAGTTTACATTGTACGAGTAGAAATTACATAGTTGTGTTATGTGGTGATCGTAGTAACTTGCGAGTGATGTATCTGTGTTCATTATAGATATTTGATTAGAGTAGTAGTAACTAACGAGCTTATCATTATATAAGTTAGAGCTTAGAATATAATAACAAAATATCAAAAAGTTATACACGCGTAGATGCAGTGATGGTTTGAGCCAGTTGTTTCAGCTGTCGTTCGTTCTTCACCAGGATCGATTGGCTATCTGTATCTTTCTTCAGAAAAACTCGTCCATTCGATGTCTAACAATAGTTATATTGATTTGACTTGGCATAACTTCTTGCAAGATAAAATAATCTCTTTGTGAGGGTTGTCAGTTGTTCGGCAACGTATACAGGCGTTTGGGGTTGAACTTATACGCCTAGTTGAGTTGAAGTTACATTATTATTTGGATTTGTCTTATTGTATTTTTAACAGCCACTAGGAAATTGGCTTTCATTAGTGTGTTTGAGAATTCAACCGTAACACTTGATGTTTTATATTCTGTTTTCGGCGGTTGTCGTATTATATCGCGAACGCAGGTGAGGTATGTAGAGACATCTAGTAGCTTGGACAAGCACTGTATCATGTCAAACAACTTTGTTTTTGTCTCTTTCTCTTGCTTAGGTACAATTCTAATTTTAATTGAGGTTTTGATGCTATTACGGTCGTACATTTCAAGTTTTTCCTCAAGTGCTGATAACTTGAGCACCATGCTATTTCGGTCCTATTCCAACGATGTTATTTTACTCTCTAGTGACGACAGTTGATCGGAGACAAAGACCATGCACTTATCTAGTTCGCTAGTAGTAGCCTTTATTCAATATTCCTATTCCTACCAGCTCATACAAAGCCTACTAGAGGACAAAACTGCCTAGACCATGTCATGATCCGATCCAAGGCCTCTGTTCTTACCCTAATTTACGACACAACGCTCACTGATCATTGCTCTTCGCTGATATGTATAAATAACAAAAAAGCAAAACCGACCACCCAGAACTCCTTCTCTAAAATAAAGTACGAAGAACTTGATAGCTACATGGAAAATTTAAACTTTAGCCCTCAATTTTTAATCTTTGACCCTAACGAAGCTATCAGCAGCCTTATACATATACTAAAAAATGCAATAGATACGTTCACGACAGTTGTCAAAGTCCCAGCAAGTAAAAGAACTCTTAAACCATGGATTACGCCAGGCTTGCTGCGGTGTATCCGGCACCGAGATTCTCTTCATAAAAAAGTGAAACTGTCTCCAGAAAATCCTAAAACATTACTTACATATAAGCGATACAGAAATTTTTGTACAAACCTGTTGAAAAAAATAAAAAGAAAATACGACTCGGAAGAACTAAAAAAGGCATCTGGAAATCCTAAAAAACTATGGGACACCATAAAAACTATCACAAATTCTCAAAAAACGAAGAATCCCTCCAATCAACTCTTAACCCACTCCTACTCTCCCGAACAGTCTTGCAATAAGGTAAATGAATACTTTGTCAATATTGGGAAAAAACTTGCAGAAAATATTCAAAATCACGAACCCCTCACACAGAGCTCAAAATCTAACAAATCTTTTGTCTTAGAACAAACAGATCCGGATGAAGTCATAAGTACCATTAACCAGCTGAGGGTCAATGCGGCCACTAGATGGGATGGCATATCTCAAACCGTTCTTAGAAGATATGCTCGAACCCTTGCACCTATACTAAGCCACATTTTCAACCTTTGCTTTGAATCGGCTACCTTTCCTACTTCTTTTAAAAAGGCAATTATTCATCCTATCTTTAAGGGTGGCGACGGGAGTTTACCAAATAACTATCGCCCAATAGCAGTTCTTAGTGCCTTGTCTAAGGTGCTTGAACGCCTTATAAACAAACGGCTTGTGCGCTACCTCGATCACTTCAAGCTGTTATCACCCCAACAGTTTGGCTTTCGCAGGAACAAATCCACTTGTGACGCTATCCATATGTTAGTCAACAATATAGTGGATAATCTGAATGCCAACAATAAAGTCCTAACTATATTCCTGGATCTTGCGAAGGCATTCGACACCGTTCCCGTCTCTACTCTTTTATTCAAACTTGAAAGTCTAGGTGTGAGGGGGGCTCCACTTGATCTATTCAAGAGTTATCTTACCAATCGCTCCCAACTAGTGGCTATAGAGAATCACAAAAGTGATGAACTACCCATTCAGTATGGCGTGCCCCAAGGAAGCATTTTGGGACCCACATTATTTCTAGTCTTTATTAACGACCTTTGGAGTCTTCGAATTCCAAATGCTGCAATAGTTTCCTTTGCAGATGATACTGCCATCACTTTCACCGCAAACTCATGGTCACAACTTCAAGCAACGGCACAGGATGGCTTTAATTCTGTCTTGAAGTGGCTTTCATCTCACACTCTGACTCTCAATGCCAATAAAACTAACTTCATCACCTTTTCAATTTCCAACACTTCCCAACCAAAAACCTCAATCTGTTTAAAAGCCCATTCTTGTCTCACACAATCACAACTTAATTGTCAATGTCCTACTCTAACCTCAGTGAAACAAGTTAAATATCTTGGGATAGTTCTAGATAAAAACCTTAATTTTGGATCACACATCAACTCACTTACTGATCGTTTACGTAAGCTTATTTATATTTTTAAAACTCTGCGACATGTAGCCAACCCCTTTATTATCCGGAAGGTACATTTTGCTCTCTGCCAGTCAATCCTCATTTATTGTATCTCTTGCGGGGGTGGAGCTGCTAAAACCATACTTATGCCCCTTGAAATCGCTCACAGAGCTATCCTAAAAGTGGCAACATTCAGACCCATTCTTTTTCCAACTACCGAACTGTATAGATCTTGCAGTTTACTTAATGTGCGACAACAATTTATCTTACAAATAGTCTTACGACAACACAAAAGAACACCTTTTAAGCAAATTTCTAAACGCCGTAAAGACCTTATCTGTACAGTTCTACCGGCACGCACAGCTTTTATTAAAAAATTCGCTCTATATCTTGGCCCTTCACTTTATACTAAAATTAACGCAAGAACCCAAATTTTTGGTTTAAAACATTTTATTTGTAAAAAGACTGCTCGCACTTTATTACTTAACTTAAACTACAATGAAACGGAGGAATTCCTAAGGAAGTGACTTAAACACATTCATGCATTACACACAACATATACCAATAATTAAAACCTAACACACACTACACTATTTACAATTATTCCAAACATAATAAAACTAAACATATTTTTTTTTTTTTTACCTTATTTTTATTTTTCTTTAAAACTGTAATTCTTATTGGTTCAAATGGGACCTTTGGTTTTTCGTTTGTTCCTGTTTATATAATAATATTTTTCATTGTAACTCAATACACTCTCACGTACTAGGTATAAGCAAACCACTATGTTACCACAGGGGATCGGAACTGTTTATCTAAACACAGGTTACTAGAGGAACAGTACTGCACCCACTAACTAGATTTAGAAACGTTATACCTTGTAACCGCGTCCACAATGTAATCTAGTCCTAAGTTATGAAATAAATTAATTTAATTAATAATTAATTTAATTAATATTGTGTTTTTCGATTTCCATAATATGTCCTTCTAACTTGTCGAGTCGAGAGTTAATGGGCGGACATTATTTCTTTCATCATTTCTTTAATCTCACTTTTGAGGCTCTGCAATTCGTCGCCGGTGACCTCACTTGATGAGTGTTTTCGGTTGTTTCGCTGGGTAATATTTAATTGCAGGGCTTCATCTGCATAAAGCCTCCGAAGGTCGGACTCCGAACGTGAAGGTACACTTTGGTTTGGTGGTGTCTTCATTAAATTTCTTGATATTGCTTCAGTTTGAGGAGATTTAGGCGGTATTATATACATTGTGTATAACTTAAAACAGGTAGTACAATTAAGTAATGTATTATACCAAAAGATCTTTTTTTTTAAATGTACGGTGTCTGTGTTTCCCGATAGCTACAACCTGGGAGTCTTTAAGTCAAGAGTGAATAGGTTACTTCTAGGCAAGCGTGCTCCATCTTCGACCACATCATCGCTTACCATCAGGTGAGATGGTGGTCAAGCGCGTGCCTATTAATAGTAAAAAACAAAATGTACATAGACCAAACACAAAAGTTATTGTCAGCTAATCGCTGTCGCTCGTGTATTGTGGGAAGCGGCGAGAATGACGTCTGAATTGAGTCACTGAGGTGCGTGCACTCCGTAGGTGCGTAGCTATTGTCGTCTCCGCTGTTGCTGTCTTGTTTCCACGGGTACTCCACGTTCACCACTGGTTTATGCGAGCCTAGTACTTCGCGTAATTTATTTTTGATATTTTTGACGAAAATACTTTATTTATTTAACTATATTAAATTAAAAAGTGTACTGGTTACACGTCTGTTCGCTTTCGCGGTCCGGGGGAAAGGGGGGTGGGTTAACAATGAAATAATATTATATAACTTATGATGATTAATTGTAGGTAGGATTCATTATATATAAGTATGTTTGATGTTAAACTGATTCTATTTATAAAAAAAAATGTTAATAAGGAAGAGATGTACATCTCTTCCTTATTAACATTTAGTTTGTATCTATTTAATAGATATATATACATTGTCTCATGTACATCAGAGAGGGCGTTGCCGACCAAACCGTCTGGCGTTAGACGCGGTACGGTTCGGACGTGCACTTGCGCTTGGATCTGGGTGTAGTAGTGAGCCAGTGCGTAGTGTGTCCCTACCTGAGATAGTGATTACGACATTCCGCAAAGTGACATATTCAAAATTGAATTGAATTTCTATTGATTTTGTACAAAAATATAGAGATGCAGTTTTTGTTTTCATCAAACTTGGGCACGAGGCTTCTTTGATTATTTTTCGCCCACCACACCCAGTAGAAAAAATCACCTTGTGTTACATTACCTGAGTCTGATTAGCAGAAGTCCTGGCAGAGAAGACGAGAAACTCGCAGATAAACTTCTTGTGCAGCCCTCTGGACAGCGTGGAGGTGATGGTAACCGTCTTGCCGGTACCCGTCGGCCCCACACAAATCACGTGGTTATAGTTGTGCACCTTGTAGCCGAGGATGGCTGCGCTTCGCACGTTGTCCATTGTTGGAACTTCGATATCTGTGTTAAGACTTCTTATGGATGAAGCAGTTTTCCGTTCTATTATGAGAATATCTCATCGTGAAAAATTAAAAGAAGTGGGTTTGAAATGAACTGTTATCCCTTCGAATGCAGGGGATTGATAGCTGAGTTATAGCTCATTTCACCTTAGGTTTTACAGAATAGCATTACGGCACATTACAGAATAGATTTACAGTTTGTATATTCTGTCAGCAGCACACTGTGAACATTTGGGTCAAGCAAAATGTCTGTTCTCCAAAAGCTATGGGTTGATAGCTCCTTTCTCTTATGTTTTCATGTAGCTTTTTACAGCATAAAGCGAGAGACAAACTGGTCACACGTGCGCAACATATGCAACGCATTATGATAACTGGACTCTATTTTATATGAAAAACTAAGCAATAGAAACACACTTATTATAAGCATTTTTTTTTTTTAAGGATAGGAAATCATCAAATGACTCCTCCCGCTTTGGGTGAAGCAGAAGGGAGTGTCAGACTCTTACTGACTAAAACCCATCCGCGTTCCTCCCAGTGCCCTTTGCGTTCCAGGGTACGGTGCCTCTTTCGAATGAAGTCCGCAGCCCCAGCAGGCACTGGCCCTAGCGGGCCCCGTCTTTTACGCTGACAGCTCTTTGAGACACGCGTGAAACACAGCGCGCCGTCCACCCGGGCCTGGTTCTGATCAGACTGCGAGCCACCCAATGCTCGCTGTCCGCAGGCTCGCACTTACGGTGGTCGAAAATCGCCCTGCGACTCCCGACGCCCGGGGCGTCTTTTTCTGTTGCAGCGGCTGGGGCGTGAGGTTTCCCTTTCTCTCACACGTTCAGCTTCCTCCTTTGCTAGCATTACTGCTTCGCAGAAGGAGGTGACCGCTTCCCATGTCTCCTCGCTCCGGGCCATAGCTTGAACCAGGGCCGGACGGCCAGTGCCTGCCTGGGTTGTAGAATACGTTCGAAAGAGTCACCGCGGTCCTGGAACGCAAAGGGCATTACGAGGAACACGGATGGGTTTTTGTCAGTAAGAGTCTGACAATCCCTTCTGCTTCACCGAGAGTGGGAGAAGTCATTTGATTTCCCATGCTTTAAAAAAAATACCGACTTCCAAAAAAAAAAAACACCAGGTAGTAAGTATAAAATAACTTTAATTTCGAAAGTCGGTGTTTTTGGTTTTTTGACAAAACTTCCGAAATTAAAGTTATTTTGCACTTTGTAGTTTTTTTTTTTTTGGAAGTCGGTTTTATATTTTTTTTTCTTATTATGTGATACCGATACATACATTCTGGCTAAACCAAATAATTATTACGTATCATATCATATAGATTACTACCAATTTTTTTCTAATGTGATTTCTCTGATTTAAGCTTTTTTTTTAACGAAAATCCGCTTTTAAGCTTTTTTCGAGAGAGCAGCCTTAATGTCACTTGGCATTTTCCACAATTTGTCACCGATGTTTCATTTTGGATTGAAATAAAACCTCAAATTTCACTACAGCGTGATGACATTCCTCAAACGTCCTTAAAAATGATTACGGTCGAATTTGAACTTTTTCATACCTGTAAATAAAGTTTGTTTTCATTATATTAAAATATAGGTACTAACCCGCATATTGCCACTCTGGTTCCACAACGTATGGCTCTAAGTTCGCCATCCAGTTGTACCAGAAAGGGTTCGCGGGCTCGCCATCTTCTGTCACATCAGTGAACCCACCATCGTTGAGACTGATATAGACAGGAAAACCAAGTTATAAAATAATATGAAATCCGTTTTTGCAAAAAAATAAAACGAAACAAATCAACTGTCACGGGTTACTTTTTAAAATGTGTATTTTAGCCGTCAAGCACAGAAGACGGCTAAAATCACAATTTCGAGAAAAATAAGAATGTATTATCTTGATTTAGATGTAGCTACATTTTTGCTTTCGTATTCACATATTAAGAAGAAACTAGATGCCAGTATAGCCCGGGCAATTTATTATTTCCCAATGCCCCTGTATGCACTGGGGCTATATATGGGCTTCAACACAAATATTGTCAAGATGCGAACTCCAAACAAGCGTTGACAGCGCATATACTAAATCATCAGCTCCCTTAAGGAAACTTATGACCGATACCTTACTGAACAGTGAGCATACAAGTGTAAGGTTTATGATTTCAAGTAAATTATTAAAACATTTTACAAAACTAAATAATATAATTATAATCGACTAGCACTTCGCCCGCGACTTTGTTCGCGCGTATTTAGTTGGTACTCCACGAACTACATCTCCCCTCTACCCACTTAATAGGGTAATGTGTGAATTACTTTTTAATAGACTCAACGTTTCGCTCATACCGCAACATTTTTCTAACTTTGAGTATTTTATAACCGTCGTAACTTTTAAACGAAAGGTCCGATTTGAATAATTTAAAGTGTAATTTTTTTTTTTTTCAATTATCGAATACTTTAAATGGATAAGGATTAATATCATGATACCAAAATCACCACTATTCCATTCCACCCGGGATTTGAGTGAATAATATTAACAAAAAGCGGTCATTATGACTTAACCATAATAGTTAGATATACATTCAGTCAAAAAAGTATCGGGAATGGATGATTTGTTTATGGTTCCAAATTCAAATTTTTGTTTTTTTGTAGTTGTTAGATTGGCACAACTGTTTTCCATTTTGGCGCGGAGTTTGAGTTGCATCTGTTATTTATATTAAATACAGTGCTGGTTTTAGTAATATCATAATATATAGTGTGTATTGCGAATTTCATAATGGACAAAAATATCGAACAAAGAGTTTGTCTTAAATTTTGCATCGCCAATGGAATTTCGTGTTCGGAGTCACTGAAAATGTTACAGAAGGCTTACGGTGAATCGACTTTATCAAAAACTCGTGCTTATGAGTGGTTCAAAGCGTTCAAAAGCGGTCGAGATGTGATGGAAGATTTGCCTCGCTCTAGTAGGCCGTCAACGTCTGCAACTGAAGTTAACATCGCAAAAGTGAAGGAAATAGTGACTGAAAATCCCCATTCAACTCTGAGAGAGATAGCCGCCGAACTCTCTTACAGACAACCTTTTTTCCCCTTAGAAATTCAACAATCTAAGAGATTGTGCATGGTAGTTTTTCAGAATTATTCATTACCACCCCATAAAAAAGAAAACGAAAACGCAGGGCTTTTGAAAAATTTACTTTTGAAATGCATTGCACATTTATTAAGAAATTAAAAATTACCACCTGGAGTCAGCTAGACATTTCAGAGCTTAATAAAGCTCCAGACAATTTGAGTATGTCGAAACAGCTGGACGTTACGTAGATGTTATTACATAAATATAAAATATCGAGTGTTCCAATGTGGGTAGGATTTTACAGCAAGATTTTGATTGACGATTCACGAGTTCAAAAAGTTTCATATTTTACTCCAATTAATGAATCTCCCACCAACAATTCAACTGTTTTGAAAACTCTAGAATTGAGTCAGGATATTGCAAATGAATGTCAAGCTCCCTACATCCAGATCACCTATGATCTAGCTATTGCTCGCACTAGTTATTGTATTTAAGCTCAAGAAACTCCAAGATTTGACAATATTTTTATTCATTTAGGGGCCTTTCATATTGAAATGGCTTTTTTTAAGGCAGTTGGCACTTTTATTGAAGATTGTGGACTAAGCAATATCATGACTGAATGTGAATTGATCGCTTATGGATCAGTTCCAGATTTTATTGCTGGAAAAAAAAAAAACAGATGAAAACGGTAGCATTCTCTCGCGGCGTTGGCATTGCAACAATTACATTTCGAAGCATTTTTGGAAAACAAACAATTGACAGTTGGCGAATCAGTGATCGAATATCTCACCACATTTTTGGCTCATGAAGATGTCTTTCCTCAAGTTCAGCATGCAGAAACACAACGTCTCATTCAATCTTATGAGGAATACACAGAAGACACATTAGACGGCAAGCACGGAAGAACGGCGCAATTATACGCAATGTACATCGAATTTATAAATCTTTACCACTTATTTATAAAGAGTATTAGAGTTGGAAATGTAGACTTGTACATTTATACCATTGCGTCAGCTTATTCTTCTATTACAATCAACCGAACTATAGTCGACAGCTGGTGTACTACATTAATTAACTGCAACAAGTAGATAACACACCACGCCAGGAGGAACACGGATGGTTTTAGTCAGTAGAGTCTGACACTCCCTTTTGCTTCACCCAGAGCGGGAGGAGTCATTTGATGATTTCCCACCCTTAAAAAAACAAAAAGGCCTCTGAACTGAAATGGCTAAGGGTTCGTTTGGAATCAGAAGAACCAGCAAGCCTTTCTCACGAATTCCTGTGGATTTCACACAATGTCACAATAAAGCATACAACCGTAAAGAATAGACAGTGTATTTTTACAACACGACAAATTACGAAATAATCCGATGTTTCCCGAACCAAAATTAGCTATAAAATTATTTTAAAAAAGAGCATTGTTTCATTTATATTGCATCGAAACTTTTTTTACTATTTTTTTCTGTCGTATTATTTTTTGCATTGTCTCTGAGTTTGTGACCTAATCGCCATTTTGTTTGTTTGATTCGTTTTGATTTGTTTTGTGAACCATATTATTTGGTATTTAAGAGTTTAACGTCGATAATAGTGTGAAAAATGGATAAGATTCACTGTAAAAGTTGTTCCGGTGGTGTGTGTATAGAGAAAATAAAAATGATGCGTTTACAAAACTATCATTCGGTCGTTGTACACCGAATTTTTAATTAGTACAAACTAAAGATCAATCGTAAATTCAATACAAAACAAAATGATTCATATTATTAGCTCACAGGTTGCATACACAGCAATAGGTTGTTCTGTTTCCCTTGTCTACTATTTTCAAACAATAAAACGGTCTGGAATGATACGGGTTAAAAAACATGACCAATCTAAAAAAAGACCTAAAAGCTTCTCTTAAATATCACACTTTTGGAAAAAAACGTATTGAGACGCGTTTAAATTCTCAGATACAAGTCGACATTGATAGACATAACGACTTGAGACAAACAGATAAACGTATTGAGACGTCGATCGGAACTGATTTTTTTCAGTGACTTATTGACATTGTTTGCTTTTAGGGGAAACAAGAGCTCACTTTTCGTGGACATGACGAATCTGCTTCGTCAGAGAATAGGGGAATTTATTTAGAGCTGGTCGATGTGCTCGCGAAATACGACGGAGTTTTGGAAAACCATTTGCAAAATTGCACTAGCTCATTTACGGGTTTATCAAATCGAATTCAAAATGACCTACTCTCCAGTATAGCGTCTGTAATGATTCAAACAATAAAACAATAAATTGCTTCCACTGATTTTGTTGCTGTGATGGTCGATGAAACACCAGAAAAAGAAAAGAAGAAAAGTGGAAAAGAGCAACTAGTACTAGTTTTAAGGTATATTCGTGAGTGTTTGGTCGATTTATAAAATATATTGACGTTAGTTCCGACCGTACCGCGAAAACTTTAAGCATACTGCAGATTTTATCAGAATTTAACTGTTTGGCGAAATCGATAGCTCAGACATACGACGGTGTTGCTGTGTTATCATCTAAACGGAACGGCGTTCAGTCGATGATTCGCCAGCAATGTCCTTTTGCTGAATACGTTTGGTGTTCCGACCATGTCCTTAATTTGATACTTTCCAATTCGTGCGAACGTTTTCATGAAACTAAACATTTTTTCAGTCGCATGAAAACATTAGCCAATTTTTTTTCTTTATAGATCTTTCCGTACCTATACTCACACCACCATCATTTCACTGCTATTACATAATTTTACAAATACTGAACATCAAACAAACGCGCAGAAAGGCCACTTAGAATATCCGTAAATTGATATGTCTATAAAATCAGTCAATCTATGGATATTTGAGGTGGCTATTACCAACATCAATAATAAAACGACAAGACGACGAACCAAAACCAACATGCAGTAAGTATTTTTGGCTTTTAAAATTTTCTGCCTACCCTGTCTAAAAACTCTGTGCACGCCACTGTGCAGTATGATCCTCGATACCTTATTCATTAGTTATTGCCGCATACAAAAATACGATAAGCCGACTAAAATTAGAAAGCTAAATGTCCTGTCCTGTATTTCCGGAGATAATCAATGGAACTTTTGATGGGTTTTCGAACTATACTTACGTGTAATCATAGACAGATCCAGCGGCCGGGAACAACGGCCTAAATCCCGCATCGGTGGTAGCTTTTCTGATGAAACTGGAGAAGATTGCGCGACTGTTGAGGTCGCAAGTTGCTCCCACCGACCAGATTACTGCCCACACCACCCATAGAGGGGCCAAGCGAGCTGTTTTACAATAACAGAAATGTATTAATATTTGTTTAGTATTCATGGAGTCGCGTTAGACCACGAAGGAGATGGCGGGACGACTTGGTAGTCTTCGTAAGGAATTGGCAATAAGTGGCAGAGAACTGGAAACGGTGGAAGGAAGCTTTTGCCTAGCATTGGGATAGTTCGGGCTAGATATTACAATAATAATAATCTTATTCATGCAAAGTGTTAAGCCATCTCTTTTTTGGGTTTTGAGTTATTAAACTCAAAAAGGGTTATTGGATTGTCAAACATAATGATTTGGCTTAAAGACTTTAAAAGAAGAAGGTAACTAATATCAAATTGTATGTGTGGTTGACAGTACTCTTAATTTTGAACTACTATTAACATGAGACTTACCGCGGAGCGGAGCCTTAATGAAAAATATGACGCAGGTGAAGTTGCGTGGGTCAGCTAGTGAAAAAATAATGAATCAGTCGGTAAACTCACGCAATAAAGCCAAAATGTTGGGCCCTGGCGGAGGCCTGTCATCCTTCCCCGTAAGCGGCCTAAGGCGGTAATCGAGTAGCTCGAGAAACTTGAGCACTAATGAGCAGTCGATGGACCCCACAATCTCCGTCAAACTTGTACGCAGAACTTCCAGGGCAGGATATACATAAGTCTCTATAAGAGACGGCAGCATTTTGCGGATGGAATCCGCTATCTGTAACAGTAGTTAAAAAAAAACTATTTTCTAAGGAATATGGTTGGTTTTATAACGATCGAGGAGCTCGTGGCCAGATAATAACAACCGCACGGGTCGATCAGGTTAAGCAACGCTTGCCAAGGTTGGTCTGTGGATGGGTGACCATCTTAACATACTGAGTTTCCTCCGTGTCTCGGAAAGCACGTTAAGCCGTTGGTCCCGGCTGTCGCTTATAGATCTTTGGCAGTCGTTAGGGATAGTCAGTAAATCTGACTCCAGTCTTGCCATGAAGTACCGTGTTACCCAGTTAATGGGTTGTGGAGGTCTGGTAGGCAGCCGCTCTTCGTAAAATTCTGGTACTCAGCTAAATCCGGCTTGACTGGAAGCCGACCCCAATATAGTTGGGAAAAGGCTAGGCAGATGATAGTGGCTGGTTTTATAACGCGAATATCAAACACGCGAACAGCACCTTTAATTATTTTAACAACAGCCTTGTAGTTTATATATCAATGAAATTATGAGAGCGACCTAAGATTTATTCATAGATATTTATATAACACTGTAATAGTGAAATAGCGCGGTGACTACACTTGATAAAAATCATGGCCGAAAATAAAGAAATATTAAAAATGCTTTCTGGTTAGTGGTTCTGAAAATCGTAAAAGAATAGCTAAGTAAAAAATGTGGAACTAAAAATAACATGAATATTATTAAATATTTTAAGGGAAGCTTTGAGGAGAGTACTACAGGTATTATCACCAATAACACTAATTTTAATACAGTATCCGAAAGCCAAGTAACGGTCAACAATTCTTTAGATTCTGAGCAATTAGGCACATGATCAAACTGAACCGCCCAATAAATCCTTGAATGAACTGTCAGAGTTCTCTTTAAGTCAAATTCAAGATATGACTTCTGTGGCTGATAAAAGAACAAAAAAAATGCAAGGAATAAAATAATTCAATGTTTCTGATGTAGCTACGTGGTCAGTAGTAATAAAAGCGAGCAAAATAGATCACAATACACTCCGTTGATCCTAACAAGGACTCAACAGAACAGAGAGAGTACGAGTACAAGAAAGCCGTGATACAAAAGGATACAGGGAACCTAATGCGAGTTGCCATTTCTCTCCTGCCGTGCGTCTCTCTATCATCCCACATACATAACTTAAATTATAAAATTAGTGAGGGATACGTACATACGACAAGACAAGCAACCAGATGACTGGTCGTGGTAGATAAGTAGTTTTATAATTAAATAGTTTACATAAACTAGCGCGCGTAGCCCCCTGATGTGCAGGCGCCCTCCAGTTGACGGCGCCCGAGAGGGTCGCCCGAGTCGTCCGGCCTTAAAGCCGCTGCTGACATAGGCCGATTACTGAAAAACGACTATATCTTTCTGTAAAGAAGAATTTTAAAATAAGACAAGATGACAGATTCAGATACGGCCGACCACGGACCCTGCGCCAAACCAGTCAGCTGTTGCGCATTTCCAAGCACGGCTGCACTCGCGCATATTTACCCATATTTTTATCATTCTGTAAATCGTATATAATCATTATATTTTCATGTTATACAGTCCGCTATCGCTTTCATTTATCTCACCACGAACTATCGTCGCCATCATTCAGCACGGTTGCGCTCGCACATTGGTCCTTCTACCGTAGAGTTGGAACCAAACGAACAAAATTAAGTAATTTTAAAAATTCAAACATTCAACGGTTCATCGGTTGGAGAACAAAGAACTTCATCTTCGGCTTCAAACTTCGCAAGAGGTCTTCACTTTTTGCGTGGTGGTCGCACCATAGGCAAGGAGACGTGGTGGTGGGGTGACGGGTTGCAGGAGGTGACTCGGAAGAAGAATGGTTTATTTAAACAGTGGCAAGGGTCCAACTCTCCGGATGACAGGGAGGCATATGGAGCGGCTAAGCGCACTTGCAAAAAAGCTGTAGCCAGAGCCCGCAGCAAAAGTCTGTCGCCCTTATACGACAAGCTGGAAACTGCGGAGGGGCCAAAGCTTATTTATAAGCTGGCGCATGCCCGGGAGAAAACTACACGGGACATTAGCAAATGTCTCTGTGTAAGGGACGCCCTGCTCTACGATATGCTCTGTTAAGGAGAGACTGTGTACATACTTCGCGGAGCCGTCTAACAAACAGCACCCCCATAACCTTCCTCCCGAACCTCCTCCTAACCTTGGACTTATTTTACCTATTTCGCCACATGAAGAACCGGAAAGCGGTTGGGCCTGACAATCTGCCTATTAAAGTGTGGAAGGCGATGGGCCCACATGGTGTGGCCCTTCTGACGGATCTTTTTAAACGCAAACTATTTGCTTAAAAGGATGCTCCATATTGTAAATAGAATAAGAATTTCAGTTGATGCAATAAACAATTTTTATTTTTATTTTATTTTATATCCTGATCACCAAGGAAATGCCGAACCAGTGGCGATTTAGCCTGATTATCCCTGTTTACATAGGCAAAGGTAGCGTACAGGATTGTAGTAGCTACCGCGGTATCAAGATCATGTGCCACACCATGAAGCTCTTAGAGCGCAACATTGACACACGGATCAGTAGCGAGTGCACTGTCTCTGAGTGTCAATATGGCTTCCGGGCGGGTAACAGCACCATGGATGCAGTGTTCGCCTTACGGACTCTAGCTGAGGCTTACACAGAGAGAAGGAGAGCTTTGCATATGGCCTTATTAGACCTGCAGAAGGCCTTCGACTGTATACCTCGGCAGTCCATCTGGTGGGTACTTCGCTTCAGGGGCATTCCCGAAGCCTATATTGACATTATCAGAGACATGTACCGTGATTCCGTGTCCTCTGTCCAGACCGCTGTTGGCGAATCCAATGGCTTCCCAATATCTGTTGGCGTTCACCAAGGCTCGGCTCTTAGCCCGTTCTTGTTTCACGTAGTGCTCGATGTAGTTACAGCAAACATCCAAGATCAGCCTCCATGGCTAATGGTGTATGCCGATGACATCGCCCTCGTAAATCAGAACAAATCCCATCTTGAGCGCAAAGTCAACATTTGGAATGACACGCTTGAAAACGGTGGCCTGAGACTAAATGTGGCGAAGACCGAGTACATGTCCTGTGGCAGCATGGATTCAAACACCATCCGAATAGGTTCGGACCTGATCAGAAAGTCCGATACGTTGAGGTACCTTGGATCCGTGCTGGATGAGTCTGGCAAAGTGGCGCGAGGTGACGGGCGTTGTATGCGACCGCAACATAGGCTCCGAAGCTCAAGGGGCAGATATATAAATGCATCATACGGCCTGTCCTACTGAACGGCGGCGAGTGTTGACCAGCACTAAGCAGACACACCCAGGAGCTTCGCGTCACGGAGACATAGATGCTTAAGTGGATGAGCGGCGTAACGCGATCCGATCGCATACGCAACTCTTTCATCCGAGGTAGTCTTGGTGTCCGTGACGTGGGGGAAAAACTGCAAGAGTGTTGTCTGCGATGGTATGGCCACATCATGCGCCGCCCTATGGAGTACGTTGGTCGAAGATGCATGAATATGGCACCTGCCATATTCATGTGTTAAAAGATAATGGTACATTTATTACGTATAGTTATATTAAGTCAAAGTTTTGTTAATTTAAATTTATAAATTAAATAGACCCTTTAAATAATACAAGTTTTAATTACACTATTTAGTTTATTCATGGGAAACAATATATAAAATACCCCATTAGTATATATAAAAATAATAAGAACATGGTAAACAAGTATACTTATCTATAATTTATTATATCTCCAACACAGAGCTACGTCTGTTCACGACGACTGACAGCCAACAAGTGTCCCCGCTCTGGCGACACAACGGCTTTTACACACAAATACCCACTACTCAATAATTACAAACTGATAAACTTTTTAAATGGAACTTAATCAATAACAGATATTAAAATCATATTTTAGCTTAAAAATACATGACTTTGACTAAAATGACAGATTTCTTTTAAATTGATCATAATTGAGTATGTGTACAATATAAATAAATTCATTAAATAACAGTCGCTAAACAAACTTTAAATATCAACAAAAATCGAACGTATATTCCATAATAATCTCTTTCATTTTCCTTTATAGTAACATTACTCTTTTTTTGTTTACAATCAGCATAATTATAATCAAATTAAAACTATTCACATAATTATTATAAAAGATTATCTTCTACACTACCGTTTTGTTCAACCAAATTACCAGGCCATAGACGAAGTTTTTCTTTGGCAACCGTTATTTTTCTCAAATTTCCCACACCCCTTAATGAAAACCTGTCATTCTCTAATATGCTGGTTATTTCATACCCTTAAATTTTGCCTTTAATTTGTCATGTCGTCTATGGTCCTGATTTACATAAACCGTATCACCTATGTTATATTCTATACAATCTCTACGAGTTTGATCAAAACGTTCTTTAGATTTGTTAGCTACATTTACAAGGCGCTGTCGAGCTAACTGCCTATCAGAAGTTACATCTATAACTTCGTTTTCATTATTCTCTACTACTTCGTCTAATTGAGCTTGTATACAAGGAATATTAGAATTTCTGCCCACAAGCAACCGCATAGGTGAAAATCCGGTTGATTTTTGAATTGTAGTATTAATAGACAATTGGACTTTCCACAAAACGCTCGGCCAGTCTGACACGTCGGTACAAGAGGTACTAATCATATTTGTAATTGTGGACACGTATCTTTCGACTTGGCCGTTTCCTCGTGGGGTACCGGTAGCTATCATGTGATGTCTAACCTGCCAGCTATCAAATAGCTCTTTAATTTGTCTTGAACAAAAATTTGTTCCACGGTCAGTAATAATTAAGGATGGTGTACCAAAATCTGTGAGGGAATTACGTAAAATATCGACCATTTCTTGGGCACCCATTGTTTTTAGTGGCTTTAAAATACAGAATTTTGTAAAACCGTCGATTATGATAAGCAAATGTTTATAACCGTCAGGAGATTGTGGAAATGGTCCTGTACAGTCTAAATGGACTGTATGGAAAGGTATAGGTGTCTTTTCTATAGGATGTAGCAGTCCTTGCTTTGGTATATGATGAGTTTTCTTTTCTACACAAATTAGACAGTGAACAATATATTTCCTTATGAATTTATACATTCCAGGAAACCAAAAGTATTCAAGTATTTTCTTATAAGTTTTATCTAAACCCACATGGCAATTCTCATCATGAAACAAACGAAGAATGCCAAGCCTACTTCCTTTCGGAATATATAATTTAGGTGCAGCTGTTGGATCAGTTTTATAATACAGTAAATTATTTCGAACCATGTACTGGTTAAAATCTAAATCTCCAGCTCTAACTTTTTCTATCAGGACTTGAGTTTCCGGATCCCTGTCTTGAGCAGTCTCTAACCACGATCGCGGTGGTGGTGAATTGATTAGATTAATAGAAATATTGTCTGTTTTGAGAGGGACTACACTAGACAAGGTATGAGATGTATTATTTAAATCATGGTCTACTTCTGGATTTCGACTAAGATAATCGACATGATTAACAAACTGGCCCTTTCTATATACAACCTCAAAAGAGAAGTCTTGCATATAGGTCCACCATCGGGCGACTCTAGGTGAAAGATCCTTTTTATTAACTGTAGATTTTATGGCATTACAATCGGTAATAACTTTAAAATGTATTCCCAATAGGTAGACACGAAAATGTTTTAATGCATTGAATATAGAAAGGGTCTCCAATTCATAGGAATGGTATCGGGACTCGCAGGGACTCGTTTTTTTACTAAAATATGCCACTACCTTATTTAGACCACCATGTTTTTGTAACAGTATGGCACCGTATCCTATTGCACTAGCATCAGTGTGTAATTCTGTTTCCAGGTTCGGATTAAAGATAGATAATAGTGGTTCTTTTGTTAAACAGTTCAAAATATAATAACGAGCTTCCTCTGTTCCGATCCCCATTCCCACTTTTGATCATTTTTTACGAGTTTAGTAATGCAAGAAGTCCTAGTAGAAAATTCTGGTATAAATCGTCTAAAATAGCTTGCAAGCCCCATAAACTGTCTTACTTCTTTAACGTTTGCCGGGACTGGGGAATTGACTAAAGCAGAAACTTTTTTCTGGCTTGGTTTTACACCTTCATGTGAAATAGTACGGCCTAGGTATTCAATGCTAGTTTCAAAAAACTTACATTTACTTAAATTAATAGAAAACCCTGCATCACTTAAAGCTTTGAACGTCTGGTCTAAATAATCAAGGCCTTCTGGGATAGTGCCAAACGGTATTAAAAGGTCATCTATGTATACTAGGATAAACTTTAGATATTGTACTGCCTTCGTTATAGCCCTTTGAAAAACTGAAGGACCATTACATATGCCAAATGGCATTTTTAAAAATTCATAATGACCATCGGGTGTAACGAAAGCATTATATTTTACAGATTCAGGTGATACAGAAATCTGGTAGAAACCGTTTTTCATGTCAATTGAAATGTAGTATTTTGCTTGTCCTAATCGGTCTATCTGGTTTTCGATGAGAGGGAGGGGATATCGTTCCTTCTCAATGTTTTGATTTAGTGCTCTGTAATCTACACAAAGTCTGTCACTGCCATCTTTCTTTTTAACTAAGAGAACTGGACTGGCGAATTCAGATTCACTTTCTTGTACGACTTTTTTTTGTATCAAATCGTCAATTATTTGTTTCACCCTCTCCCTTTCAATCGGTGCTAAACGATAGGGGCGATAATTAATTATTTTATTTGTTTTCAAACGTATATTAAGTTGCCCTGTTTTTACTGTGCTTAGATATGTGTCCGTTGGTATAATGGTAGGATACTTCTGAAAAATGTTGATTATGTTGTCTTGCAAACACCTATCTAAGTGACCGAGAGACTCTATGAGTTTTGTAAAGTCAATACTCGATCTTAATTGAAGCTCATCATTTTTTATTTTTACCAATTTTGTGCCTATGGAATCTAATACAATAGCTACATCAGGATATTTGACTATGTTTCGTCCAATAATACAGTCATAACGGAAATCTGCGTCTCTTGCCACATATAATTCAATTTCTTTGCATAAGTCCCTAAAATAGACCGGAACTAATATTTTAGCAAAAACATGGAGCTTCCCGTTACCAATACCATCTAAATATAGTGAACATGGAAAGAAGTTACATCCAAGGCGTCGTGCTACAGACTCTTTTATTATACTACAGTCTGCACCGGTATCTAATAGAGAATCAACTTCGACGCCATTAACATTTATTTTAGTGAATTTATTTGCTAGTCATTTGGTTTCTGAAATATTTATATTTTTATCTTGTTCGCGTTGTTGAAAACGGTGAAAACATCTATCAGGTGAATGACCCATTTTGTTACATACTGTACAAGGTATACGATGGAAACATTTGTCAAATGTGTGACCCTCTTTTTTACAAAAAGAACAAATATCCTTAATAGTTTTGATAGTCTGCAAATTTTTATATTGAGTACTTAATTCTTTATCAGTAGAGTGAACTGTATTTTTCAAACAACGAGCCATTAAATGTCCACTTTTACCACATGTGTAACACGTTTTTTCATCTTTAGATTTTAATTCATTTGGTTTAAACCGTTTGGCACTATTAGTAGAGGTCTGAGTATAGTTTATAGCTACCTCCGAGGATCTTTTCTTAGCGACTTTTTCATACGTGGAAAATAAGGCGATCAATTCGGGAATGGTAGCGACAGAACTATTTAAGCTAGCCATTCTAATGTTAACTTCGGTTATACCTCCGCATACAAGCTCAACCAACTGTGGTTGCGTAAATGCCACTTTTGTACTACGTAATAATCTAACTTTTTCCCTAGCAAACTCGCAGTAGGTGTCAGCAGAGTCAGAAGTATACAGCACGGCTTTTGATAGCTTTCAGAAAGGTTCTTTTTTTCTGGGTATAGATCTACCAGATGTTTGCGCAGAGTTTCCCAAGAACGTTCGAACTCTGGTTCCCAGGTTTCGAACCATGCTAATGCAGAACCCCGAAGGGCCTTACCTGCTTTAGCAGCCTGTTGAATACTGCTCCACTTAAATTCAGCACCAAGTTTTTCGATACTTCTGCACCACGTCTCCGCCCCGTTGTCATTTTTATCGGGATCGAAGAGCGGCAGCGCGATGTCATCATGGCGCTGATTTGCTGTTACTGCATCTCGGATGGCTTTCACCATACTTTCCAATAACTGGGACGGCTCCATAATCTAAAATAAAAATAAACAAATATATTTCATGGGCATGAGGTTTTTATTGATCCTTCACTTCTGATGTTAAAAGATAATGGTACATTTATTACGTTTAGTTATATTAAGTCAAAGTTTTGTTAATTTAAATTTATAAATTAAATAGACCCTTTAAATAATACAAGTTTTAATTACACTATTTAGTTTATTCATGGAAAACAATATATAAAATACCCCATTAGTATATATAAAAATAATAAGAACATGGTAAACAAGTATACTTATCTATAATTTATTATATCTCCAACACAGAGCTACGTCTGTTCACGACGACTGACAGCCAACAAGTGTCCCCGCTCTGGCGACACAACGGCTTTTACACACAAATACCCACTACTCCATAATTACAAACTGATAAACTTTTTAAATGGAACTTAATCAATAACAGATATTAAAATCATATTTTAGCTTAAAAATACATGACTTTGACTAAAATGACAGATTTCTTTTAAATTGATCATAATTGAGTATGTGTACAATATAAATAAATTCATTAAATAACAGTCGCTAAACAAACATTAAATATCAACAAAAATCGAAGAAACACATACTAAATAACAAATTAACCTAAAACAAATAATAATTGAACATGTTCGGAATCAAAATAGATTACCGAATATCAATATTCTAACACATGCATCCTGCATGCCTGCCTGTGGTACCTGCGTACTAGTAAAAACTCTAAAACAAAAACAAAACCGACTTACAAAAACAAAACACTACAAAGTAAAAAAATAACTTTAATTTCGGAAGTCGGTGTTCAAAAACGAAAAACACCGGCTTCCGAAATTAAATTTATTTTTTACTTTGTAGTGTTTTGTAATTCATATTTATTCATTATATTTTTAACCGACTTCAAAAAAAGGAGGAGGTTCTCAATTCGGTTGTATTTGGTTTTTTTTTTCGTTTTTTTGACACCGACTTCCGAAATTTAAGTTCTTTTCTTTCTTCCGAAGTTATTTTGTACCTTGTAGTGTTTTGTTTTTGGAAGTCGGTTGTATTTTCATGTTATACAGTCCACTATCACTTTCATTTATCTCACCACGACCTATCATCGCCATCATTCAGCATGGCTGCGCTTGCACAGTGCCTATAAAATTTGAGGATTTTCCTCGTGTTTATGAGATCCCATCATCAGATCCTGACGTGACAATGGGACCACCTCAGGAGTATAGGTTTTCGGATAAAAGAAGATTTTTTAAAATCGGTCCACAATTGGCGGAGAATTCGGTGAACATACATTAAAAAAAATACATACAGCCGAAAATAGAACCTCCTTCGTTTTGAATAAGTCGGTTAAAAATGCGTCAATTATGTCGTTATCATTTTATGCCTAAATCAAAGACATGGTATTCGTAGAAATCCTTAAAGGTGCGAGAATACCAAGAGTAAACAAAGAATCTTTCATCATTTCATCATTCATTTTCTTTCATCATTTTGAAAAAATAAATCGAAGATTGAATGCAAAGATTGCTGATCCAATTGAATCACTATATAAAGACAATGTCTACGCTACTAAAATAAAAACATAAAATGACGCTCGTGGAGAACAAGTTAGGCAGAGTTGTAACCGTCTATAATTCTTACTTATTAGAATACTTTATAACAAAATTCTACCATTTTTAGCTTCTGGTAGATCATGCACCCCACTGGAGGCGGTATGGCCACGACCAGTCGATATTATTATATCTTATAAAGTTAAAAAATAAATAAAATTAAAAAAGCTGTTTAGAAGACTTTCTTTAAAATATGTACATACTGCTTATAAACAAAAAAAATCGCCTCATGTTTGCAACATACCAACGAACTAAAAAAAGTGAAGTAAAGGTCATGGTCAACCTTGTTTTGCTGTGTGTTCAATCGATAAATCTACCTACCAAGCTTTATCCCAACTATTTTGGAGTCATCTTTCAGTCTTACCGGTCGCATCTGAATACCTACCATGCTATCATTTGTTTACATGTGAACTATTTCTTTTTACAGGTGCTGATTTAAGTGAGTCGGGTGGTCAGATGCATGAAAATGTTTCAGACGTGAATGATCTTGTAGCAGCCACATCGACAGCAGTAAGTATGCAGGTATACTTCACACTACTAAAATGAGAATTATTTATGTGAAATGTGAATTTCGAATAAAAACTTAAGTTTGAATGTTTAACTATTTTTTACAAAAAACCTGAGCACACAAAATCTTAATTAAAAAAGCTAAGGCACTGCACTTATGCAGCTAAGCACTTATGCAGGATTGGTCACAGTACAATGCCCATATTTAAATTCCTCATGTACATATTTCAGGAGCCATACAGCTGCTGCTGTTGCTATGGCTACAGGGCCACCAGCTCGTCCCTATATCAGTCGCAGAAGACCAACAGTTAGGAAGGACAAGGAATTTTCCTTAAACACGGAAAGACTCAAGCACCTGTCAAATGCCAACGTGCGGGCAAAATAAATTTTAAATCAAGAAAAAATAAAAACAAGGAAGACCACATTTGGAGATTTTAGAAATAGAATTACAAAGTATTGCAGTCTCTGCCTACACCATACAAAAACGGCGTGTGTTTAAAAACTCCTAAATCAATCTTATCATCATCATCATATCAGCCGAAACACGTCTCTCTACAATAACCAGTCCTGTGCGTCTTGCATCCATCGCGTCGGCTGCCCGTGACCCTCATCAGGTCATCGCTCCACTTTGTGGGAGGCTTTCCAACGTTGCGTCTTCCGGTATGCGGTCGCCAGTCTAGAACGTTTCGGCCCCATCAAGCATCTCAACTTGATTTTATGAATTAAAAATTAAATAAGCTTCACAAGCACGTCTACTCTTTGAAGAGGTCTGGGGGAAGAAGTTACGTAGTAAGTACTTACATTTCATATTGTGTAATGTTGCATGTGTAAGGAATAGTGTGTAGATCAACTGAAAATATTTCGCACTGTGGCGTGTTTATTCTGCGAAGAAGTCTGCGGTCATCGGCAGAATGTCGTATAACATAGTCGTGTTGAACATGAGGAGCCGCGGGTGGCGATAGCATCTTCAATACCAACAGATAGGACAAACCTAAGGTCAGGCTGAGTACCCATTTAGCACCCGCTCCTATCAAGATCGGAGACTTTATACTTGAAGTTGTAGACGAGTACGTCTACTTGGGACAAACTGTCCTGTTGGGTAGGAATAACTTCGAGGAAGAAGTAAACCGTCTTTTCCGGTTCGACTGGGCGGCGTGGTATCTTCTCGTCTCACATACCACAGTGTCTCAAGACGAAAGTCTATGACCAGTGTCAATAAAGTATGAATTTATTGTTACAATAACAGTTTTATGACTTTTTCTACAAAACCTGTTTAGGTGCATACATTTTTTCTGCAATGAAATCGAAGGTGGTGCCGATAGTAACAATTCAAGTACGAACAGAATCCTTTACAATGACATACGCCATAACGCTCTTGGATAATGAGCCCAATTTTTCTCATGGGTAAACTAAAAATGTATAATGGGTGAACTATTGTTATTAAATGACTATTTGAATATTGGACATCATCAACTCATTGATTTTACACCAAGCTTTGATCTTTTTCTCTCTCACTTTAAAAAAGGTATTGATAGTAAAAAAAAAAAGAAAAAGTGTTTATCTGCACCAAGCATGACGCATACCAAAAAAAATATATACAAGAACGCTTCGAGTACAACGACCCTCTTTTAGGGTTCCGTACCCAAAGGGTAACCAAAGGAACCCTATTACTAAGCCTCCGCAGTCCGTCCGTCCGTCCGTCTGTCTGTCAGCGGGCTGTATCTTAAGAACCGTAACAGTTAAAATTTTCACAGATTGTATATTTCTATTGCCACTATAACATCAAATAATAAAAATTAAGGTTTATGGTACGGAACCACACATGTACGAGTCCGACTTGGACTTGGCCGGTTTTTATTCTGTTACAGGTTGTTTAACCAAATGTTATGTTTATGAAAACAATAGATTGCCACGACCAAATCCTAGCCTTTTAGGTATTGCTTCAAACCATTATTCTTTCAAGTGGCTAGTAAGAGTAAAGCATTCACGTTATGCAAGTCAATTTGAATAAAGAATAAAAAAGGAAAGAAAGAAATTTTGTTATTTTGCATAGACAAAACGCTTTAGACAACACAATACAATTTTCATTTTTTGTGCGAGTTCCGTTCTTTTGTAAAGGGATCATAGTCAAACCTCTCATGTGCTCTTTGTTGCTTTGCCAAATTCGGCAACATGATATTTTGATTGTTTAAGTGTCCTCTACTCATATATGCTTGTTAGAAAGTGCACCGCAACATTGAAAAAAAAAACAGAGCAGGGGGCGGGGTTCCAACTTACCTCTATGGGAGCTGGCATAGCCCCTCGTCTATACCACCTTCCATAGAAAAAAGTTCGAACACCTTTAATAAAGTTCAGGAGATCTTTGTAATGTCACGATAACTTATTGTTTAAAAGAACCAGTCCGGTGAATTTATATCGTTATTTTATTTTAACAGCTTTTTTTTGTTTGGGTCAAGCCCGCCACACTATTTCCAAACACTGCAACCCCTAAAAGCCAGAATCAACAGTAGCGACCAACAGAACAACGCTCTATGAGATCCAGAGAAGCGATTCAACTGTCTTGGATCCCGCAACGAAATTTATCAAATAAGAACAGCAGAGAAGTAGGAAAAAAAATGGACTGTCTCTAGCTCACCGGTGGCAAGTTACTCTTGATCCAGGCATTGACAAGCGGTGGTAGACCGACCACTTGGGAGTCTAGGTATACCATACCACATCGCGAGACAGTGGCAGGAGAAGCCACTATCAAGTCTGCCACCTCGAAAATCATTCGCTGGCGGTCAGTTAGCTTCATTATCTCTCCACTTGATAAGCACAGTTTCTTGTTGTCGTCCAATACCTGTAATGTCAAACCGCATAAGCTTTGGGAAACAGTTGAAAAGCATATCTTTTTTTTTGCAGAAATCAATTAGTAGTTGAACGTGTTTTTTAAATGATTCAACGATAACACTTGTCGAAAATGTATATTATTCCGACAAGTATGTCTGGTCAAAGTTAACAATATTCCCAACGACTATAACATGAATGTGTAGTAGGTGAGAACTGGTGAATAATAAAAACATGTGATCAATTTCAAAACCTAGTAAATGAAGTCTCTGTTACGTATAAATGAGTAAGACGCCGAATGATAAAAAAACCCGGTGTATACTAGAGAGGAAACATTAAAGACATCTAAGAATAAACGCATCGGAAAACAAAAATTGACATCAAGAAGTCGGGGATAAAATCGTTGCCAATTAGTTTTGGAACATCTCATTTAAAGGAGCGCACTAAATTACCAGTCACCTTGTGCATTTGTATTTTTTAATCAAACTCACAGTATTCATGTTCTCAATCCAGACGGCGTCCACGGGGCCATCGAACACATACCAGCGCCTATCCGTGTCTTCAACTGCAATACCAGCGCGGACCAAGCTCGACAGAATGCCGTCAGTCCTGGTATTCAATGAACAAAAACTGAATGCTGAAACACAGGGATTGCCTTTCACAAGCGCGCATGACTCATTTCAATTTACATCTTATAAAAATGCCATAAGAGTCACGCGACGCGCTTTGTGAGCAGCAATACACGTGTAACATAATAACCGCACGCAATACCAAGGCTCAAAATCATTATGAACATTTACTATGGGACCAACCCAAAAATCGCGAAAAATAAATCAATCGGGAGAAAGCACCTTTCATGTCATCCTCCCAATGCGTTTGGTAAATTCTTTACATGGTAGTTTCAATAAGCGTATTATATACAGCACAATTTTATAGTCGGTTAATTATCATCAAAATGAATAATAATATCAACAGATTTTTTCCCATCAAACCAAAATCGGACATTTCATTTGTGAGATACGAAAGAACGGCGCTGGCTTCAAACTTATTCAAACTCTTTAAACAATTTACGTGACACGGGTAAAAATCTAAATGCAAGCAGAACATACCATTCGTGAGTGAGCATGTCAAACTCTCCATACAGCTGGCCCATAGTGATGGACTTGGGATTGACTACGAATGTATGTACGGGAGTGAACGGGAACCCGTCGGGGGCTAGCTTCCCTTTGATTGCCGTCAACGCGTCTCGGAGAGTTTCGTAACACTAGAAATAGAAAAATTATATTGGGAGTCGATTTTTAGTGCAACAACAGTCTACCCGCCTAATTGAGAACCTCCTCCTTTTTTTAAAGGCAAATAAAAGGGAAGAAAGCCACGAAAAAGAGTATACCTTAGTTTTCCCCGCTCCGGCTGGCCCAACCAACATAAGTCCGTGCCTCACCACTGTTGTCTCATATAACTGTATGACTTTGAAAATAAATGCTGTGAACAATAAAACCAAAATAGAAGGTCAGGATACTTAATTTTTTCAATGAATATCTTGACAGTGTAGTTTTTTGTAATAAAGATTGTTTAAAGGAGTATTGTAGTAAGTATTTCTACCAAGCATTGCTGAATTCAGATCTGAAAGGTGCCAATGTAACATGGACATTTCAGATATGTCTCTGAGATGGCAACAAATCTACCGCGCCTCTGGTATTGCAGATGTCCATTGAGTGACTACGTAACTTCAGGCGTAAGTAACATAACAAAAATTGCCTCAGTATAGTAACTAGGATCCTCTATTATGGCGCCAGATAAATTTGCAATAAAGTACATTGACCTTTCCCTAATATCTATTTGTACTTTCATAGGTGCCTAAAATGTAAATAAGGAATCGTTTTTCACTACTGGAAAATGTCTATAGTCTAAATCCAAATCTATCGTGATCCTATACAAAATGTATAGGATCACGATAGATTAGATAGAGGTTTGGATTTAGAACGATTTAACGTATTTATTTTCGTTTTTGAAAAAAATAATGTCAAGAAATGTAGGTCAATGACCGTTACTGCAAACTTGTTTGGCGCCTACCACAATGTTAACTATTGGTGCTTGAAAACTGGGCTTATCCTGCTAATGAATGTCTTTTTGTGCATATTTAGACAGTTCTGTCTCGTGCTTGGTAGGGGGCACTGTTTTCTGATAATTACGTTGCGGCATCCAAGATAAATCTTTTCTCCGGAGCTCATATTCTCGTCGTCTACTGGTGATGCTGCTACTCCCCTTCTCCCAATAGAAAAATCTTACTATTTAGAAGAAATGAGTGTAACTCACAATATAGATCGTCGTATCCTTTCTTGATGAGTATATTCCTGATGGATGTCTCCATGATTCCGTAATCTACTACAGGCACCTCCACCCGTGGGAACAGATCCGATATTATACCTGCATACCAAAGCAAGTACAGTGGGTTTTATTATACTAAACTGTGACCGTTCCATTGCAGGGCAAAGGTTTCTTCTCATTCAGAACGAACCCTAAGAATACTAATTCTATCTTTTTTTTTTTTTCAAATACTAATATAATATAATAATACGTTCCCGTGGTATTCCGCTGAATCCGGTTTGACTGGAAGCCGACCCCAATATAGGTGGGAAAAGGCTAGGCAGATGATGAATACGTTCCCATGGGGTTACTGTCGAATTTCATATGAGCGAAGCCTCTAGCAAAAGCTAAAGTTAGCCCCATAAAAACTCGCTAACTGGCAGGTTTTACTACAACGTGAACAAGACTACAAGATGAAAAATAAACATTACTCAAAACAAAAAAAACCCATATTATTTGATCTCACGAAAATCGTTTACAAGTATAGAACAGCAGATTTAATATTTCATTATTGATCCCAGAGCGAAAATTACTCCTCATCAGATTCTGATAGAATGATGACGTTTTCATCATCCTCCACACCCTGGTTTTGCCCATAGCAGGATACAGGCCTCTCTTTTCTTTCGTTAATTCCTAGTGATTCCACCACTCCTTTGACAACCTCAACCGTGGCGGCAACAATTTCATCTGCCTATCAACGATTTACTTACCATTAAACAGTAGCAAATCATTCGCAAGGAACTTGGGTACATTAACGTCTCTTAGGGATCGCAGTACGATTTGTCGCTCATCTCCATCCGGCATTTGCCGGATAAGGTTGCCAGCGACCGTGATCACCGTTTTCACGGCACGCATGCCGAAGTCATAATGATCCTTGGGAAATTATAATAGCTTAAACAAATTGAAGTATAAGAGATTATCAAAGACATATTGTGATGATAAAAACCTTTTCTTACCACTGTTTTAAGAAAAAAATCATGATTTTTACCGAATAATGATGAAATATTGTCCGAATAAAAAACAACTAACCTGAGAAGACAGCTGTTCCGAGCTCAGCCTGAAAGTGGTCGTAATCTTGCCAGCCAAGATCTTGGCTTCCGAGAAACCGAAGGAGAACAAGGAGATTTCAGCGATGAGAGCGTAGTCGGGTACCATCATAGCGATAGGGCGGAACAATGCTTTAAGGTTGTCCGGCAGCTCCGTACGACCTGGAGGAAAGTCACAGGGGTTCACGATTAACAGACAACCGTGCCGATTTAGAAACAGCACCACCATATTCCTAACCAAATACCACGTTATCTGAGATCGGCGTTACTTGTTTCTATTCTCCGCTTTCAACAGTCTCGCTATCATTCACTCCCTTTCCTATTATATCATATAATTCATCCATCTTTTCATTGGTGTTCCTCTCCCTTTTCATTCATACTAGACTGCGCAGCTGCCATCTGATGTAGTCTTTATTCATCGTAATGCCTGTTTCAAAACGCGTGGCTGGTGCCACTTTTGTCAAGAAAATGGTCTATTATGTTCAATGAAGAATGGTCAATTGTCATCAAAACATTATTTTAAAAATGAGCTCACATATTCCGTTCGCAAGTCATTACGATATTGTATGAGATGTCAAAACGGAAAAAAAGCGTTTTATACATACCCGCGTATCCTGGGTTCATTGTGATGAAAACTGAGCAGGATGCCTTGAGCGGCAGGTCCACACCCTCAAACACGAACCTGTCTTGCTTAGCGATCTGTGCTTTCTGGATCGTCATCACCTTTAGTAAAAATACGAACAATTTTCATGATGGTACCAACAACTGACAAAACTACCTCCTTCTTTCTTCTTCCTTCCTTTACACCGCGAAAACGAAACCGAAGTGGTTTCGTTCACGCGCATTTATGTTCGGATAACTCGACAAAATTTACTGAACAGCTCAATTTCTTTTTCACAATTTGTAATTGGTCCCATAGTATAAGAAGTTCTAAATGATGAGTACAATGACCCCTTTTCAGTTATTGCGTGTTTTCTGTAACTCGTTGAATACAGACGCGTCATACACCGACATCACGGCTGTGAGAAACAGTTCAAACACTTTCAGCACCTACTAATAGGTAGCATGATGCAACGTAGTACGCGCGCGGGATATAGGATCACGGTGCTACTTTTGTTTTATGTTGCCATTTCTGAGTGCTGGCGAAGCATCTCATTCCCGTAAGAATTTCGGAAAACACTCTTTTAAGTCTCATTTAGGGAGACGCGAAGCGTCGCGCGTCGCGTGTGGCGTGGCGGCCCGCAATAAATTCAAATATATGGCGTTGTATGATAGCGTTTACAGAGAAGCGATTTTACACGCGGTGTAACCCGCGGCGTCCACCCAGAAATACAAATAAACGGCGATACCCGCCACCGCAGACAACCGTAGCCAACGCCAATTTATCAAATTCCCCGAAAATCCAAGTCACATTCTCACATTCATTTAGATATTCACACAAAAAGAGAAAAAAGAAACAGTAAATTTTTGGGGTTCCCCATGCTTGAATTTTTTTCATCAATCAAATACGTGTGGGGTATCTATGGATAGATCTTCAAAAATTATATTGAGGTTTCTAATATATTTTTTTCTAAATTGAAAAGTTTGCGCGAGAGACACTTCCAAAGTGGTAAAATGTATCCCCCCCCCTGTAACTTCTAAAATAAGAGAACGACAAAACTAAAAAAAATGTATATGATGTACATTACCATGCAAACTTCCACCGAAAATTAGTTTGAACGAGATCTAGTAAGTAGTTTTTTTTAATACGTCATAAATAAAAACCGCAATTTACCTTTCATTCAATCAACTAAAATATAAAAATATTAGGGTTTATGGTACGGAACCCTTCGTGTGCGAGTCCGACTCGTACTTGGCCGGTTTTATTAGTGTTCTGATCGATGAAAATATCCGCATTGTCCCCACGCCTTGCCGATCCTCAATAAATCCCCAATCAACTTGAGATTCCCCAGCGTTAGCAACACTGGCTTCAGTGTCAAGCCTCCGCCGCTGCGTGCAACGCTGCGGGCGCCGCGGTGCACACCGCTAGTCTGCACGCCTCGCGCCATAAACAACATCATACATTGCCATATGTTTGTTTGTATGTATGATGATGCCTCTCTGTAAACGGTAAAAACGTCCGACCAGTAGTTTCGGCTGTGCGTTGTCTATTAGTCACTCAGTCACCAGTTACAGAAGATTTTATATAGATTATTTACATAATAAAATTATTCACAGAGCAATTTCGTTTTTTATTTTACCAAATAATGGAGGATGTTGCATTAAATTAGACTTGGGAAATGGTACCTGCTGTGCAACCACGGAGAGCACTTCAATGTCGATACGGTTAAACTCGTCGAAACACGCCCATGCACCGGACCTTGACAAGAATATATATTTCACATCATGTCCTACCATAATAGCATAAATATTTAAATTTGAACTGTATAATTCTCAAGACTTACAGACCAACTCGGAAATATCAAAGAAAATTGTAATAGCACTGTAACACGTTTTTTTTTGCTTTTTACACTTAAAAAAGGCGCCTGCCATGTTATCTATAAAATGACTGAAGCAACAAAGTCTACCATTATATTTAGGTAAACAATTTTAAGCAGTTTCATACAAGTTTCATTATGTTTCAAAAGTTGGTAAATAATAAAGGACATTTGTTTTCCTTGTTTTTATTGCCGAATGCGCAGTGTACTTACGCAGCCAGCCCCTTAAAGAACTTGCCCATCGCCATGTAGTCGAGCTGATCTGAACAGTTGAACACGACGCACTGCACCGCCACCGCCTTCGCTAGATCCTGTAGGTCATTCAAGAGATCGTCACTCTCCTGCCCAGTCTCTTTTTTTGGGTATGCCGTACTGTCATATACTCCCTTAATTCTCGATTAGTCATCATCTCAGCGGGTTTAAAAAAGCCACTTTAGTAGTATCATATTAGAATCATAGTACTAATCATACAACAATCTGTCAAATTTAATTTTCATCTTTATCGCTAAAGCTTTATGTTGAAGATTAATTGGGAAAATTTGACATTATTTGGTTGTGTGATGTGTTTTCTGAGTCTGCTTAAGGGCCCTACCTCACCAAGATGCCACGGCGACGTCGCCGGCGACGTATCCAAACAATTCATATTACAATGTTGTATGACAGGTAACTCACTCTAGGCGACGGTTTGGCAACATTGGCAATTTGGAAGCGTAGCCACGACTGTCGGCTCACTGTATTGAGTCTGTGGTGACCTGTCGCTAGTAAAATGTACACGAGCAAGCTGCGTCACATAATGAGTTTCGATACAGAAAGATTCATTGTAGAAATTTAAAATCGACCATATTTATGGGATTCCGCAATAAAAGATTATTCCGATCGTAATTTAAAAATAAAATGTTGGGACTAAATAGTAAATTTATTCAAAGAGAAAGACGAGATGAGGGTTAAAAAAAAGCAGTTAGGTAAGTACACATTTATATTTTTAAGGTTAACATTAAAAAAAAAATGAATGAAAAAAAAAATGAATGAAAAAAAAACATGAATAAATGAATGAATGAATGAATGAAAATGAATGTGTTGAATGTTTTTAGACTACTTAATTCTGTTAATTTAATTAAATTTACATCCGTCTGTTGTGTGCGAGTCCCAAATAAACATTTTTTCTTTTAAACAAAGCTATCTTGCCATGGTAATGGATTTTTAATCACAAAATATTCTGCTGATTTGTCTCGAATAGTGAGTGCTGTTCTTCCTCCCCTTCCACGATCCCGATCTGTAGCAGGTTCAAATACCGTCACCGTCAGAGTATCTTCGTAAGAATATCTATCTCTGGAACGTACGAAGTTGTGCAAAATGCAACAAGACTACAATTTTCTTTGCTAAATCTATATTAACATTCATTGGTCTGTGAAATATCTTCCACTTGTTGGATAATATGCCAAACGTACATTCGATGTAACGGCGCGCTTGTGATAGTCGGTACTTGAATATTTTTTATCGTTACTGAGATTGTGTCCTCATACGGTCTCATGAGGTTTTCGTATAGGGCAAATAAGGCTTCATCTCCAAGTATCACGTATGGGATATTACCGCCGTTTTCTGTCAGCGGTTTTTACGTTCGGAATATTGAGGGAATTGTTAATAAGATTAGTGAATAAACCAGTATGTTTGAAAACAGCTGAATCACTGCTTTTCCCATACACCCCAACATTTTTTTTATTTTTTACTGTTGATAGACACGCGCTTGACCACCATCTCACCTGGTGGTAAGCGATGATGTGGTCGAAGATAGAGCACGCTTGCCTAGAAGTAACCTATTCACTCTTGACTTAAAGACTCCCAGGTTGTAGCTATCAGGAAACACAGACTCCGGCAGGGAATTCCACTCCTTAGCTGTACGCACTTTGACGTTCCAGTTGACAGCCGAACCACAGATTACTATTATTATTATACAATACCGAATACGCAATAATAGACACAAAGGCAAAGGGACGACGTGTGGAGCGGCAGTAGCACTACGTTCACACGACGTCATAAATCGATTTTTACAGGATACGGTTTAGTCACAATACAATTTATATGAATGAGTTCACACGTGCATTCGGTTTTAAGTTCCGACAAAATAACCGAAACGGGCAAATCTTAAGATCCGATTGTGCTTATTACCTAACCCCACCCCTGATTAATGGCAACACGATTTGACAGTTACTGACAAACTGTGTTGTCAGTAACTGTCAAATCGAATTCTTAGTTCGGATCAGGGACTGATCGTAAGTACATAGGTGATACGGAGTAGAATACGCCCACAACTAAGCCGGAAACTTTAGACTTCCGGCTTAGAGTAGCCCCCAGATACGGTCACTACAAACGGTCGGACAAAAACCGAATAAGGTTTAGTGGCAGAAGCATTTCAATACATGCGTTCACACAAGCGGATTTTCACCGAATGCCGGAAAAAAAATAGATACGACAAAGTAGCGTGGGCGCGAATTATGATAAATTAAAATTGGGCTAACAAACATTTCAACATGATATTGATTTAGATTGATAACATTAGTCGGATAAATATTTTTCATTTATTCCTGGAACTTTTAAAACCCACGGAGACAAGTCAGAGTAAAAAGCTAGTATTTACTTAACAAAATTCAAACGCGACTCCATTATTGTCCCCAGGCTGGTTGCCTTTGAAATTTAACACATTCTTGACACATTGATGTTTGACGTATTTCAATCTTAACCTTTTGGCTCACCAATGCCCCACCGTTGTATCGCAAATGGAACCTTTTGATTCCACCGGTGCACGTAGAAGTTAAAATTAAAACAATTATTTTAGCGTGGTTCTTGAGTTAAAATGTAAGATTAACGCTCCATAAACAGACACTCCAATATAGAAAATAAAATGTTTACCCAATATTGCTATGTGATGACTTGGAGATGATATTTTCTTCAAGCCGTTGCTATTAATTTCCTGAAAAACGAGTCCATTGTCGCCTTCAGTTAAGAACTCGCAACGACATTATTTGCTCTTTTATTTCGCACCAATTTCACGCATAATTCAAAAGTTAGTGCGGATAGAAAAATATTGCGTTTCGTTTGTAAGGTCATAAGATTATACAGTTAAATGGTGCAGACATTTTTTAACACTAAATTTATCTTTAAGGGGCTAAACTATTAACATTTACTGTTAAAAAATATTTAAATTACGAAAATTTTACAGCTCCGATTTGCAAAAAAGTGACACAGATCCTGCCTGCAAGAGCTCCACGGAGCATCTGAAGAACTTAACAAATGAGAGAGATGCAAATACTTTTGCAAGGCAAAATATGAGATGAGGATAATAAGAGTGTAGCTCGCAATTAACAAACGTAAGTCCCAAAATAAATTTTCGGATTCGATAACATAAAAGTATTATTAAATCGAAATCTGTTCAGTTGAATCCTCGATAAGGTTATTTAATATGCTCTAAAGTAATTTTCATAGGATCAATCTAAAGCGTTGCGTCTTGTAGCTAAAATAAGTAAAAATATATTTCGAACTTTGCATTTTTAACTATTGGTGGCCTAAACGGCTACATAAGTTTCTTTAAATAGGGAATCATTTAATTCATCTTAAGTGTCGAAGTGAAATCAGGCTACGTATTAGTATGAAATAATAACCGACTTCCAAAAAAAGGAGGAGGTTGTCAATTCTTTTAAATTTTTATTTTTTCGTGACATTGTCATGACTGCCTGCCTACCCCTTTTCCAACGATGTTGGGGTCGAATACCAATTTTTTGCATGTAAGTGTATACGATACCTACATAAAAAAAAGACCTTTTGTTTCTTGCGGCCAGTTTCCGGAACGTTGGGAGTGGGACATCCAGCCCCAGTAGCCCAGGGTTATTCTACCGCTGGTCCTACAAGGTAGCAAGCACTTCTCATTGTAGCGTTCTCTTTTCCTTCGCCATAAGATTTTACGTCCATTTTTGTCCGATTTAAATGATTTTTCATCAGTGAAGATCACAACATTTTCTTTCCAGTTAAAATTTAAATATTCCTGGCCAAAACGGACCCTTTCTTCGCGATGAGCAGGTGTTAATGCAATTTTCAGTGCCGGTTTATAATTCCTTATCCCAGCAGCGTGTAAATGCCTTCTCACTGTTTCCACTGAAATATTGTGGTTTATTGCGGTTACACGAATGGGCAAAAATGGATTATCAACATGGCTTGAAACAATAGCCCGGTGGCGTTCGAATTCGGGACTATACTTGATGGCTTTTACTCCTGGACGAATCCGCTGAATATTTTCATTGTCTTCATAACGTCTTAGCCATAGCCTGACCGTATTCCTCTAAAACAAAAAAAAAAATCATTTTTGGAACCGTGTATGTAACTTGTAAGGAGTAAACTACGCGTTAATCACAATCAATAAAATAAAATAGGTATAAAAAAAACACTTACTGCTATATTAAGTCGACGACCAATCTCTCTAATTCCAATATTCTCCTTACGTAAAAATATGATTTTATGTTTGGTATAGTCATCAAGTTACGACATGATGCTTTTTTACACCAAATTGCTAACGAGTTATGTGGAACGATTTACAAATGTGTGTGCGCAGTCACTGCTATTAATCGTAGTGTAACTTTTGTCACTTATATGAATTTATTATCTACCTCACAAAGCAAATGTATGCTTTACTTCGTATCCAAACATTCTTGGTAATATTAAATTCTCTAAACTTAAAGTTTTTTTAATTTACCCACCTGTTTACAAGATAAGTTATTAGGCGTAAATCATATTGGTCGTTCTTTAATAATGCAAGCAATATTGTAGTTCCTTTTTTAATTGATTGTCATTACAACTAATTAAAAAGGAACTAATACTATGTGGAATGTGTTTTCGAATCCACATGTTGTTCGTCGCCAATCCAGCATCAAACCGCTAAGCCACAAGAACTTGTCGAGAATACGCGAAATTAAAGATTGGGTTGTAATTATATTGAGTTACTTAAAAGCTTTTCAACTTTAAAGTCAACGAGATAATGATTAAAATAGCTTAACAAAATGATACATAATGCCGGTGGCTCCGACAATGTTGGGTGGGTTTACCTTAACGTTACGTGTTAAAGATCAAATTTGCGTGTCTGTATTATTATTGTATATGTTCATCGAGTCCTCGAGCACTTGTCTGTTAATTTCATATAAATTGAATTAACCTTAATGTTACAAGCAGAGGGTCCAAATTCATTTGTTTTTAGGGTGGATCAGATATTGTTGACAACAGACTGTACCCCATCCCTCGAAAGCGTCAGGAGAGGACAGGGGTGCGTAGCAGCACGGTTTGGGGAGATTGTTGTGGTAGGAGTGTACTTCTCGGGGTGCATGCAGAAAACCTCCTCGTGTGCCTGACGGCTGCTGGTTCCTTACGAATACGTTCGGAGGAAAGAGCAGTTGTCGGGCCGGTGCACCCTGGGCACGGGCAATAGTCTTTCCATGTCGGAGGGGCTATTGTCTGTGGCGAATTTCTGCGGGAGGGGGAGCATTATGCTCCACGATGTTTCCTCCTTGTGTCCCTCTGATTCACAGAGGGCACTGTGAAGGAACGTCAGAAGTTGGGGTCGCTCCTGTCCGATCGACAATTGTCGATTGGTAAAGGATGTGACCAATACCGCAGCGGTGTAGGCGCACCAACGCGGCTGTCGCTCTCTGCTCACGGAGCAATCCTGTCAAGAGAGCTTCCGGCGGGTCCGCTGAGTCGGGTTGGCCGGACAGTGGGCGAAGGCATGTATAATGCCGCCGCCGGGGGCTTGGCTTAACCGCCCGGCCCAGAGGAAGGCTACCTCTTAGATAAAAAACCACCTAATCCCAAGCTCTGAAGCGCGGTGAGGGGATGAATGGCTGGAGAGGCACCAGTCGCTAGCGCTTCTCCTGTAGGGTACCTGCCGACCCCCTACAGTATTGAGGCTTACCCTTGGCAAGGGGCACTGCCGGGGTGGACATGTATTTCCTCCATTACTCGTGGGAACTGTATGGAAGTTCAATCACAAAAAAACCATGATGACGGGCCAGTTTTGGCGGTGATAGAAGAGCCGTCTGCCGGAAGCGGTAGCGAGAGCCGAGGAGGCTCACGCGCCCCCTCAAAATTTTGGAGGAAGCGTTCGCGCGGTGAAGGCTTAAACCCTTCATCAAACGAGGAAGAACTGTCGGCCGCAAAGGTGTCGACAGCAAAGAGAGGTGGTCGCGCAGCTATGCCGCATCGCGACCAAAGGGGTCGATTCGTTCGACCTGCCACGCCAATTCCAGCAGTTCGCCTGGATCGGCCGCCAGAGGTAGAGAGCGACGAGATCACGCTCGCTGACCTGAGTGGAGATTCCGCTGCGTCTCCGTCCCCGCTATTGCTGGAGAGCAATAAAGCGGAGGCAAACGCTGCAAAGCGGGCGCAGCGGAAGGCGGTCGCGGCTGACGAGGTCGGTGAGATGGCTCGTCAGGCTCGAGAACGGCGGGCCGCCCAGGCAGCTTCCGGGAGGTATTAACGGCGGCGGCACTCAGTCATCAAGTTCTGGACGGCGTGGACGTTGTCCTGAAAGTTGCCACAAAATCGGGTAGCTTGAAGGGCACGTTCACGCGCGCCCTTAAAGAGGCGGCTGAGAGTATAAAGGAGGCGGTAGAGGTCCTTCTTGAAAGAACAAGCTCTGAGGAGACGGCGAAGCTGTGGGAGGAGAATAGCCGCCTCCGAGCCGAGCTGGAGAACCTCAAAAGGGAGTTTGCCGCTCAAAGGGAAGCCCGGCTGCTGAACCATGCGGCTCCCGCAGCTGCCGGCTCCTCGGCGGTTGCGGCCCCGCCGTCGGCCCCTGCCCCTGCACTTGCGCCTGATGCGGAGGTTGAAAAGATCGTCCGCATTTGCATGCAGCAGTGTGGGGGCATGATGAATGTCCGCCTGGAGGCCTTAGAAACGAGGCTTCTCCCGGCCCAAAACCTCCGGCCACCGCTAGCGGCGGACAAAAGGACGATGGAGGAGGCCGCAAGGCCAGGGCCATCGACTGTGGCGGCCAAAGCTGGAAAGGGGGGCAAAAAGCCCGCGAAGGGGCCCAAGAAGCCCACGGACGCACCCTCTTCCAGTTCAATTGCGACCCCGGCGACCGCGTCTGGCCCCACCTCAGAGGCTTGGACGACGGTCGTCAAAAAGGGCCGCAAGAAAAAGGCATCGACGCTGGCTTCCAGTGAATCCAAGCCCGCGCCCAAGAAGAAGAAGCGGAGGTCCCGGAAGGGTAGGGCCCCACGCTCCGCGGCTGTGGTAATCACACTGCAGCCCGGAGCCATCGAGAGGGGCCTTACTTACAAGGAGGTCCTCACGCAGGTGAGGGCCAATGTCCCGTTCCCCGACTTGGGCACACCGACCGGCTTTAGAATGAAGTCGGCGGTTACGGGGGCGCGGCTGTTCCAGGTGGCAGGTCCTGATGGCAGCCAGAAGGCGGATGTCCTGGCCGCCAAATTGAGGGAGGTCCTCAATGGAGAGGACGTTCGAGTGTCCAGGCCCGTAAAGACCGCTGAATTGCGCGTCGATGGCCTGGACGACTCGACGACCCCGGAGGAGGTCGTGGCGGCATGTCCGCCGGGTGACGTGCGGGCGGGCGAGATTCGCGCCGACGCTGCCGGGCTCGGCATCATCTGGATAAAGTGCCCGGTAGCGGCGGATTTGTGATGTGGCAATGCCCCGGGTTAAGCCAGGACGCGCCCGCCGCCAGGTGTACTGGTGGGCGCAAGAGCTGGCGACGCTGCGTCAGGCATGCGTTGCCGCACGGCGCAGGTACACCAGGCACCGCAGGCTCCGCATCCGCCCTCCGGATGCGCAGATCAGAGAGGCGGAGCTGTGCGAGGGGTACAGAGTGGCGAAGGCCGCCCTCCGAGCTGAGATCCTGCAGGCCAAGGATCTGGCTGTCAAGGAGATGCTGGAGTCTCTGAACGGGGACCCATGGGGAAGACCCGACAAAATGGTGCGGAATAAGCTCCGCACCTGACCCCCCCCGTTAACGCAGAGTCTACGGCCCCAGCTGGTGGAGGACGTGGTAAGCGCTCTGTTCCCCTCGCGAGGGGAGCATACTCCCCGCTTATGGCTCCGCCACCTGCGGCGCCTGATACGGACTACACCGGTGACGACGATGACGATGCTCCTGAGGCGACATGTTGATTTTTTTAGATAATAATTTATTTTGAATAATCTTACTATTATTTATTTATTTATAAATGTTATTTTATAAAAATGGCAATATGTGTAGTTAAATTATTCCGAATATAATTCTGCTATCATAAACGCGGCTTGGCTGCTTGACGGTACGTCTTTGCCCAGTGGGTGGTCACAAGCCATCGGCCGAAGCCTACCACCAGTTTGTGTCACCTGCTGGTCTATTCTGTATTCTGGTTACTACCATTTCGATATCGAGCTTCACCTGAGTGACAAAGCTCACAAAGTGAACTTTATTACTCATAACATAAAGGTCTTTTGTTTATACTCACCTCGGATTCCGCTGTCGAGATACCAAAATGTTGTTACAGAATAGCACTACTGATTAGCACCACCCGGGGACCACGTGTAGGGTCTTACATTGGGTATTCTCCTACGGACGCGGGTGACTCGGCCCCCATCAGCCCAATATTGTTATGGGGCAACTCGCCACACGTTAGCAAAGCTATCATTATATAGAAAAACTGTATCCGAGCAAAAAGTAATGTCGGGCCTTTTGAACCATGCAGGCCGTTTTTCAAAAAACTAGGAGTAGGTACTTACTCTTGTATCTCTGTACATTATGAAAATTATAAATATAAACCAAGAGACCCTTTTTTTAAGGATGGGAAATCATCATATGGCTCCTCCCGCTCTGGTTGAAGCAGGAGAGTGTCAGACTCTTACTGACTAAAACCCATCCGTGTTCCTCGTAGTGCCCTTTGCGTTCCAGGGCTACGGTGCCTCTTTCGAACGAAAAGATTCCGCCGCCCCAGCAGGCACTTGCCCCAGCGGGCCCCGTCTTCTATTCTGACAGCTCTTTGAGGCGCGCATGCAACACAGCGCGCCGTCGACCCGGGCTTGGTTCTGATCAGACGGCGAGCCATCCAATGCTCCCTCTCCGCAAGCTCGCGCCTACGGTGGCCGAGAATCGCCCTGCGACTCCCGACGCCCGGTGGGTCTTCTTCTGTTGCGGCAGCTGGGGCGTGAGGTTTTCCTCTCTCTCACGCGTTCGGCTTCCTCTTTTGCTAGCATTACTGCTTCGCAGAAGGAGGTGGCCGCTTCCCATGTCTCCTCGCTCCGGACCATGGCTTAAACCAGAGCCGGACGCGAGAGACCTCCGCCGCTGATCGCCTCGACGACGGCGGTCCTCCGCCCAAGCAGGGCAGACCTCCACCGTATGCTCCACCGTGTCCTCCGGGCGTTCTTCGCAGTGTTAACGCCCGGGCGTATTCTCCCGCCGTATTCGAAACAGGTACCTCCCGATACAACCGTGTCCGGTAAGTACGACGTCGAGCGGAAGGTAAGGACACCGTGGCGCCGCTCTAGCCACTCCTCAAAGAGGGGACTTATTGCCGCAATTGTGGCGTGCCTCCGAAAAATAAAAACCAAACTAAGAGACCCTACTAAACTGAAATGCATACTTCTTGTAAAAGCGCATTGAATAAAAGGAGTAGTTATTGGATGTCTATTAAAGTTTATAATCATATTCCACGTCTATTGAGAGAGCTTTCAAAGTTTCAAAATCAAATTAAATTATGATTAATAGAGAACCGCTTTTTTAATTTAATTTAGTTGCGCGGGTCAACTAGTTGAATATAATTATTATAAAATTTGTGTTCACCTCTAGTGTTATAACACCCATTAAAAGATTCACAAGTGTTTTACCCCCTTTAACCCTTAGCCAAGCAGTGATCACATAACGACCACAAGGATTTAATTTTTTTTTTGACGAGCCTATAACGAATAGGGCCCACAAAATGTCATTACTATATTGTGTATGAAACAGTCGATTTCTGAACGAAAAAATAAGTCATAAAAAGAAATGAGGCTTCTATATGGCCAGTGTCCTGTAAGTTATCAACATAATTGTTCAGGGTTACACCATATCACAGTAAATTAATCGTTGATATGCTTAACCCACTAAACCGTACAAAAATCTAACAAACACTATTTGATCATTTCAGAACACGCAGAAACCACATATGTTGGGGGTTCACATGGCTTGTGAGGGAACCAGGAAGCGATGTCAGTACTGCAGCACAAGACAAAAACCCCAAAGATCAAAAATAATGTGCAAGATCTGCCAAGTACCATTGTGTGCAGCACTTTGCTTTGATGATTTTCACCATTAAAACTAATACTAGTTGTTACATTGTGGTTTTATTATGCCTAGGATTCATTCACAGTGAGTAGTCTAACCCTTAAGAGCTGGGTAGATAACAAGTAGGACAGTGGCCACATACAGAACACATGTCTGAATAGGCAGCAGACAGTAGTCATATAGAGACCACAGGGGTTTTTTCAGAAAATTAAAAAACTAACAAGAAATTATGTTCGTTCTAACCCTGTAATTTACCAAAATCAGTATTCAAAAGAAAAGAAAATCGCTAGGCTTGTTTAAGGGTTAAAAAATTCACAAGTGCTTAAAATGATAATGTGGAACTAGTGATAACAAATTCACTACTAGTTCCATTATTATCAGATTCATTTAAAATGGAACTAGTGATGAAAAAAATACAACAGTATTCCCATAATGGATCTGTTTATGGTACTAGTGGCACCGAACCGCAAAATACACACCTACAAACACTGCATTGTTGATATTTTCAATTAAAATCATTATTAGGGCTCGAACAAAAAACGGAACCCTTATAGGATCACTCGAGTGTATGTCTGTCCGTCTGTCTGTTTTCTCCGGATCCACTGGAGCCGATTCTTGGAAGTTATTGAGAAAAAAGACCAATCCCCCCACCCTTATCTCCGAAACTATTGAGCCTAAAATTTTGAAAAAACCTGAAACCTATAGGCCGACCGTTTAACTCGCGTATCGCCTGCGCGGTAACAAGGGAGCGGGGGCGGGTAACGCTACACACGGAGTCAATAATCCAAAGATTTATCTCGAGATAGACATTGTTGGTAAAGAATAAAATAATAGGTATCTTTTTTTTAAGTATTAATTTTTAAGTTTTACAAATATTTTATTAATAGCTTCTTAGGTACAAAATCATAAAAACAATAATTAACTCCGTTTAAGAAATGTTTAACCACAGATAAAAGTTGTATAGAACTACTCATCACTAATAATAAAGGTTATTTAGTTTAGTTTTTAGTTAAGTTTTTATTTATTCCCTTATTATTTTGTGTTTTGTGCGTCGCTTTTGGGGAAATAAACGTCTTTTCTTTTCTTTCTTTCTTTCTTTCTTCTAATATCCATATCGCTTGAATCATCATCACTGTCTGTGTAGCTTGAGGAGTCAGAATCTTGCAAATTAATAATAAATCGGTCCATCTCTTCATCAACGATACGATCGTGCAGACAATATTCATTTTCAATAGTTTGTACATGTTTATCGCAGTTAACCCATTTTTCTACAGAGAATTCGGCAAATAACTGTTCCAGTGTATTTTTCTTTTGTCTGAATTAAAATCAATTTCAATTTTTGCGAGCTGTCCTCTGATATCCCCCCAAACCAATTCGATTGGGTTCAAGTCTGGGTGATATGGAGGCAGTCGTAAGACTTCATGACCTGCCGCCTTTAAAATTTCATCTATTTTGTAAATATTTTCTGTCGCGTGTTGTTTAATTAAATTCAATAAATCACATTTTCTTAAAGACGTATCAAATTTAACATTGTGTCTTTGCAGCCAGGTCTGCATGATGGCTTTTGTGGATGTCATTGTAGGCTTTTGTCCTCTTGTACCGAGTGGTATGCGGCATTATCCATAACAATAACTGACCTTGGCGGTAAATTTGGCAATAGCTTTCCTCTAGTCCATTTGCTGAAGTTTACAAAATTCATATCGCTATGATAATCTCCGGTTTTGCTTTTGGATTTAAAAATTAAAAGAGCTCCATCGATAAATCCGGCTTGTCCACCAGCATGTACAATAATTAAACGTGGCCCTTTGCCAATTTGCGACAGCACCCCTCGTTCTTCATTGGATTGCCAACACGCCGGTACCTACATTTAATGACGAATTGAAATATGTTTCATCGAGGTAAACAATGTTTTTTTGATCTCTTCTGTTCTTCTTTATCGCATTAAGATAACGCCACCGCCACGATACGATGTTTGGTTGTTCAATCAGTAATTTTCTTTTTGATTGACATTTCTTAAATCGAAAGCCAAGTTTATGAATCAATGTTCTCAAATATTCTCGGCCACAATTTAAAATTCCTTCTTCTCTGAGTTTCGCATTCAAAATTTTTAATGTAGGAACCTTCTTATAAACCGTATAAAATTGAGTTATTTTTCTTCTAACAACGCCCTCTGTAAAACTGTCAACTTCAATTTTTTTTCTTTCGGATCTGTTTATTTTTTTTTTGGTGATTTAAAATTTACATTATTTTGTTCATCTTTAAGTTAATTTCCTTCTTTTATTATTTTACATATGGTAGTCACCGAGAGTCTTGTAGCTTTAGCAACAAGTTTGTTTAGGTTTACGTCTTCAAGATACTCTTCTGGCTTTAAAAAAAGAATATACATTGTATGCTATTTGTTTAGCTTGCTTGTTAATTTTGTTCGCAAAACTGCAAGAGCGATTCATCTTGAGATTTATCTTGGCAAGTCGTATACCTTGTGCGTTTATGTCCAAGCGTCCGTAACAAAAATACCAACCGCGCGCTGCGAGCACAGCCAGCGCACTGTCGCACTTGACGTAAGCTCTCTGCTCCGCGCACCCCTTTCACCCACCCGCTAACATCTCCCCCCGCTCCCTTGTTACCGCGCAGGCGATACGCGAGTTAAACGGTCGGCCTATAAACCCAAACTTTACCTATAGATTACAGGAAAACCTATAATAAGTCTATAGTGTTAAAATAACATGTTAAAACAAAATCAATTCGTTCGGAACTCTTTGCACGCGAGTCCGACTCGCACTTGGCCAGTTTTTTGTTATTTGTAAACTTGAAATTGTTTTATTTTTCCTCTGTTACCAACGCTCTCGTCTCCCTCTTGGAAGTGGGTGTAAATAGCTGCGAGGTTTTTAACTAACGTAGCTATTTTCTTACACAATTATTTTCTTAGAGTAAAATTTGTTATTTTTATTTCCTTTATTTACCTTAGTGGTCTCAGTCTTGCCGGTACCAGCGGGCCCAGCGGGGGCTCCACCGAACTTCAGATGCATCGCGCACAAAAGCGTCAAGTAACAGCGATCCGTTAGAGGTGTGATCACCAGACGACCGCTGGAATTTTTATTTTCATGACACATTTTGGTTTCAGGTGGAAATCAAATATAAAATAAAGTCAATCAATAACCTCACCACCACGAAATTAGAACGTTTTCATTTTTTTTTTATAGTAAGGACAGAATTACATTTTTTTATTAGATAAAACTAAACTTATACTACCCAAAATTGGGATCAAAAGAAAATGAACAAAATTCCGGAACTATTTGGACCATAAAGTTGCTTGTGAAGGACACATAAGTAGCACTAGAAAAAAAATCTTCAGCTAACCTGTTACCGAGATATTCGTTCTGGTAGGTGAAGATGGAGTTAAGGGCCTTAATTTCGCAGGTGTTCAAACTGAACTGGCGATAGAACTTGCTTGTGTCTAGACTGGTCTCATCTTGGTAGATTTCTGGAGTTTCTTCGGGTTCCAGTGGCCACATTGGCTTTACGTTCTCGTAATACCTGTAAGTTTACGTTTGAATCCAGTACAAACACTGTCACCCTTAGATTAAAGAGAAAAGTATAGATTTATTTTCTAGTCAATTTATTCGGCGGTGAACTAATATTTTCTTTTGCAAAATAGTCTGATAGGGTTGAATTTAATGTATTTTCATTTTTTTCTTTCTTTCTCACCGCAGCTGAGAGATCCACTGGAAGTCGGAGTGGTTGCGGACATTCTCATCGACGAGCGAACGCGTGACGTCACGAGCGTGAACCTCCACCACGATGAGCGCGCACATCACCTCGCGCTGGAAGTACGTCAGGTCCCCCCTCACTAGTGCGCGCAAGCTGTCCAGCTGCCCACGAAAATAAACTTACTTAGCTTGTCAATATACAGAATGAATTTTTTAAGTCATGAGACTTTGACCATCCGTAAGTGTAGCTAATAAGAATCAAATTCTGGTAAGCAATACATATGGCAAACTAAAGGAAAGCTCTCATTTTTAACAAATTAATTTTATAATTTCTGACTAAAGCTGCTCTTTTTTGCTAAACCCTGTTCTTTTTTAAATCCAATGATGCAGTTGTAGATTCTCGGGCCTGATATTGATGAAAACTAAAATTGCACCACTGCTTTTTGAAAAAAAGTCTATATCTTTTTCTGTGAAAATTAAAAAAGGTTTTTGTTAAAATGAGCTCTTTCCTTTAGTTTGCCATGTATTATTACTTCCCAGAATTTAATCCTTGTTAGCTACACTTTCGGTAGAGCCAAATAGATTGCCGCATACGCAATAACTAGTTGGGTTTAAAAAACTGTAGGGAAACTTTTTTATACTCATATCCAAAAGCCGCCAGCAACATTTCAAGAGTAAGAAGAGCCTGTAGCGAGTAAGATGGTTCACTCCTACGACTCAACGCAGCACAGGATCGATATGATTTTACGACAGAGCGGGCCGTATGCAAAAACCAGTTATAAAGCCGACCTTGTTTGATGTAAGACACCTTGTTTGATGTATCCCAAAAAACTGCAATTATTTAATTACCGGTCGAAGAATACATTACTTCACACGAGAGGTGAAGTAAGAGGTGTCAAGAGACATCAGAAAATCTGGATAACTGCCCAGATTGTCTACTGTCTGCATTGTCTGTATTGGGTACAAATCTTGGCCATAACGTCACCTCTCGCCTGTCAAGAACTAAATAAAAAGATTTCATAAATAATAGGCTTTCCTCAGGATGTTGTTTCAATCACCATTGAAACCATATCCCGAGGAGAGCCTATTGCTCAGCCAGACGATTCATAAAATTAGTATGTGGTCCGGTCAAATTAGACCAAAAAATAGGGGTGAAGTTACATTCTAAAGAACTATAAATTGTACCACAACCGAGGTCACACAAACCCAAAAAAAAACGCGTTACATGGCGCTTTCGATTTAGATAGAACAGACGAAAAAAAGATAAAACTTTTCCCTTTTCAAATTATTGGTCACCTGCATCAAGTTTTCCTCAAAGAAGTTATCCATGCGGTACTCATCGATCGCATTCTCGACGCCCGCGGTCCAGGCGGTCTGCGATCCTGCGATCACTACCTGGCCCGGCCAGCGGAGTACCCACTCCGCGCGAGGAAGTTCCCACAACTCGGCAAGTCCGTCGACCAGGGTCAGCCGAACTGTGGTAAAAGAGCAACACGTGTCATGAGTATCCCGGCTGAAGGCTAGGTAGGCAGGCTGACTGATCTTTGACATACGTGACGCCTAGCTAATTATTACCGAGGGGTAGTAATAGTGACCCAAAAGTTACGTCGGCAATCATCCACTACTATTGGAGACACATCCTTTGGACTGGACGCGAACCCAATATACATAATTGGAAGAAAGCTAGGCAGACGATGGAACTTTTTCTCAAGCTCGATATGAGATAATATTCTCCTTGAAGCTACTCACTTGAATGTCTCATGGTATCTTCGAGCAAAAGCAGCCACTGTTCCACATTAGCGGAGGGATAGAACTTGTACCTGAGCGCAACGACCTCGCCCTCGCTGGAGTGCATATGAGTGATTTGTAGATCCGGCTGGAAAGTCACCTGAAACCATAATTTATCATCAATAACTCTAATTTATACCTTATAACAAAAACATAAGAAACACATGACGGGCACTTGCAGGTTTTCTTAAAAACCATACTTCCTGGCATCAAAAGTATTCAATACGGACGAACTTGACACGTGATGATTTTCTATGCTAGTCAGAAAACGTAAGTTTTACGATTTGTTTGGCAGCAAAATAAGTGCGAATGTTTTGACGTATAATGAACTTTGGATAAAAAAAAACTACTACCCCTTATTATTTTGGTTTAATTTTATGCGACATGCACAAATCATATCATATAAAAGTATGAATACAGTATCCAATCCAAATAAATATTATGTGCGACACGAGTAGTGTGCAACCTAACAGAATATCGCAATTCCTCTTAAATGGTAATTAAAGTCATCATTACGAACAACTATCTGACCAATACTGAAATCGCGAAGTAAAATCGAATGTCCCATACATTTATGTGCGCATAACTCGACAAAATGTGCTGAAAGTCTGAACAGCTAGTTTTTGTTCACGAGTTTGGTGTTGTTCCCGTAGTAAAAGTTGTTCATAATGATGAATACAATGACCCCTTAAAATTAATTGCGTATATTCCGTTACATGTTTCAGTTATAGTCAAATTTTACTTTACGTTCCTATACGTCAAAAAACATTCGTGCTAGGCCCTCTGGTAGTTAGATATTCTTAGACACACCTTAGCAATATTTTCGAAGCATTTCCTCAAATGAGGCTGCACGGCTCTAGGATTGCGAGACTGCGACAAGATCTCCAGCAGTTCATCATCACTGAGGAAGAAGAACCTCGGGAACCGCAGCCGCTTCAGTTCCATGTACTCGTTGAGGCCGCGGGAAACCACCGCCAGAAGGTGAAGGGCTTCCTGAAGACTGTCTAGCAAACGACTATCTGGACATATTGCCATTATCTGTAAATTAAAATAAGCTTATCCACACACTCGAAAGCTGCCACTACTTTACGGTTCACTAATCAGTGCACTGTTTTGCTTTTTTTATTTACACTCGTGCATTGTCAACGACACTATTTAATATTTTAGTTCTATGCGGTTCTATTTATGTCAGTGGTGTGTTTTCTTTTATCTAGACAAAACCCTCATAAAAAATATAATATTCTGTAATAGAGCATGCAAATTTAGACCTTAGGACAGGCGGCTGCAGATGCCATGATGCGTCTCCAGATCCTCTCCATAGTGCCATACTTCTTCGTTTCCATGGGCAGTTGACGCGATATGTCTTCTGAGGTGAAGATCGGCTCCAGGTACATCCATTGTCTATTTAAAGGGACTTGGGTTATTTTTGCGAGATTGAATGAAGTTAGCATGAAGCAGTATCAAAAAATGCTTTTCAAGTGCGAAATTCTTTAACAAAAATTATACGATACAAAAGAAAAAAGGACAATTATATAATAAAAAAATAAAGGACGCCTTTATTGCCTTTATTCCGTCACTAGCTGCCCCGTGCAACTAAGTCAGGGTGACTCGCTACTCCGCTCCTATTGGTCGTAGCGTGATGTTATATAGCTTTCTTCGATAAATGGGCTATCCAACACTAAAACCAGTCGTTCCTGAGATCATCGCGTTCAACCAAACCAAAAAACTCTTAAGCTTTATAATCTCGTCATCGGCCTAGCCTTTTCCCAACTTAAATATACTGGAGTCGGCTTCCGCTGCCTACCAGACCTCCACAACCCATTAACTGGGTTCTTCTAATATATAAAAATCTCGAGTCACGGTGTTTGTTATCGAAACGACTTGACCAAATTTTACGTTTTTTTTACTCGGTAGATCAGAGTATACACAAAAAAAAACATAAAATTAAAAACACTGAGAATAGGTCGTAGGCTATTTTTTTTTTTCAATGGCAAAACAACGTTTGCCGGAGCAGCTAGTATACTTATAGTTCTAAAACTCAAATTGTCGTAATTTTTCCTCCGAATTTTGCCCCACTTTCTAAAACATTAGGAAGTGATGAACAGCAGGTTTTTTAGAACTATCTTATGTTATTTTATCGTAGTGTTTTTCCTTTCTTTATTTGAATTAAAATTCCATTGTGATTTTTGAGTATCAGTTGGGTAAAACCCACTATTAAAATCTTTCAGTGATTCCTACTTACTTCTGGCACTCGATCCATTCGTCCACCACCTTCTGCGTTAGGCGAAGTTTGTCGTCCCACTCCTGGATTCGAAGTTCAAATGCCGCCTTGAAGGGACTGAAACCTAGTTGCTGAGTCCCTAGCAAATGTTCGTCAAGTAGCTGCAGGGTTTCGTCAGCAATCTTCATGATGAAAGTGCCTGGGAGAACACATACATTTCAGCATCTCGTTTGTTCCTATACGGGTTTATAGCAATGACGAATTATACCCCTATCATACAGTATCAACTAGCATATTATTACGAGAATAGAATAGAATGCTCTTTATTATGTACACCATATAAGTTAAATCTCAAAGAGCTAAACATTTTTTTATAATATTTTAAGATCAAAATGGCGCCAGTGACAGAAGGGAACCGCTTGTCTTGGTATGGTCATGTTAAGAGGGATATAAAATGTATGTTGCTAAAATATAAATGTGGATGAATGGAGAGGGAGAAGGAGGTCAAATAAAAGATGAATGGATAGTGTGAGGGGGTACACTTCATGAATACGAAAAACTTCACAAATACGAATGTCAAAATACCGATTTTCATAATTCCGAATGGATCAAAATTCCTAATAAAACATCTCCGATTTATCATTCATCCTTTTTTATAATTCCTACATATCAATATTCCTAATGTTTATAATTACTATTCTTAAAAAACCGATCCGTCTTTCAATAGATCGAATAACAATAAGTCCGATATAATAATAATTCCAAACATCAAAAATACGAATTCCGATTATTAAAATACCTATTAATTAGAATTCCGAAATAAAAAACGCTTTGTGAAACTGAATAGCAAGACAAATAAACACAGTTGCTCGTCAGAACAAAGTATAATATTACATCACCATGCAACATGCAGCATGCGAGCAACCATTCTGCTTGCAAGCAAGCAAGCATGCAGCATGCAAGCCAGCATTTAGCTTGCAAGCAAGTGTGCAGTATGCAAGCGAGTAAGCATACATCATGCATGCAAGCATGCATCATGCAAGCAAGCATGCAGTATGAGCAAGCATGCAGTATGCAAGCGAGCATGCAACAGGCATGTTTTCTGTCACGGCTCCGGCGGTGCGAGGCTCCGGCGGTCCCCCGCGAACTTATCGTCGCAGATGGTTTTAGCGCTCACCACCGTAGCTTCGGCTCCTCAGTTCGCGGGCCACCTCGCTGTGCCGCGCCTACGCGGGCTTAAATTACACTCTAGGGGTAGGGCAGACAGGTGGCGGTGACCAGTCGCGACCGGCCCTGGTTCAATCTATGGCCCGGAGCGAAGAGGCATGGAAAGCGGTCACCTCCTTCTGCGAACCTTCTTTTAGGATGTAAGATCTTTCCTTGTAATTTGTTATGTATATTCTGGCATATAAATATTTTTGATTTGATTTGATTTGAAACAGTAATAGCGAAGGAGGATGCCGAACGTGTGAGAGAGAGGGAAACCTCACGACCCAGCCGCCGCAACAGAAGAAGACGCCCCAGGTGTCGGGAGTCGCAGGGCGATTCCCGGCCATCGTAGGTGCGGGCCTGCGGACGGCGAGCATTGGGTGGCTCGCCGTCCGATCAGAACTAGGCGCCTCAAGGAGCTGTCAGCATGGAAGACAGGGCCTGCTAGGGCCAGTGCTTGCCGGGGTGCGGAATCCGTTCGAAAGAGACGCCGCAGCCCTGGAACGCAAAGGGCACTAGGAGGATCACGGGTGGGTTTCATCCGAATCCATTCAGCCATTATAACGGGAAGAGGTAAAGAACAAGCAAATAAACCAATGAACTGAATCACTTTCGCATTTATAATATTAAATTATATTGTCAAGTCACCCTGTAAGTCTGCGTATTGTGCCTGACTTACCGGTACTCTTATAGGGGTTCATCTCCAAAGCCTTGTTGGCCCACTCTCCCTGCATCTTGTCCAGTGACTGTTCAATGACGTACTCCTTGCTAGCAAGCTCGCCGATCTCAGCAATCAGTTCCCCGTGCTGAGCCAGCCCTTGCTTTATACACATTTGGAAGGTCTGCTTTTCATTCATTGTTACGGTAATACCTGAGGGCAACGGAGAGTATTACATCTATAACCTATCATTATTATATCTGTCTATTCTTTTTTTCTTAACCGAAAGCTTACAACCCTAATCTCTTCAAAGTTAGAGTGAACAGGCTCCTTCTGGGTAGGCTCGCTCCATCGTAGACTTAGTCTCTGTCATCTCTGACATAGACTAGAGTCAAGAGCAAACCCATTACAAATAATAAAAAAAAACCATGTTGTTGTTGGCTTCCAGTCTATTTCTATGTCCTTTTCATTCAAATAAGGAAATGGATGTCAATGTTACAAATTTTTATGGGCAACTCACATTTCGCTGGCCCCGGGCAATATAGCGGTAAACGCCGGTTACCCCCTTTTTAATGTTACTTGATTTTTGGCTTCTCTGAGTATCAGTCTATCACTCTAATTTTTTTCTATTTTCAAAATTAATATTTCTTTAAAATAAATGACAATAACAGCTATATTGCACCCCGGCACCGTACTGTCATGTTACGCTGAACGCCATCCCTTTCACTCCTACGCATAAATGATTACCGTATGCTTTCTAGCATCATGTTTAGGAAAACAATTTATACAAAGTGCAGCGTGTGACGTCTTCCGCTATATATAATGTTCTTTTATTGCGATTAAGTGCTTTTGAATATTACGAGTACCTTTACTAAACTTAATAATCCTTAGATCTATAAGTTGTGTGCTTTTTTAATGGCAAGACAATTACCAGCAAAATCTCGAGCAAGAAGAATGTTATCCACGGTTGACGGTAAGTGATTAATCAGTAAGATGATTAGGTATGATATCCTTACTTAATATTATAAATGCGAAAGTAACTCTGTCTGTCTGTTTATCTGTCGCGCTTTTACGCTAAAACTACAGAACCGATTTAAATTAAATTTGGTACACAGGTAGTCTAGACCCTGAGAAAGGACATAGGCTACTTTTATCCCGTGAGTATGTTCCCTAGGGACCACGCGGGCGAAGCCGCTGGCAGAAGCTAGTTGATTATAATGGGGTATTTTACAAAAAAAATCTAATTAGTCCGTCTGATTGATTTTCCAAAAATGTACCAAATTTACCAAGCCAAATGACGTCACGCGTGTCTTCAACTCGCTGTATCTCCTTTATTTTTTGTTTACGTGAAAAAGGAAAAAATACGTGTCGAATATTATTTAAAAATCTATCAGACGGACTAATTAGATTTTTTTAGTAAAATACCCTATTATCCTTGTAATACCCTACCTACCTACATATACCTATTGTGTGTGCATGTGTGTAGGTGTGTGTATGTATGTGGGTGTGTGTGTGTGTGTGTGTGTATGTATGTGTGTGTGTGTATGTATGGGTGTGTGTGCGTATGTACATTCACCTATGGTCAATAATTATTCTTGTAATACCTACCTACCTACCTATCTACCAATTGTCGTGTTTCTATTATTTGAATATATTTACCTCTTAAACCACTAATATAACTATCATTACGTACCCTACATAATTACCTACTTAATTTGAGAAAAACCTACATTTTAACAACGATATAATTATATTACACTAAAATGATGAGTGTAGTAGTGTGAGTATGTGTATGTATGTGTGTGGGTGTACGTACTATGTTGTTTCATAATATTTTGTGTTTACAATGGCAATGTGGTCTCTTCGGTGGTTACTAAATAAATAACATAATTTGATTGAAAAACGCACATAAGTCGAACAAAATTATAGTATATAAGCTTATAAAATGATTATTAAAAATGTTGTCAGTAACTCATGTTGTTTTTCGACAGATTTGATATTTTAATAGGCAAGTTTTGTTTTAGATGCTATAAATCTTCACTTTAACGGTGATTATGAAAAAGAAGAAAGAAGTCACCATTTCGTTAAGTGTGAAAGACGTAATCCTCAAAGGAACTCATAGCCCAACTTTACAATGTCTTTCTCCCAATTTCGATTTACAATCACATGTATTGCAATCCCCTTCTACATGCATTATGCAAGCAAAACCACTTTACGATGATTACCTACTAAATTTGAAAAAAACCTACATTATAACACCTATATAATTATATTACACTAAAATGATGAGTGTAGTGTGTGAGTATGTGTATGTAAGTGTATGTATGTGTGTGGGTGTATTTACTATGTTGTTTCGATTTACAATCACACGTATTACAATCCCCTTCTACAATTTCATACGAGTCAGCTATATTCGATAATATTGACTTTGTAGCTTCTCCATCTTTAGTATTTGGCACACCTCGTCACCGGAAGCGCAGATTTAAAGAGAATCGTGACACTCAATCTATAGAATATTATAATGTGTGTGAATCGACAGACCTTACAACACTATGTGACACAACGATGCCACAAGCAATAACGGTACTACAAGTACCAGAAACGTGCAAGACTACACCCCAAGAAGAAAATATACGAGTACAATACGTAAACTGGAAACCGTACGCCAAAATTTCACAATAGACCAAAATATTTTATGCACAACACCGGTTGATAATGATGACAATTCAAATATTTTGATTTTACAGTGTTAAAAAACTGCCATTGTATCTAATGGCTGTAATAATACTATAAACTTGGATGCAGATTTCTTAGTTGAAAACCAATCTACAACGATAGAAAATGTTGAAATCGAACCTAATGATTGCAATAATTCTATAATTTTAGATCCAGATTTCATAGTTGAAAACCAATCTACAACGACAGAAAATATTGACGTCGAATCTAATGATTGCAACCAAACGATAACGACAGCAATTGTTCCATCCGTATCTGATGCACCATCAAACACCAAAGAACTGACTAGAAAAAAAGGCGACACTAAGAAAATTGGGAGAAAGTTAAGCATAAAAAACAAAAATATTCAGGCCATGCTTATACTGGTAGTAATACGAAAAAATAAGTTTGATTCTAAAACAATGAAGGACCCCTGTAAATGTAATAAAAATGCGGTGAACAGATTTCTCAAGTCTATAGGCAGGCTATATTCGACGAATTTTGGAAACTTAGTGATCACGAGGTTCAGTGGCTATGCTGTTATCTTACGACATGTGAATACTCAAGATATTAAAAAATGGAACTAGTTAGAACGAAAAACAGGGCACAAAGTATTAGCTATTTTTTCAAGATAAATAAAACAGAATCAATTGACGTTTGCAAAAATATCAACAGCGGCTGACCGTTTCGATGGCTGGGAAACTCAAATGCTTTGGCAGTCCAACCGGTACCCCACGGAACTGGGGTTGGGCGCCCTTGTCATATATAGGGATTTTTGAATACCCTTAGCATTAGCGAAAAAACAGTTTACATAGCAATAGAGAAAGGGAAATCTGAAGAAGTCAAAGATAACAGGGGTCACCATAAAAATAGACCACGGAAAATGAGTGTTTCAATCGAGCAAAGTGTTATTGCACATATAAAACAATTTCCAGTTAAAGAAACACATTGCGTCCGAAGAGATACTAAGAAGTTATACTTAGAAGAAACATTGAACATTTCCAAAATGTACATTCTGATGAATGGCTTAAGAGTGCAAATTATCCAAATTATGTAAAGATAAATTTATTTTTGCTTTATATTTATATTTCTTCAAAAAGTATGGAGTTAATATAATACATAGGTACTTTGAAACTGGCCATAGCCAGTCTGAAGGAGATTCGATGCATTTTCTTATCGAACACGCAAAAAAGAACCACACGATTTATACTCCTCATCAAATATATGGCACAATCACGAATGCCAAGATCAATGGTGAAAAATTTCATCTTAAGAAAATGGAACAACATAATTTCTTCGATTTAAAGGAAATAATGCACAAATGGCACAGGTTGTGAGCATACCAAACTAATGAAAAAGTTATGTAGACAAAGATTCACGAAATCAAGATTACTCGAGCGCATCCAGATGTTATTTATTTAAAGTATAACTTTGATGATGAATATATTTCTTTTAATACTGCATCAAACACCAGATCTTTATGAGGAAGACCCAAAAGGACGCCAGTGACTGATGTTTTAGGAGACGAACTGAGAAATCTGTACAGAGAGCTAATCACCTTACCAAAAAAACCACTTTACGATGATTTGACGACTCTTTGCAAAATTAAAGCAATCCCGAAACATTATCATACATTTTATAACAATTTGCATTGTGGTGGGAACTCTGAAGAAGAAATCGATATTGCAAGCGAAAATTCAAATTAAAGTAGCATAATATTTTTGTTTTCTTTTTAAGGTTTTACCATTTTATTTTTGTTTCCAAAGTATAACAGCTAATTAAAATTATGTGATTTTATTCAAATTAAGGTAGAATAGTATTTTTGGTTTTAGTAAAGTGTTTTTGTTTGTTTTTCCAAAGTTTAATATTTAATAAAAATATATGATTTGAAAGGTTTTTTTTTCAAAGAAAGCCATGATCATTTAAAATTTAATTAAACAAAAATTATGTAGTAGTAACACTAAAAAAAATTGTTAATTTCATAAAATACTGTCAAAATGGTTAAAAATAAAAATAAATCACATTATAAAGTCGGTCTGTTACGATGGTTACATAAAAATATGTTCATTTATAGGATTCTAAACTAGCGATTAGTGGATGATGCAGATAAGCTTTGGCTATAAAATTTCCCTAAAGAAGGTGGTAATCGGTTGGTACGTTCGAGATCTAAAGCAAAAAATCGTCGTGTTATATTTTTACAGTCCTGAATCTCAGTGGTTGGTGTGTTCATAAAGTCATTAATAATGTTGCAATTGAAACAATATCGTCTATAATTTGTATTATACATTTTTTCAGTTATTTAATTAAATATTTATATCATTGCAATTATATTTAAAGGTTAAATTGGTAAAAAAAATAGCTTTCATTTGACATTTTGAACGCCTGATTTGGATCACTGTACGCTGCACTAAAAACAAATTAGCTTATTTTATTTCTTCTGTAAAAATCGATTTTTTATATTACCGCTATAGGGCCAGCGATTTAACCAAAAATAATAATTAAAAAGTAATGTTAAGACAGCTAATGGTTACTAATTGTTTCCTCGTGTTTCTTTTTGGATTTTCGTTTCCCCATACTGTCCTAGATTTGACAATCATCCTTTATAGGACGATGGCTTTTATGAAACGTTACAACCACATCATTGGATCCAACTCTTCAGGGAAAACAGGCGAAATGTAATGATATATTACCGGCTTTTTCCATGAACTCGTTCCAATGCCTCTCTTTCATGCCAGGGTTTCTCACCGCTTGTATTATCGGTATCAATGGTTTGAACTCATCGATAGAATCCTGTAAATAAAAATTACAGTTTAATCAATTTAAAAAAAAAAAAACAATAATATGTCTGGTTACTTTCAGCGAGTTGCCTGGCGTATTTCCGCCAATGAGGTAATACAGTTATGATGTTGTTCTCATACGTACCCTTATAATATTAGCAACGTGCTGCACTTTGGGCATATCCGCAAAAGTGCGCACGCACTTGATGATCGTCTTGTAGTAATCGTTGGCTAGCGGTTCAATAGTGTCAGCATCAACGTACATCAGCGGGTTGTCAAGCCAGATCTCACGGGCCTTGAGGAAATCTGCGCCAGAACATTTTTTTTTAAGACGATAAGAATACTATAAATACATTAAAAAGCTGGCTCAGTTGTCGCTGTAATTTTCTGTAACAGACAGTATATTCTGTGCACCAGATAATTCAATTTTTGACAGCTGCTTTCTAATACCGTAAACGTATGAATCATCATAATAAACGTGTAATTAAAATTACTTGTATAATATGTATTATATAAATCTATACTAATATATAAAGCTGAAGAGTTTGTTTGTTTGTTTACTTGAACGTGCTAATCTCAGGAACTACTGGTCCGATTTGAAAAATTATGTCAGTGTTAGAAAGAACTTATCGAGGAAGACTATAGGCTATACTACTCTGTCAAGAAAGTACCGGGAAAAGATCAATAATACACAAAATGTCTGTTATTCATCCAAATTTATTTTATCACCTTCAAAGTATGCTCCTTTAGAAACGATACACTTGCGCCAACGAATAATCCATTCATCAAAACATTTTTTAAACACTGCTTCCGGAATTGAGTTCAGTTCTCGCCGCGAATTTTCCTTTATGTCTTCTATCGATTGAAAACGGGTGCCACGAAGTGGTAATTTGAGTTTAGGAAAAAGAAAAAAGTCAGCAGGAGCCATATCTGGTGAATATGGTGGTTGCTGGATGGTATTTGTTGAGTGTTTGGTTAAAAATTCGTTCACAATGATAGCCTTATGCGAAGGCGCATTGTCGTGGTGCAAAATCCAAGAATTTTCTTTCCACAAATCTGGCCTTTTTCGTCGAATTTGCTCTCTTAAACGCCGCATAACGCTCAAATAATATTCTTTATTTACCGTTAGACCTTCCGGTAAGAATTCAGAGTGCACAACACCGCGGTAGTCAAAGAAAACAGTCAACATGACTTTGACTTTTGATCGACTTTGGCGTGGTTTTTTCGGTTTCGGTTCAGTTGGAAGGCGCCACTCCGAAGCTTGTTGACTAGTTTGCATGTCAAACTCGTAAACCCACGTCTCGTCACCAGTAACAATGCGTTTCATGAATGTTGGGTCCGAACTGACTCGTTCTAGCATGTCCTCAGCGACTTTCATGCGATTGAGTTTTTGGAGAAAATTCAGATCTTTTGGGACTAGCCGAGCAGCAACATGTTTCATACCCAAATGATTAGTTAAAATGGTACGGATCGACTCGTGAGATACAGAAAGTTTGGCGGCTATCTCTCTCTCAGAGTTGAATGGGGATTTTCAGTCACTATTTCCTTCACTTTTGCGATGTTAACTTCAGTTGCAGACGTTGACGGCCTACCAGAGCGAGGCAAATCTTCCATCACATCTCGACCGCTTTTGAACGCTTTGAACCACTCATAAGCACGAGTTTTTGATAAAGTCGATTCACCGTAAGCCTTTTGTAACATTTTCAGTGACTCCGAACACGAAATTCCATTGGCGATGCAAAATTTAAGACAAACTCTTTGTTCGATATTTTTGTCCATTATGAAATTCGCAATACACACTATATATGATATTACTAAAACCAGCACTGTATTTAATATAAATAACAGATGCAACTCAAACTCCGCGCCAAAATGGAAAACAGTTGTGCCAATCTAACAACTACAAAAAAAACAAAAATTTGAATTTGGAACCATAAACAAATCATCCATTCCCGATACTTTTTTGACTGAATGTATATCATAACGCTAAGACCAATAGGAGCGGAGCAGTAATGAAAATTGTGACGCAGACAAAGTTGCGCGGTTTAACTAGTTACTTATAAATATAATATGGTTTACAGACAGCATTTACCAATTAACATCAAGTGGGTAGCCAGCTAGATTTTTATCTACAAAAAATTAAAACCAAATAACCTGACGCGGTGACCCACAGGTTCCTATAGGGCTCGAACTCTTTGACAAGCCTGTTGAGGTCCGAGAATGGGACAACGGGCTGTCCAAACAGTTTTTGACGCTGGTTGAGAATACGGCCCCAGTCTTGTGCGTCCCTCATCGCTTTCCATGCCTTTTTTATGTCATTGGCTATTTCGTGCACCTTAGGAAAACAAAACGGACATCGATAGGTAAGGTCTACGACAGAAGGAGCATACCGGGATGATTCCTGCTCACTCCTGCTTTGAATAAATTTCACATTAACTCTTTAATATTGAAAATAATTCCTTACAGCAAAAAAACTGTGGAATACTGTGGATGGGTTTACTATGGTGAATGGTGAAATGCTCAACTAGAACGTATAATGACAAAGCTTTCGTCACTACTTGGATCTCTTAGAAATATAGTCTACTCAATATTTATTTTATTGACGAACTCATTATATTTAGCATAAGGCAAACATTGTTTTGAAATAAGTGACATTGTGTCTTTTTTGAGAATAAAAATCTTGAAACCTAAACCTAGTAGTCACAAATGAAAGCGCCTAACAGGGGATCCTGAATGATTCAGTAAACATTTATTATGGCACCCGTATCGTCTACTATTAAACATGAAAACGCCCTGCGACCCCCGACGCCCGGGACGTCTTCTTCTGTTGCGGCGGCTGGGTCGTAAGGTTTCCCTCTCTCTAACACGTTCGGCCTCCTCCTTTGCTAGCATTACTGCTTCGCAGAAGGAGGTGACCGCTTCCCATGCCTCCTCGCTCCGGACCATAGATTGAACCAGGGCCGACCGCGAGAGGTCGCCGCCGCCGATCGCCTCAACGAGGATCCGGCGGTTCTTCGCCCAAGCAGGGCAGACCTCCACCGTATGCTCCACCGTGTCCTCCGGGCGATCCTCGCAGTGATGACACCCGGGCGTGTCCTCCCGCCGAATCCGAAACAGGTATCTCCCGAAACAACCGTGTCCGGTGAGTACCTGCGTCAGGCGGAAGGTAAGGACAATGATGAATGACCGTGACGCCGCTCCAGCGACTCCTCAAAGAGGGGACTAATCGCCTGGATTGTGGCGTGCCCAGCACTGGGTTGCGACAGTCGCTGTCTCCATACAGCCATGAGATCTTGCCGGAGCTCCGTCCGCCTTGCCGCGATTTGCCGCGGCAATCAACCATAGACCTGCGCCAATTCTGTGGGAATACAGATTTTAACAATGATGACATTGGTTTACCTTAGAGAAGTCGTTTTGTAGCGTAAGAGTCATGCACTGTGCATTGAACATATCAATCTTATCGTATAATGTCTGTTCATCCTGTTGGTGCAGCTTCCAGAACTTCTCCTGTTCTTCTTCTAAAAAGAGATAAGTTTCTTCCACCTACCATAGAAAACAGCAGTCAATCAAAGCCATAGAACATGTTGCCATGTTTGAGTATCAATACTAAACGACTAGCTATATAATCTATACAGCGTGAGTCTTTATGTTGTGCACATATTAAAATGAGGGAAACTATACTTAATTTTATCGACATAAAATTGTTCACAACTGAGACCCCAGTGTAAACAAGACCGTGTAACTTTTAATTTAATTGATGTATCAAGATATTTTATACGTTACCATCGATAAAGTTAAACAACTTTCCCTCATTTTCATATGTGCACATTATAAAGACTCACGGTCGGTCATTGTGGCGACGATTGGCCTATGTCCACCAGTGAAAGTCTTTCGGCTGATATGATGATGATGATGATGATACAGACTCATACTGTATTATGATTTAGTTCCATTCACCATTAGTATGAATTCGGCCAGGTTTTCTTAAAGCGATAAATTATGAGCGCAACAGTTCACTACCTCGATACATCATATCTCGACAAACTATAAGAACGAATCATCGGCAACGCGAAGGCCCTTAATCAATTTATAGAATAGTTTTTAGGTTTTTATTTAAGTACCTATAAATTTAAATAAATCAATAAGATATATTCTTATCAATCAAGGCCGGATAAATTTGCGCTAAAACTACGACATCTTCTTGCCTTGGTGTGCTTGACTCCAGAAGAAATACCAGAAGCTTTTCAAGTTCTCAAAGAACATTTAGTACCATAGGAAGCAATAATTATCATGACTTGGTTTGAGAAAATTGAGAAATATTATAGTGTTTCGGCAATATTTCTCAATTTCGATACTAAGCTCTGATTGCTCACCGACAAACTCAACCACAGTTAAGATTCCCAGAACACTACAGCGTCTTTTTAACCGACTTCTTCAAAAAGGAGGAGGTTCTATGTTCGGCTGTACGTATTTTTTTTATGTATGTTCTCCGATTTATCCGCTAATTCTGGACCGATTTTAAAAATTATTTTTTTATTCGAAAGCCTATACTTCTGAGGTAGTCCCATTGTCACCAAGTTAGAATCTGATGATGGGGTCCCAAAATCGAGGGAAGCCCTCTAATTATGAGCACATAAAATGTTTTTCATAAACATTCTAACGCAATTCAGACATTTGTGCCTGGTAATCATCATCATCTGGAAATAAAAAAACTTTTTTTACAAAAACATAAAAAAATACAACCGAATTGAGAACCTCCTCCTTTTTTTAAGTCGGTTAAAAAAATAAAACCGACTTCCAAAAACAAAACACTACAAAGTAAAAATTACTTTAATGTCGGAAGTCGGTGTTCAAAAACGAAATAACCAAAAACACCGACTTCCGAAATTATACCACCTGCAATGCGGTCAATTCAACTCAATAATGATAGGGGGATTTTCACAGACCCAAAATTACGTTAAGGCATGGCATCGTCGTTGAAATATCTTGTTGCGTCTTGTTGTTGTCTTAGACAATCCAAAACTTGGATTATATGAAACGATTGGAAAACTAAATGAAGAACAAGTAAACACTAAACACGTAATAAAAAAAGCCGCAGCGGCAGTAACCAAGACACCACGTAAAAAGAAAATAAGAACGCAATGTCTTACGGGCTTATGTGAAATTAAGAGAAAATGGATTTACTCGAGTTTTTGAGAGGTGTTGCTAATCTTACAAATCCTTATCCTTACTGTAATATTATAAATGCGAAAGTAACTCTGTCTGTCTTTCGCGCTTTCACGCCAAAACTACTGAACCGATTTTTTTTTACTATTGACTTAAATTAAATTTGGCACACAGTCTAGAGCCTGAGAAAGGACATAGGCTACTTCTGTTTACTATTTTTTAATACCTTTTTTTCTTTATTTATTTAGGGACATTTAAATCGCAAAGCGTATGTCAGTCCCATCGTACCCTAAGTACAAATTACTCTGTTCAACCTCAAGGCCTTAAACAAATTATTTCTCTCATACTCATACCGGACACAGTCCATCAATAAGAGGTCTTCAACAACTCCACACAGTTCGAGCTCGTTCGTTTTCCTCATCATGAACGCAAACTTACGACATGGAATGTGTCCAAATCTGAGTCTATGAGCCGTAACAACTAATTTTGGCTTAAATTTCTATTTACAAACCCAGGGCACACGAAAAGGCTGACCCTGAATGGTTTTATACCAGATTCCTTTGTCTAAAGAGCGTTTGTCAAAATATTCCTTCAAATCTAATCACTTAATTTTTAAATTTAGGTAAAACTTCTGATTAATCCAAAATTATGCTAGTTCCTCCTCCATTTTTAGTTGCATATTTTTAATACTTATGACATGAAATTTATAGTTTAGTTTACTTGTTTCCTATTTGGTAAAATTACTAGTTATCTGAAATGTTATATTGTTTTACTGTAATTTGTAGGTCCTCAAATAAAAACCATAAAACTATTCTGTAAATGGATTAGATCGAGAAAAGATATTGAGATGCATTAAGATGTTTCGAGCCTTCGAGCTGCCGATGATTCGAGCATGTATTTTTTCTAGATTTTGATGCATCGAGATAGTGAACTGTCGCGCTCATAATTTAACAAGAAAAAGTTTTCGAGGAATTGTTATTCGATCTCACGTCAATCAATTTCTTTATTATATTTTTTATAATTTTATAACATAATTTTGCCAACAGCTTTAGTGTATAAGAAGAATAAAAGCGATATCCAACATAAAAGCTAGTTGCAACAACATTGAACCACAGATGGCATATCATAGCGCCACCATTAAATATTTTGGTATGACAAGTAGGTGTAAGCACTTTTCATGCATCTACATATACTCGGTACTCTCGAGTACCACTTTGATACATTCTGGTCAGTCGTGTTTATAATCTTGATAAGAAAAAGATATTAGATATAAGATAAGAAAAACGGTTGCGTCTTATTTCATATAAATACCTTTACTTTTGGTATATTTTTATTTCAATAACGTTCACAAGATATAATAAACGAGAGATATACCAACTGTTGATACAATTTATTGACATATAACATTCATATACTCTAAAACTTATTTCGTATAATGTAATGTTATTGGATATAATGTTTATTTAATCGAAAATCATTAGGTATATTGTTTAAAATCATTAGTATTGTCTTAAAAATTCAATAATTATGTCAAGCTACAAAAGTTCGTAGCCTTGTCTGTCCTCCCGCTAGAGTGTAATTTAAGCCCGCGTAGGCGCGGAGGGGCGAGAAGCTCGTGTGGGGCTGCCGGAGCCCTGCAGCGCCGGAGCCGTGACAGAAACCATGCCTGCTGCAGGCATGCTTGCTTGCATGCCTCATGCTTGCTTGCATGCATGTTTGGCAGGTGATAAACAAACCTGTATTCATAAACGTTACTATGTGGTCTCACAGTGCGCGCGAGCACACAGGACTATAAAACTTATTCATAGACAATACTTGAGTGGCGGCTAGCACTATGCGTCCCTTAGAATAAACGCACAGCTAAGGTAGCCTACTAGCTGTTTTAAGCAATGCATAGCTAGTGTCTCTCGATTCTCTGTGGTCTATTATGTTACGAGAAATATTTTTCGTGGTTGATTTTCCTATTTGTGATAATTTTCCATTTTAATAGCGTCCTTTTACAATGGATTATAGTAGAGAAGAAGAATTTGATAACTACTATATATCAATGAGAGAAGCACAATAAATTCCAGAAAAGTGATACGGGATTTCCAAAATCCTTTTGATTATAACAGTTTGGATTAATTTAGACGTCGCTACAGGTTTTCAAAAGACGTGGTACTTTTTTACTCTTGCCACTGATAATTGAAGACCTAGAACTGAACGTCAAGCAGCGAAATGAACTAAGAACACAAACGAATCAATCACAGAACTCAATTCAGCGCTGTGCGTTTGCTTAGTCAAGGGTCGTTTAAATATTGTTTATGAATTGAAAGGCTTGCCATATGCAATGCAGTGAGAAATGTCTTACTTCGCATAGCGTTGCTACTTTACTGAGAAAAGTATTGTTTGTGAATACGGGTGTCTGTTACTAAAACTAGATAATCTACTCATGCAACTTTAATGATATTTGTTAAGCTACCACTCATCAGTATAATTAGACCAGACTAAGTTATGTGTAGGTATATAAAATGCGTTTCTGCTTTGTGTTTTTTAACTAGGCCTTTTCATCATATTACACTAAATAGGTTATATGTTATTTGAGTGGTATATCTAACGATTTTATGTTCAATGTATGTTATGCTTGTAAAAATTAGAAAATTTAATATTATATCAATCGTTTAGTATATTAATTGATCATTATATCAAACAAAATTATAGGGTCAGTTGTTATATCTTGTAAATATTAGAGATTTTGTAATTATATAATATATTACTTCCCCAGAAAAACAATAAGTATAGTCAGTTTTTTTTGACTCACGTAAGTATATATGTAAGCTGTGTACGATACATACCGTTTTCGATATATGCAGTGGCCAACCAATAGCCTCCCACAGGGCTCTGAAGTCATCGGATTCTAGCGGCACGAAAAACGCGTCTAGAACTTCGTAGTCCTGTTAATTTAATTTACTTAAATATCTTTATACATATGTTATTGACATAATCGCATAAACCACACATCTGTTATGGCTCAAAAAATACATGTTGGGCAAAATGGATTAGCCGAACAAAAAATAGAATTAAGATTTCTGTCATCAAACTTAGAAAAAATATATTATAATTATGTAAAGAAGTCTTAACATGTTTATCTTGTCATATAGGTAAACATCGCCAGTAGTCTTTTAGTATTTTGCAATTGATTAAAGTATTCAATAAACGTCAACATTTATAAATTGTAAAACCATAATGTTGACGGCCGTACCGAGTGGACTTTCTTCATGATATCATCTTGATTCTTCAGTGAAAAAGGTATCGACTCCATCCACTCTCTGATCTCGAACACATGTTCTATTGTATTAGGCTTCTCCCCTAACTTCCGCATGATGCTCTTGTAGGCAAGAATGACGTCTTCCACAACGATACGTATTTCTTCTGCCCACATTTGCAGCAACGCTTTAATAATATCCGACCGCTTGTTCACGAGCAGTTGCTGAAATACGATAATGATAACTGTGACGCCCACGTCTTGTAGTCTGATACGTCTCTCTAATAGGTACACGTTGACCTTCACGTAAAAAGTCATCGGAATTATTGACGCAACCGTTTTTAAGTAAACAGGCCCAACACTTTAAGGACTATGTATGTGTTGCGAAAATACATAAATAAAAGAATTAATAAGATACATTTACACCCATACTTGTAAATGTATCTTATTAATTCTTTTATTTACGTATTTTCGCTGTGATAATAGAAAAGCCGGTTTAGAAGATACACATCGAAAATTTATTGTTTTTCAATGGATGAAGGTCACGTTTAGCAGCTTTTTACTCGCATGAAAAAATTGGTTAACACCTAAAAGTGCGTCTTTGAGGCAGCTGAAGTCAATATTCCCAGGGCACAGAATGTCTGCTTTCGAAAAACTTATAGAATTATTATTTAGAACGGAATTTCTGTCAAAATTAGTATTTTTTTACTATTTATAGGCACGCGTTTGACCACTATCTCACCTGATGATAAGCGATGATGTGGTCGAAGATGGAGCACGCTTGCCTAGAAGTAACCTATTCACTCTTGACTTAAAGACTGCCAGGTTGTAGCTATCAGGAAACACAGACTCCGGCAGGGAATTCCACTCCTTAGCTGTACGCATTATGAATGTGTTCCCAAAACGTTTTGTGCGTATGGGTGGGATGTCCACCATGTACCGGTGGCGCATCGTCGTTCGTCTTGTGGTCCGATGATGAAACGGGCTTGGCGGAATTAAATTATGTAATTCCGTCGCACATTCACCAAAATGCAACCGGTAGAAAACCGACAAGCCAGCAACTCGTCGTCGATGTTCAAGACTTTGGAGCTTCGTCGCGACGAGCCTCTCATTTCCGATGATCCTCTTGGCTCGCTTCTCAATTGACTAAAGGGCATCAAAGCTGGTATCTGGCAGATCCATCCTAAAGATGAGAGCAGTATTCCATACACGATCGAACTTGCGCTTGATAGAGTTTGAGCAGCTGTTCCGGCGTGAAGTACCGTCTCACCTTTGCTAGAATCCCCAACTTCTTTGCAACCACTTGAGCTTTTGCCTCTATGAAAGGGCGAAAATTGAGAGTAGATGTTAATGTAACCCCAAGAAGCTCAAGTTGGTCGGTTATTGGCACGGTTTCACCTCGGAAAGATGGAGCTGGGTGGAATTGACTCCTTTTGGCGAAAAATAGACACGCTTGGGTCTTAGCAGCATTGAACTTGACCAGATTGGCATCGCCCTATTCAGAGACAGCCTATAAGGACACGTTCAAGCGCTCAACCATAGCCTCCCGGAGAGACCGGATCAGCGACCCACCAGCACGTGCGTCGGACACGTATCTCTCAGCAACAGTGCTGTCGTCTGCATACCCAAAGGTACCGGGTTTAAGCAGATCATTAATATGCAGCAAGAACAGTGTTGCCGAAATCACTGACCCCTGAGGAACCCCGACATTAATATCCAGCAGTCCAGACGAGCAGCCATCTATGACCACTCGGATAGAACGATCCCTCAGGAAATCTGCGATCCAATCTCACAAACTGGCGGGCAGACCGAAGGAAGGAAGCTTACCAATAATGCTAAGTCGGATAAACCCAAATTAAATATATGTTAATGAAACGTGCAATAACACAAAATTATGACAAACCTTCAAGGAGTCAACGTTGATAGAAAAAGGCCCAATGTTGATGTATTGAGGTAGTCTCCATATGAGGGCCTGTTTTTCATCATAGTGTATTTGAACCTCATCCTTGATCTCTGAAGCGGTATGCTTCTCGGTTCGGTAGTTCCTACAACAGTTAAAAGCATTTATAACGACTGCTCACACGTACAGGCGCGCGAACTCAAAAATGCTGCTACTTTTTTGCCTTGAATAAAATTGTTACACAGAGCAACACTTTTATTCAAAGATGAAGTGGCAGTAACGTTACGGCAAGGAATAAACTTCTCTGTAACAGACTGGTGTGGTCACTCTCACTTACTCAACATACTCTTCTATGTTCAGCATGTATATTTCCCTGTAACACTCATACTGCCTCATATACGCTTTCAAAGGTATGGTGGATTTCCTGTACGCCTTCAGCAGCCGGTCCCGGTAATCCACCACGTTTGGCTCCATCAAGCCTAAAGACAACAACAAACAACACATACACACAACAAACAACACAAACAACAACAAGAAGCAAGTGATATGATCCCGAAAAAAAATCGATAAAATGTGATACCGATCAAAGAGAAATCATTGTTTGGTCCCAATATTGTTCTATGGGATGGGGTTGCCAGGGTTGCGAAATTTGTTCGAATGATTTATCACGGCCCTGAAACGCAAAGGACATTTAGACGAACATGGGTTTTAATTAGTAAGAGTGACACTTCTTCCTCTCCGCTCAGAACAGAAGGAGTCATTTGATGATCTCCCATAAAAACTGAAATATAGAAAATTTAAATATATTCAGCGAAAAAGGACCGAGTGCATTTTTTAATGAAGATTAAAGGCATCGAAACCAAATTGATTGTGTGGATTTCACTGAACCAGAACAATTTGCGCACAACATATGTAAATTTAATGTGGCTTAATGCGACCGATGCATGTTGTGTTCAAGTCAAACCTGAAGATTGTGGTTGGTTTTGAATGACTACTTGAAATCTATATGGTTTGAAGGGAACTCAACAACCCTACAAGTTGATGACATATTAAAAGAATCGAGAAACAAAGAAAACGATAAAGAACTAGAATTAGCCAGCAAGAGTGTTGAGGTAATGTGCACCTGAATTGTCTCCTGTGTTGACGCGCCTGTACCGCCTCTCTAGGAGTAAGCGTTGAATGAACGAACTGTTTTATTATACTGTTTTCTTGGCGTCAACGGTTCGACTGGTTTACAGTTCACGAATAAACCTGTTTACGCATGAACTAGTCGACGTTCGCGGCGACGGAACGAAACGACTGAACGAGTCAACGAGTGATTACGAAAATTGCCAAAGTCAATGCGACGTGAGGTCCGCCGCATGTTATTGTTTCTTTCTTTTTCTCACGCAGAAATGGACACGTAAATAGACTTTATTACAATGCAATAGATACGAATATTTGGTTAAAAAATATATATTTTTGAATTTTGTGTACGTTATTTTTTTAGTATTTATTGAAATACGTTTCGTGTTGGTCAATACGTACTAATTAAACTACTTAAATAATAAAAATAACAGATTATATATAGTGTTATAGACAAAGTGTTAAACAGATTGTATAGTTTTAAAGTGATTTGTGTAAATAGACGTATAAAAAGTGAAATTGTGACAATTCTGTATAAATAGTGATTTTGATTAGGTAAATAGGTACTGTAAATATTAATTATGTCGGTCCGTAAAAATAGCAGTGTTACTTGGCACCACTTTGAGAAAGACAATTGAGTCATCTAGTTTCAAAACCCTCTAAAACGATTTTATCCTAAAATCAACCTTATATTATTATAAGACAGCGTTTTATTAGTACTTCAAGTTTTTTAGTTTCAGTTAGTGTTAAATTCCTCTAGAACGCCAACAAAAATAGTTATAAAGTCAACGATTGGGATCAAAAGCCACTTAAACATTGGATGTGGCTTTTAAAAGCCCCTATAAACTGACTGACCAATAGTTGCGCGTCATTTTTGACACGTGACTTAACTTTAACTATGCAAACAAGATGGCAATTTCTGTTGTGTGGTGTAGATCTGTGTTTGTTAATTTAATGATTTTATGCCTAAAAAATGGAGGACTTAATGAAATTTTTGAGAAAATGCGATCCAAAAAAGACAAGGAAACGATCTATGAATAAAGCAACCTGGAATCGTGAGATTCTACGCGAAAAACGGTACGTGATTCATCCTTTAAAATCATCATCAACATTAGCAAGAATGGTATTATGCAGTAGGTACCTATGGAATATAAAACTGCAGCAGATCTATTTTAATATTGTTTTATTATTAATGTAAATATGAAAGTTTACTTTCATATATCTTTTGTAAGTATGTTTAATTGTTATGCATCATTTGAAGTGTAGTCATTTTATTTATTTTTGATAAATTTAGAAAAAGCCAAAAGCCATAACCATAAACTTTTGATAATGTTGATTATTTTTAGTATTCAAAAACGTAATTTTTTTAGCCTGAAATTGTCTGAAAGAAATAGCTCATAGTATTAATTATTTGAATCTGTATCTTACTATCATATTTTATTAAAAATGTGCATTCCGGAACTTTTTATTTCAAAATATTATTTCGATTTTAGGTACAAACCCTCAAGCTTGCCGCAGTTTCCGCAGTGTGGACACAATCAAAAGGTGTTTCGATGTAGTGAATTATCATGTCAAGATTTAAGAAAATTTTACAAGAATTTCTATATGTGTGATACGAAAGTGAAGCAAGACTGTTTTATACTAAAATATTGTTATATATCAGAAACCAAAACTATTAAAACCCAACAGTAAAAGAAAAGTTGCTATTAAGTATTCTATACTTAGTAAAAATGGGACCAAAATACCGGTATGTCAAAAAACTTTCATGAGAGCACTAATAATAAAAAAAGATCGAATACAGGGAGTTATGAACCGATTTTTCAGTAGCGGAGGTCAATTGCCAAAAGAGAAGCGTGGAGGTGACAGGAAGAGAGAAAAATATGAAGCAAAAAGATTATCCGTCGAATGGTTCATCGAATCCTTTCAGGGACAAGAGTCACTATTGTCGTTCGAAAAGTGCCAATAGAATATAAAATATCTTGATTCAGGCTTGACAATACGTAAAATGTGGCGTATGTATAACGCTGCCCGTGACGAGGATTTGAGAGTTAAACAAAGTTTTTTCAGACATGTTTTTAATACTAAGTACAATATAGGCTTTGGGAATCCTAGGACAGACGTGTGCTCAACGTGCATTGAACTTTCAGAACGCATAAAAAACCGGAGAAGGACACTTCAAAGAAATACGTACTTATGGTCGAAAAAAGAATTCATCGCCTCAAATACAAAGCCTTCTATGCAATATTGCAAGAAGAAAACGAAATTCTTCAAACCATAACCTTCGATTGCCAGAAGTACCGGATCAATCTGCCTACTACAGTAGACAAATCAACTTTTACCACTTCGCCATTTTTGTGGGAAGTTCAAAGGCTAAACTGGATAAAAATAACATTATTTCCTATTATTGGGATGAAACTTCACACTGCAAAGGTAGTAATGAAATAATTAGCGCAGTTTACGATTTCCTGAAAACTTTGAATTTGGAGATAAAATAAAAATTCTACGAATAGTGTCTGACGGTTGCGCCGGACAAAATAAAAATACAGGTATGATAGCGATCCTCGGTAAATGGTTGTACACAGAAGCCCCAACAAATATCAAGAAAATAGAGCTGATCTTCCCTGTCACTCCTTTATACCTCCAGACAGGCTGTTTGCCAGAATTGAGAAAACACTGAAAACAAAAGAAGTGATAACCTCTCCATCCGAATATGCACCTGTTTTAAAACAAAATGGTATGTGCAAAGATCTAGCATCAATTCCTGTATTTGATTGGAAAAAAAGTTACGAGTCCATCATTAAACTTACTACGTCTTGGCATTTTCAGTTTATAAAAACAAAAATGTTTTTTATTACAAGAACGAAAAAAGAAAACATTTTAGTACAGGGTGAAGAGACGTGTAGAACCGAAATACGCCAAAAAGAAGACTACCACAAAAAATAATAAAAAAATTATCCTCAAATAATCCAGCCAAATCGTGTTTACACAAAACAAGCAAAAATTCAAGACGTGGCTTTAAATGTAGAATTATTCTACATTTAAAGCCAAATATGCAATGAATGCCAAGACATTTTAAGTTTTAAATTATCAACCGCAAATTTGAAGTCATTTGAGGAGAAAACATCCTTCTTTCTATTTGTCGGTGTTTGGAGCTGATGACCAGCCCGGTCTTACACCACAAAGGGAACAGGAAACTCGCCCTGATTCGGAACAAACTCCAGGTACTTCTTCGACTGCGGTTGGATTACATCCGCAGCTCGCACCGCCACCAGCTAAGCGGCAAAAAGTTTTAGATGCGTTTATTAATAAAAAATTAGCATCGATTAGTGAACAAGTTTTAAATTTAACGACCTAATCCCGATCGTTCACTAAACTACGGTTGAAATTAACGCTATTCCATCTACAACGTAAACTAGTCGACAATTAACCTGTTTTTTGAACTAGTTTAACGTGAACGGTAAACCAGTCTCGTTTCGTCGACTGTAAAACGTCGACGACCCATCACTACGCCTCTCTCTTGTAAAAATAACGGTGCCAAGATCATGGAAGCTTGCGAATGTGCAACCGGTGCCCAAAAAGGGAGAATTTTTTAGTGGCGCACATTTACAGCAGATTACGCACTAATTATACGTACCTCTCATATCGCTCTAGGAGCTACTTTCCAGCTGGGGTAACGTATACCCATTTATCGAGGAAGGCTATTATATATATCATCACGAAAGCCAATATTCATTCATTTCATTTACTCAATTCAATAACAATTTACATTGTGTCTGAATGTGTTACAAAAAAAAAAAAGACAGAAAAACAGTTAAGTAAAAAAATAGATAAAAATAAATTATAATAATAAACATGTCACTAGGAGGAATGGGAGCGGAGCAGTAACGAAAATTGTGACGCAAACGAAGTTGCGTGGGTCAACTAGTAATGTAATAATAGTTTTTATCTTACGTTTATAATGGAGTTTTTTTCGATCATGAAAGCGCGTATTACATAGGGTTGCTTCTATTTGGTAACTACACATACTTACCGGTTTATCGCATGCACCAGGTACAACAGTCGGTATTATAAGTCCAATTTTTAAGAAATGTAAATATTTACTTGACATGAAATAAGTAATTTATAATTTTTGTAGTGTACATTTATTATATATTATATAACATCTATCTAGTTATTTAAACTAAGCAAAGAAAAGTTAAAAACGTTATTACAATCTAATCTCCTTTTTCATATATAAAAATAATTAATTTATACAAGATGTTGATTTGCATCCTAGTCAAATTCAAAGACGTGATTATGCTAATGATTCTCGACCCAAATCAACAATAAAACGCATAGGTATTTTTTGTTTTTTTTTCTTTTTTACGGAAATCCGTAAGTGTGAACCAGCCGTATTTAAACGCGCCGCGCCAACCGCGCTTTCACACAAAAACAAACGCAAACAATACATACACAACGCATACGCAACGATCATTCAATAAATTTGTAGGTAATCAATTCCACCTCAATGACGGTGCGGGTACTCTCCCGCGCAAGCTCCTAGCCCCGCTCCCGCGGCCCCGGAACTAACAGTGTGTTTGATGTCGCCGAAGCACGCGTGCGCTTTGCGAATTCCGCTTCTCGGTACATCGTTGAGACGTAGGTACAACGTGCAAGATGACGGACAATTATTCAAATGTCGAGTTGGTTGAGATGGTCCACCTGTATGCCATCAGTGGAGACAGCCTACGTGGAGCCATCCGGATGTTCACGGAAATGTTTCCCGATCGGGAACCTCATCACAGAGCGTCATGCTGGCTGCTACGTAGAGATTGCGGGCTCATCGGCAGTTTGACGTTCCTCGGCATGCTCAAGCTCGCGGCAGCGTAGGCCTGTCTGTCGCCTTTCAGGAAGACATCCTGGAATACTTCCAGCGAGACCCACGGGCAAGCACGCGGGAGGCTGGTCAACACTTTGGAGTGCACCACACCACAGTGTTTTGCCTTCTGAAGCGTGAACTGCAGCACCCGTTCCGCAAGTACGCGGTACTTGACCGAAAGTTTTGGTGACCACTGGATCGGTCGCGGAGGACTTGTGGTATGGCCTGTGACAAGTTTAACAGAATTACGTGCAAGGATCATTAGTGCTTTCGACACTTTAAAAACGAATGAGTTAGTGTTACGTAAGCTGAAGGAAAACCAGCTACGTCGTGCTCGATTGTGCGAAGAGAGTGATGGTGGCAACTTTGAACAATACTTCCGGGTAACTAAGAAGGTAATTTATTTATTTGTACATTTGTTAAATACTTTGTTAGCTTAATCAATTTTTATTAGTGTAAATAAGCTGATTTCAAATTTTTAACTACGTCAAAAATACCTAAGGGTCCAATGTATCACCACGTACTTACACTTAACTAACACGTCTTCCCATTCCCGTCAAACGTAGAAAATATTTTTAGACTTAGTAGATCGGTACACCAATTAAGGTAGGTATTATTCCTCGGTCTGAAGCCCGTTAAGTAGGAAGGAAAATTTCAAATCAACCAATTTAATCCACAAATAAAACAAAATCACTACGAATCTTTAGGTTGAAGGATAAAGCAAAACTAACATTTTATTAATCATCTGATCAGTGAACTTTTCTTTGGCGAACTAGTATTACTGTCTTTAGTAAGATTTCCGTATTCCAATGATGCTCAAAAATGATTTAATTATCAAGCGAAATTTATGACAATAATGTAGGTAATTTTCGACATAAAATTAGATGAAATTATGTACCGGTCATTGATCGGTCGCGCGCGCTAGCGTTTCGTAGGTAAGACATCGACACTCACTCACACAGCTGCATTGTCGCTGTGTGCGTAGTCGGGTGATTCTGTTTTCTTTGTATTGATTTAAGGGTTTAATTCTGAAATACTGTTAAATTTCAACAACAAAAAAAGCAGCGCTTATTAGTCATTGCCCGCTAACGTACTTTCCATTGATTATTTATGTCTTTTAAGACAACCTCCTGAAATATGACGAGAATGCAAAACAACACCTTGTATATTAGTATAGATAATGTCAATAACTGAATGTGAGAGTGAAAATACTTTTTCTTTCTATAACAGAATAAGGAGCGTTACCTACTCTATTTTACTAAGTAGCTGCCGGGTGCATACCTAGTTTGCTTCATCTCTATCTGTTAAATGGAATTGCGGGCGCAAAGCTTCTCCGTCACTCTCAACGCTCGCGCAGATTTAACCTTTTAGAATTAGGTAACCATGGATTCAGCACGCTTTTTGATATGGCAACCTAATACGCTCGGATTGTGAATAAAACAAGCTTTCATTTGACATGTATTTCGATTTAATAACTTATGAGGGTAAATTAACTACATTTACCTACTTGTTTATACCTGGCAACCCCATAGTTGCACAGAGGGGAAGTAGGCAACCTTTATTTTTTCAATTCCTTGGGGTTTATTCTATCAGCTGAAGGTCGACTTTTATAAATAACAAATGAGGGAAGTTGGCCATGTGATTAATCATATTATTGTTTAACATCATTGGCACATGATTTAGCTAGGCAACCCACTTCTAACGTATCAATCTAACATTATCTTGCATTGAATCTGTATTAGAATTAAATAACATGTGAGGGTATATATTTCTTAGACCGTATCTTAGTCCATTTTGATTATCTTAAGACGAAGGTACACAAAACAAATTGAAGTAAACCATTAAGTTTGTTAACTTAAAGAGCTGTTAAAATACACAATTACAACTCAACTTTTTCCTTTTGTGTTCGTTATTATAATGTGATGTAAAATATAATTGAAAGTTGGTACCCATGTTATTCAAAAAGCAGCTTCGAAATCGGTCCAATAGTTTTCGAGAAAACTACATACCCATAGACAAAAACGTATTGCTCAGGCGCTTATTACTATCGAGATTTAAAATAAAGGTTTTAAGTAAGTAGCCAAGTCTTTTTTTAAGGATGGAAATCATCAAATGACTCTATCCGCTCTGGGCGGTGAAAGTCATTTGAAACACAAAGACCAGAAAGTGCTTAACGGCAATCTCGTAAGTAACGAATAAATGAAGATTAAAATAAAGTTATAGAAATTGAGGGCAACTTTTCGATTTTAGAAATTTTTTAATTCGCTTGTCACTATAATTTTATATTATACTGCAGTTTTAAAATTTAAACGTACAAATAAGACAATATCCGTAACGCCAGCTAAAAAAAAATATTATTAAAATTGTAACTGCTTAATCACGGGCGGACCGACCTTAACAATTAGGTTAACTTAGGTAAAACGAAAATTTTATCAGTCTAGGGTAATTTAGGAACAGTCACATTTAGTGTCTATAATTTATTACAACTCCTACCAATTTTATGACAAAATAAAAGTTTCAAATACACTTTCCTATTAATTTCTTTCTCAGGAGCTTTTATTCGAGATCTTAAGTAGACATAGCTAGTACATCCAGTGGCAAAAATAAGATCCTAACTTTGTCTTTATTTCTAGTATAATTGCTCGATATTCATTATATCTGTTTATTTTTTTATGTACTTTATTTTGATGATATTTTTATATATTATGATATGAATGAACCGCCACTCACCCTTAGGGTTCATTAGAAAACCAGCGTCAGACAGTCTCAGGCTGTCTACATATCGCTGAAATGAACTTTTTTAGTGCAGGCGTGAGACACACACTTAGTTTTTGGCTTACCTACCATTATTTATTTTTATGTACCGTGCGTGTTTCATGTATGTGCTAAATAAATACTATTCTTTCTTTCTTTTTTTCTATTTCAATTTGTTCAACTACTTATTTGCCTAAAAAGTAATAGTCTACGTAAAATTTATTCAAATTTTACTTGGGGTTGCATCTCCCCAAGATGCTATATAGCGAGCCATATTTCAGTGGCCTGTACCTTTTAACCTATTAGGGGCCGTCTCCACGAGCGAGAGAATCGCGGCGATATTATCGCGGTGATTCGACGAGTGAAAAACGTCAACTCACTCGTGGAAATGCGCCTTAGGGTACTTAGGGTAAGTATGTACTAATTCGGTACACATTGCGTACAATATTGATATATATTTTTATATATTATATATGGTACATATTTGAATATCGAAGATTAAAATACCTACAATTAAAATCAAAACACCGTATTTAAATCTTCGATATTCAAATAAGTACCCGCATTTATCTGATATGACTAACCAATGGATGTGAGGAACAGCTCCTTATCGAAGACCAAACCGGTCATGATCATGGGATGCACTTGAGCAATGAAGTGGCAGCGATACAACATATCACGGAACAGTCGCTGAATCACTATCTGAAATCCATTTACCGGCTTTTTAATAAAGTTGGACAATTCTTATAAGTAATTACCACATATTACGCTCATTCATTCAAGAAAACGAATGTGCAGGAGCTGAAAAAATTTTTTGTTAATTCTATATAGGGTTAAATTAAATTACCTAGCAAAAATCTTGCGGCTGTGCGCAAATGTGATGGGTATCGATACTACCAACTCTTTCGTTACGTTACTGTCAATTTGATATGGATCAGATCCATAAAATACAACGAAGTAAAAGAAACTCCGGTAAAGAACTCAACAACTATTAAGTCCGCCTCTGTACATCTGTGTGCGTAAAGTATTAAATAAATAATAAGTGGTCACTCCCAAAAATAAACAAAAGGATAACTAATTTATGCACCCACTGCCATAGTGACACTGGCAGAGTAAACGTAACCAACTCAACTGCCATAAAACATGTACACATTGCTCGCAGAACCGATAGTCGATGGGGCCGAAAAGTTCTGGAGTGGCGACCGCGTACCGGAAGACTCGAAAGTTGGAAGGCCTCCCACAAGGTGGACCGATGACCTGGTGAAGATCGCGGGTAGCCGATGGACGCGAGACGCGCAGGACCGGTCGTTGTGGCGGCGCTTGGAGTAGGCCTATGTCTGATATGATGATGATGATGAATAAATATATACCAAAGCCTACCTCAAACTGCGCTGGATCTGTGGTATAGTAAGGTCCGTTTTCCGACATCATGAGGCTGAAGTAGAAGAGGGTGACAGAGGAGGAGCGGAAAGGAGAGTTGATCAAGTCTGAGGCGTCCCACTCCCAGTCGTCTTCGCACCAGTACGTGCACAAACAGGGCGTCTCGCACATGCTCACGAACATTGCCATTGACTGTTCTATGCAGAAGCGGAGAGCGTACTGTCAAGAAAATTATAAACGTCAAAAATCCCATTGTCAAGGACACACAACATCTTATATACCATTTTCACAAAGGCCAACAATGCTGATTTTTTAGGTTATTGGATTTAAAATTGATCACTAAAATCAGTAAGTCAGTTTTTTTGTAAACCGGTAAGTAATGTGATTTCAGTGTGAGAACCATAGATTAAAGTTGTTCAGAACAATACGCACGATTATCCATTTTCAAGTATTGCGTTTCTCGTTTTATATTTATTTTAAGTGCACTTATCGCTAAGGATATTTTTCCAGTAATATATTCAAGATTTGTCTACTTGATCACCGATTCCTCTTTTCCGGCTTGGTAATCAACAGTTGACGATCATTCAACAGGTCAGCCTATGTTGCTAGCTTACCTGCATTCGAAATCTGACGAGCTGCATGAATCGAGAAAGCTTACTGACTCCATAGAACTCCCAATTCTTCTCATATATATTGAACCATCTGTAAAATACACGTGTAGATATGATATATGAACTGAAATACATCGTAAATACATTAAGCAACAATATGAAACTTAAAATACCCTTTGCCAACGTCTCTGAACGACATCCTTATAGCGTGCGCAGTTTGATTAAGCCATGAAATATTTAGATATTTTAACATCTGCAAAAAATTGTACTGAGGTAAATCAATGTGGAGGATGTAATGTCTTACATTTATGCAGATTTTTGTTTATCAGCTTTAGAAACAAACTCCTGTCGGTGAAAACTCAAAATCAATGTGCACGTAAAATATTATCTTAGTGGAAGTATTAAATATTAAGGAATAGTAAAATCCCCCTTCAAAAAAGTCTGCTTGAAGAGTTTCATTACCAATGAAGTAAGAAACAAACAAGCTCACGACTTAGTTTAGTAATTCTTGTGTTTAACCCACTTGGCTATTTAACGTACCATTGAAGTGCAATGTTGTTGTGCAGCATCGAATTCTGCCAAACTTGCATTCCTGCCATAGTTAGCCGTGAAGAACAGCATCGACTCGACCTGGAATTAACAAGTACAACTTTGTTAAAGGTGTTTAAGTACCATAACCACTGTATTTCCTGAAACAAACAGAAGTATTTGTTTACATTTCGGGAAACATTTCGGTGATCGATACCGTATTATACGTATATAGTACCCTAAAGGTAACCGGATGTAGGAGGGAAAAACTTCATTTAACTCAACAAATAAGGTAAAAATCTCATTAAAAAGTTTAATCCACATAGTTAGGATATACCTATGACTTTAACTTTAGAATGAGGTTTTTAAATGATTTTCATTTTGGATTTCACTTCACACTGTGATAGTATCGTGTCGCAGCGAACTAGCCTAAGCAGCTGTTTAAGCACAATGAAAAAAAATATAGAAATACTAGCGGACCCGACAGACGTTGTCCTGCATGAGCAGCGCCATCTGCCGGGCTGATTTGTAAATTTAAACCCTCCAGGACGCCACCCAAACGCATACAAAAAAAAATCATTCAAATCAGTCCAGCCGTTTAGGAGTTCAGTGATATACAAAACCACAAGTACAGTAGAATTATATATGTAATAAAAAAATAGCAAAAAAAACCCTACTTCCAAAAACAAAACACTACAAACTAAAAAATAACTTTAATTTCGGAAGTCGGTGTTTTTGGTTATTTCGTTTTTGAACACCACAAAGCACAGCGTGTCGTTGTGATATTATGTTATGAACTGGTGTAAACAATGAACAGACATGCGATTACAGAAATCGCGATCCATTTGCTATCATTTATTGAAGAGTTCCGTTGCCTACAGAATTGACGGAGAAATCGGTATACATATATAAAAAAATATACATACAGCCGAACATAGAACCTCTTCCATTTTGAAGAAGTCGGTTAAAAAAGACCACTATTTTGTTCCGTAACACAGGATCTTGAAACAAAAAGAACAACGACAACCATTCGAAATGAATTTGTAACTAGACTATTGAAGTGTAACTATTTTAGTATCACCTTAAGACACTCCTCGACAACGAGATGTATGCAGGCAACCGATTCTGTGAGCACGTATAGTGAGTACCATTGGTTGTACTCGAGGCGCCCTTGGAAATCCTTCATCACGCATGGATATCTACCTATAATTATATCAATTAATCTTGTTACTGTAATCTCACGAGTTTCTCGAAATTAAAAAAAATAGCGGAGCAACGGCAAGAATGTAAGAAGGCCGGACTTGGTTCTTTTTTATTTTTAGAACTTTCATTATGGCAGCATGTATCGAGTAAAGTAAAAAGAAAAAAGAAAAGAAAGAAAGAAAAATGTTTATTTGGGACTCGCACAAGACACATAAAATAAAGTAAAACAAACTGTCATAAAAAAACATGTCGCAGTGGGAAAAAGTTATGGCCAAATAGAATTCAATAATTTAGTAAAAAAAAATATTTTAAAGCATAAATACATATAAAAAAGTTATATAGAATAAAAAACCTTTCCAACGACATGTCGCTTAACGTCATTAGGCTGACTTGCCGGTCCGTCTTTCGGACTCGGCAACTCCACTTGTCATCATCTGCCTAGTCTTTTCCATAATACAGTATGCAATGTATATTGTTGTCGGCTAGCAGTCAAGCCGAATTTAGCTGAAGACCAGTATTTTACGTGGATTGACTGCCTGTCTCACCTCCACGAGGAGCGTTGTAACAGAGGAGAATTGTGACAACGTCGATTTCTCGGAACCTATGACCGTTACTGAGCTGGCAATAATAGTACATTTTTGTTTCTTTGAGACGCGCTGTTTGACGCAGTACGCACCACTCGCGCACGAGAAAACATTTTTAGTGAACGACATCTGCATACCAAAAATTTCAAAAAGTATTTCCCTAAAATTTTGATTGCATATACATCGTAACGTGTTAGTATTGTAATATTTTCCTCATATGCTTTATTTTTTTAAGTTTTATAGAGTGTTATTGTTTTTTGGTATTGACATCGTGTTTCGAAATTACAAATTATTATTCTGACCGGTTCACGACGTTTTTTGCCACAAGGCAAATTGTGTTAGCTAACTCTCCTATTTTATTATTTCTGGCAAGGTTTCTTTGTATTGTGGTGTGATGTAGCATGCTGAATTTCTATGTCATTATTTCAGAATGCCAAATAAATACATAAATATGCTAGTGTCCATTACTGCAAGGAACATAAGTGCTGGTTTTGTTGCAACAGGAACAAATCCAGCAATTATGACGAAGAGGATGAAGACGAAGAAGATGCAGAAAATAATTGTTTTTGTTTGTGTTGCCTTGTGCCCTTTGCAATAGCAAATCAAAAGAGGAGTGGGTTCAGTGTCAAATGCCAAGGCTGGTCTCACGAAGCTGGCACTGGGGATTAGCTTCTTTACGTCTGCCATTATTGTTTGTCAGATAATATTTTGATTTAAAACTGATTTTATTAAAATTGATCTCAAAAGAAGCCATATTTAAGTGTTTAAGATATTGATAGTTTTTATGTCGATGTAACATGTCATTTTAGTTCGTAGAGGTGTGCCAAATGTTGATTTAAGTACTTACTGTAAAACAAATGTGTAATTAAATAAAACATAAGCTAAGAAAGCAATAAGCTGGTATTATTTAGTCACCAAATAGTCATATTATAGACTTCACAACTTACCTTGGTATCAGTCACAACTTACCTCGGTAATAGGAGAGTTGTGACACGGGGAGTAGTGTCTGTTTGTGTAGATTTTCTCAGAAACTTTAATACTTTCATTAATTTTGATGATTGTTTTTTAAAGAGTATAAACTGAGCCACATTGACTTAGCTTAGCTTACTTAGCTCATAGATTTAGAATGTTTCTTGACTTAGATATCTCAGTAAAACTAAAAAAATTCACAACCCTCTTCGGTCTTCCCTACTTCTTGGCAAGAGTGGTGTCACATTGTCTGGCTTTCGACATTTCGTAAAGGCCTCTACACACCAAACGCCAGGCAAAGCCGGCGGGCTTGTTGTGTAAAGATCTTAACGACTCCCAAAATCTACAAATGACAGCGGGAACCAACAGCTTAGCGTGCTTTCCGAGACATAAAGGATTCCTGGTATGTTAAGATGGACACCCATACACAGACCGAACTCGGCGAGCGTCGCTTAACCTTGAATTATTTTCTAGCCACAAGCTCTTTTACTAACTTCACTTGTGCAGCCTTAAAAAGTTAGAAGTCATAATTAGATGGATAATTATTATACCATATTTCGGCACCGGAGGTACGTAGTCTGGAGTAGGCACATCTATAAAATTATACAAATCTTTGTATTTTTGTAAAGTGTAAATCATTTTCATTTTCCCTTCCATCTTATTGTAGAGAAGTTCCGCCTGAAATATGATTTGAAACATTAGAATTGCAACCTCTTTACCAAACAATTAAGATGATGTGAATTGAGTAGTATTCTAAGTAGGCATCAGTAAAAGATTTACTTATTTGAGTTTCCTTGTTTCACACAAGACTCAATCTCAAAATGAAGCATAATGTACATTACAAATAAGTTAAGGTTTGACGACTTCCAGCCTCCCGAACAAGCCGGATTCCGAAAAGGCTTCAGCACCGTAGACCACATACATACGCTCCGTCAGGTTATACAGAAGACCGAAGAGTATAATCCACCCCTCTGCTTAGCATTAGTGGACTACGAGAAAGCCATTGAATCTATCGAGACTTCGGCTGTGCTGCTGTCTCTCCAACGGTACAGATTAACTATCGGTACATCGAGGTGCTGAAATGTTTGTACAAAAACGCCACCATGTGAGTCCGACTTCAGGATCAGACCTCGAAACCTATCTTCCTGCAGCGGGGTGTGAGGCAGGGTAACATAATTTCATCGAAACTGTTTACGGCCGCAATGGAGGATGAGGATTCAAGGTTTTGGACTGGAGACGGCTAGGCATTAATGTCAATGGCGAGTACATCAGTCACCTTCGATTTACCGACGATATAGTCGTCATGGCTGAGACTACGGAGGACCTCAGTACAATTCTCGATAACTTCAGTAGAGCATCCGAAAGAGTGGGTCTGAAAATAAACATGGACTAAACCAAGATAATGGTAAATACCCATGTAGCACCCACTCCCATCAAGATCGGAAACTCTCCACTCGAAGTTGTAGACGAGTATGTTGTACCTAGGACAAACGGTCCAGTTAAGTAGTACCTTCGAGAAAGAGATCAACCATCGAATACGAATCGGCTGTGAAACGTTCGGGAAGTTGAGTGGTATCTTCTCGTCCCACATACCACATTGTCTCAAGACTGAAGTCTGTGATCAGTGCTTGTTGCCAGTGATGACATATGGAACTGAAACGTGGTCGCTCACAATGGGCCTCATCAGAAGGCTCGAAGTCACTCAAAGGGAATGGAGAGGGCAATGCTTGGAGTTTCCTTGCGTGATCGAATGAGGAATGATGATATCCGCATGAGAATCGAGGTTACCGACATAGGCCGAAGGATCACAAAACTAAAGTGGCAATGGGCAGGGCACTTTGCTCGCAGAACAGATGGTCGATAGGGCCAAAAAGTTCTGGAGTGGCGACCACGTACCGGAAGACGTATTGTTGGAAGGCCTCCCACAAGGTGAACCGATGACATGGTGAAGGTCGCGGGTAGACGATGGATACGAGACGCACGGGACCGGTCGTTATGGCGACGCTTGGGGGAGGCCTATGTACAGCAGAGGACGTCTTTCGGCTGAAATGATGATGATGATGATAATGAAAGTACATTAGTTCACCTCATATTTAAGTGTTTTCATGTGTTCTTCGTCATGCTCTTTAGCTTGTTGGTGAATGAGAACCATTTTTTCAATTAAAGGCATAACATGCAAGGGCATTTCCGGTAGTCCTTCCAGTAATAAGCAGTCCAAGTACAAGTAAAATCTAGTTTGGAAATGAAATATGTTTATCGCAATTGACCAAAATATATTGATTTTAACCTCAGTCAGTATCGTTGCTTTTGATTATTTTAAAAATAAGACAAAAATGATTATAAAATGAAATAATTTTCACAATAAAGCCATGGATAGCTCTGGAAAAGAGGGAAAGCAAAATGGGAAGACTAAACCAAAAAAATAGCTCTAAAAATGTTTGTTTCCTCTAGTTAGCCATGTATTATTACTTCCAAGAATTTGATCTTTATTAGGGACACTTACGAATGTTGTAATCATACAGGTAGCATTTTTTTATCAAAATCATACACTTCGGTTTCAGTTCCTGGCTAAAAATACTAAATTTTCCAAAATCGAATGATGCAGTTTTATTTATTTTCATATTTGAGCTCTTTTTAGCTCCTTTTAAAGTTTCGGAATTGGCCATCTACGCACACTTAAAATTAACAAACCACCACCAACTTCCTTAATCAGCCGTTAATTAACAGCCTAGCTATTTCATTGAACGGCGCTCTTTGAACGAAAGTTTTTAAATATTTCATATATATTTGACACATAGTTACCCTATTCTATGAACGAGATTAAACAGCTAGGCCGTTAGTTAAACGGCTGATTAAACCATTTGGATGCGAAATACATATTAACATGTCACCACTTCCAGCAATTCAATTTAGAAAATCTACACACACACAGGTTGTATTCCAAATATTATCTGTCTACCAAAAATATTTTTTTCAATACAACTTCAAGACAAACCTAAGGTTATTTTCTACTTCCTTTCGAAGATCGACGGCAAATTTGACACGTTGCACGAATGTTACCGGGTCATCCGCTTTAAACATCAGACGTATTCGAGGTATGCTACAAAGCAATGATTAAACATAAATAAGAATACAACTAGGGCAGGGTTGGTGAAATAATGGCACGCATGGCAGTACTGGCTCTCGACATAATAATTTGGGCACGCAAAACCTTCCATTCTGCTTCAAGTAGTCAAAGTACGAGTAAGATACGAGTAGATACTCGTAGTCACACGATTATAAGCATCTACTTTGGTCATGGTTATATTATTATGTACCTACGAGAAAGATTACAAAAAAAGCATGATCACCGATAAACGTTGCCTATCCCTGAACTAGGGTTAAATAATATCAATTTTTAACAAATCGGGACTCGTAATTTAATAAAACAGATTTTTAGAACTTTTTAAACTAGGATTACAAGCCAAAAAATACGTTTTCATTTTTTTTAGAGAAAACATTGGAAAGTTAAATTTCTATTTGTTAACGGTTGTTATTGTAAAAGATTTATTTATAAAAAATGTGCTTGCGTTCAGTAGGAAGTGTTGGAAATTAAGAACGCAACCTGTTATCTAATGGCATTTCATAGTTTTAACACTTTTGTTTTGGTGAACTGTACCCTCTCGTAGTATTAAACGCTATCTACACTAATATTATAAAGAGGAAAGCTTTGTCTGTTTGTTTGAATTGAATATTCCCGAAACTAGTGGACCGATTTGAAAAATTCATTCACCATTAGGATCCTACATAATCCCTGATGAATCTAGGCTATAGAATATACTAAATAAGTTAGGGACCCGTATGAAAACTTCGATAATGTAACCCAAGGTGAGATAAAAATACCAAAAAAGATCCTTATATCGCGTACGCTGCGGAAACTATTGACAATAGAGCAAAGTGAGTTTACATTTTTATAGAGGATATCAATATCTTCAAAAAAGTCCGCGAGGGTATGTATCTGACTATTATGGTCAAGTCACAATGACAGCTTTTTGTTAAAATTATTCATCACAAACCCGGGTGAAATGGAATAGTGGTGATTTTAGTATCATGATATTAATCTTTATCTCTTTAATTAAAGTTGGTTATGTACAAGTGAATTACGAGTACACTTTAAATTATTCAAATCAGACCTTTCGTTTAAAAGTATATCTTGCAAGATCATTATTAAAAGAAACATTATGTATTCATTACCATTTCAAATCATTGCAATACGAACAAATGTGTCAAATTAAAATTAAATGTCTTTTGAAAGCAAATGCGTGCAAGTAAACCTAGATTTTGACCAACATGTAACGGAAAGAATTAATACAGACTGTATAAATGAATAAAGTAATGAACACGGTGAATCAGAATGTAACAAAATTGAAAACCCAAACTTGAATAATTTATTTCGTTTATAGATTTGTCACTATCCTTCATCAAAATACAATTGGATTGCTCAATAAATCTGATATGATTTCTGTTTGCATTAACGAGTTAGCTACCCAGAACAATTCTGTTGACATATTATGTATCACTGAACACAACATGACGGATGGTGACGAGCTGTATCTCACAATTCCAAATTATAAACTTGCGTTTTATTATAATGAGAGGTAGCAGACACGGAGGTTCCTGTATATTAATTAAAAATAATATGAGATATAGAATTCTTCATAACATCACGAAACTTTCAATCAGCAACACAATAGATCGCTCTGCAATCAAGCTACTGGAACATCAAATAATTGTTATATGCATTTATAGACCGCCAAACAACACTGCTGGCTCAATAGACAGCTTTTTCAATAGCTTCAGTAAAATATGTAGTAACTTATGTTCAAACGAGAAAAAGGTCGTAATTTGTGGTGACTTCAACATAGATACTTTGAAGCATACTAAGCTTTCCAGTGAATTTATTGAACTTTTAACAGGTAGATAAAGCGTTTAATACGTGGCAAATTAAAATTGAACATTTTTATAGACTTAAAAAACTACACTAATTAACAAGAAATTATGTACAAACGCGTATAAAAACAAAAATTAATCATTGGGCATCAAAAAAGTAATCCACATCGCTGTCAATGGCAAAAGTGCCCAGAACACTGGCAGCATTGCCGCGTTGAATCGCAATGCTGATTTTTTGGCCGAAGAAAAGTCCAGCCCTCTGGTCACGTGAAAGTCGACAAGTTGTTTACTGATATCCCGAAAGACTCGATGCGCACTTGGACCCCATGGGCCTAGTGTTTCAACCCCAAACGGCTCAAATATCTAACTCCCAATTAAGTTGTTATATTTGCGCCGTTTGAGGTTTTCTACACCTGCAGCGGCCGCCCCAGCGCAGCCCGCCGTGCTAAAAAGATGGGATGGCGCAAGGGATATACTTTTAACTAGATACAATTTGCAACTAGAATTCAAGCAAGTAACGCGATTTGCTAGTAAAACGTGCATTGATGACATGGCCTATAACATAAGAGCTTGCAAAGGCACTATACAGGAATTAGCTATATGAGACCATAGTGCGCAAATCATAAAGGTTCCGGTCAAAAAGACCTGCACCCTAAAATATTGGCATATACTAAAACGAGATTACTGTCAAGACAATAGAGCAATATTTATAAAATACTTAAAACAACTATCCGATAGCGACGTTTATAGTTGCACGGATGCTATTCGCATCCATGCAACTATAAACGCCTACAACAAATTCTATGAGAATTTATTTATTTATTTATTAGGGACAAAAAACAGTTACATGCTTCAAATAAACAAGAAATCCTTTAAAATAATACGTAATAACAAACATGTAACCCACACTAATGTCCGCGTATTTACAAAAGAATAATAAAAGTGCAGGACTGTGGTATGAGTTCACAGATGGAAGATCTGTGATAGCTTCATATTTTGCCACGTATAACACAAACAATTCATTTCAATTTAATTCAATTCTGGCAGTCACAGATTACATATCTCTGTGACAGCTTAATATAATATAAATGAATTCAATGTTGTCATATTTAATATTTTCATTCAATTTTATTTAAAAATATCATATAATTCTGTATAACAATTCAACTCAAATTCATTTCAATTCAATTTCACAACAATTTAGCAATATTTTAATAATTTTAATTTAATTCACACATATACTTAAATTAATTTAGTTCAGTTCACCATTTCATGCTCCCTTGACAAAACAGCTACAGCTCTTTTTTTGAACAACTGTTCAGATAGACTAAATATGTCAAGCTCCATAAAGTGGGTGTTGTATGTCTCAACAAGGCGACGTAGGGGCGCACGTAGTCCAGCGTTAGTCTTACACATGTCTGTGTGGAACAATCGAGGCACGCGCACCCCTTTCTGGATAACAGTTCTGGGCACTGTGTAACATAATTTACTAGTGAGCTCGATACAATCGAACTTATTGTTACATAAGCCATATAGTGTCATTACACCTAGAAGTAGTCGTCTAGACTCCAAACTAAGAACGCCGTATCGCTTCAGTAGCTGCACATAAGGAACCTTTGAATGACAGCATTTATAGTTCATTGACCGCAAGAACTTCTTTTGTACCATTTCCAGTCTAGAGCAATATTTGTCATAGAACGGGCTCCAGATTTGGATAGCGTACTCTAACTGGGACCGTATCAATGTTTTGTACAACAATAAGATGGTAGAAGGCCGCACAAAGTCACGTGAGGATCTCATGACGAGGCCGTACATCCGAAACGCTTTGTTCACTATGTTATCTACGTGTATGTCGAAATGCAAGCGCGAATCCAGAGTGATACCCAGATCCCGGACAGATGCTACTCGTACTTTGCCCAAGTGTGTGCTATTAATATTATAATTGAAATTTAAAATGTTCTTATTTTTGGTAAATGAAATGGTATGACATTTGGGCAGAATGAGATACAGTTTATTTCTAATGCAGTACGCATAAAGCCTGTCTAAGTCGTCTTGCAAGAGTTCACAGTCATGTATACTCTTGCAAGATCTATAAACCTTAATATCATCTGCATACATTAAGAAATTTGAATTTATGAAGCAATTTTTAATGTCGATAATATACAAAACAAAAAGAAGAGGGCCCAAGATGGAACCCTGTGGAACACCGGACCTTGGCACAACAGGGTCGGACTCAAAGCCATTAACTACGGTTCTTTGTGTTCTATTAAAAATATATGAAGTGAACCATCTCAGCAAATTGCCACGAATACCATTGTAGGCTATTTTTTCTAAAAGCAATTAATGATCCACCTTGTCCGGAGACCTATTCCGATCACCGGTACATCCGGTTTGACGTCTCCGCCCAGACTTCAACCGCGCCAGTCCGGCAGGCCCTGAGTGGTCCGCGGTGGGCGCTGAAACAGCTGGACCGGGAGCTCCTCCTGGAAGCTTCGATCGTGCAGGCCTGGGTGTCACCTCCGGACAGGCCTGCTGACATCAACGACGAAGCGGAGTGGTTCCGGGAGGCCATGTCCGATATTTGTGACGTGGCAATGCCCCGGGTTAAGCCAGGACGCGCCCGCCGCCAGGTGTACTCGTGGTCGCAAGAGCTGGCGACGCTGCGTCAGGCATGCGTTGCCGCACGGCGCCGGTACACCAGGCACCGCAGGCTCCGCATCCGCCCTCCGGATGCGCAGATCAGAGAGGCGGAGCTGTACGAGGGGTACAGAGTGGCAAAGGCCGCCCTCCGAGCTGAGATCCTGCAGGCCTGCAGGATCTGGCTGTCAAGGAGATGCTGGAGTCTCTGAACGGGGACCCGTGGGGAAGACCCTACAAAATGGTGCGGAATAAGCTTCGCACCTGGGCCTCCCCGTTAACGCAGAGTCTACGGCCCCAGCTGGTAGAGGACGTGGTAAGCGCTCTGTTCCCCTCGCGAGGGGAGCATACTCCCCGCTTATGGCTCTGCCACCTGCGGCGCCTGATACGGACTACACCGGTGACGACGATGACGATGCTCCTGAGGTGACTGAGATAGACCTGAGAGTGGCGGTTAATAGGCTGAAGGCCAAAAATACCGCCCCAGGACCCGACGGCTTACCTGGAAAAGCCTGGGTCCTGGCCTTGGAGGCTCTCGGGCCTCGACTAAGAGGGTTCCTAAGCGCATGCTTGGAGAGGGGCCAGTTCCCACTTCGTTGGAAGACGGGGAAACTGGTCCTCATTAAGAAGCCGGGGCGCCCTGCGGACTCTCCGTCCGCATACCGGCCCATTGTGCTGCTCGATGAGGTGGGCAAGCTCTTTGAAAGAGTAATTGCAAACCGCCTTGTCGAGCACCTAGGGAGGGTGGGGCCGGATCTGGCGGAGAACCAGTTCGGTTTCCGCACGGGACGCTCTACGGTGGACGCCATCATGCGCGTGAGAGCCCTCTCGACGGGGGACGCGGTTTCCCGGAGCGGGGTCGTCTTGGCGGTGTCTCTAGACATCGCCAATGTCTTCAACACCCTGCCCTGGAGTTGCATCAGGGAGGCACTTCGGTATCACCGGGTGCCGATGCCGACCTACCTCCGTCGCGTAGTCGAGGATTACTTGACGGACAGAGCCGTCATCTACCCCGGTCACCTGGGAGAGTGGAACCGGCGAGAGATGTCGTGCGGTGTTCCACAGGGTTCCGTTATGGGGCCGATTCTGTGGGACATCGGCTACGACTGGGTGCTGCGCGCCGACCTCCCTAGTGGCGTCAGCGTTGTGTGCTATGCCGACGACACGCTGGTACTGGCGCAAGGGGGATCGCACCAAGCGGCGGCTGACGCTATGACACGCGGGGTTGCGATAGTCGTTGAGAGGATCCGGCAGTTGGGTCTCGAGGTGGCCCTACACAAGTCCGAAGCCATGTGCTTTCATGGATCTCGGAACAGACCACAGTCGGGATTCCAAATAACGGTAGGAGGGGTTCAAATCTGCGTCGGATCGACGATGACTTACTTGGGTCTCGTTATTGACAGCCGGTGGAACTTCGTTGAGCATTTCCGACGTTTGGCTCCTAGACTGGAGCGAGCCGGGGCTGCCTTCAAGCGGCTTTTGCCCAATCTAGGGGGTCCAAACGCCTCCTGCCGGAGGCTTTACGCGGGGATCGTGCGGTCCATGGCCCTTTATGGGGCGCCGGTGTGGGCGCCTACTTTGAGGAAGCGACCTGCCCGTTACCTCAACTCGTCCCAGAGGGTCATGGCCAACCGGCTTGCCCGGGGATACCGCACGGTCTCTGGCGAGGCGGCGAACCTCCTTGCCAGACTGCCGCCATGGGATCTAGAGGCGAGAGCCCTCGCACTCATTTACGAATGGCGCCTGGAAGTGCTACGCCGGGGCGAGACTCCTCTGCCGCGGCAAATCGCAGTACGGCGGGCGGAGCTCCGGCAGGATCTCATGGCAGTATGGAGACAAAGACTGTCCCAACCCAGCGCTGGTCACGCCACAATTGCGGCGATAAGTCCCCTCTTTGAGGAGTGGCTAGAGCGGCGCCACGGCGTCCTTACTTTCCGCTTGACGCAGGTACTCACCGGACACGGTTGTTTCGGGAGGTACCTGTTTCGAATACGGCGGTAGGATACGCCCGGGTGTCAACATTGCGAGGATCGCCCGGAGGACACGGTGGAGCATACGGTTGAGGTCTGCCCTGCTTGGGCGGAGCACCGCCGTGTCCTCGCCGAGGCGACCGGGGGCGGCGATCTCTCGCGTCCGGCCCTAGTTCAGGCTATGGTCCGAAGCGAGGAGACATGGGAAGCGGTCACCTCCTTCTGCGAAGCAGTAATGCTAGCAAAGGAGGAAGCCGAACGTGTGAGAGAAAGGGAAACCTCACGCCCCAGCCGCCGCAACAGAAGAAGACGCCCCGGGCGTCGGGAGTCGCAGGGCGATTTTCGGCCACCGTAAGCGCGAGCCTGCGGTCGGCGAGCATTGGGTGGCTCGCCGTCTGATCAGAACCAGGCCCGGGTGGACGGCGCGCTGTGTTTCACGCGTGCCTCAAAGAGCTGTCAGCGTAAAAGACGGGGCCCGCTAGGGCCAGTGCCTGCTGGGGCTGCGGACTTCGTTCGAAAGAGGCACCGTACCCTGGAACGCAAAGGGCACTGGGAGAAACGCGGATCGGTTTTAGTCAGTAAGAGTCTGACACTCCCTTCTGCTTCACCCAAAGCGGGAGGAGTCATTTGATGATTTCCCATCCTTAAAAAAAAAAAAGGGTATTTTTTTCTAAAAGCAATGAATGATCCACCTTGTCAAAGGCCTTCTGAAAGTCCGTGTACACAGCGTCCACTTGAACTCGATCCATTTTTTCAAAAAAAAAATTGGTAAATTTTATCAGGTTCGTCGTGGTTGAACGTCGTTTGACAAAACCGTGCTATTCAGGTATAATAAGAGATTGGATATGGTAATACAAGGCACCGTGGACGAGACTCTCAAAAACCTTAGAGAAGGTGGAGAGGATTGAAATGGGACGGTAGTTCTGTACATTACTCTTGTCACCAGCTTTATGAACGGGAGTGATAAAGGCATGTTTCCAAATTTCGGGAAAGACGCAGACATTTGTTAAGAACAATGTGCAAAGCAGCAGACAAGCCGTCGCATGTTTTTATGAAGAAGTTGGGAGGTATGCCGTCAGGTCCTGCTCCTTTACAAGGATCCAAAGATTTCAATTTCAGTCGTATCACTTCTATGGATAGGTAAATTTTGGTTATGCAAGACGAGTTGTCTGCAAAGTTGTCTGTGTGTTTTTTTGTAGCAGAACGATCGCGATCGCATCTAAACACAACATAGCGATGGTCAACAAATTCGCTGTCCCGTATGCTGGGAATTAGCCAGGTTTCGGTCAATATGATGACGTCATAGAAACAGGCCATTATATTCATGTAAAGTGTATGCAACTTTGTGCGGATCCCTCGACAATTCTGGTAGTAAATTATAATGTTATTAGTAGCCATTGATTGATAAATTTATATCAGTAAGGTACAATAATAAAATAAAGCGAACGTAGAATTGAAAAAGCGGTTCTAAGTTTGCAGTCCAAAGCATTAGCAACCTGCAAAACATGCAGTCACTTGTTCTAAACACAGGCCCAGAATATTTTTGACAGAATAATATATGAAACAGTAATTCACCTCTAAGGAGCAGCACATATGAAATACAGCTATCAAACTGAAGAGAGCATAAGATTGAAGTCATAATAATTAACAGCAAGCAGATTGCAGGCAGATTAACAGAAAACATTAATAAAATACACATGCTTAGTACTAAGAAAGAAGAGATTGGAGCAAAAAATATACCATATGAAAGTAGTAAACCAGTGGAAAAGGCAATCTGTAATACAATAGTGCAATTAAATTCATAAGGTTGTGCCACCGGTACCAGTGTTCGCGCAAGTAACGATCTTTTTGAGTTCTTCAGCGGAGCGAATCGCAAATGATTTGGCACCATCTTGCTCACGCACAAGTATCGTCGCATTCCGGACCCAAACATATTTAAATCTATTTTTATGAGCAAGTATTTTGGCCTCACGAAATAAAGTCTTATTCTTAAGAGTCAGATGTTCATTTAAATAGACAGGAACAGCAGCGCCCGAAATGCCAACTTGATCAGACTTGAGGCTCTTCACATTTAGATAGGCGCTGAGTATGCTGTCCCTAACGATCCGCGACCTGAGTTTAACGATTAGATTCTTAGGTTTGGTATCCTTCTGGCGCGCATGTGGGACTCTATGGATGGAAATTATGTCATTCTGTGACACCGGCGAATTAATCGTACCACATATCGACTCCATAATTGACACAAGATTCTCATTGCGTTTTTCGGGCAGGTTACAAACCTCTATGTTAAATTGGCGAGCCTGCTGTTCCATGGAGTCCACTTTTGCTTCCAGTTGGGCCACCCTATGATCGCTACTATTGCTGGTAATTTCATGGAAACGCTTCACATATTCTTTATGTTCAGCTTCTACGGCGTCTAAGCGAGTCTTCATGGTCTCATATTCTGCATTGAAGAATTTAATAGACTTTTCAATCTCCGAGTTGGATTTTTGAATGGAAAGATTCTGCTGTCTTAATTCGGAAACGTCAGTGACTAATTTATTAAGGATTCTATCCTGATCAGCCTTCCAAGAATGCAGCATGCTCTTCAACTCCTCGAATCCGTTCAGCTCCGGAATGCTGTCATCGCCTCGAAAACGTTTATTACTCGGCCTTGTAGTAACATTCACTGACCCAAAGAGGTTGCTATCGGATGCCGACGTAGCAGGCGAAAGGTCGGGCTCTGACCGCGACTGCGGTAACACACAAGCATTTGGAGAACCCTGGGGGGGTGAGCGAATCACGCGTGGCATGGTAGGCAAAGTTTAAAATCTCTAATGCAGCAATAAGCAGAGCAAAACTGTCAGACGGCTTAGCTTGTTGGTATAGATCACCTATTTTGAGACGGCGGCCAGATGTTTGGTCGAGTGCGAAGAAAAACGCGCCAACCGACACGGCGCAGGTTCAAATCTCGGTTCACGCAAAAATTTTAAAGCTCTTCGAAGACAATTTCAATTTCAATGTAAGAAATGTCTCGACTCCGTCGACTGGGCGTAGACCACAGGTAAAAACACTGCATGGGCGACAAAGAGTCGCAACTATGAGCAACAGCTTATCACAGCTCAACACACTACCAATGACCACAGCGCGATGTGACACACGTTTGTCCGCTTCGGTGTTCGAGAGCTGCCTGGCTTCCAAAAAAGTGGACACGAACAAAGGCCCACGGCCAAAAAAAAAAAAAAAAAAAAATATTTCGCTAGTTGAAAGCACACACTAACAAATGCCCACAGCGAGTGAGTGAATCGAAGCTCGCGTTCAAAAGGTCTTAAGTGCACGGTATACGGCGTCGCTTACGCGTTCGCGACAGGGGCTCTGTGTTCGATGTGCGGTTGGGTATATTCACAAAAAGTTCACTTATTATTTCTTAAATAAGTCTTCATTATAATGTTTGTGTGTAATTTCTTCCACTCACAAGTAGTATGCAAGTTCAAAAACCTATTATTCACCAATACTGAACCAAAACTTTGTTAAAACTGTATTAAAACAAATTCTTGTTGTGGAGCGTTATAACAACACAGTACACTTTAGGAAATCAGGATCACACTGATCTCAATTTCATTATGTTGTACGCTCTCTTTTTTCCTCTAAAGCAAGTCAGGGTACAAAATCTAGACCGAAATGGATCTCACGTGGCTTAAAAATATGCAGCAAACGTAAATGCCAACTACTGTGGCAATATGGGAATAATCCAAATCAAGTCACTAAATTTGCTTTCAAAACATATGCAAAGAGGTATAAAACTATAATCAGACTGACAAAAAAATCTCAAAACGACTATTTTATTAAATCTCCCACAAATACTTGGAAAGTAATACATGAAATGAAATCTAAATATCCAAATGAAGGTGTGAATCGATTAATTACAGATGACGAAATCATAAATAACCCTCAAGACATTGCGAATTCATTTAATAACTTTTTTCTTGACATCAATAATAATAGGTAATACTAGTTTACCCCAAAAATCTTCAAATAATCTGACATATAATTCAAATTCAATCTTTATGACACCCACTATCACTGATGACATTAATAAAATAATAATTGCTCTAAAAATAAAACCAGTGCTGGCTATGACGGCATTATCACAGATATTGTTAATTAAAGATGTAGCTCATATTATATCTGAACCATTAAGCTTCATAGTTAATTGTTGTATAGAAGAAGGCACCTTCCCAGACAAACTAAAAATATCTGTAATAAAGCCAGTATTTAAAAAAGGAGACAAAACTAGCATGAGCAACTATAGGCCCTATATAACTATAGCATTGATACCTATTTTTGGAAAAATTGTTGAAAAGGTGATCTTTAACCGTCTCTATACTTTCTTCGAAACACACAACATTCTAACGTCCAGTCAATACGGTTTCAGGAAAAATAAATCTATAAATGTGGCAATATATAACTTTTTACGTAAAGTAATGACCAACTTAGACAAAGGGCTGCCGGCTGTCGCGTTATACATCGAAGTTATGTCGAAGGCTTTTGACCGTGTCAACCACAATATCCTCTTAAGAAAGATGTATTCATATGGTGTGAGAGGTAATGTATACAAACTAATAGAATCATACCTTAACAACAGACAACAATTTACACGAGTAAAGAAGTCAAATCTCGCTACTAAAACCGAAGAAATATTTACTTCTGAATCTGGAACTTTAAATTTGGCATTCCTCAAGGGACTATCGTGGGTCCTTTATTCTTTCTTGTCTGTATAAATGACATGCCTTCAATAACAAATCATGACATTACACTGTTTGCTGATGACAGCACTGTTTTATTCGCTAATGATAATACAATTGATCTAGACGCTGACATTAACCAAACAATATTATTAACATTTATAAAACTAAAATAATGAATTTTAAAATACGAAATCGACGTACGGGTACTTTTAAAAATCCATTACTTAGATAGCGACATTGAAGAAACTGAAGCAACGAAATTTCTAGGGTTACATATTGACAACAAACTTAATTGGAAATTACATATTGACCATGTATGCAAAAAGTTGGGACAATTTTCATATGCACTTTTACAGTTTGGGGAAAATGGCGAACCAAACTACTTTACTAACAGCTTACCACGGTTACGTTAGCTCTATTCTCAGATATGGTGTGATATTCTGGGGCAACAGTACAGACAAAGAGCGTGCTATAATTGCCCAAAAACGTTGCATCAGGGCTATATTCAACTTATACAAAACTGACTCCTGTAAACCATTATTTAAAAACATGAACGTATTAACACTGCCATGTGTCTAAAAATAATATTGACATGTATAATTACTACACGCGTATACGGCGTAAGGACAAATTGCGCACAGTAGCTAGCAAGACTCATCTAATGCATGAAAGTATCGTTTGTACAGCTTCACGAATCTTTAATAATATTCCGGGGCCCATTAGAATAATTACGGATATGAAAAAAAATAAAATCAATTTCCACGATCTGCTAGTAAACAAGCGCTACTACTCTGTAAAAGACTTCCTATCAGACAAATCACTGCTCCAATACAGTTCCCCTAAGTCATGATGCGTTCTATGGCCCACTGATGTGTACCTACCTAATTCGTTCCGTCTATTTTTATCTTTTTAGTATTTTTATTCTATAAATAAGTATTTTAACGGGGAGATTAGCGCGCCGCACAATGACAGCTAAGTCCACATTCCACACGTCGACAACCTCGTGTGCTAAGTCAAGATGCTTGATTTGTTTCTCTTTCTCAGCCTTCACGAGGTTCTCGTCATGCGGGATGATAACAACAATTATGATTGTGCGGCGCGCTAATCGGTCTATCACCACTATATCAGGCTTATTAGCAACTAAAGTCCTATCAGTGAAAATAGTCCTGAATTATTATTATTATTTATGTTTTTCACATTCTTGGGTCCCTAGATACCCGTCCATTGGTAGGCGTACGAGGGGCTGAAGCCAACTCGCAGAGGCCCTTTTAGACATTTCAAATGGAATGGGCATCAAATTATTTATACTATTAAAGTCGTATTTTCGGTTAAAGTTAAAATGCACTTACGTATATTGTCTCTTAGAACCATCAAGAGCCATAACTTCCCATTTATCAGTCTTTTTATCATAATTGAAAGCTGCTACGTTTGTCCACTGCAAATACAACACTTTGGTCAGTAAATTAATACGCTGTATAACTCTAAACCGTTCCCAGATAAACATGAAAAAAATGTTTGATGCGTCTGGTGTTTCGAAAAAAAAAGAAGAAGCATATGAGGAACTATTTATACATGCTTCTGGACAACTAAAAGTGTCATTTAGGGTCCGACAAATGCGGCAACTTTGTCAACTACGCACAAGTTAGTATAATTCGTTTCAACTTAAACCTCATGCTGTACATTGTGAGTTTAAAATAATAAATAATCAACAAAATATGCTTCACGGTTCCTGCCTTCTGAGAAACATCAAACCTGCCCATTGTCTTTTTTCCAAGATGGTCTATTTTAGACGATGACAAATTTACCAAATGTGTCCGGAAGGGTTGTACGTTGTTTTAAAGAAGATAGTTTCATAGAATTTCATTTCACATAATTTTTTTCTCGTATTATCATTTCATAGAATAATCAATACGCAGAATACTAACTTTGAATAAATTTAAATCATAGATTTTTGTTACAAATAAACTTTGTTTCGATATTTATGACATCATAGAATTACAAATCAAATATTCTTTATCCGCATAATGAGTAGTTAACATAAAACTTGTTACCAAGAAAAACTTTTCATCAACTGACAGTTTCTAAACGTTTGTCAAAATACATACCCTCCTATAAAATTACAACATCGCAGTCACAAAAAAAATGCGGGCAAATTCTACTCAAGTAAAACTTTTCATTCGGGCCCGCTCGACGGAACCCCGCGAAGCGGCAATGGTGGCAAATGGCGATGGGAATAAAAGACAAAACTTTCAAGCATAACCATTAATACAGCAAGCATACAGCTAGCATGCAGGAAGCATACAGCAAGCATGCAGGAAGCAAACGACATGCAGCATGTAAGCATACCGCACATAAACGACCAAGCAACATGCATATTGCAAGCAAGCATGTAGTATGCAAGCGACCATGCAATACGCAGAATGCAAGCAAGCATGTAGTATGCAGGCGAGCATGCAATATGAATGCAGCAAGCATGCAGCAATCATGCGGTATGCAACATGCAGCATGCAACATGCAGCATGCAAGCAAGCAAGCATGCAGCACGCAAACGAGCAGGCAACATGCAGAATGCAAGGAAGCAACACGGTATGCAGGCAAGCATGCAACATGCAGCGGGCATGGTTTCTGTCACGGCTCCGGCACTGCGGGGCTCCGGCGATCCCACGCGACCTTATCGTCGCAGATGGTTATAACGCTCATCACCGCAGCTCCGGCTTGCTGGCCGGCGCAGCCGGCCAGCCTCAGCCGCGGTGGCGGGCGTTATAACACCTGCTCCTCAGCTCGCGGACCGCCTCGCCCTTCCGCGCCTACGCGCGCTTAAATTACACTCTAGGGGTAGGGCAGACAAGACTACGTGGGGTCGGTTTTACAGCGATTCATTTCTGTAAAAAAAATTTTTAACACACATGTTGATTTTTTAAGATAGTACCGTAAAACGGGGTTACTTTGAGAGCTGGGGTAACTTTGATGATAGCTAAACTTAGTATGTTTTTTCGGATTTATTACGTGACACTGAACGCAGCCAAAATTTTGTTTGTTCTGTTGGCCAAACTGACAGATCGGCCATATTTTGCCGAAGTGTCGACGAGTAGTAGTTGTCGGAACTATATAAAATTATTTGTTAAAGTTTAGTGTGAAAAAGGTTTTAAAAAATTGTCTGAATAACTTCAGTGGCACAGGCGTAAGTATTATTGTTTGATTTGTAGTTTTTCACTAATTTAATTAAACATTTCTTTAAGATTTAGAGCATGTTTGCATTTTTGGTGACGGTCGCCATTTTATTTTGCATGAACACTGTAAGTTCATCGGGGCTACATTGATAGGATAGACGAGGCGACTTTGATAGTTATCAATTTCACCCCCATGGTTGTGGTACCCAGTCTTATAGGAGTAATATACAAATTATCAATGTAACCTCATTTGTTTTTGTGTTTTAGTTGCCTCATGGTTCGCACCTACAAAAAGACCGCGGGTACCCGCAATCATAAAAATTACACAGAGGAAACAATGGAAGAAGCATTAGAAAAAATCACAAATAGCGAATTGTCTATTAATGCTGCTTCACTTCAGTATAAAATGAATGCTACTCGTTCCCAAATGACGTGATGATCAAAGAATTGTAGTTTTTTATTATATACCTAACTTTTTGATAACATTTTAAGCTTGTTGATTTTTTGGTTTTTTAAAGCCAATTTATATAATTATAAGTGATAAAAAGACTGTTATAATAGTTATAAGTGATAAAATTATAATTTACTTGTTGATTTTATAAAGCCAATTTATATAATTATGAGACTGTTGTAATAATTCGTGATAAAAATATAATTGATCTCGAAAGTAAATGTTAATTTGTTTTATTAAATATTAATAAAAATAATTGGTTTATCTCGTTTGTTAATATTGTAGTACCCGCCATCAAATTCGCCCCTTGACTCAAAGTAACCCCAAAAATATTCAAATCGCAATATTACATAAAGAATAAATTAAAAAAAAAAATTTTTTTTTGGGTTTTATCGTTTATCGGGGTGTCTTTTCAATGGAATAAATAAAAGAGTGGGTGACAAAGTAGCCCCATTATCAATATAACTTTGATAAACAGGTATTATTTTTTTTTCTAAAAAAATATTTATTTTTTATTATTTTTTTGTTCCAATAATTAATTTACGTAATGAGTCTATGCTACAGTTTTTTTGTTATATTTTTATTGTTGAAATTGCAAGCGTGGCATCCATTTAAAATTTAAAATTAATCAATGTCACCCCGTTTTACGGTATTTTATTTTAGTTAAATGCTATTTTATAAAAATGGCAGTATTTATAGTTAAATTATTCCGAATAAAATTCTGCTACCTTAAAAGTATGCCATGGACATATTATAAAAAAATAATACTTAATTATAATTACATTTCACCGAAGAATAAAATACTATGAAAAAAAACACCGGACAAACAATATTCGTTTAAACATAATTCTACTGTTTGATAAGTTTGTTAAATAAAAAAATGTGATCATGAAAGTCATTGAAATGTGTTTCTGTGAAATAGGTTTTTATTCAAGTAAATAGTCTTTGAAATAATAATATTTGACATAAAATTACAACAATCAAATATTATGTGAAACGTTTTATGCGAAATTCTATGAAATTTCTGTCTGCGAAACAAGGGTACACCGTCCGGAAGACTAATTACATGCTTTTAGATTAACTGGTAACAGTTTGAATCTAACATTCTCCGAACCTGACACGATTTCGTTTTTCGTTTGTGACTGGAAAAATCGATTGCTTGGAAGCAAGCCAACGTGAAACACAACCTACCTTCAATACGTAATCACAAAGATTAGTCTAGCTTTAAAGACTGTACTTGGCACTACGATCTCGACCAGTCTGTCATAAAGTTGGCGACTAAGATAGCAACATGCGCGCCGTATTATACGGGGTGATTTAGAAGTGCGTGATCAAATTTAAGGGTGAAGTTCTGTACCTGATATAGATCAAAGAAACGATTGCATACAAAAAATATAAAATTGACTTTTAGGGCACCTTCAAATTAGTCGCCGAGTGCCGCATTTGTATGGATTAACAAAGCAGCGCGACAGTCGCGCTGCTGCCACATGGCACTTAGTGACTAATTTGAAGGCGCGCTTATCAAAAAGCCCGACCACTTTTCAAGCAGTCTGGTGCAGCAGGCTTTCCTACGGTCTATTTTAGTCTAAAACTCCATAATAATACATATATTCAGAACCAAATCCGTAAACAAACAGCTAAGTTGCAGAATAATACGGTAACCTGGAAAGATTCTACTTGGCCGCTACGCCTTCGCTCCGGCCTCTAAAATCCACGTCTCCTTCAAAACGTGGACTTTCAGAAAATGAACCTCAAGAAGCACCCACCTCATACAAACCGTTTAACGTTTGAATTATATCACCATTGTGCTTGGTGGGCTTTGAATCATCCTTGTGTATATAAGCCAACCCAGGACAAGGATACTGCTCTCCCTCTATCATACCCAAAGACATCCATTCTTCGGGAACACTGAAAATACAAAGTTGTACAAAATTATTTTCAATTTGTATCGCATCCTTGGTACCCCTTCGTCAAGAACCTATTGAGACCAGATCTTAGCGATGCTATCATAATATATTTACCCTGGAGCAATGACAGGGAATACAATATGGTATTTTCTGGTGTGGTTTCTTAATAATTTCCCGACCCATCCATACGCCAATTTTACAGAGTTCATCACCGAATCCGTTATAAGGACTGTGCGGGACTTATGCCATACGGATACGTGCTAAAGTTTCTCGGGTTGAATTAATTTACTAATTTAATGGACTGGGTTTTTGTCCAGCAAGTGGAAGACGACAATGACCGCATAGACCGCAAGCCAGGCTAAAATTTTGTCATACATTTCATCCTGGGCTATAACTTGTAAAATGGTTAAGAGAGTTTTATCACGGAGTTCTGTGAACGTCGGCTGCGATTCGGTGGGTAGGTTAAGCAGCGGCACCCTCCCAAACACGTTGAAAAAAATATTCCACCCGATTGAAAATTGTGCCGGATTATAGCTAAGCCAATATCTTTCAGAAAACAAGACGTCAGCCGGCTGTATATCGGTGCGCAGGTCGTCAGCTAACGCCCTGGGGGTGCATCTATCGCTTACTTAAATTTACCAGCTGACGAGTTTTCCTCAGCATCTTGGCAGCTGATTTTTTTATATTACTCACTGGATCATAATTAAATATCACCTAACAATTTTTTATCTGGGAGGAAATGACGAGTCTAAAGTTATTGAGGAAATGCTTCATGCTCCGTGTACAGTCTTAAAATGACTGACGTACGTTGTTTTGTTTCCATAAATACCGATACAACATAATAAATCGGTGAGTGCAATTACTGCTACGCGGTGACTAACATTAGAGAAAGGAATCGTCAACAGTTTTTATTGTAAACACAATTAAACGTTATAAGCCTAACGAAAACTAAGTGAATCTTTCTCTGCGCGCTCCAACCTGAATCACAACCTCAACAACAACTCTGCAAGTGTACGTACCGTACATTTTATGGTCCTTCGAGCCGGATATTTGGTGCCTTTGTGTCTCTTTACGGTAGCGAATCGGTTTAGCTGGTCTCCCAGAAGCGGGTCGCCCCAGTTAGATTGAGAAATCGCATAATATCGTAACTAAGGCGCAGGGGTGCTGAGTTCCACTGACCATTTCAAATCAAGGAAGACAACGACGTCAAGATTTGAAACGGAGAAAGCTACGAGCAACGCAGTAGCCTTCGAAACAGAACACATCGCTCTCCTGTCACCGTCAACGACGTGCCAGACCTGAGGACGATAACAAAAAGAAGCACAACTATGAAAAAACTGGAATTGCAGTCAGCGTGCTTCGAAAACATAAAAACATTATGTGTCAACTATCGCAAGGATTCCGCAGCACGTAAAACTGTGGAATACTTGAAGAAACGCTTGTCGTCGCTAGAAAACCAATGGCAAGATTTCGAAAGCAGACATGCGCAACTGATGCTGGAACTAGAAGATAAGGATACACCATACTTCAAGGATGACATCTTTGGGAAAACTAAAGAAATGTTCTTATCAACTAAAACGGACATCACTAACAAACTGGCAACATTGGGTAAACAAAACATCAAGTTCGACCTAAGTGGGACTTCCGAGGATGACGACACTAACAACATACAATTTTTGCTTAACAAGCAAGAATGCAACTTCAATGCGATATACCGTGTTATCTCCAAAATTGACGCAGTTACTACCTCGGAAAGATGGGAACTGGAAGACCATTTCACTACACTGAAATCAAAATGGGATCCCATTGATAAACTTCACTGGGAAATAGACTTCCAGCTCAAAGGATTTAACGAGCATTATTACCAAATGTTTACAGACATCGAACAGAAATACGATGAACTGAAGAGGAAAATCAACGCGAAAATCTGGTCCACCGTCCATTACCAGAAATCAACACCTAAGATCGAAATCCCTGAGTTTTCAGGAAACTACTGCCAGTGGATCTCCTTCAAAGACCTGTTCCTGGAAGCTATACATAAGAACCCAATGATCAACAATGTCCAGAAAATGCAGCACCTCAAGACCAAACTGCGAGGTGAAGCTGAACGCTTAGTGCAGCATCTGACCATTAGTACAGAAAACTATAACTCATGTTGGGATATACTAAATCAACGCTACGATAATCGTCGCCTGCAGTTTACTTCATTTATGAACAACATGCTAAATCTGCCGATCATACAAAATGCAGATTCATACAACTTGAAGAAAATGCATGACGTCATTACCGAATGCCTGAACGGCATTTCTAACATCGGTATTGACACATCAAATTGGGATCCGATCATTGTACACATAATGTCGCAAAAACTGGACTCGAATACTTTCAGTGACTATATGAAAGAACTCCAAGATCACAGAGAACTGCAAAATCTGCACGACTTTCTGTACTTCCTCGAAACACGGTTCCTGTCATACGAAACGATGAAGTCAGCTAAGAAAGCGAACGTTACAGCTCCAGAAAAATCATGTAACGGGAAAACATTCAACAAGCAAACCCAGATGAAGAAACATAATTATAACTTCAATCAAAATAAAACAAACAACTATCACGCTTTACATGGAAAATGCCCATTTTGCAATGGAAGTCACGTATTGCGCCAATGTGACAAATTCCTTCGAATGGACTTCGGCAAACGAAATGACACAGTTTCGAAACTGCAGCTGTGCAAAAACTGTCTATTCAGCCATGGCAACAACGAGTGCAAATCGACGAAAACCTGCAAAGAATGCAACTTGAAACACAACACATTGTTGCACAATTCGGACAAACAAAACATAACATCAGTGACTGGAAACAACAACATTGAGCAACGCTCTTCATCATCAACTCAACAGCCAACCTCTAATCATCTCTATAAAGACAACATGGAAGTTCTACTGACTACGGTCCAGTTAAGAGTTAAATCCATAGACGGCACCTACGTAACATTGCGTGCATTACTTGATCAAGGCTCACAAGTGAACTTGATAACGGAAAACGCTGCACAAATATTACGTCTTCCTCGGAATGGGATCAACGCATCCGTATCGGGAATCGGCTCTGTTTCCAGAGAGTGCAGAGGAAAACTGAAATTTACCTGCCAATCGATTCACTCCGATTATAGTTTTGATACTCAAGCGCTTATTATGACTAAGCTAACAAACAACTTGCCTACGAGAACGTTCGAGAAAAGTACATGGTCGCACTTAGAAAACTTGAAACTCGCTGATCCTGACTTCAACGTATCTCGGCCAATCGACCTATTACTAGGAGCCGACGTGTATTCCGAAATTATCCTAGAAGGTGTACTGAAAGGCAATAACAGTTCCCCAGTTGCACAACATACGCAAATTGGGTGGATTTTATGCGGCAAGATGAAACAAACGTTCGGTTGCCATGTTACTCTATTTGACTTAGAGGACCTAACAAAATTTTGGGAGAATGAAGAAATTCAAAACACGAAAGACATTCCCAAGGACGACCAGTGCGAACAATTTTACAAAGAAACGGTGAGAAGATCAGCTGATGGAAAATCATCCTCTTTCCAGACTACGAAGAGAAACTAGGCAAGTCTAGAAAAATTGCAGTTTCGCAGTTCTTACAGTTGGAAAAACGGCTGGAAAAGAATCAAAAACTTTCATCAATGTATAAACAATTCATGGAAGAGTATGCAGATCTGGGTCACATGAAACCTGCGTATCAAATACCTACTGACATCTACCACATCACGGTGACCTGAGAGACAGCTCAACAACAACAAAGTTGAGGGTTGTATTCAACGCTTCTCAAAGAACGACCAGTGGCTTCAGTTTGAATAACGTCATGGAAAAAGGCGCTAATCTACAAAAAGATATTCAAGCTCTCATATTTAAATGGCGAACTTACAAATACGCATTCACAGCTGACATTGAAAAAATGTACCGCTGCATTTGGATTTCAAAAGAACAACAACATCTACAGAGAATTGTATGGCGGGACTCACGAGATCACCACCTTCGCAATTATCAGCTCTGTACCGTGACCTACGGAACCAAATGTGCACCGTGGCTGGCTATGCGGACATTGAAACAACTAGCCATTGACGATGGTTATAAACATCCTGAAGCTGCCAAGACACTTACAGAAGAGTGCTACGTAGATGACGTCATCAGCGGTCATAACAATCTCACAGAAGCGAAAAAACTGCAACAATCTCTAATCCAACTGTTAAGAGGAGGAGGCATGAATCTACGAAAGTGGACAGCCAATAACCGAGCCATAGTGGAAGACTTACGCGAGGATCAACTTTCGACTCAAAAAATATTTGATTTTAAAGGAGAAGAATCAGCAAAAACATTGGGACTCGGTTGGAATCCAAACAGCGACACTTTCCACTTTAACTGGCCTGTTGAAAACGCAAAACAACTAATACTCTCAGCCATATCAAGGTTTCACGATCCACTGGGTTGGGTCTCCCCAGTGACGATCAAAGCCAAACTACTATTCCAGAAACTCTGGATGAGTAAACTTAGCTGGGATGATAAGGTGCCCAGCAACATTGAGTCTGAGTGGCTGAACCTGAGAACAGATCTCCCGTGCGTTAGCAAAATAACGTTAAACAGATGGATTGGCAATACACAAGAAAACGTCGAGTTATTAGGCTTCTGTGACGCAAGTGAAAAGGCATACGCTTGTGTTATATACAGCAAAGTGCTCAATGAACATGGTCAACCCATCATAACTCTACTAGCTGCTCGAACAAGGGTGGCGCCACTAGCACAGACGACAACATTACTTAGACTTGAACTGTGTGGCGCTCAACTACTGGCTGATTTAATGGAAAAAATCAAGCAAACGTTCCATGGAAACGTATCAATACGGGCCTGGTCAGATTCTCAAATTGTCCTGGCGTGGATTCAAGGAGAACAATCAAGATGGGAGACGTACGTAGCCAACAGAGTTACAAAGATCAAAAGCGTCATTCCTGCAGCTCAATGGCGTTATGTCAAATCAGAGCAGAATCCCGCAGACTGTGCTTCAAGAGGTCTTTTGCCAAGCAAACTGATGAGTTTCAACCTATGGTGGCAAGGTCCCGAATTTTTAACAAAACAAGATCTATCGGAAGATATACCATGCGCTTTCCAAACCAATTTTGGCTGCATAAATCACATTCAAGTCAAAAACTCTTCACAAGAAAATAATGAACATAACATAATAACAGACTTATTGAACAAACACAGTTCATTGACACGAGTAATCCGGGTCATCGCATGGATTTCGCACTTCATTACAAATTTGCGCAATAGAACAAAATCAGAAACTGCATACCTAACGACAAGTGAACTAAGCGCAGCGCGTAAAAGTATCATAATGCACACGCAGCGACTGGAGTTCAATTTTGAATACAAACAACTTGTGAACAAGCAAGAAACAGTATCAAAGAAAAGCGCAATTCTCAAATTGAACCCTTATATAAACAAAACAGGAATCATTTGTGTCGGAGGTCGCCTTAAACATTCAAGCTTACCCGGGGAGATGAAGAATCCAGTCATCATACCGCATAGAGGACGACTTACCCAACTCCTTATAGAAGAAGCCCATTCAACAACGTTGCATGGAGGAGCTAGGCTGACGTTGGCTTTTATAAGACAGCGCTACTGGATCGTCGGCGGCAACCGGGCCGTTAAGAACCAACTTCGAAAATGTGTACGCTGTCATCGCTTCAACAAGACAGATGGCTACCAACTGATGGGAGACTTACCACAGCAAAGGATCACTCCTTGCCGACCCTACCACACAACAGGAGTAGACTTTACCGGTCATGTTGATGTCAAATACAACAAGGGTAGAGGCGTAAAAACTTCGAAGGGCTACATAGCCATATTTATATGTATGGTGACGAAAGCCGTACATATAGAACTAGTGTCAGACCTCAGCACAGAAACGTTTATTGCAGCCTTCCAGAGACTGTGTGCGAGACGTGGTACCCCCAAGCACATGTATTCCGACTGTGGTACAAACTTTATTGGCGCTGCGAAGGTACTTCGACAAGAATTCGAAGAGTTCAGACAACTGTTGAAACCGGATGTCTTCAACGAGCTGGCTAAACTGGAGGTGGAGTGGCATTTCAACGCCCCCGCCTGGCCCACTGCTGGCGGTCTGTGGGAAGCTGCCGTCAAATCGATGAAGCACCATCTATGACGAGTACTCGGGGATCAAAAACTAACATACGAGGAGTTCATAACGTTGTTAGCAAAGATAGAAGCCTGCTTAAATTCAAGACCCCTGTGCCCGCTAACTGAAGATCCAGAAGAGTTTTACAACTGCCTTACTCCTGGACACTTCCTAACAGGAAGCCCAATATTATCCATGCCGCTCTCTGATTACAGTGACGTAAATAACATCGATTTACGTCGTAGGTGGCAGCTTACCGAGCATATGTTTCAACAATATTGGAAAAACTGGTCAAACGATTACCTGACTACTTTACAAACACGTAGTAAGTGGAACAAGCCTTCTAGAAACGTCAAAGAAGGCGATGTAGTACTGGTGAAAGAAAACAATCTACCACCGGGAAAATGGGCCTTAGGTCGCATACTGGAGACTCATCCAGGATCTGATGGATATGTTCGAGTTACTACCATCAAAACTCAAGCAGGGATCATAAAGCGCCCAATAACAAAATTATCGCCATTACCACTGAACTCAGAAATTGAGGAGGTCAAAGAAAACGACATGAAAAACAAGCCTCAACAGAATTCTAATAATAAACGGCGGACTAGGTCAAGGAATCCTATATCAATGTTACTAATAGCAATGTTATCATTGTTTACATTTGTAACGGGATCTTTTAGCGCCACTGATGGCACGCGCGGAGCGCCGGCGTCAAATACTCAAATTACAAGCTTGGAACGCGAGCGGCCGATATACTATGACACCGTCGGCAAAATGCAAGTAGTGCACGATGAATGGATTTTGATGATGTATTACAATCTGACAAACTACTGGGAAGGAACTCATCGTACACAAACTTATTTCGATAACATCAAGAGTATGTGTCATAAAACGAACTTACAACACTGTAGGTCAACTATGGTACAATTAAGTCATGAAATGGACTTCTAAATTATTATAACTCCATACTTATAAATCCCCATAAGCACCTGAGCAACAGAAAGAAACGGGGACTTATCGACGGAGTCAGCTACGTGGCTTATTGTCTGTTTGGAATACTGGATCAACAATTTGCTAAGAAATACCAAAACGACATTCAATCATTGCAAACTAACGAAAACTACCTACTCGAGTTAATCAAGAACCAAACAACTATTGTGAAGCTTGAGAATCAAGTACTGAAACGAAGTGAAGAAAATATTCAACGCCAATTCAACTTCATTGATAACTTTATCAATCAGACCAACGCAAACATGGCTTCCATCGAAACGGAAATGGAAATACTTTCGGCCACAACCTATATCAATTCTGCTTCGTTAACGACATACCTACTGATCAGCAGCTTGAGGACGTTCCAGGAGATGCTGTTCAACACTCTAACAAACGTCTACCAAGGACATGTGGACGTTCATCTGATAACTTCGGTTTGTCTGATGCAAAAACTAACGGAAATATCCGGAAACCTTCCGAAATCATTATCGCTACCAGTTGAAAACTACAAAGAAAACATAAAGGATATGTACAAGCTGATCAATGTGAAAGCTCGAGTTACTGAAAATTATTTCCTGTTCGAAGCACATATCCCACTAGTAGCTAATGAAGATTTCAATATATACAAAGCTATACCTTTACCTGTGAAAATTGCTAATGAAACTACATATGTGCAATTATCTAACAAGTACATCGCTGTCAACTTAAAGAAGAACGTTTACATGAGTATGTCTAAAGATGACTTGAAACACTGCACGCAAAAAAAATCGCAGAATTTATTATGCAAGAAAAACCTGCCATCATTTAATCTACACAGCAAAGACGCTCCATGTGAAGCAAAACTGCTTTCACATCGAAACAGCAGACCTTGTAACGTAGAACGCGCGTCATGTAAGGACAATTGGATAGAACTACAAACACAAAACAGCTGGCTGGCGATTTGCTGCGAAACGTGTTCATTACGAATCATATGCAACAACGACGTGACATCACAAACCATCTCATCATCAAGCATAGTGAGTTTATCTCAGGGGTGCGTCTTGCAATCCACTAACTTGACCATCTACGCTCAACGTCAATACAAAGACAACATGAAGATGGATTATGGGTTCACAGCTCCAAAAGTTGATACATCTATTAACAAGATAGTGAACTTAACATATCACTATGCACCAAAAATCCTTCAGTCGAAAGGCACCAATCAAGAAATTGAAACAATTGAAGAGAAAATAGTAACTCAGAAAAAAAACGTACGAACGCATGTCTTTGGTTCAGCTTCCCCGAGTTACCCAACATTGGAACTCCATGAAGTTGCTACAACTTTATGTAAGTTTTGTGTTCCATCAAAGACGAAGAACCATCGATCTATCTAAAACGAACTTCAATCAAAACGACACATAGGAAAAGTGAAGCTTCACTACCAACAATGACAAGTCATGACATCCACCAATATGCCGTCTGTTACTCATTGCTGACGGCCACCATCATAGTGGCACTTGTTGTGGTTGGGAGGAATCGTTGCCCAAACAGGTGCACGAAACACGCCAATAACAAAACGGCTAGTCAGCCACCTGAAGTAATTGAACTTCAAGTTATCAAGAAACCGGAGTGCCAGGAAGAAACAGGCGCAGCACAAACAACAAAGGACTTGCGAGTGGAGCCTCGATCTGAGAGCAGGAACATCGCCTTTCAATTTGATTAATTATTATTTTTACTTTACTTTTTACTTTTCTTTTTACGTTGTTAATTAACTTTGTAATGGCTTTTCCTTTCTCTTCTCGTTGGTTTCTCCTTTTGGGGTTGCCAAGATGTACAGTCTTAAAATGACTGACGTACGTTGTTTTGTTTCCATAAATACCGATACAACATAATAAATCGGTGAGTGCAATTACTGCTACGCGGTGACTAACATTAGAGAAAGGAATCGTCAACAGTTTTTATTGTAAACACAATTAAACGTTATAAGCCTAACGAAAACTAAGTGAATCTTTCTCTGCGCGCTCCAACCTGAATCACAACCTCAACAACAACTCTGCAAGTGTACGTACCGTACACTCCGACTGAAAGACAGCTTTTATTTATTATTTTTCCATGAAAAGCCATTTTCACATATTAGGAATTTTAAGACCTTATTCACTGTTTTTTATATGTTATACATATAAAATAATAATATAATCCATAAACAATGAAATAATCCTAAAACAAAAACTTTATCTACTTTAACTTTTTTTCCTTTTATATTTGGAAATTTGTATGTGATTATTTTTGTGATATTGTTTATATGTAAAAACCTTTCATTTGACACTAATTTTGGAACAATACCTCCATAAACAAAAAATCGCATTTTCAAGTTACGTAAATATTTCAGAAACAAAATTTGACTTGAAAATTCGCTTATATACTATCATAAGCTTATATAATCATACCGTATGAGAACTATTACCCACTATTTTGAATAAATAAACATGTGCGCTGGGTCAACTGATGCCCTGAAGCGTGTAACGTAGGAGCATCTATCGCCTATTTAAATGCACCAGCTTACGAGTTTTCCCTCAGCATCTTGCCAGCTGATTTTGTTCATTACTCACAGGATCTCATTAACTATCAGCTTTGAAATTTTTATCCGGGAGAAGAGGATAAAAGGAACGAAAACTTAACAAATATTCTTAAGCATGACACGTCGATCTAGATTTTCATATCCTAGTTTTCTAAAGATTCAATTATTTTTTTAGCAACAAACTAATTTATACATTTTGCAAAAGGATCCCAATAATAATTTTCAGGTTTCTACAGCAGATATTCAGCAATTTATTGGCATAGTGTATAGTGTACATCATGTCTTTGGTTCAGCTTCCCCGAGTTACCCACCATTGGAACTCCATGAAGTTGCTACAACTTTATGTAAGTTTTGTGTACCATCTAAGATGAAGAACCATCGATCTATCTAAAACGAACTTCAATCAAAACGACACATAGGTTCAGCACAACATGTTCCTCCAGTGGCAATTAGGCAATTAGACACTGGCCTGTTTGGACAGAAAAGAGAATACGATGCAAAGGACCGCGGGAAAAATATATGAAGCCTTTTCCCAATTCCGTTTCACGAGTGTTTTATTAAATTTCCTTCTATAATTTATAAATTCTTTGAAACTAGACAGCGTAAAATGTTCTGAAAATGTACTAGTACGCGTGGGTCTCCAAGTTTCTGTATTATCGCAAAATATCCTCCATTTTTCTCTTGTTATAGGATCTTTTGGAAATCTGTTGAAAAAAAGATAGAATATAGAATATAAGTAATTCAATAAGTACCTACCATCAGAATAATATGAAAATTATGTCCATTCTATTCATTGTGTACGTTCTGAATTTTTATAACAGCCTTCAGAAAACGTACTGGATAAAAAATAATAGAAGAACTTGAAGCGAAACGAAGAAAATTAGGCACTTACTTTTTATTAGCCTAAACCTTTAAAAAAATCGACTACAAATAACTGAATTTTGTTATAAATTACTATCTTCTGCCAGCGGCTTTGCCCGCGTGGTCCCTAGGGAACATATTCCCGGGATAAAAATTATCTCTGTACAAAATTTCATTTAAATCGGTTCAGTATGTAAAAGAAAGACTCCATAGACAGTTCAGAAAACATATTTACTTCATAATATCAAAACACTTTACAATATTAAACACTTCACAGTAGAAATAGCATAAAGGGTAAATACATTATTACCTTAAATTATCACCAAGTAAACACGTACACAATTTCTTTTGATGTTCACTGGACGCCGCTCGACAATGGAATGCCGCCGTATCCCAGAAATTATTCTCCTAACAACTAAAACACCCCGCCACAACGCGTGTCTCGCTCTGATTGGTTCGATGTGCGCCAATTGAAACCACTGACCAATAGGAGCGGTTCGGTGTTGCCAGTTAATAAAAATTGAATTCTGACAAGTTGCGAAAATGAAATGTTGCCAGGTAATAAAAAGGTATACTATAAAATACAGACGCTAGCAGCTCGGCCATCCTGCGAAAAGCGAGTCCCTTCGCGACCCCAAAAGAAAAAAGGAAAAGAAAAGTAACATTTACATGCAGAATTCTAGTTTAAGTTACAGGTTAAATTAAATTAAAGTCTGTACGACAAATTCTAGTATATGAGCATACATAATTAACCTTGGAATCTATAAAGTTTTACAATCATAAATTATGGTAACATCTTAAAATAATAATTTGTACCAATATTATAATCTTAATATATATGTAAGATCCATCAGATTTAACTACATAATCTAAAAACAGTTTTAATTTGATAACCAAGTTGGACAGCTTTATATTTAACCACCACCGGGAATTCATCTCAAATCAAGCTATGAAATTAACGAACAGTTATTTTCATGGTAAGCTTATTATAGCTAAGTTAGACTTATTATTATATAAATGTTACATAATATTAACATGATATTAATAAAATTCTAACAATATTATCATAAACATTATTATTAAGCGGTGTACATACTTTATTAAATATTACATTAATTATCATATTTCATAAATCAATCTGTTCAAATCTAGATGTGCTCTTGTTAGTATATGGAACTAATTGGTAAGTTTATTACAGTCCTGATTAACATTATCTTCAGACTCAGACTCTGTACAGCTATAATTCCTATCGAAAGCGAGCCACGGCTTAATTCTATCTATCGCTATTACATTTTCATATCGACGTTGGCCATGATTGCGGGTTAACGGCGTATCTTCTATTAAAAACCTATCGTTAGGCAGTACTTTCAAAATTCGGTATGGACCTTGAAACTTTGCCGCAGTTTTTTCGATTTGCCATCCCTTGGCACCTCTCGCTTTATGCTAACTAAATCGCCCGAGTTATATTTGTAAGCGCTTTTATGTCTAGTATCAAATCGAATTTTGTCTTCAGCCTGTTGTTCGGCAATGCGTGTACCTGCTTTGGATCGTACCTGGTCCAAATCATCTGTGGAATATTCTCTAACATCGTCTGTAATATCGCTTAGAGCATTTTCGGAGCAACTTCGTATGTTAAAACTAAGAAGTAGTTCCGAAGGGCTTTTGCCAGTCGTCTTGTGGACAGTAGTATTCAAACCGATCTGTATATCCAGAATATAATCATCCCAGTTTCTATAGTCTTTATTTTCCGTTTTAGAGGTGAGTGCACGATTGTCCGATTGTAACGTTCGCATTGTCCGTTTGCTCGAGGTGTGGCCACAGCATTAAGTATGTGCTTCATACCCATGGATTGGATAAATGCGCGAAAGCCGTTACTGGTAAAAGAAGTCCCTCTATCGGTTATCAGTCTAGACGGTGCCCCAAAGTAACTAATATGCTCTTTAAGGGCTTTTATTGAGGTAGAACTTTTTGTATTTCTGACTGGCTTTATATTTATGTATTTCGTGAATCCATCCACAATTACCAGTAGGTAGCAGTTGCCCTTTTTGCTCTTCACAAATGGTCCTAGATGGTCCGCGTGAATTGTATGAAATGGAGTTTAAATTTTAGGAATCAGATGCAGTTCGAACTTTCCCTGTATGGTCCTTGCTCCGTGCACACTCTAAACAAGACTTGATATATTTTTTTATAAACCGGCGCATTTTGTCGAACCAATAGATTTGCTGAATTCGCGCAAAGGTCTTGTCAAAGCCGAAGTGGCCTAGGTCATCGTAGTTTATTTTGGCTATCTGCCACCTTACCCCCTTCGGTACCACTGACCTTAAATCATTTTCTTCCTTGCCTACAATTCGATAAACTTTGCCATTTTTCAGTTTATAGTTTTTTATAACATCTAGCACCTAGTCCGATTTAGGGTCATTCAAAATGTCTCTAATACGTGCTATTTCGTCATCATTACTTTGTACCGTAGCTATCCAATCATCCGTACCTACTGTTAGTACGTCTAAGACATGCAAATCGTCCTTAGCTTTCCCTACCGGATTCCTACTTAGTGCATCCGCATGGGACATACGACACCCAGGGCAATATTCAATCTCGCAGTTAAATTCTTGAAATTGAACCCACCGACGCGCTATGCGAGGTATAAGGTCTGTTTTTGATAGAATCGTTCGCAGCGCGTTACAATCTGTCAGTATTTTAAATGGAACACCTATCAGATAGACACGGAATCTCTTGAGTGAGGATACAACGGCCAGCGTCTCCAACTCAAATGAATGGAGCTTTTGTTCATCGGGAGAGGTTTTCCTGCTAAAATATGAGATTGGCCTCAAATGACCAGCATCATCTTTCTGCAATAAAATTCCTCTTATCCCGTGTTTACTAGCGTCCGTATGTAACTCGGTTTTGCGTGTTGGGTCATAAAGAGCGAGTAAGGGCCTCTGTACTAAGGTTGACTTAATTGTTTCAAACGCATTTACTTTTTTAGGCCCCAACTTCCAGGTGGTATTTTTTTGAAGGAGGTCTGTCAAAGGCTTTGCGATTGTAGCAAATCCCTTAACAAATCTTCTAAAGAAGCTTGCCAAGCCGATGAATTGCTGTAGTTCACGTTGGCTTTTGGGTGTACGAAACTTCAAAATGGCTTCGGTTTTCCTTTCGCCGGGTTTAATACCATCAGCATTAATTTGGAAACCCAAAAATTCGATGCCATCCATGAAAAAGTTGCATTTGGATAGCTTGAGAGTAAGACCACCGCGTTTTAAAAGGAAAAGTACTTCTTCAAGCCTACAAAGACCTTCGTCAAAAGACCGTGCTGGGATCAAAATATCTTTCATATAGACGAGAGCGTACTTAATTTTTGCTTCAGAGAGGATCTTATTGATCGTTCTTTGGAAAACAGATGGTGCATTTACCAGTCCAAAGGGCATTCGTGTATACTGCAACTGGCCATCGGGCGTCACAAATGCGGTTTTATCTTGCGAATTCTTTTCAATTGGAATTTGGTAATAACCGGAAGCTAGATCTAATGATATGAACAGTTTATTACCTATGCCGATCGAGCTGGTCATCTATTAGAGGTAAGGGATAATGATCCTTTTTTGTGCGTTTATTTAAGGCTCTATAATCTACGCACAAGCGTTTCCCTCCGGTTTTTTTCTTGACCAGCACGATCGGACTCGCAAATGGCGAAGTTGATTCTGTTACAATGCCCGCATCCATCATCTCCTGAACCATATCTCTTACCAGCGCTCTTTCACCGTAGGACATGCGATATGGCCTATATACCACTGGCTCTCCGTCATTAAGCTCTATGACCATCTCTGTTGCAGTCGTGAAACCAAGATCTTTAAGAACAGAGGAAAAACACTTTGAATTTCGATAATAACCTTTGGAGCTCGAGTTTCTGCTCTGAAGTGATGGTGTTACCGCACTGTACAGACTTATCCAGCGATTTATCATCGAAAGTTACTGAGTATACATTTTGTTCGTTAATGATGGGGATAGCACGCGTCAGTAAAGACCCCTCTTTTAGACAGACAGAACTACCGGAGACGTTTAGTAGCAGCAAGTTACCAAAACCACCATGTAATTTATACCCGCCCGGGAGTAAATAGTGTTCTTTACCTGTGGTACCCCTAACGGAGCCGTTCACATACACGAAGCCAGTAAGACTAGTTCGTGACTTCACAGGTATCATAGTTAATTGATTTGTAGCAATTACTACGTCACTCTGAGTCACGAGGGCTGGATGTTTCAAAGCGGAGTCTTCAACAATAAGAATCTCTATATTCTCTTTTATCCCCTGGACAGTTACATCGGCATTACATTTTCCCAGAGGTTCTATGTGAAAGCCACCTATACCTCGCAAGACTGGTAATCTGTCCAAGATTGTATTCAGCTTCAAACGCTTCGCTTCCGATTCCCTAACCAAGGTACACTCGCTCCCTAAGTCTACTTGACAATTGATCGGCTGACCATTTACAAATATCTCGAGGACATACTTCTGATTAGTATCATCTGAATAGTCTACTAGAGCAACCTGCTTTTCACCCTTAACTTCACTACTAGGACGTTCAGTGTTTTGGATAGCAGGCCGCTTAGATCTACAATACAAATCTAAATGGCCTTCGCGGTTACACAGAGTGCATTTCGTTACGGGCTTATTGCATTTAAAACTCTTGTCCTTCTTCATTACAATTGTGACATTTAATGACAAAAGTGGACCTCTTATTCGCGTCAGATTTGTTCCGACTGTTATTTGACAAAGAGTTCCTTTTACCTTGCCCGGACCTATCCGTGGTTTTCCTACTAGTGCCTGGCTTAACAGTTTTAAAATATCTAAGCACATCTTCAGGTCCTCTAAACCTAGCCGCTTGTGCTCCTATATGTACCGCTCTATCATCTACGCCGTGTAGTAAGCAATCGACTGCTTTTCGAACTACGATACCACATCGGTTCAAAAGATTTATCTTTGCGTAGTAATATTGTTCAAGGGATTCGCCGTAACGCACACGCTTGGCCAACATCTGGGTTAGTAGTTCCGCATAGTCGTACCTACAACGGAAAGACTCAATAAGCTTCCTTTTCCATTCTGTCCACGAGTAAAGCATCGTGCTCAGGCCTTTATACCATGTCTGAGCAAGTCCAACGAGTTTCGGTAGAGCAAAATGAATTGTTTCGCGTTCATCCCAATTATAAATCTCAGCGGCTTCCTCGACTTTAGTTAACCACGTTACTATGGTTTGTTCGGTAGGTAAAGGATCGCATTCTGGAATCACGTTTGTTAAAGAAAGCTTAGAGATCGATTGCCCCCTCACATTGTTGAGGACATTCAGGAATTTATTTAAGATGCTATGAGTGGCATCAGGCATCTCTACTTCCATCAATTCACGTTTTGTACGACGTGAGGAAGAACGAGTTCGTCTTTGCTTCAATAGGCGTCTAATAGGAGTGTCATAGCTATCACTGGTACTGCTGCGATGACGACGTCGTCCTACCCTCGTGACCCGGATTTCATCATCAGATGAGTTGTCACGAAATCGTTTCCTACTACGATAATAATCACTTGAATCAACACGAAGTCGAGTTCTATTACGACCTTTATCAACAGAATCTTCGCGATATCGGTCCCTTCTACGAAGGTTATAAGGTCGGTCCCTGCTACAATTGCGTTCGCTGCTGTTGCTTCTTGATCGCCGGTTATTAAAGTTTTTATTATAGTTTGGCTTTAAAAGAGTGCTTGCGGCTTTGCCTGTCTCTGACCAGACTCCCTTCCGCTCCCTCACTCTCATTATCAGAAACACTTATTAAGCGTTTGCGGACTTGCCTGATATCCAGACTCCCTTCCGCTCCCTCGCTTTGATGAACTTGGCGTCGCTGCGGAGTCCACCGTGGGACCTTGTTACGGTCCAAACTTATCGGCTCATCCTCGTTATTGCAGCGACGTCCATTATCACTGCCCGCGGGCGATGAATCCATCATCTGTAATTGTGATGAAGTTTACTTAGTGTTAATTAATGTACTTAACTTCAGTTAAATGCTATTCTTAGGGTGGTAAGTAGATTAATCAAATTAAAATATTAATTGCGTCAAACAAGCATCGCATTTTCAGAGTGTAGCCATGGCAAAATGAAATACATGTTCTAAAACACATTACATATCCACGGGAGTATCCTGGCAATATATAATATGCCCAACGAAATAAAGTCAAATCAATAATTGTATTGTGTGTTTAAGAAAAGTATGTACCGCATATTTTATTTTATTTTAAAAGTACAGTGACAGACTACAGACTAAGACAATTCAGCACAGCTAGAAGAGTTGCCCTGGCAATATGGAATACATGCTCAAAATGATCCGTTACATATCCGTAGATATGCACCGGCAAAATCCAAAAAAACCGTTAAACTGTTATACAAGATTTATTAGGTGGTAATTATTAATAAGTATGCATCTCACATCCAGAGAGTTGCTCTGGTAATATGGAATACATGCTAAAATGATCCGTTACATATCCGTAGATATGCCCCGGCAAAATCCAAAAAAACCGTTAAACTGTTATACAAGACTTATTAGGTGGTAAGTATGCATCCCATATCCAGGGAGTTGCCCTGGCAAAATGGTGCATGCTTAAAATAGTCCGTTACATCTCCGTAGGAGTGCCTCGGCAAGATGCAACACCACATGACGATTTTAAACATAACCTAACAATTGAAAATGTTTACATCTCATTTCCAGAGTGTCGCCCTGGCAAAATGGGATGCATGCTTTTAACAGGGTATTTATCAACTTCGTAAGTAAAACACAGCATAGCAGTTTCTTGAATTAGGTATCTTAAACATGATGAAGTGTCTTGTCAAAGTCTTTTGAATTACCAAAAAATAAAATGGTACTTACGTGACTGTCGTCGAATTTTATCACATTAACACACTTTATGGAGCTTTCCCTTTACTATGTATGCTAAGGGTGTGAACAAAAGGAAAGGAAAAAAAACTAATAAGCGTGGACGGGATTAACGGACGGGTTTAAACTTTTCGTATTTCAAAACTTTTTTTTTTACGAGTTAAAATCCGCTCATCCTACTTCTGAAATGTAAAAGAAAGACTCCATAGACAGTTCAGAAAACATATTTACTTCATAGTATCAAAACACTTTGCAATATTCAACACTTCACACACGCGGAAACTGCTCACCGACCTCGGTGGTGTGCTTAACGTAAAGAATAAGCAGGATCGCTACAATATTTATTAATTAAATTCCTAATGGAAAGGTGGAGCACGTTGATAGAAAATGTTACCCCCCCCCCCCCTGAATCTTTTATACATCCGCCTTCATTCCGCAATCATATATCTCTTTCTGTCTGTAGCTATCTGCATTCAACTTGGCAGAAAACCACTACATTCAGCTACCCCGAGTTCCTCCTGTGTACCAGTTAAACTCTGATTTGTTTTATATTGCAAAACGATTTTACTGATAATTATGTTCAGCGAGCTATAACATAATATTTGAACAAATATTATTTTATCAGTCACCAACCGCTCATAAACAGATAGGCAACTAGTGCTTTCTGAAAAAAATATTTGTCGCCGAAGCATGAATGCCATCTCGGTGAACTTAGTGGTTTTTAGGCTTATTTATTGAGCAACTAATGCTAATCTGTTTCTGAGCGGTGAATTAAAGTAGGCGATAGATGTACCCTCCAGGGCGTTAGCTGACGACCTTTCCACCGAGACGGTGGAAAGGTCGTTTTGTTTTCTGCAAGATAGATTAGCTAATCTGACACAATTTTCGATCGGGAGGATTTTTCATCGAGTTTGGGAGGCTGCCGCTGCTTAAGGCGGAGATACCTTAGAGTAGCTGATTTTAAAAGGAGAATCACGTCTAAACGGCTAGTCATAATTTATTGAAAAAAAAAATATATTTTACATTATACTATTTTTTTTAAATTTGATTTATGAAAATGTTGAGTTTTATTCGTTCAACATAGTGTAATAAATTTGCATAGTTATAACACGGACATAAAAACGATAATCGGACCAAAACGGCCGGGCGTATTTCAATGGAATTAACACTATCTCAAAGACAATTAAATTTTCTCCATTTATATGTACGGCAATTTTTTTAGTCTTACAATAATAAAGGTAAGTACAAAAAACTACTGAATTTCGGGTCGCACGGATGTTCGAATGAACGAATGCGCGTTTTATTTTCTCAAGGTCGCTGTCGTATGTCTTCAACTTAACATAGCCACCGAATTGCAGCGGACGTTCACAGAACTCCATGATGAAATTCTCTTAACCATTTACAAGTTATCGCCCGGGAGGAGTTTCTTGCACGTTCTTCTACATAGAGATCGGCGTTTTTCTGGTGGTCGCCACTGTTGATTCTGGCTTTCAGGAGTTGCAGTGGTTGGGAATGTGTGGCGGGCTTGTCCCATAAAAAATAAAAAAAGCCAGACATGAGGCTTTTTTTTTTAGGAAGGGAAATCACCAAATGACTCCTCTCGCTGTGGGTACAGCAGGAGGGAGTGTCAGACTCTTACTGACTAAAACCCATCCGTGTTTCTCCTAGTGCCCTTTGCGTTCCAGGGTACGGTGCCTGGGCACGCCATAATTGCGGCGACAAGTCCCCTCTTTGAGGAGTGGCTAGAGCGGCGCCACGGCGTTCTTACCTTCCGCTTGACGCAGGTACTCATCGGACATGGTTGTTTTGGGAGGTACCTGTTTCGGATTCGGCGGGAGGATACGCCCGGGTGTCAACACTGCGAGGATCACCCAGAGGACACGGTGGAGCATACGGTGGAGGTCTGCCCTGCTTGGGCGGAGCACCGCCGTGTCCTCGTCGAGGCGATCGGCGGCGGCGATCTCTCCCGTCCGGCCCAGGTTCAGGCCATGGTCCGGAGCGAGGAGACATGGGAAGCGGTCACTTCCTTCTGCGAAGCAGTAATGCTAGCAAAGGAGGAAGCCAACGTGTGAGAGAGAGGGAAACCTCACGCCCCAACCGCCGCAACAGAAGAAGACGCCCCGGGTGTCGCGAGTCGCAGGGCGATTCTCGGCCACCGTAGGCGCGGGCCTTCGGACGGCGAGCTTTGGGTGGCTTGCCTTCTGATCAGAACCAGGCCCGGGTCGACGGCGCGCTGTGTTCCACGCGCGCCTCAAAGAGCTGTCAGCACAAAAGACGAGGCCCGCTAGGGCCAGTGCCTGCTAGGGTTGCGGACTTCGTTCGAAAGAGGCACCGTACCCTGGAACACAAAGGGCACTAGGAGGAACACGGATGGGTTTTAGTCAGTAAGAGTCTGACACTCCCTTCTGCTTCACCCAAAGCAGGAGGAGTCATTTGATGATATCCCATCCTTAAAAAAAAAGAAAAGTGTACGGTGCCTCTTTCGAACGAAGTCCGCAGCCCCAGCAGGCAACACACATGAAAGGCTGCCCCGCCAAATGTCGAAAACTTCCGGGGTGCGCCATCGTGCAGCCATCGTGTCTGCGTACCAGACGGGGACTTTCCCGGGACTTCCCCGGGACATTCCCAGGGGGGGGCTCGGGCGACCCCGCAATCTCCACACTAGTCCCCTAATGCAGCCTCATTTCACTTAGTTCTTCTCTCCTTCCTTCACTCAAACTTATGGCCAAAAGGAACAAAAGAAGAAAAGCTGTACAGCGGCAGCACATCCTCCCCTACAAAGCGCACTTCAGCAATATTCGAGGTCTACACTTAAATCTCGCCGCAGTCCATCACAACCTGGAGACTGAGAAACCAGCACTCTTGTTCCTTTCCGAGACGCAGATCAGATGTCCGTCAGACGTGTCTTACCTTTCCTACCTAGGGTTTACCCTGGAGCACCATTTCAAACCACGTGCGGGCCGTATGTAGTGTTGCCCGTGACGACATCTTTTTTCGGCGTCTCCGTAATCTTGAGGACAAAATCTGGTCTGGATAAAATTGTCATGGCATGTCGAATCTAGCAAAGGTGAGACGGTACTTCACCCCGGAACAGCTGCTCAAACTCTATGAAGCGCAAGTTCGATCGTGTATGGAATACTGCTCTCATCTTTGGGACGGATCTGCCAGATACCAGCTTGATGCCCTTGAGTCAATTGAGAAACGAGCCAAGAGGATCATTGGCAATGAGAGGCTCGTCACGACGAAGCTGCAAAGTCTTGAGCATCGACGACGAGTTGCTAGCTTGTCAGTTTTGTTCTTGTCCACCGGTACATAGTGGACATCCCACCCACGCGCACAAAACGTTTTGGGAACACATTCATAATGCGTACAGCTAAGGAGTGGAATTCCCTGCCGGAGTCTGTTTCCCGATAGCTACAAACTGGGAGTCTTTAAGTCAAGAGTGCCTCTGTACATTTGTGTGCATGAAGTATGAAATAAATAAATAGGTTACTTCTCGGCAAGCGTGCTCCATCTTCGACTACATTATCGCTTACCAAGTGGTCAAGCGCGTTCCCCCGCGCCGTTTGCGCCTGCCCGCGTTTCCCCGCCCACGCGGCCACGCCGCGCCGCTTGCTTAGTGACAAAATGGCGACCGAACAGAGTGCACGTACTTTTTGAGAGCGTTTTGATACAAAATTTCAAGAGTTATTCTCAGCGAAAGGGTTAAATTATTTTTACTTCAGTAACGAACAGTATTTAGAAATAATTAATTCGGTGAAAAGTGCAAAAGAAGCTAAATCGAAAACTACTTTACAATACCGGCGATTGAAGCGTTTTGATTTGTGCTCGGTAAGTGGCGTCGAGAAACTGATTGCTCCTCTATCTTCAAGTGAGATAACAATTAAATATTACGTGACCAACGATGAAATGTTCGATATTTTGTATGAAACTCATTTGGCTGTTGGACATGAAGGAAAACATCGAATGGAAAAAGAATGTAAAAAAAATAGAAAAATGTTAATCAAGAAGTAATAAAATTATATTTACGACTATGCGAACAATGCCAAAAAAGTTAAAGTCTGCCAAAAAAAGAATTGTTGTCAAACCATTGCTGTCAACAGAAATGAATAGTCGCTGTCAAGTATATTTAATTGACATGCAGTCTAACCCTGATGGCGACTTCAAATTCATAATGGTCTATCAAGATCATTTGACAAAGTTTGTACAGCTGCGCGCGTTAACATCTAAACGAGCCGTAGAAGTCGCTTATAAGCTTTTGGACATATTTTGTATTTTTGGCGCACCTTCAATTCTTCAATCAGACAATGACCGCGAGTTTGCAAATCATGTAATAGTAGAGTTGTGCTCGATGTGGAGCGGTCTGAAAATTGTACATGGCAAACCTCGCCATAGTCAGTCTCAAGGTTGTGTGGAAAGCGCAAATTAAGACGTACAAAATATGCTTATGACGTGAATGAACGACGAAAATTGTAAGCGTTGGTTGGTGGTTGGTTGTAAGGTTTGAAGTTCGTACAATTAATGAAAAATAGGGCATTCCAGGATGGAATAAAACGAGCTCCTTATACCGCCATATTCGGTAGTGATTTCAAGGTGGGTTTAGCGTCGTCTTCTCTTCCAAAAGAAGTTTTTGCCAGTATTCACACTGAGTAAAATGTTGACGGAATTTACTACCGGAGCAGAATCTAGTCCAGAATCCCAAGAAGAGGGACCAGAATGTAGACAAGAATCTCAAGAAGATTTACTTAATGTAGAGCTGGAATCACAGAATTACCACTTACAGAACAAGGAGATGAGAAACGAAATCGAAACAGAAGTTTTCAATACAAAAGAAGGTGAAAGGGAAGTTTTACTAGAAATAAATTCAGAAGAAACGGCCAAAAAGAAAGATGAAATGGAGTGTTGTAGATGTATGAACCCAGCACAAGTACATAAGAAATAAACTTGTGTGAAATTTGTACTACTCAACAAAATATAAATGAACATAAATTATCTGCCCGATTGAGCTTAGAAAATCAAGCTAAAAAAATGAAAGCCTTATCTAATTTAAAATTTCCTCCATGTTCTGTTGGATATACAGTAAGAGTCCAAATACCAGATGTCGATAGAGGAAGAGGCGAGTTTTGGAACGTGCTTATGGCAGTTAAAGAAAAAGCTGATGATCTGTATAGGCTAGGAAACGAACGTGGTACTATTGAGGAAATGTTCTCAAGGAATCAGTTTTCTGTGTGTCATGATAAACTGATTGATATCGAAAATATATCACCAGAAAAAAAGCTTACGAGAGCTTGCAAATGAACAGTCGCTTTCAGGAGGCCATAAAAGGTGTATTTGCAAAACAAAATGTGCTACAAAGAAGTTTTCATGCAAAGCTGCAGGAAAATTTTGCAATTCAAAATGTCACAGCAGTTTATCTTGCTCAAATAAATAATTTCAATTTTAATAACAACCACCGCTATTAGTTTTGCTATTAAAGCTATTAAGTTTAAGCTCTTCAAGCGATTACGTTCGCCTTTGTATGTTTTTTAAATAATAAATGCCCCTGTATTTTCATTCCACTAATTAATTAGACAAATTTTTAACATTACCCAGCCAGAGTTGGGTAGATCTAGGTGAGCATGGGTAAACCCCGAATTAAAATTGATTTTACTTATTATTCGGACTTTACCCAAGAAGCTTGGGTAATACTAAGTCAACCCGAGTAAACCTAGGTTTACTCCACCTTCTAGCATTACCCGTAACATAAATAACAAGAAAAAAAGTACATTAATTTGCATTTGCATGTCAGCTGTCACGTCAACATGCTCCCGTATTTAGGATTAATAAAATTATTTAAATACAGTACACAATTTTTCAGTGATTAAAAAAAATGCAATAACTGTGTGGACAAAATATTTTGTCAAATTCAGTTTCGTGAGTGAACAAACAATACAGTGCTTTTTCATCATCTCTTGCCATTATCAGACGAAAGCCGTCCACTGGACATAAGCCTCCCGGAAGTGTCAAGTGCCGCCACAACAACCGGTCCTGTGCGTCTCGCTTCCATCGGTTACCCGCCGATCTGAATGTGCATATTGGGTTTATACATAAATCGCCAAATGCACCTTCAGACTCTGTCTCAACACCTACATCCACACCTTCGACAACATCTTCTACAGACCCTTTTTGGAAAACCCTTTCAAAATTAAAAAACTCGGTTCCGATTTTGAAGCGAGTTCCCCCCGGCGCTAGACCTCTTGCCGCACAAAACCTAGCTGGTTGCGTGCGCCTTGCTGCCCGGGAGAATTCCCAAAGTGCCTAGAAACAACTGCTCACCTTCCCTTACAAAATTCTTCACATTCAAAAGAATTCGGCATCAAAAAAGACTTTACCTGTAAAAAAATTGTAATGTTTCGGCTTAAAATTTATATCCAAATTTTTCCACACAAAGATATACCTCTTCACGAGGTATATCCCATCTGGTGGAAACGAAGTAAGGGGAAGGTGATATAAGTGGAGCTGCCAGGATTCTCTTCAGCAGTGATGTGGTGGCACCGTATTCTCCAGAAACACTAGCAGCTCTGGAGTCTAAACACCCTGCCCCAGCTGATGATCTTTCGTTTCCCGACCCTCCTGATCCGTAGGACCTACTTTGTGCTGGCGCCGAGGAAGCTGGTGAGTTGCTCTTGAAGGAGCTTACGGCTCTGATTAACCTTATGCTCTCCGGCAATGTGAACGAAGCCGTCATCGACATTCTGTATGGCGCTAATCTACACTTCTGGACACATCTATTGGCCCACCTTGTATTTTCAGTTTCGTTTGGTCCTAGCTAAAATTTTATATTAGGTCGAGCAAAAAGTTTTTATGCAGTTTTGAACCTGGCACATTTACAATTTCATTCAATAGTCTTTTTTTGAATTTCGAACACAGAATTTAAAGAAACAAAAGACAATTTGGAGCCTGTTTGTTGATATCAAACAATCGAATACTAATAAAACTTGGTTTTATTGGTTTACTTGGATTTAATTCTTGAAAAAGTGATTGATATCTTTGGTTTTGCAACAAACATTACTTATTCTTAACATTAAGGTGAGGTTCTATCAATAGTCTATGGATACTTCACCTGAAGTCGCCGCCCAAGCTGTGGCACTTATTCAGGCCGGACACAGCCAAAGAAACGTGAGTGCTCAACTTAATTTAAGTCGATCTGCGGTCCAAAATATTTATCGGAGGTACCTAGAGACTGGCGGCTTTGTTCGTCGCCAAGGAAGGCCACGATCTCGGGTCACAACTGAAAGGCAGGATCGATTCATCGTGACGACCAGCTTGAGAAATCGTCACCTTACCTCCATTGAGATACAAAACCAACTTCGCGACTTCCACGGAGTATCTGTGAGCGCTCGAACTGTTCGGAGAAGGTTAAAAGAACGCGATATGGTACCACACAAGCCAGCTAATGGGCCCAAACTAACGCGAGCCCACCGAACAGCGCGCCTTCATTTCGCACGCAGTCATTTAAATTGGACACAGTAAGATTGGAGCCGTGTACTCTTTTCTGATGAGTCTAAAATTGTGTTACATGGCAATGATGGAAGGAAGAAGGTCTACCGACGTAAGGGAGAGCGTTTCGCACAATGCTGCTTTGAAGAGAGGGTTGCTTATGGCGGTGGCTCATGGACTGTCTGGGGCGGTATATACGCGAGCGGCAAAACTCAACTTGAGGTTGTTACAGGACCACGGCTGCCAACATTAAATGCTGAAAGGTACATTCGTGAGTGCTTAGAACCTCACGTGATACCAAACGCGGACTATGTGGGCCCAAATTTCCTTTTTATGCATGATAATGCAAGAGCCCATGCGGCCGGCATCGTCAGGGAATATCTTCGGGATGTGAACATCACAGTAATTATGGACTGGCCAGCCAGAAGCCCAGACATGAACCCCATTGAGCACATGTGAGACGAGCTATAAAGACGTGTTAGGGCTCGTCAGCCAGTTACCCAGACGATGCAGGAGTTGAAAACTGCCATAGAAGAGGAATGGAAGATGATCCCTCAAAATTTCATAGAGCGGTTGATAAACTCTATGCCTAATCGTATGAGAGCTGTGGTAGATGCCCATGGAGGCAACACGCGTTATTAAATTAAACCTTTATTTGATAAAACATGTTTTTTATTCAAAAATCAATTGCCTTTAACAAGGCGCATATCCGACTTGTTAGGCGCAGCTCCATGTCGTATGGTATTCTGAATTCAAATTTAAAACAATACAATCGAAAAAGATGGTAAAATGTATCAGGTTTAAAACTGCATCAACAGTTTTTGTTCAATCTAGCAATCATATTTCGGTAGGGGCCATCGAAACCTAAACTCTAAGGTGGGCCAATAGATGTGTCCAGAAGTGTATGTGAACTGCGTAAAAAGGATGGTGGCATTCGTCCCATTGCCGTGGGTACCACTTATCGTCGTACGGCAGCCAAGATTTGTTGTAAATTTTATGGTGAGGCTGTTTCGGATAAATTTCAGCCCCTGCAGATAGGTTACGGTTATCTTTGGCAGCAGTTTCCTTTGGCAATGCTACAGGCACCCATTTAAATTACTGTATCGGGACAACTTACTGAAATCTGCTGTTGGCTGTCAACAAGGTGACCCCCCTCGGGCCAGTGATTTTTACTTTAGACATTCACCAAATTTTTTGTAAGCTAAATTTTAAATTAAACGATTGGTATCTTGACGACGGAACCTTGGGAGGCGAAGTAGATTCAGTTTCAGATGACCTAATTTTGTTAAAAAATGAACTCCATTCCATTGGCCTTGATCTCAACCTCTCGAAATGTGAATTATTCTTAGCGGACCATACTGACAGATAACTGAAACTTTCAAAATTTAAAACAGTAGCACCTGGAATCCAAATTATTGAAAAAAGCTCTCTTCGTCTCGTGGGATCTCCAATCTTTGATACATCGTTTTCCGATTTTATTGCAGAAAATATCCAAAAAGACATTTCGGAAAGATTGCTACAAATCAACATGCATTCGGCTATCACCATAATTCGTTTCTGCTGTTTCGGTCCTAAATTGACATATTTTCTTCGTGCTTCCCATTTATGGAAGCACACTCATCTTTTCGACCAGGGTCGATACTTTTTGAAACCAAAAAAAATTACAGCAGTATGAAACCCATTAGAAAAGGAGGGAAACATGATAAAAATGAAAGGAAAAATAAATTACGGTCGATTCGAGTTCGGGAAGTGGGAGGGGGTGAGTTTTTAAGGGTAAAAATGTTTTTTTTTTATTTCTGGCAAAACTATGAGTCCTATGGAAAAAAGTTAAATGGCAAAGTTGTAGGTAATAAAAAGATCTACAACTTTTGTATTCACAATTTTTTCACATAACCTCAAAATTTAGGTGAAAAATTCAAATAACCATGTTTTTTGTTTTTACCTTTTACAAAAAAAAAAAATTCTACGAAATTTGGTGTAAACTTACCTTATTATGCCCCAAATACACTGTACAATTAATTTGATTTAAAATATTTATTTTTTCCCTTTATTTTGGCTTAATATCAAAAAAGCACCCTAATTTTCAATCGAAAATTCTGACGTCAAAATATCAGCTTTTTCCAAAAAGTCTGGGGGCTTTTTGTTCGTTGAAATCTCTACTTTCTGATGGTGTAAAAAAAAATTACATTATTATAGTAAATGTGCTCAGAAAATGCAAAAAATTTAAAATAACTCAAATTCGATTTTTTTTTCTCATTATGTACTATTTTGAGCTATTCATTAAAATTTACACTTTAATTACTCAAAAAACGTAAGATTTCATGTTACATTGATAAACGAAAAAATTGCAAATTGAAATATACTACTATAATTAACAAACAAATAAGTTAATAAAGTTAATATTTAATAAGACATCTACAATATTTTGAAAAAGTTGTAGAATCTTCTTTAAATAATATTTGTTGATGCCTATTTATTGCCGTTTTAAGATAATTTATATACCTGCGTGACCTACGGTAAATTTTAGCCCATTGCAAGGTATTTCATAGAGAAGTGGGAACGGACCTAGGAGGGTCTGGGCTTTACTACATACCTGCTATTTCGTTGCGATACAACATCTGGATTTGCCGGAAAAGGTAAGAAAAGTGTCGTTAATTCATTATTAGACGCCCAGAATTTTTCAAATTTGGCCGATATTTTTTATAAGTAAGATGCAAGTAAAGAAAATTTAAAAAAAAAGACGTGTGGCACTCGGAGACTGCCGCGGTAAAGCTATTGCATAGCATTTTTTATCAACTTATGCAATTATAATTTTATATTTATTTTATTTAAGTCACCCGGGGCATTTGCGTCTTTGGGGCTATTGCGTCTAATCGAAATAATTTAAAATCTGTTTGAAAACCAACCTCTCCTGCCATCTAGTTTTGTTTATTTTGAATAAAATCATAGCGTATACTTTCAATAGATGGCGTTGTTCCGCATAAATTTAAAATATCGGCCATTTTGAAAATATCGCGTCTTTCGTCAAGAGGTGCTGCGCGTGGTGACTGATTAAAATCTTTAAAAATCATGTTTTTTCTGAGTTTTCCGTTTTTAGAATGAAATGTTCATACACAACATATTATAGCCTGTGTATACCGATAGTTATTTTTATTGAAATCGTTTTACTTGTGGAGAAATGAAGATTTAATTGTTTTAGGTTAGGTCTGGTTTTTTGGGGTAAATGCGTCTGCTGTTTCGGGGTTATTGCGTCTGCATGACGCATTTGCCCCAAAACCAGAGATCCTAAACCTTTTTTTTGTTGTTTCTTGTAGTCAATTTTATTTCGTGACTAAGCGTTTTAACAGCTTTGTTTGAATTGAATTTGCCTTTCTTAATTTTTTAACTTTTTATGAGAAATTTAGGAATTTAGATCACAATGGTTATATTGAGATATATTGAAATTGACAAATATTTAGACAGAAATGACTTTCAATGTTATATAGAGCAGATACTTACCTGGCCATGGCATAAAACACATTTTATCTGGTCACATGAATGTTTCGGATGCGGACAGTCCCATGCGACACCAACTGGACCTCGTCATTTGATTTTGAATATGAATACTAAAATTGCAAAGGCATTATTAGAAAGTTCATTCTTTTGGTGTCCATCTTGTACTATTTATACTTTGTACATGCACTACACTGAGGATGAATGCGAATATTGCTATGAAAATTTATAATTGCAATATTGTTTTTCTTTTAATAATTTGTAAGTTATGACGAAACTTGAGACATTTATTTATAAAGTTAATCTTAAAGTTTTCCGTACAAAATCAAAATGCAAACGATACATAAAAATTCTTGAGTAATACTTTATATAACATCTCGAGCTTAGCACAAAATTATATTACAACTACATTAATTCTATTTCAGATGTAAATCATTTGAAGATGGTACGCAATTATAAAAAAAAGACTATTTCTAAATACACTCTAGAAACATTAAAAACAGCAGTATTAGAAGTCAAGAATGGAGTTCTTAATTCATATCAAGCATCACAAAAATATGGGATACCGCGTACTACTATAGTAGATCGAGTAAAACAAAGGCGAGGAGTTGTTAAAGACACACGTGGTAGACCAACAGAAATCGATGCCGAAAATGAAAAAAGACTAGCTGCTGGCCTACATACTATGGAGAAATATGGCTTCGGCCTCTCTTCAAATGAAACATCTATTATAGTAACTAAATACATTGAAAGTAATAAACTTAAAACGCAGTTTAAGAATAATACACCGGGGTATGATTGGTTTTCCGCTTTTCTTAAAAGAAACAAATTATCCTTAAAGAAGCCGCAAGCTGTAGAAATGTCCAGAAAAGCAGCGTGCGACCCCTTTATTATTGAAGAGTATTTTAACACACTCGAAAGTTGCATTAATGAACTAGATTTAAAATTTTCCCCTGAAAGAATCTGGAATTTAGACGAATCTAGTTTCAGTAAAGATCCAGAAAACACCAGAGTTGTAGGTGCAAAAGGTTACGCAAGTACTCGAACCATAGCATCCGCGGGAAAAGATAACGTCACGGTCTTATTTACTGCTAGCGCTCTTGGCGAAAAATTGCCTCCACTGATCATATACCGGGGCAAAAACATATGGGACATTGCGACAGTCAAGAAGATGCACAAATAAAAGTAAACCCACAAAGAAAGAAAAGTGTATAGCTTCTAAGAAGAAAAAACCACAGAAAAAAATATTTTATTCATCAGATGAAAGTACTGATAGTGAAATAATATTAAGCGATGGTATAGAATCTGATGATTGAAATACTTATTGTGAAAACATTATTCAAGACGACAAAGAAGAGGACTGTTTTCTTGACCACGACTCTAGTGACGAACAAGTACCAAGTGAAATAAAATATGAAAAGAGAATCGATTCAAGACAGACGGTCACTCTGGACGAACCAAGACGTCCTCAAGTTGATGATTGGATAGTAGTTAAGTTTGCGACAAAGAAAACTGTAAAGCACTTTGTCGGAAACATAATTTCAATGGATCTCGATTCCGACATAGTGAATCCAAAAGTCAAATTTCTAAGAATCATTAAGAATAGTAAAATTAATTCATTCCATTACCCCGGTGTCGAAGATGTTTTAGTACTCAGACATGAAGCTGACATTGTAAAGTTTCTTGAAAAACCCCAAATAACCCGAAGAGGTCATGTTATTTTTAAGGAAAATTGAAAAGCTTTTAATATTCAATAGAATATATTGTATTTTTTCTTGGGATACTATATTTGCAACTGAGAGACTACTATTATATTTTTTTATATTGATTTTGTTGGAGTAGAGAATTGATCTCGCTAAAGCTATATTTTGATTAAGGCTTTATTATCTTATTTTAGATAGAATAAGTGTTGATTCTTAAATATTTTATAAATGTAAATCAGGGCATCATCGAATTTCGTAATAAATTGTTTAAGTATGTGGAACAGGAAATTCGGAAGAATAAAACTTACCCGTCATTTTGATCTGATTTTACTGTGATATTAGAATATGAAAGATTTGATCTTGTGAATGTCAATTATAATAGCCATACATATTAATAGAATAATACATAGATGAACCAGCTTTAAAATACAAATACTAGTACTTAGGAGTATACATATAAGGACTGATTTTGGTGTGAGACATAATTTGTGATTATTTTTAGAGTAATTACATAAGATTTGATCTCGTTAAAAATTTAATTAATCACCTACGTATGAATAATAATTGATTGAATTCCTGGATTCTTCCTAAGATAAGTCTTGAAAAAATAGGGTATCATAGACGAACGGAGTAGAGGCCTGTGGCATAGGTATGCCATAGGCCTCTACTCCGTTCATCAAACAAACAGTCTAGGTAGATTGTTTGTTTTGATCTACCAATAAAAATACTACACATTTATTACACATTGTTTAGGTAGAATATTTTGTAAAAAATAGTTCGCTCGCGGCATTTTTTGATGCAGGACTGCGGCGGCACGCCACTGCAGTCTTGCATCAAACTCCTAAATGGAAAGAGCTCCGACTATAAGTACAAAAATCTTAGTATTCGTCTACCTTAATATAACTTGATTTTGATTAAACTTAAAAATCTACATGTTGCTTTTATTTAGTACCCAGGTATTTTTATAAGAGTTTATTCTAATTTTACCTTCAAAAATAAAATGTTCTGAACGTCTGGATTTGACAGCGGGCAAATGCGTCTAGCAAAAAATAGTCGCATTTTCCCAGAATTTTATAACATTGCTTCTGATGTAATAATTACTTAATATTTTCTTAATTTACTGAAAGATTTGTGTGTAAAACTTTAGTTGAAGTAAAACATATCTATTCCAGCCTTCAAATATCACAGGTGTAACGCGCCGAACCCATCAACGCGCCGCCGCCACTCCCGCGCAGCCTGGCCGACCTGCCGAGACCACACCTCCTCCCCACACGACGCGACCCGCCGCGGCAATCACTGCCTATAAAGCCATTCGCAGAAGCCAGCAGCGGCAGTTCGGGTTCGGCACGCTCCGAGTGTACTCTCCGCATCGACTTAGGTCGGTCAAGATTACCTCGCCCCTTGCTGGACTTGAGCTAGCGGAGTGTATTGATCGTTTGGCTGCGTAGGTGCCGTTAGCGGACCGCACATCACTCGGTCGATACACGACGCGAATAGGGATTCTTCTATTATTTTAACCTAACCTGATAGCTCAATCTTGTTATTGTAATTCTGTTAAAGTTAGTATAGTTCTAAATAAATAATTGTTGTTACATATTGTGGGTTTAGTTTATCTCCTCACACATACCCTGGTTACATCTGGCGTCCCAACGTAGGGGCTTTCTTTAGTTTTACGCTAATAGATACCCACGTAACTGTTAGGTTTTCTTTTCCTTTGTTTTGTTTTATTAACTAACTAGTTTTAGCTATCTACCCCCAATTTTTTTTTTTTTTTTTATTTTGCTTTTTACTTCGGCATTTCATAGCCACTATTCTTTTATTTTATTATCTTCACGCTACGTCCCTTTAGACCCCTAAAATTAGGCAGAAATTTACTTTTAGGGTAAAATAGTTGGTTAGCAATATTGAGTTTTATAAAATATTACCGAGGCGTAGCCGTAGGAATTTGGGAAATAATATGTCGAACGTCAGCTTCTCTGACGATCAGTTTCGCGACCTGTTGGAGGTCTTGTCCAGTCGAAATGATCAGGTCCCGCAAAAATCTGGTAGCTTTGCGTCATGCACTGCTCGCTTCAACGGATCTCGAAATACGGCAGTGGTTGAGGCATTTCTATCAACCATCAGCACGTACAAGAAAATAGAGGCAATAAGCAATGACAACGCCATTGAGGGGCTAACATTGCTACTGGTTGACGAGGCATCCATCTGGTGGCTAGGAGTGAAAGAAACAATCACGAACTGGCAGGAAGCTGTGTCCCTGATAAGGACAACGTTTGCGCCAAAGAGACCAGCTTATCTGGTATATGATGAAATTGTTTGCGATAAGCAGCAGAGTCCTGTGGGCACGGAATTATTTGTTGCCAAAAAGCGAGCCCTTATGGCGGAGTTGCCCAAGCCTTCACTTACTCCATCACAAGCCCTGGACCTCTTGTATACTTCCCTACATATAAATATAAGAGATAGAATACCTAGAGATTCTGTTACGACCTTTGATGAGTTCTTGTCAAAGGTACGTCAAATTGAAGAGTCAGTCGCTGCACGATCAGGACCCAACTCAAGCAACACCTCTGCCACTCCATCAGGGAAACGAACCAGGTGTACCTTTTGCCGTGCTTTTGGCCACAACGAACAGGAGTGTCGCAAGAAAGCCGACAAAGGCAAGACTCCAAAGGAAGATGGTGCGGCAATTCCAGCCGTATCCAGGCCAACGCTTAGTCACAAAATCACCTGTTACGGTTGCGGTGAGCCCGGCGTAGTCAGGAGCAAATGCCCCAAGTGCAACAAGAACAAAGTTGGCGCAGTGGACGTCGGATTTTATTCCCTCAACTCCACCCTGGCATCTACAGCACGACTTAGGCCAATTGTCAAGATTTGTATCGCTGGCGTCAACGGACAAGCTCACATCGATTCCGGGGCCAAGTTAAGTGTTGCATCTACGTCATTGTATGGTATGCTAAAGCAAAAGGGAGTCGAATTTAAAAATGAAAATGCGACGGTTACCCTTGCTGACGGCTTACGGCGAAGACAGCCTGTAAAGACAGCTACAGTGTCAGTCATATTGTGTGGTCGGATGATCCCCACAAATTTTATCGTGTTGCCTGAATTACACGATAACCGAACGCTCCTAGGAGTAGATTTCATTCAAGATGCAGGCATCGTGCTCAACCTACCGCAGTTAATATTCCATTTCTTGGATGAGCCTGGAAAGAAGTACGAGCTCTACAATGAGGAAGAAGTTGATGCAACAGTGTCCACGGTGCAAACGGAACCCGAGGAAACCGAGTCAGTGATTTCTAGGTTAGCCAAAATCACGTCTCTGGAACCGATGCTTAGCCCGTTGCCTACGACACCGTCTCCTACTTCATATGTCCCTGAGGAATGTAACATGGCAGATTCGTATGGACCACCTCCATTAATTGAGTTCCATACGCCGCCGCAATCGCCCTCGCGACCAGTACCCAAGTTGTCCGGCTACTCGCCGAGATTTGTCGGGACATTGTTCCGAGATGCGCAATCAAATATTAATGGTGCTGAAGTAACACTCTCCCCACACAGCCAGCAGCTATTCGGTCCTAACATCGATATTGCTATGGTCGCAGTATCTGATTCTGGAGACACGACAACTGAAGAGGGCATTCAGCTGAATTCTGTGTTGGAACGACATTCTGCCGTCTTCATTGGTAACGGAAAACCAGCAAGCCTCGTGGAACATAGTATAGAAACTGGGAACCACAAACCGATTGCTGTGCCTCCCTATCGACTATCACCACCGCGTAAAGAAATTCTACGTAAGGAGGTTAATCAGATGCTAGAAGAAGATATTATCACGCCATCGAAATCTCCATGGGCAGCACCTGTTGTAATGGTCCCCAAGAAGAACGGTGATATAAGGGTCTGTATCGATTACCGCCAGCTAAATAGTGTAACCGTGGCTGACGCGTATCCCTTACCTAGAATAGATGACTTACTACATGAAGCCAAACCGACACCTTACATGTCATCCTTAGACCTTAGAGCAGGGTATTGGCAAATTAAGGTACGTAATGAAGATCAGGAAAAGACGGCCTTCGTCACACCGTTCGGCCTGTACCAATTCAAACGAATGCCATTTGGATTACGCAACGCTCCAGCGACTTTCCAACGGTTTATCGATAGAATGAGGCTGCAACTAGACGGAGTGAAGTTACTGGCTTATTTGGACGACCTGATCCTGCTCTCACCATCAGTTGTACAGCACCTGCAAGACCTGGATAGACTTTTTCAACTTCTGCGAGAGAATAATGTCGTTATCAACAGGCAAAAGTGTCGTTTTTGCCAAGACCAGATACCCTACCTAGGACACATCATTACAAAAACAGGCTTGAGTACCGATCCTGCGAAAATATCAGCTATACTTGATATGCCAGCGCCAAAGAACGTTCGACAGGTGCAATCCTTCCTGCAGACTTGTTCCTGGTATCGTCGATTCGTACCGCATTTTGCGAAGATTTCCCAACCACTTACACAATTAACGAAAAAGGACGCATCATGGAAGTGGGGAACTAGCCAAAAGAACGCTTTTAGTGAACTCAAACGTTGCCTAACCAGTGCACCAATTTTATGTCAAGCGGATTTGAGTAAACCATACACCATCAAAGCAGACGCTAGTGATTACGCCATTGGAGCTGTTTTGGTGCAGGGGGAGGGCACAACTGAGCACCCCGTGGAATATGCAAGTCGTTTGTTGACTAAGGCGGAACGGAACTATTCCACTACGGAGCGGGAAGCATTGGCAGTAGTATGGGCGGTATCAAAGTTTAGAGGCTACATAGAAGGCTCTTCGGTAATAATTGCCACTGATCATCAAGCACTTAAATGGCTGATGTCTATCAAATCTCCCACAGGGCGACTTGCTAGGTGGGCATTACAACTCCAACCGTATAATTTAGCAGTGGAATATATCCCAGGAAAAACGAACGTGGTTGCTGATAACCTTTCAAGACCGTCGTGCTCTGATTTGCAAGGAGATTGTGGAGTATGCATAGTATCCGTAGATATGTCTCGCCGCTCTGCAGCCGAAATACGACATGAACAACTGAAAGATAACTATCTGAAGACAGTCATGGATGCACTGGAGAAACCTGTGCAAGATGAAGATGCTGTTTATTGGGCGAACAAGGGTTACATCATGAATAATGGACTGCTACACCGTTATATACAAGACAGTGACAATGATAGCGCTCAATTGGTTATCCCTGAACATGAAAGAACGACCATACTTTCGCAATATCACGATGATCCTACCGCTGGCCATTACGGTGCTGACAAGACTTTTCGCCGAATAGCCGCTAGGTATTATTGGAAAGGAATGCGAAAGGAAATCGAACGCTACGTCCAAGACTGTATCAAGTGTTAGGAATCAGTTAGAAATGGTTATAGTTAGTCATAGATTTAATTGTACAAGCGTTAGAAATCATTTTAGCTGTCGGTATATTTTTATTACTCACGATTTACAAAATATTTAAACGTATTACCTAATTATTATTTCAATAATTTTTGTTTTTATCCTGGCAACACTGACCTACTCGCCCCACATCGTTGCGCCCTTCCAATAAGCAATGGGAGGGGAAGCGTGGCGTGGGCGCAACAAGGAAGCGAGTCGAGTCAATCTTGCTGCGGAAGTCGAGGCGAATAGACGAAATCAAGTCGTTATTACACGAGTGCATAAATTCGTAATTGTGGTATAAGTGCTGTTTGGAATAAATTAAGGTATGTACACTGTTTTAATAACAAGTAATGGATGTAATATTTAGCGGTATTAGAATTGTGATTATACTTAATTTTCAATAAAAATAAATGCCTGAGAATCAATTTGGAGTTTCCTTTCATATCAGAAGTTGGATTCGAAGTCACTTCCATTTTTTTTTCTTTTTTCTCACTTCTTATTTTTTCTTTTCTTTTAGACCCTAAATGATTCTCGGTTTTTAGTTTGGCCGTTTGTTATGAAGACATTTAATTTGATGGTGTAGCAATGTTTCAAAGTTTACGATAAAATTCATGTGTTATTTCTTAATAATTAGCCTTATGCCATAGGGATAGGAAAGTGCGCCGGTTTGGTGTACCATATAATGTGAAATTGTTTGATTGGATAGATTAAGGGTTGAATGATGTGGTGGTACTCCCGGAGACTTATTCTTCTCTTTGCAAAGTTATTTTACCGAAGTCCTCCTTTGGTAATTATGTTTTTTTAAACACCACATAGATTTTCACACTAGAAAGTGCACAACTATAATCATTTTGATTAAATTATATTGTATTGATTTCTTATAACTAAAAAGTGGCCAAATTTGTAAAATGCATTCTTATCCTTTCGATTCTTACTTAACACAGCCACACGCTTTAATAGCCATTAAATAATTTAAAAACATATACAAGTAAGTAGTAAGAACATATCACCTTTTTAATATATCCATAATAGTAGGTACTTTACTATGCTATAATTTCATTGTCAACTTAATATCTCCTTACCTTAATGTTACTTTAATTTAATATTAACTTACCGTAATATTACTATACCCTCATATTAGCTTACCTTAATGTTACCTACCTTAATATTACTTTATTCTAATTTTACCTGACCTTTATAATACCTTAGCTTCATGATAAGAACCTTAAAAATTACCTTACCTTAACATCACTACACATTATTATTATGTTACCTTAACATAACCTTACCCTAATATTACCTTACCCTAATGCCACCTTGCTTCATATTACCTTACCTTAATTTTCCTCAAAGTCATCTTACCTTCAACATTATTCTATGGATTATACATCAGGCATGAAATAAGTTTCAGGTTCATGGCTAATACTAAATCAGACACTGTATCGGAGGGTGAGCCTACTGACCATAACCGCAGTAATCTAAGCGGAGGAAGGCAAACTCTTGAGCGTGGCCTGAGCGAGGGAGTGGATGGGAGTCTTCGAGAAAGGCAAGTCCACAAACGCTCAGAACAAGGCCAGAGCGAGGGAGTGGATGGGAGTCTTCGAGAAAGGCAAGTCCACAAGCGCTCAAAACAAGGCCAGAGCGAGGGAGTGGATGGGAGTCTTCGAGAAAGGCAAGTCCACAAGCGCTCTTATAACTTTAACTCACGAAGCCCGAGTAGGGAGGTGTCGCGACAAGGTGAGGGTCACAGGGAGTCGCGACATCAAAACTCGGCAACTTTAACAATACTAAATAGTCCGAATAATAAAGACGGTCGTAGGTATGAAGCCATTCAATATGGGCGACAGAACTCTCTAAGATCTCGTCCAAGACGTCGAATCTACAAGAGGTCACGATATGATCATAGTAGCTCACGCGAATTGTCATATAGTTCTGAGGATGAAGTTCGCAGAACGAAGAGGCGTCGGCGTCGGTCATATTCTGATAGCGAAGACGATCTTGCGCAGACAAGGAAGCAACGACGTCAACGTTCCAGATCCCATCACCCGCGATTCAATAACGTGAACAATAATTTTCAAGATATGCCTAGTGATGATAAAATAATTTTAAATAAGTTTTTAGATATACTAAGTAATGTTAAAGGATCATCGACCTCTAAGCTTTCTTTGACAAACGTCCTGCCAGAATTTGACCCAACATCCAAGGAACAGACTATAGTCACTTGGCTAACAAAGGTTGAAGAATGCACCGAAATATACGGGTGGGATGAGCGCGAAATCATACATTTTGCTCTTCCGAAATTAACAGGCATAGCTAAAACATGGTATCAGGGTCTAGATACAGGACTTTACAGCTGGAGTGAATGGAAAAGAAAGCTTATAGAGTCGTTTCCTTGTAGAGATGACTATGCAGAGGTTTTGACGGAAATGCTGGCCAAGCGCGTACTTTATGGGGACTCACTAGAACACTATTATTATTCTAAAATTAATTTGATTAACAGATGTGGAATTAAAGGTAGGAAAGCCGTCGATTGTCTACTTCATGGTATTGAAGACCGCGCTATCAGGGTGGGGGCACAAGCTGCCCAGTTTAAGGAGCCAGAAGATGTACTTAAATATTTAAAGACCGTTAAACCAGGGCACAGTGGGAAAACTTCCGAAAAGGTAAATTCTGAACGAGAGGGTCAAACTAATCCGAATACTTTTAAATCTCACGATTCCTCGAGTAAAATAAAATGTCATAATTGTAACGAAGACGGCCATAAAAGTTTCAAATGTGGTAAACCGCCTAGTAAATGTACTTTTTGCGGTCGAGTAGGACATTTAGATTTTTACTGTAGGGTGAAACAAAATAATAATGCAAACGAAAAAGAAACAACTCCTGAAAATAAACGAGAAAAACAATTTGCTTTATAAGATAATAGTGATGAGGCTAACGGAAAATATCTGATATAAATTATAGTAAAGGGAAAACCATTAATGGCACATGTAGATTTAGGAAGAGGGTGTACGCTCATTAAAGAGTCTATAGCAAAAGAATTAGGTCTCGATTGTAATTGTGACAAATTACCGACTTTACTTATTCATTTATTTGGATCTCCAACAAAAGATACACAGATATAACATTATAAGACAGTTATACAAATTTAATTTCAGTGTGCTGCTTCAGTTACAGGAGACCCCAGCATGCTTATAACTAGGCTCACATAACAAAATAAAAATAAAATATTCACAAAATTAAATTAAAATTAGGATAAAATCATAACATTAAATTAAAGTGGATTCACATTATTCCAATACATTAAATTAAAATTATTCAAGTAAATTAGACAAAAGATTCAAAATTAAATTAAATGTTTGCGATTTCATTAAATTACATTGTTGAAGTTATGTCAAGTTTAAAATTCAAATTTCAAATAAGACTGAGAAGATTATAAAGTCAAGTACCTATAAAAATAACATTAATATAGTAAACACGTCATCCATTATTTTGCAATGGCTAAGTTCCTTTTGTACTTTGAAATTGAGAGAGTTATATCCAAATTTGAACGGTTTGACAGTTCGTTGTGTTGCCTACAGACTTGGGAGAACGGCGAAATGTCCCAGATTCATTTTATATCCTGGCATATGAAATAAGTTTGTCATGACTTTGCGACGTATAGGTGGTAATCATGTACAACCACTAGGAGAGGCTCACGTCGAAATTTTAGCAAGTACATGGTATTGGATACAAAAACCCATGGAATAAAAGTTAATTATCTGATAAACTTTGTTACATGCCTTAAACCAAATACGCGCAATAAAATGTAAATTTTAAATAAATATGTATCAAGGTAAGTACCTTATTTAAGATACAGTTTAAGATATTGTCTTAAAAAAAAAATGATAATTTAAAAAAATACCTACCGAATTGTAAATCTCCTTTTTATGGAAGTTTGTTAACAACTTAAAGTAGTTGATTACTGAACTGCTTAGGTTAATGTACCTGCAAGTGCGTACGTGTGATCTGCTTACTTTTGTATAAACGTGATTATATCGGTTATGTTTCAGTTATTTTGTTCTGATACATCAAATGATTCAATGAATTGAATGAATTAGATTAATTGCATGGTTACCTACTTACTTAACCTATCAGTAACTTCAAGCGAAGAGACTCGCTAAAACTGCAGGATGACCGAGCTGTTAGGAATCAGTTAGAAATGGTTATAGTTAGTCATAGATTTAATTGTACAAGCGTTAGAAATCATTTTAGCTGTCGGTATATTTTTATTACTCACGATTTACAAAATATTTAAACGTATTACCTAATTATTATTTCAATAATTTTTGTTTTTATCCTGGCAACACTGACCTACTCGCCCCACATCGTTGCGCCCTTCCAATAAGCAATGGGAGGGGAAGCGTGGCGTGGGCGCAACAAGGAAGCGAGTCGAGTCAATCTTGCTGCGGAAGTCGAGGCGAATAGACGAAATCAAGTCGTTATTACACGAGTGCATAAATTCGTAATTGTGGTATAAGTGCTGTTTGGAATAAATTAAGGTATGTACACTGTTTTAATAACAAGTAATGGATGTAATATTTAGCGGTATTAGAATTGTGATTATACTTAATTTTCAATAAAAATAAATGCCTGAGAATCAATTTGGAGTTTCCTTTCACAAGTGCCAACGCTATAAACCTTGTAACTTAAAACCAGCAGGGTTATTACAGACTACTGCAATGAATCAGAGATGGGAAACACTATCTTTTGACCTATTTGGACCTCTTCCTCCGACCTCAGATAGTAAAACCTGGATATTCATCGTCGAAGATGTCGCTACTCGATGGGTTGAATTATTTGCCTTAGAGCAAGCTACCGCGGAGGCTTGTGCGAGTGTATTGCTCAATGAAGTCTTTCTGCGTTATGGAGTTCCCCGACGACTGATAAGCGACAACGGAACGCAATTTGTTAGTTCAGTAATGCAGAAACTTGCTTACTGCCTAAACATACAACATGCATTCACCCCGGTCTACCATCCAGAAGCAAACCCAGTCGAAAGAAAGAACCGAGACCTGAAAACTCAGCTTGCAATTTTGGTGGAAGGCGATCACCGCGCTTGGTCAGAAAGGCTGCCGAGCATCAGATATGCCATGAACACATCAAACTGTCTCAGTACAGGGCATACACCGGCTTATCTTACTTTTGGCAGAGAGCTAAGGACATATGATGACGTTAAACACGATCTTCGTCAGATAGTTTTAACAGAGAATTTTATACCCGAAATAACCCCTAAACTAACTCTATTAGCAGATACCCTGAAGAGAGCGAGAGAAGTGCAAGAGAACAAAGAAGAAACAAGAAAGAAACGGGTGGATGAACGTCGACGACCGGCTCCCGCCTACCAACCCGGCGACCTCGTCCTGGTTGCATCCAATGTCCTGAGCAACGCAGCCCGCTACCACACGGCGAAGCTGGCTCCACGTCGCGATGGGCCCTACATCATTCTGCGACGGCACGGGCCCTGCTCTTACGAAGTGGCACACCCGGCGGACCAGAAAATTCCTCTGGGTATTTACCATTCCTCCGCGCTGAGCCCATACCAAGGCTCAGCCTTAAACTTACCTAACCCAGAAAGACCTTTGCGCAGACGCGGCAGGCCAAGGAAGCAGCAGATAGCCACGTAAGCATCAACTGGTCTCCTCGCCGGGACGACTTCGGGACCAGAGGGGGAGACTGTAACGCGCCGAACCCATCAACGCGCCGCCGCCACTCCCGCGCAGCCTGGCCGACCTGCCGAGACCACACCTCCTCTCCACACGACGCGACCCGCCGCGGCAATCACTGCCTATAAAGCCATTCGCAGAAGCCAGCAGCGGCAGTTCGGGTTCGGCACGCTCCGAGTGTACTCTCCGCATCGACTTAGGTCGGTCAAGATTACCTCGCCCCTTGCTGGACTTGAGCTAGCGGAGTGTATTGATCGTTTGGCTGCGTAGGTGCCGTTAGCGGACCGCACATCACTCGGTCGATACACGACGCGAATAGGGATTCTTCTATTATTTTAACCTAACTTGATAGCTCAATCTTGTTATTGTAATTCTGTTAAAGTTAGTATAGTTCTAAATAAATAATTGTTGTTACATATTGTGGGTTTAGTTTATCTCCTCACACATACCCTGGTTACACAGGTTTAAAACTTATTTAATGAAGACGCGTTTGCCCCATTATGTGAAAATGCGTCTAAAATTAATCTTTTTTTAAAAAAGTATATATACTCGTATTTATTGTAACTAATGAAAAAAACGATTCATTAAGGTTGCCCACAGATAATTTCTTTATACATTTGCGTTAAGGAGTTTTCCAAGAAATTTAAAGTTATTGTAATATAAATTTTTAAAAGAGATTAAGGTATTATTTATATGACGCAATAGCCCCGGTTGACTGCAGTATTTTTTTTCTTTGTTTTTTTTTTCTTTGATATTAATTCAAGTTACACTTTGAGCTAAAAAAAAGTAAAAAGTAACTAAAAAGTATCACCGCTGTGCCGGTCGGAGTGGGGGGTGTTAGGTTTTTTTCGTTACGGAATTTCTGGATTCGGTCTCCACGCTCAAGGCCCGCGATAGAAGCTATGCAATAGCTTAAAAAACAACAGTAACATGGTAACCCATCCAAAACCCGACCTTGGTGAGTTTTACTTAACCTCTAAGGTCACGGTGAGACATAAAACAACATTAACATGATTACCCATCCAAAACCCGACCTTGGTGAGTTTTGCTTAACCTCTAAGGTCAAGGTGAGACAAAAAACAACATTAACGTGGTTACCCATCCAAAACCCGACCTTGGTGAGTTTTGCTTAACCTCTAAGGTCAAGGTGAGACAAAAAACAACATTAACGTGGTTACCCATCCAAAACCCGACCTTGGTGAGTTTTGCTTAACCTCTAAGATCAAGGTGAGACAAAAAAAACAACAGTAACATGGTAACCCATCCAAAACCCGACCTTGGTGAGATTTACTTAACCTCTAAGGTCAAGGTGAGACAAAAAAACAACATTAACTTGGTTACCCATCCAAAACCCGACCTTGGTGAGTTTTGCTTAACCTCTAAGGTCAAGGTGAGACAACAAAACAACTGTAACATGGTAACCCATCCAAAACATGACCTTGGTGAGTTTTGCTTAACCTCTAAAGTCTAAGGTCAAGGTGAGACAAAAAAACAACATTAACATGGTTACCCATCCAAAACCCGATCTTGGCGAGTTTTGCTTAACCACTCAGATCAAGTGGAGATAAAATTGTAAGTCTTGTGTTACCCGGCCAAAGACCGACCTCGGCCCATTTGTTAAAAAAACACCGCTGTGCCGGTCGGAGTGAGGGGTGTTAGGTTTTTTTCGTTACGGAATTTCTGGATTCGGTCTCCACGCTCAAGGCCCGCGATAGAAGCTATGCAATAGCTTAAAAATAGAAAAATGGTACACCTTGAAGGCCATCCGTGCAACTTCCCACTAATTACATACCTACTCGTAAGTGCTTAATTTTTGAGTTCTCCGAGCTAAAAATTACAATTTATGTGTTATTTTAAGCTCGGTTTTCTTTCATTCATGATATCTCTTGAACGAATTGACCAATTTTGACCGGCTTGACGGTGATCGACGTAAACTTCTATCAGACGTTTGAGCTTGAAAAGCTCAAAAGCATAGAAAAGCTATCTTTTTCAAGGTTTACCATTTTTAATTTTTTTTTTATTTTCTTTACTTGCATCTTTTCTTATAAAAAATATCGGCCAAATTTGAAAAATTCTGGGCGTCTAATAATGAATTAACGACACTTTTCTTACCTTTTCCGGCAAATCCAGATGTTGTATCGCAACGAAATAGCAGATATGTAGTAAAGCCCAGACCCTCCTAGGTCCGTTCCCACTTCTCTATGAAATACCTTGCAATGGGCTAAAATTTACCGTAGGTCACTCAGGTATATAAATTATCTTAAAACTGCAATATATAGGTATCAACAAATATTACTTAAAGAAGATTCTACAACTTTTTCAAAATATTGTAGATGTCTTATTAAATATTAACATTATTAACTTATTTGTTTGTTAATTATAGTAGTATATTTCAATTGGCAATTTTTTCGTTTATCAATGTAACATGAAATCTTACGTTTTTTGAGTAATTAAAGTGTAAATTTTAATGAATAGCTCAAAATAGTATATGACGGAGAAAGAATCTCCATAGTGTTTTTAAAAAGTGTGACGTCAGACGCTGACGTCACAATTGTTGTTTTCATGATGATCACTCATTTTCGGTTTCTCAAGGAAAACTTCAGTTACACTTTATAAACTTGTTTATTCAACGGGCAGCGTAATGACGTCACAGAGAGGTCCGTACTGTACGGCGGTCCGAGTGCGACTGCCTGAGCGCGCTTTTTTTTTTTTTTTTTTTTTTAGGATAGGGCCACTCGCAGTCTACCTCTAGAAGGGTGGCTGCTGCTTAACCGGACTAGCCTGTGGTGACCTTAAATGATTCTAAGGCCCCCAGCCAAGGCATTCCTGAGCGCGCTCTGTGCGGCCGTATTTATAGTGTGGCGAGCACGTGTTCATAATTTCTAGGTTAAGTATTGAAATTACAATGTTGGCATTAATTTTACATCGTAATAAACTCAAAGTAATCAACTGATGATTTATAAACTTATTTTAGGACAATAAACTGATTAAACTTGGTGTGGTTGCGCCGATACGGCCATAGTGACAGGCGGTGCGCGCTCTGCACCAGCCTCGTTGCTTCTCGTAGATTTTTGCGGGTTCTCGTAGATCTGAAAGAATAGAAATAATTTCCTCTGAGTAGCGCATCTGTAAGCAACTGGCATTGCTTTGTCTTAGAGAATATTAATGCTGTTAAGGTTATTAGGTTCTCGGAGATTTTATTGAAGGGTTCTCGGAGGTTCTCGTAGAGTTCTCGGAGGTTCTCGTAGAGTTCTCGGAGGTTCTCGTAGAGTCCTCGGAGGTTCTCGTAGAGTTCTCGGAGGTTCTCGTAGAGTTCTCGAAAGTTAATTTAGAACCTTTGAATGGAGATACTTACTATTTATTCTGATGGGTCGTGGTTTGGCTGTACTTGCAGCTGTTCTCGTGAGGACGACGGGATTGGCTCGTTTGGTTCTGCAACAGGATCTCGGTGAGTAGGCGATTCTTTTCCCGCCGATACGATCAACTGATCACCAGGTTGTGGAGCGCAGCGCAGCTGATCTTGGGCAACCTTTGGACGTAGTCCTCTACCGATAACTTTCTTTACCAAACATTGGTAATTTTCCAGTATTCTACAGACTTCATACGGTTCGCTGAATTTAAGGTCAAACGAGGTTTGGTTGCGAGGATTATTCTTAACCAATACGTAATCTCCTCTTTTGGAAATGGTGGATTTTGGCCTTATGTAGGTTGAAGCGTTGTCTGTCTTGTTCGCTTGAACGAATCATTTTTTTGTTGCACCTGTTGAGTAATCGCTTCAATATAAACGGTTTCGTTGTCAATATCCACCAAGTTGAGAAGCTCAGGGGGTACACTGTGTTTTCGTTGTGTAATATGGGTTGCGTTTGCGTTTTTGAGGGTTGCAATGACCCTTTCAACTTGGCCCTTCGCTCGGCTGACTCCTGGAGCGATAGCATGAATATTTATTCCGATGCTGTCACAGTACTCTTTGAATTCGCCAAGGAACTCTCTTCCTCCATCGACTATCATTTGGACCGGTGCGCCAAATAGATGCACAGCACGTTTTAGAGCAGCCAATGTACTGTGTGGGTTTTTATTGGTACTGAAGTACAGTAAAACGTACTGCTGATCATCTGGAGTGCTCAGCTTCCCTGTTATGTCCATATGAATAACTTGGAAGGCAGCTGTCGGTTTTTGTATAGGGTGTAATTGGGCTTGAATGGCCCCAGATTTTCCCTTGCATGTTGGGCATATAACACAGTTATCCACAAATCTTCGAACAGTAGAACTCATTTTGTTGATGGTTCAACAAAATGAGTTCTACTGTTCGAAGATATAAGTTTCTCTGATCTTCTGTAGAGTCTTTTCCCAGCCGGGGTGTTTCAGTGCAGTGTGAAAAGAGTTTATAATGCTCCATTGGAAGGACTTGGGAACGACGGTACTGAGCTGCTGACCGAAGACAGGATCATTGACGTTCTTCTTTAAGAAATTGTCCTCCAATACATAGTCTTCTACTGGGTTATTGTCACTGAGGCTGTCCATTATTGGTCGCAGTTCATCGTCTCGTCGCTGTTCAATTTTGAGCCAGTTCAGGTCTCTTGTCATAATATTGACCGCAAACTCAGCTGGGTTTCTACTGAAAAAGTCAGCATGTTGGAGACGTTCACCTTTGCGGTACTCTACCTCGAAGTCTTAGTTTTTGTAACAACGCCCACCAGCGATGAATCCTCGGCAGGAGATCCCTTTTATGTTTTGACGCTTTTAATGCGTTGCAGTCAGTTATCACGGTTTTTCAATTTTCGCCCATATAGATACTGGCGAAAATGTTTTATAGCGCGTACCACTGCCAGTGTCTCCAACTCGTAGGAGTGGTAGCGACTTTCAGCTTCCGTGGTTCTCATTCTCATAAAAGCAACTGCATGTTGACGTCCATCTGTCACCTGAACCAGTACTGCCCCAAATCCGAGGCTGCTTGCATCGGTGTATAATAGCATGGGTGCCTCTTCTTGGAATAATTTTAGTGCTGGAGCAGACGTTAGGCATTTGATGATTGTATTACGAGCTTTTTCGTGTTTGTCTGTCCATGCTCATTTTGCTCATTGTTTCGTTAGTTCGTACAAAGGCACCATTACACGAGAAAAGTCGGGAATGTACTTCCTGAAGTATCCAGCCAGATCGTTGAACTGTCTGACTTGCTTGACAGTTTTAGGTACTGGGGCTTTGACGAGGGCCTCTACTTTTCGTGGACTCGGTCGCACTTGTCCATCGGAAACTACGTTCCCGAGGTATTTGATGGACTGTTTGAAGAAAGCGCACTTGTCTGCGTTGATAGAAAACCCCGAGTCTTGCAGTGCTAAGATGATTCGTTTCAGGTGTGAGATTCCCTCAGGGAAATCTGTACATCTACGTAGACTTGTGCAGCTGTTCCCAGCAATGATGTCAAAGCCCTGTTGATGCATCGTTGGTAAACCAACAAGCATTGCTCAAACCAAAAGGCATGGTGAGGTATTCATAAAGGCCATCTGGTGTGACGAACGCGGTCTTCTCTATGGAGGTCTCACCAATGGGAATCTGGTAGAAACCAGCCGCCATATCAAGGTTTGTATAGAAATTACCATTTGCCAATTGGTCAATCTGATCAGAGATCAACGGGAGTGGATAATGGTCACGTAGAGTATTTGAATTAAGTTCTCGAAAGTCCACACAAAGCCGATCGTCACCATTCTTTTTCTTGACCAGGATGATGGGACTTGAGTAGGGAGATTTGCTTTTGCGAATGATGTTATGTTCCAAAAGTTCTTGGATTATGGTGCGAACCTTCTCTCGTTCCACTGGGCTGAGGCGATATGGTCTTATTTCCACGAATTTATCTGGGTTTTCAGTCTGATTTCTAGCTCGCCCGTGTTCACCCGAGTCTTGAGATATTCACGGATAAACAGGTGTTTTTATTTGTTCAGAAGTCGTCGTAGTTGCATAACTTCATCTTCATTAGTTAGATAACAGTCCAAGTTGTTGAAGAGACAAGAACTTGTACTTACATGATTGATAACTGTTTCACGAATTAGCTTCGTCCCGTTGGATGTGATTATCACACTAAGATTAGTGTCATGGATCAGGTTCATGCCCACTAAAATGTCCGTTGACATTTCATAGTCCGGCAATAAGTAAAACTCAAGATCAACACTGATGGTATCTATGACGCATACAGTCGTATGTTTGGTTAACGATAGTGCGGGGAACTGACCAACCTCTTTCAAATAATTGACTACCGGTCTTCTTTGACCAGGTAAGGTTGTAGCAACCGAATCTCTGACAATTGAGCACTTCGCCCCGCTGTCAAAGATGGCTTGCAAAGTCCTTTCACCTATTTTGATGGTGATAGGGGCCATTTTATGGCTTGCTACGCAGCAGTTCACGTTTGAAGTCAACGAACGTTCACGTTTGAAGCAAGTTTCTTAAGTGTGGCCTGGTCTCTTGCAATAGGTACAAGAAGTTGTTTCGTTTCGTTATTCGTTCGTCGTGTTTGCGGCTGCTGTTTTCGAATCCTTATTGCTAGCTTCAGGTCTAGGCTCTGAAGGTTTGAATCTGCAGTCGTTAGTGGAGTGGTTTGTCTTTTTACATATACGGCAGCTTGTTGTTGATGGTGTATTGTCCGAAAAACGTGGACTGTTTGTTGTATGTTGTGGAACTAGAGCTCGGATGACTCCGCTTCTTCCGTATGGATGTTGCAATTGAGATGAGCTCAGGGACAGTGGTTGCCCTGGCATTCATCAGTGCAATGCGTAAGCGCTCGTCATTAACACATATAATCACAGCTTCCATGGCGTGTTCGTCTCCAAGTTTGTCTTTGGTGACTCTTCGCCACAAGATCCAGGCACGTGATAAAAACTCCGCAATGTCTTTTGTTGCATCATAAACATATTCTCTAAACATGATGATGTCCCGGGAGTATCTATTTTCAGGTTCAAACGTGGTGATCAGATTTTTCCGCAACTCTTCCCACGTTGTAGTAGTCACCATCCAATCATCAATTCACATTTTTGCTCGCCCCTTTAACAGGTTGCAGACTTTCATGCGGACATCGAAATCATCAAGCTTGTATGCTTTAACCGCTGGATCTATATGTTGGCACCATTCTCGTACACCGATGTGGGTGTCCGGATCGAATGATGGTAAATAGACGTCCTTGATCCTTATTTTTGCTTCGGCAGGTAGAGCACATAAGCGCTCCGACATTTTCTGCATCGTCTCCATCATTTGCATCAGGAATTGTGGTGGTATCCCTCCCAACTGCATTCCATGGCGAGGGTACTCTTGTGGTCTTGATTCCAGTACGGTTTCCATTGGTGCATTGGTAACCAACACAGGTTCTTGATGCTGTATGTTGGTTTGTTCCAGTTGATCAGGTGATACTGTACGGCGGTCCGAGTGCGACTGCCTGAGCGCGTTTTTTTTTTTTTTTTTTTTTTTTTTTGTCGTTGGCCACTCGCAGTTTCAACCCTAGAGGGTTGTCAACTACTGAACCGGATACCTGAGCGCGCTCTGTGCGGCCGTATTTATAGTGTGGCGAGCACGTGTTCATAATTTCTAGGTTAAGTATTGAAATTACAATGTTGGCATTAATTTTACATCGTAATAAACTCAAAGTAATCAACTGATGATTTATAAACTAATTTTAGGACAATAAAATGATTAAACTTGGTGTGGTTGCGCCGATATATATAATGACTAAAAAAAATTTTCAAATTTGAGTTATTTTAAATTTTTTGCATTTTTTGAGCACATTTACTATAGTAATGTATATTTTTTTACACCATCAGAAAGTAGAGATTTCAACGAACAGAAAGCCCCAGACTTTTTGGAAAAAGCTGATATTTTGACGTCAAATTTTCGATTGAAAATTAGAGTGCTTTTTTGATATTAAGCTAAAATAAAGCGAAAAAATAAATATTTTAAATCAAATAAATTACAGTGTATTTGGGGCATAATAAGCTAAGTTTTCACCAAATTTCGTAGAAAAAATTTTTTTTTTTAAAAAGATAAAAACAAAAAACCAAAAACTTGGTTATTTGAATTTTTCACCTAAATTTTGAGGTTATGTGAAAAAATTGTGAATACAAAAGTTGTAGATCTTTTTATTACCTACAACTTTGCCGTTTAACTTTTTTCCATAGGACTCATAGTTTTGCCAGAAATCAAGAAAAACCATTTTTTACCCTTACAAACTCACCCCCTCCCACTTCCCGCACTTGAAACGACCGTAATTTATTTTTCCTTTCATTTTTATCATAAAAATGAAAAAATTACAATAGGATGAAATCCATTAGAAAAGGAGGGGCCTTTTCTAATGGATTTCATCCTATTGTATTTTTTTTCATTTTTACCATTTTTGAAGGCTTCAGCCCTGGTCTATTTTAGACCAAATGGATAAAATTATTCGACGCCTTTGTCATTAATTTTGAATGTGGCCTTGGAAGACCGAGCTTGGGCACAAGCTTCCCTTCCCATCCGCATGGGAGGACTCGGCGTCCGCACAATTTCTAGTAAAAGTTTACCGGCTTTTATATCTTCGGTTCACGGCACTGAGGAATTAATCAGGAATATCCTGGCTTCCACACTAGTTGATTTTGATGTGCCGTGCTTCACCGATGCTATCGATGCCTGGAAACTCGCTTGTCCGTATACTGACCTACCTGACAAACCATTTTCCCAGAGGCGGTGAGACGAGCCGCTCTGCAGAGTAGTTCAGAATAACTTACTGTCCACGTCTGCTACTACTGCTGAGCGTGCACGCCAGCTGGCTGTGGGAAAATGGGAGTCGGGTCTTTGGCTTCATGCACTACCGTCGTCGAACCTAGGCACTTTGTTCGACGACACCACTTTTCGCCTCGCTGCTTCTTTGCGTTTAGGAGCACCTTGTTGTTCTCCTCATCGCTGTCACTGTGCTGAAGTTGTCAACAGCCTCGGGCACCACGGCCTTTCTTGTAGCCGCAGTGCAGGGCGTTTTGCACGACACGCTAATTTAAACGACATAATCCGACGAGCTCTCGTCATTGTCGGCGTTCCAGCCGTTTTAGAACCCAATGGCTTGGCACGAGACGATGGCAAAAGACCGGACGGCATGTCTTTGTTTCTTTTGAAGATGGGTAGGCCTTTAGTGTGGGACGCAACCTGTGTCGATACTCTTGCGCCATCCCATCTTCCTAGTTCATCGTGTGTCGCTGCCGCTGCGACTGCGGAAAACCTCAAGCGGCGGAAATACGGCTCGAAAATATAATACCTTATTGGTAATTATATTTTCGAGCCGTTTGGGGTTGAAACCCTCGGGCCGTGGGGCCCTTGTGCTCACAGCCTTTTCAAAGAAATTTCGAAACGGCTGGTTGACACTTCCCGTGACCCAAGATGTGGCTTTTACTTTGGACAGAGATTAAGCATTGCCATTCAACGTGGCAATGCCGCCAGTCTCTTGGGCACATTACCAGCTGACAGCGTTGAGGATGAATTTTTTGATGCTATATTTTATTTTGTTTTTAGTTTAGTGTATTTAAAAATGAAATGTAAATCATTTTGAAAATTCTATAGTTGCGATGTTAACGGAGAACAGTTATACGAAGAAATATGGAATGTTCTTATGCTAATATCTACAAGAAGGAACGTCAACTAAAAGAAACCTGAAAGAAAACTCAACTTTGAATTAAACTCGCCTTTGTACATGAACTTTTCTTCACTGTAAAATGTATGTTGCTATTGTGTACAATAAATAATTAATTAACCGAATTAATTGAAAGCGTATTTCCAAATTTGCGTATTTCTATTCAAATTCCGCTCACAATTGCAGTATCATCGCTAGTTGTGAGCGATATTTTAGTAAGCTAGTTTAGAAAATAATGCAGTTTTCCTTTTCATCAAAATCGGGCTCGAGACTCCTTTCAGTGTTTTTCGATAATCCTCATAGTTTCAGAATTGGCCCTGAAGGCACACTTTAAAAAATCATTCTGTATACTTAGAAAGGAAATAATTTGTTTTCTAAGTAATATTTATGACTGTTTTATTTAGTATATCTGATTCTTTTTATATTACTTAAGATCATTTTCGAAGGGGCGCAACGACGACTCGTGCCCTAGGCGCCATTTTTTTTACTATTGATAGGCACGCGTTTGCCATTTTTTCTAGTTACGCCCCTTAGTATCGCGAACGTGCATTCACACACATTCGAAATATCTAAATTATACAATACACTGACAGAAAATTTGAAGACGGTAATGATTCAGACGATGAAGAAACACCAACAGGTGCAGCTGTTAGTCAATGGCACTCAAAGCTAGGAATCTGAATAACTAGATTCACCTCTTCCGAGGCATAAATCAAACCAGATGCCTGAAGAACTTCAAAGCTACGAGTACGTTAAAGGAGTACTTAAACATATCCATGACCCAAAAGAAGGAACTATGGATGCATACTTGCAAAATATAGGATCTCTATAGGGATAGTCTAAGTCGACGGAAATAGGACTTAGCTAAAAGGAATTAGTAACCGCTAAAAGCCGTCATCGATGCTAAACTTACCGGCAGTCGAAATCAGTGTTGTCGAAAATCTCTAGATCTAGTTTCGGAAAGGGGCTGTAGAGAGCATAATGATCCATGTCAGTGACCTTTAACTCTTCCACAGGCAATAGCCAGTACGGCTGTATGCCCAGCTCACGAAGCATTTTCTGCAATATGCAAGTAATTTTTTTAGATTATAATTTTCCCGCTGGCGCTGGTCATTTGCAATAACCATGCGTTGTTAGGATTATAAAAATCTATAAATTACGACAGCAATGTCATTCTATTAGTTTTATCGACAGGCATTTTTATGATAAGACGAAGGGTAACTATCACTATTATTTAATTTCATACTAATGTCATTATAAGCTAAGGGAATAAAAATTAAATATTGTAACCTTCATATTCGCAGCAAGAAATTTCCTTCGCAACCTTTCAATCTTGACTAACCGAGGCAGTTCCTTAGGCAACACAATGCTGAGGAACTGCAGTTTTGGCACGAAGGTCTCAAATGGAAATTGCTAGAAAAAAAATACTGCAGTATAAAAGCTAGCTATGGCTAGTTAGAGAACAAAAGATCAGATTGAAGGGAAATCGGAAGCGACGGCGGCCTTGTTACAGCGAATGTATTGTCTATCACTGGACCATCGCACTCAGCTAAATCTCCAAATCATATGAAGGACCTAATTGGAATATTACTGTTATTATGAACCGTGGTCCTATGAAAACAGGTGAAAAAGAAAAATAAAGACTCTACTAACAATACTATCATCCTCTCTGTAAGTTGTCCACCGGCCAGGTGGTAGAAGAAGCTTCGGTCTCTGGGGTTTCGGCAAAGAAACCAACATTGGAGCCAGTCTGTCAGTTTTAGCCTGAAAATTAAAGCCTGTTATAAATAATAGGATTATGGGTGGGTTTTGTAGCCGGCCTAGGTAAATAAATGCGACCGATGCAGCCACACATTTTGTCATAGGTTTGTCTTTTTAGGGATTCGTACCTCAAAAGGTAAAAACAGAATCCTTATAGGATCACTTTGTTGGCCGTCCGTCTGTCTCTCAAAACCCTTTATCTCGGGAGCGCGTGGAGATATCAAGTCGGAATTTAAACCATATACTCAGGTCTACAGTCCCTTAAAGCAATGAAAAAACCATAGTTATAAGTTAACATGATAAAAAGATACGGCCGTTTATGCCGCAAAATACGAATATTTCGACACTCTCAAGGGAATCAAAATTTATAGGGTATTTCCCATTGACCTAGAACTATGAAATTTGGAAATTAAGTAATAAACAGAGCTAAATTGTAACTCTTGAAAAAAAACTAGGAAAATGAGGAAGGCAGCGATGGAGGAAGTTAGAAAGAGGATGAATGATCTTAACTGGGTGCCGAATATCAAGAAGATCGATGATGCGTACAACCCGGATGAGAAAGGCTAATCACTACTAGCCGGTTCATCCACAAACGTCAAGGCCAAACTCACCGGCACAAGATGACCACATAATCGAGACCTCAGACTCAGAATACGCCTCTGACGAAGAGGGCCAAGTTGAGTCCGATCGACAAGCCGACAACTCAACTCAACTGTCTACTCTCCGCCCGATCCTAGCCCAAGAGGCACCCGGCGGGTATGGCGATACAAGTCAGCAGATTGGGATGGCATGCGATCTTTCTTCGCATGTTACCCTTGGCAGCCTACTTGCTTTTCTTCCACTGATGCTACGTCGTGCGCGGACGCCGTGACGGATGTGTTGCGGAGGGGAATGGAGTACTACATTCCGTTCTCTAACATAGCAATATCTGGCGAAGCTCGTCCTTGGTTTGGTGCCGAGTGCAATCGCGCCGATGCGCTTAATCACGCGGCGTACCTAGCATGGGTCGACGCTCGTACGCGCAAAGCAAATGACGTGAGTCAGAAGAAGAGAGCCTTCAACAGGGCTGCTAAGTCCTGCAAGAAGGTGTTGCGGAGGGCTCGGTTTGACCACATTAGCCGAATAGGGAACAAACTTGCTTCATACCCAGCAGGTAGTAAGACTTTTTGGTCCCTGGCTAAGTCGGTCGAATCGAACTTCTGCCGCCCCTCACTACCACCACTGCTGAGACCCGACGGGACGCTGGCCCACTCCGCTGAGGAGAAAGCGAACTTGTTTGCTTCTTTGTTTGCGGAATCTTCACGTCTGGATCCTGGTGGCGCGACGCCCTCCGCCTCTCCTGGTGAATGCGAGTCGAGTATGTCGAACATTCGCATTCATCAGAAGGACGTCCGTAGGGTACTGCGTAACCTAGACGTGAACAAGGCTAGTGGTCCCGACGGGATACCGGCAATTGTTCTGAAGACTTGTGCGCCTGAGTTGTCTCCGATCTTGACACGCCTATTTCGCCTTTCGTTTGAGACTGGAAAAGTGCCGAAGGCTTGGAAGCAAGCTAACGTGCAGCCCGTGCCCAAGAAGGGTAGTCGAGCTGACCCGTCGAATTATAGACCCATCTCGGTAACGTCCATACTCTGTAAGACTATGGAACGCGTGCTGAATCATAAGCTCCTGGCGTACCTAGAAGCGAATGATATCCTTAGTGACCGGCAATACGGGTTTCGCCGAAATCGGTCAACTGGGGATCTTCTAGCGTATGCCATTCACATCTGGAGTGAGGCCATAGAGAAGCACGGGGAGGCACTGGCGGTCTCCCTTGACATCTCGAAGGCCTTCGACAGGGTCTGGCACGATGGCCTTATTAGTAAGCTTCCTTCCTTCGGTCTGCCCGCCTGTTTGTGTGATTGGATCGCAGATTTCCTGAGGGATCGGTCTATCCGAGTGGTCATAGATGGCTGCTCGTCTGGACTGCTGGATATTAATGCCGGGGTTCCTCAGGGGTCGGTGCTTTCGGCAACACTGTTCTTGCTGCATATTAATGATCTGCTTAAACCCGGTACCTTTGGGTATGCAGACGACAGCACTGTTGCTGAAAGATACGTGTCCGACGCACGAGCTGGTGGGTCGCAGATCCAATCTCTCCGGGAGGCAATGGTTGAGCGCTTGAACGTGTCCCTACAGGCGGTCTCTGATTGGGGCGATGCCAATCTGGTCAAGTTCAATGCTGCTAAGACCCAAGCGTGTCTATTTTCCGCCAAAAGGAGCCAATTCCGCCCAGCTCCATCTTTCCGCGGTGAAACCGTGCCGATAACCGACCATCTTGAGCTTCTTGGGGTTACATTAACATCTACTCTCAATTTTGGCCCTTACATAGAGGCAAAAGCTCAAGTCGCTGCAAAGAAGTTGGGGATTCTGGCTAAGGTGAGACGGTACTTCACGCCGGAACAGCTGCTCAAACACTATCAAGCGCAAGTTCGATCGTGTATGGAATACTGCTCTCATCTTTGGGATGGATCTGCCAGATACCAGCTTGATGCCCTTGAGTCAATTGAGAAACGAGCCAAGAGGATCATCGGCAATGAGAGGCTCGTCGCGTCGAAGCTCCAAAGTCTTGAACATCGACGACGAGTTGCTAGCCTGTCGGTTTTTTACCGGTTGCATTTTGGAGAATGTGCGACGGAATTGCATAATTTAATTCTGCCAAGCCCGTTCCATCATCGGACCACAAGACGAACGGCGATGCGCCACCGGTACATGGTGGACATCCCACCCACACGCACAAAACGTTTTGGGAACACATTCATAGTGCGTACAGCTAAGGAGTGGAATTCCCTGCCGGAGTCTGTGTTACCTGATAGTTACAACCTGGGAGTCTTTAAATCAAGAGTGAATAGGTTATTTCTAGGCAAGCGTGCTCCATCTTCGACCACATCCTCGCTTACCATCAGGTGAGATAGTGGTCAAACGCGTGCCTATCAATAGTAAAAAAAAAAAAAGGTGGAAAAATAATAGAGCGGACAACCTCGTTGGTTCAAAGAAAGGTTCCAGACTTCACTCAATTGGAAGACCGCAAGATCGGCGTTGACCTGGGATTCCTCAAGACCACCGATAGTATTGACAGGGTCACAACAATCATAACCGAGAGAATCAAGCAATTCAGCACCAATCCCGGTCGTTCGACACTCTCAAGGGAATCAAAATTCTTAGGGTTTTTCCCGTTGATCTAGAACTATGAAATTTGGCAAGTAATACCAACTTATACTACAGTTATAGGGAAAAGTCTAAAAACTACATTGGTCATTAAATCATGAAAAATATAGTCTTTATTTCATTTAAAGTACGTAATCAATCACCGAGCGTAATGAACCACTCAGTGGATTCAAAATTTAAGTACTTAAAAAAAATTGTTATCCCGAGTAACATTTAGCGTTTACTTCATAAAAATCGACCCACAAAATCAAAAGATATTGAATTTTTAAGTTTAGAAAGAAACTTCATCGAGTGCTAAAATGTGTAGTTTTCATTGACTTCGCAGGCAAGCCTTAACATCAGTGCCTGCTGGGGCTGCGGACTTCGTTCGAAAGAGGCACCGCACCCTGGCCTGGATCGCAAAGGGCACTAGGAGGAACACGGATGGGTTTTAGTCAGAGTCTGACACTCCCTCCTGCTGTACCCAGAGCGGGAGGAGACATTTGATGATTTCCCATCCTAAAAAAAAAAACAGGCAAGCCTTAACATATCGTTGGAGTAATTTTTATATGCTCGCGACCCTATTTCACGTCTTAAGCCAAGATCACGTCTTGGTCATTCTAGACTTAAAAAAAACAAACTACAATAAAATTAAAGCTAAGTGGGTCTACAGATGTATAATAAAAGCTGCCCTTTACCCTAATGAAATATAACCTAAATCCTATCTCTATATAGGGAATAGTATAGCTACTTACTGTTAAAATTACTATCAAAATAATGCTCTTTTTTATATACTAATAAATTTTTTTATATTTGCATATCTTGATTTTTGTCTATTGTCCTGTATTAAGAAAATAAAAGTTTAGTCTTTGAACAACCTCACACCGTGTTTTAATAGGTTATGGATTTTTAAATTTTTAAAGTTATTTTGTTCAATTGTGTTCTAAAAGTGAATTATGTCGACGTCGGGCTACCTAGTCAATGTGCCAAAACTAAAAGGTTGCGAGAATTACGGCGATTGGGCATTCGCGACAAGTAATTTTTTGCTACTCGAAGGAATTGACTTGGAGAACCTACCAGCGGAAATCAGTGAAGCTGAGATGAAAAAAGCCAAAGCCAAAATCGTGATGACTATTGACTCTTCATTATACGCGCATATCAAGAGTGAGACTACAGTAAGAGGTGTATGGAATAAATTGACACATGTGTTCGATGACACAGGATATCAACGACAAATCAGTCTGATTCGAACGTTAACTTCAATTCGCCTTGAAGACTGTGACTCTATGACAAGCTACGTATCTCAAATAGTTGAAACGGCGCAAAAATTGAAGGAAACAGGTTTTGAAATTACAGATGAGTGGATCGGGTCGTTACTTTTAGCGGGACTCTCAGGTAAGTTTTCACCAATGATAATGGCGATCGAGCATTCTGGAATCGCCATTAGCGCTGTCGTCATCAAGACAAAATTGCTCGACATGTGTGAGGAGGTTGGCACTACATACTGAAAAAGTTTCTACATTTTGGTCAAAACAACAGCGGTGGAAAAGTGGCAACACTAACCGCGGTGTCAAATCGCAAACGTCAAGGTGAAATTGTGACAGTGCAAATGCAAATAAAAACTGCAGTAAAGAAATAAAATGCTACAATTGCAAGAAAATAGGCCATTTTAAGAATAAATGTCCCGAACTAAAAACAAAGAGGACTTTAAATGCTTTTGGTGCTGCATTTTTCAACGGAAATTTTAGTACAGAAGACTGGTACGTCGATTCGGGTGCAAGCGCACACATGACGGCAAATCGAGATTGTTTACTGCTAAATAGACCCGTGCATGTAAACAAAGAAATAGTCGCAAATCAAATGACTGTGCCTGTTGTAAGTGTTGGTGAAACACAGATAACGACGAATGTAAATGGATCTCAGCATGATGTCATTGTGAAGAATGTTTTGTACATACCGAAGCTCACAACCAATTTATTATCAGTAAGCCAATTAATAGCAAAGGGCAACAAAGTATCGTTTAAAAAGGATGTTTGTTATATATAACCAAGTAAATGAGCTTAAAGGAGTTGCAAACTTAAAAAAACGGTGTGTACAAGCTACAAATACAAAGATCAGAGAACGCATTATCAGCCATGACAATGTGGCATAGAAGGCTAGGACATGTAAACAGCAAGTCTCTAGAAAAGATGAAAGAAGGTGCCGTGGAAGGGGTTACTTTTGACAAGAAAGCTGATATTCGGTTCCAGAACTGTGAAGTGTGCTGTGAGGGGAAACAGGCTCGTTTCCCTTTCCCATCTGCTAATCATAGGAGTGATATACTGCTAGAAGTAATACACTCAGATTTATGCGGGCCGATGGAGACCAAGCCGATTGGTCAAGCAAAGTACTTTCTTCTGTTCGTAGATGATGCCAGCAGAATGACTTATGTCTATTTCTTAAAGGAGAAGAACCAGGTATACCAGCATTTCAAAGAATATCGAGTTTTGGTGGAAAATCAAACGGGAAACAAGATAAAAGTATTGAGAACTGACAATGGAGGTGAGTTTTGTTCACAAGAGATGGAACATTTCTTAAAACAAACAGGAATCATCCATCAGAAGACTAATCCTCACACTCCACAACAGAATGGACTCTCAGAAAGGTTCAACAGAACTGTAGTTGAACGGGCTAGATGTTTATTGTTTGAATCAGATCTCATAAAAGTTTTTGGGGTGAAGCGGTAAATACTGCAGTATACCTAACAAATAGAACGCCAGCCGCCAGTTTAGGCATGATGACACCTTTTGAGAAGTGGACAGGCAAGAAGCCAGATTTGAGCCATGTCAGAATATTTGGAAGTCAAGTAATGGTGCATGTTCCCAAAGTGCAAAGACAAAAATGGGATAAGAAGGCTGACAAATTCTAGTCGGTTATTCCGATAACGTGAAAGGTTACAGAATATATAACTCCAAAACTAGGAAGATAACTACGAGCAGGGATGTCACTATAATCGGGAAAGAATACTCTGACACAGCTCAAGTAGTAGTAAATAATGAAGAAAAAACATCAGAAAACAAAGTAGAAATGTTAGAGGAAGTTGAAAACTCAGAGAAAGAGACAAGCGTATCAGAAAATTCAGCGATAGATGCTAACGATCCTACATATATCTATAACTCATCAAGTTCCCATGAAGATTCATATCAATCGGTGTATGAAAGTGATAATAAGTCAACCTTAGAATCTATTTTAGAAGAAAATGCTCAAAACTCAGACGAGCTTGGTAAACGCAAGAGAAAGCCAGTAGAAAGATCTCTGCATTGTAGATGAGTTGGAATCATGTGGTGAAGAACTGAGCTATGGAACAGCAATGAATGGATCGGAGAAGGAACTGTGGGAGTTTTAACGCAAGTTTTATTTTTGTGTGTAGATTAGTGTAAACAATTGTTGGTAGACCTAATAAATAAATAAATAATCAAGCATGGGAATTCGTTGACAGAAAAGAAGCTGATAGAGTAGTGCAGTGTAAGTGGGTTTTTAAACGACTTCAAAAAAAGGAGGAGGTTCTCAATTCGGTTGTATTTTTTTTATGTTTGTTACCTCATAACTCCGTCATTTATGAACCGATTTGAAAAAAATTTGTGTCATCTGAAAGGGTATACTTCTCGATTGGTCCCATTGTCACCATGTCAGAATTTGATGATGTTATCCCACGAAAATCGAGGGCAACCCTCAAATTTTATAGGCACATACAATGTTTTTCATGAACTTTCTAATGCAATTTAGATATTTGTGCCTGGTAATTATCATCTCATGTTGCTGAGCAGATGATGAAAGGTATAAATTAGGATCTGATGATAAGATCCCATGAAAAATGTTTGTTCAGCGATATTTTAGCCAGTTGTCAGCCGGTTTCGATGATTCTTTTTTTGTTTGAAAGAGTATTTTCCTGGACTGGTCCCGTTTCAATATGGTGAAGGTCTGACGAAGAACTTCGGAGGTAGGCAACGGAACTCTTCAATAAATGATAGCAAAGGGATCGGGATTGCTGAAATCGCATGTTTTTTTAGTGTTTACACCAGTTCTTAACATAACATTGCGCCGGTACGCTATTAATGGGTACGCAGGTACCTAGGTACCACTAAAAAGTGAAAATATAAACTCTTTTACAAAAAACACAACCAACTTCCAAAAACAAAACACTACAAGGTACAAAATAACTTCGGAAAAAAGAAAAAAGTCGGTTGTGTTTTTTGTAAAAAAGTTTTTTTTAAGAAAAAGTTCGAAAGTGATAATAAAGTGCGTTATAGGGCTTGACTGGTAGCAAAAGGTTTTACCCAAAAAGAAGGTTTGGACTATACCGAGACATTCTCACCAGTGCTTCGTTACTCTACATTTAGACTTTGAAACTTAACTTTAAAATTACTCATTTGGATGTCACTACAGCCTTCTTAAATGGTTATCTCAATGAAAATGTATACATGCATCCTCTTCCTAACTTACATTGTAATAAAATTGTGTACTTAAATTAAAACGTACAATTTATAGTTTGAAACAATCAGCCAGAGCTTGGAATGTAACAATAAATGATTGTTTATTAAAGTCCAACTTTGTTAGGTCAAAATTAGAATCATGTTTATACATAAAAAGGTGTGAACAGGAGCTGATTATAATAGTAATTTTTGTAGATGATTTATTCATATTTTCTAATTGTCAAGATATGGTAAATGAGATTAAAAATGAACTAATGCAAAAATTTAAGATAAAAGACTTGGGGCAGTTAAAACAATGTTAAGGCATTAGAATTCAAATGTATAAAAGTGGTTGCATTTCACTAGATCAAAAACATTTTGTGGATTATATATTAAATAAATTTAATATGACAAATTTTAATGGTGTCGATACTCCCATTGAGAATAATTTAAAGCTAGAGAAAGGTATTAAAGTTTGTAAACAATACCCATTTCAACAACTAATGGGAAGTTCCATGTATTTAGTGCCTTAACTCGCTCGCTTTAAGTTATTTGAGCCAATTTAATAATAAATTGTTATTCACTCATACATTGGAACCATGCTTAACAAATTTTAAGAAATATTATTAAATCTTATGGGCTTATGTTTACTAAAGATGATTGTACGATGTTTTGTTTCTGAGGTTTTGCGTTAATCCAACCTGTTACAAAATAACGAAAAGTGACAACCCTAAGTGCTTTTTTATATCGGGCAATGTTGGCATGGAAGTGTCTGAATAGTTTAGGGTAACTTTGCCCACTGGCAGAAGTTTTGATTTATAAAGTACTGAATAATGAAACTATTTTAAAATACTCAAAATTGATATTCTACAACATACAGTAAAAAATAACACTTATGAGAGAGAGAGAGAGGGTCTGTAGGATTTAAACACTGACACTTAATCACGATAAGTTTATTGTGAACAGAAAACAATCACAGGTACCTACTGAGTGAGTTCTAAACCCTTAAAGTTAAATGGTGTAATAAATACGCAGAACATATATGAAAGCAACCGGTCTTGGTGGGCTGAGCGAAGCGAGGTGGCGCGCGTGCACACGGAGGGCGCGCGCGTGGCGGACTAAAAGGGCGCGCGGCGGCATGGCGCGCGTAGGTATTGCGCGACGTACAGTCGCGTCTGTGTGAGTGCGCGGATTCCAAGAATTACGTGAGTGTAGGAGACGCGCCATCTCGGTACCGGAACGGGATACGACCGCGGGACGCTCTGATTGGTCGAGCAGATGATGTGTGGGTTGCTATATACTCCCCTTCAAGTCCTGGAGAACGCCCCCGCTCCTGGACTGGTGAATCTGCAGTATTAGCTGGGCGTCCGCGTCTCCTTTTTGGAATGACGGGTTTAGGTAACGAATCCCTGTCACCTTGATAGCGAGTAAGATCTTGGGAGTGATATTTCCCTAAAATTAAGTCAGGCTGTTCTGTGCTTGCCTTTCCTGTAATTCGGTAAGGTCCATCGCGACGTGGGTAAAATTTTGAAGTTAGGTCTTTGAAACCTTTGCTCAACAGGTGCGACTTCAGTAAAACCAAATCGCCTACTTCAAAGGCGTCAGCTGGTCGGCGCGATGCATCGGCGTACTGCTTCGTCTTATCCTGTTGGATTTCCACCCGTTCTCGAACAGCTGATAGAGATTTTAAAAACTTACTGAGGTAAGGAGAAATTTGGGGAACAAAGTTTTCTTTGCTTTGTATTGCACGAAGGTCATGAACGACCTCTGTGGGGGATCGCATTTCTCTGCCGAAGAATAAATAAGCAGGTGATTTACCTGTAGTGCGACATTTGGCGCTATTCAGAGCGAAACGAATCGTCGGCAGCTTCTCTGGCCATGAAGTGTGATTGCCTTCCACGAGATGTGCTAACATAGCTTTTAAATCGCGGTTTTTCCGCTCAGCAGGATTAGCCTCTGGGTGGTACAATGGGACAAAATTTTGTTTTATGTCTAAGACTGACATGACTTGGCGCATTACTGCGGAAACAAACTGGACACCATTATCCGAAATAATCCTACGAGGCAACCCGAAACGCATGAAGTATTCCTCGATAAGGACAACAGCACATGCTTCAGCTGTGGCTTGTTTAAGAGCAAACAACTCTATCCAACGGGTAGCTGTGTCTTCAACGAGTAGGATCCAACGCTCCCCCTGGTCTCCTTCCGGAAGTGGCCCAAATAAGTCTATGGCCAACACCTCGTTACGCTGGTTCATAACTGGTGTCTGGAGTAAGCCGGGAGGTTTGTTGTTGTTGGCCTTGTAACGTTGGCAGTGAATGCAGGCTTTGACATAGTCGGTGATTATTCTGCGCATCCCTGTGAAATAATAGAGTTGTGCTACCTTCTGGTAGGTCCTATCGATACCTGGGTGGCCGGCAGTTGGAGAGTCATGCAACTCCTTCAATATGTCAGCAATTTGACCGGCTGGTATAACTAGCTGAGGGGATTCACTCTCAGAGTCCGGATTGTACCGGTACAAAACACCTTGGTTCATGAGATAACCCCTTTCTAGCCATCTCTGGGCTGCGACATCGTCAGATCCCTCAAGCTCCTTCAATATCTTTTCCACTTCAGGGTCAGAAGTCTGTTCTTCGCGAAGCTGACTCGGCGTCTTTGTGGGCAGATCGCAAATGACAGAACAAATACCACAATCATCACGAGAGTCGCTTGAACAAATTGGTCTGCTCAAGGTATCTGCCACAACGTTCGCCTTCCCTGGGGTATATTGGAACTGGATGTCAAAAGATTGAAGCTTGAGAGCCCAACGGACCAACCTGCCTGCTGGTGATTTAAGAGAGAGCAACCAACGGAGAGGCTGGTGATCGCTGCCAATTACGACTGGTTGACCATCTAAGTAAGGACGAAAACGCTCCACCGCCCACACGACAGCGAGTGCCTCGCGCTCCGTAGTGGAGTAGTTGCGCTCAGCTGCATTGAGGAGTCGGCTGGCATATTCGATTGGCCTTTCTTGATTCCCGTCACCCTGCAATAAAACTGCGCCTAAGGCGTAGCTACTTGCGTCTGTACGCAGAATGAAAGGGCGACTAAAATCGGCTTGCACCAGTATTGGAGCTGTGGTCAAAAGACACTTAAGCTCTTTAAAAGCTTGGGTTTGCTCTGAGCCCCAAGACCACACTTGACTTTTCCAAGTCAAGCGTGTTAATGGTTCAGCAACTTTTGAAAAGTTGGGAATGAATTTACGGAACCATGAGCAAGTTTGAAGAAAGGTTCTCAGGTGTTTTAAGCTACCTGGTTCCTTCATTTCGAGGACAGCACTCACCTTCCCTGGGTCGGTGGAGACACCCTCTTGGGTGATGACGTGGCCGAGGTATTTAACGCTTTCTCTGGCAAAAGCGCACTTCTCCCTATTAACATGGAGGTTAAATTCGCCCAGTCGTTTGAAAACTGCCTCGAGATCTTGCAGGTGTTGCTGGTATCCTTGAGAAATTATTAACAAATCGTCCAAATATGCTAATAAAGTGACATTTTGCAAAGCAGAGCAAGAACGGAGACGGTCGATGAGGCGTTGGAAGGTTGCTGGCGCGTTTCTGAGACCAAACGGCATTCTCTTGAAACGATAAGTGCCCAGAGGACAAACAAAAGCAGTCTTGTCTCTGTCAGCTTCCCTTACCATCACCTGCCAGTATGAGGATCGAAGGTCTAATGTGCTCATAAAGCAGTCCCGCTTAGTGCTTTGGAGAAGTTCATCGATGCGCGGCATCGGATATGTGTCGGCCTTGGTGACTGCATTCAAGCGCCTGTAGTCAACGCAGAAACGGATGGCACCATTTGATTTTGGCACCATCAGCGCTGGTGAACACCAAGCCGATTCACATTCTTCAATTATGTCATCTTGTAACATTTTCTCTATTTCCGCTTTCATAAGTTCTTTCTTAGCAGGGTTTAATCGATAGGGTGGGACAGCAATGGGTGGGTGCTCACCTGTTTCGATGCGGTGTTCTGTATATGGTGTTGGGCCTCCCCCTACACTAAAAATATGTGCATACCTGGTGAGGATGGCAGTGAGCGCATGTCGCTCAGCTAGGTTAAGGTAAATACCTTCATCATCCCTAAGAACATTGGTTGAAGCGCAGGACATGGTGCGTGAAATAGGTTCAAAGCTTAATTTATATTCAATTAAATTTGATTCACTGAAATGCCAGATTCCTTTATGAAAATCAATAACTACTCCAGCGGCAGTTATAAAATCTATACCTAATAATGTCTCATTATTAGTTGCATCCGGGAAAATTAAAAATGGTACCTTGATAACTCGTGATTCTAGGCAGACTTCTAATGTGGTATGCTTACAATCCATGGTGCGGATTAAGCCATCAGCAAGTTTAATTTCCCGAGAAGAAGAGGTGAAGTGAACTCCCAGACGTTGAAGAAGAGTATATAGCGTGTGACCCGCAATGCAATGTTTGGCAGCTGTATCTATCATTGCGGTACCATTAAAACTGAAAATTTTTATATTAAAAATAGGTCGTAAACTGTGACCAATGGAGGGTCCCGCAAGATCATTATCACGTGATATACTACATGCACAATTCTCATATACATCTCCACAACAAAAACAATTATAATTTTTATGAAATTGTGAGTTACACTGTTTGTTCACCGAAGAAGCATCAATTTTTGAGATTTGATGATTACAATAATAATTATCAGCACACAAAATACTTGTGGGAAAATTAGAGATACTCTTAAAAACATAGTTTTCGGTACAAAAATCAATTTTTGAAAAATTACAGTTGTCACTCTTTGACATGCAAACTATACAATTATTATTTGAAATTAGTGAGTTGTGACCATTTTGCAAGTCGGTTTGTTTACATTTGTTACCTTCATAGTTTTCAGTACAAAAATCAATTTTTGAAAAATTACAGTTGTCATTCTTTGACATGCAAACCATACAATTATTATTTGAAATTAGTGAGTTGTGACCATTTTGCAAGTCGGTTTGTTTACATTTGTTACCTTCATAGTTTTCAGTACAAAAATCAATTTTTGAAAAATTACAGTTGTCATTCTTTGACATGCAAACCATACAATTATTATTTGAAATTAGTGAGTTGTGACCATTTTGCAAGTCGGTTTGTTTACATTTGCAACTACCTACATTACTAATATTACGCGACTCAACACAGTAAAACGATTGATCACTTGACTTTTGAGTTTTATGGTCTTTATCACCATCACGCATGTCCGCAGAAATATGAGATTGGGACTCACCTTGGTTCAGTAACTTACGACACTGGTCCCGAGTGTGTCCGAATCGCTTGCAGTAGGCACAAACAGATCGTTGCTTCTTTGTAGCAGATTCCCGAGTCATAGCAGTCGCCGACGCGGGCGGCGGCGGGCCCTGCGTCGTGGCGGCGGCGGGAGCTCCTGTGCAGGCCTGCGCGCGTGCAGAAATGTTCTCGATCGCTGTCGTCGCGCGAGTTCCGGGTTGAGTTTGCGACATCGATGTGGATGGGCGCGGACTTGTTTGAGGTCGGCGTTCACTCATCGTAGGTGTCGTCGTAGTATGTTTCTCGTCGAATGAATCTTCAACAATACGTGCAAGACGAAGTAAATCAGAGAAATTCTTACACTCTTCTCTACGCAGCCTTTTCCTGATTCTGCTGTGAAGAAGGCCGTACGTCATGTCGAGTTGAGCAGACTCTGATACGTCACCTTTAGGTAATCTTGCCATGAGGGCACGAATGCGAGCGACGAACATATCCGTGTTTTCGTTTTTCTGTGGGGTCGAAAACATTTCGATATAAACTCGATGAGGCGGCCGGCGGTCACCGTAGGCACTTATTAGGTTTTCCTTTGCCTGTGGCCACGATGTTATCGAATGTTTAACTCCTTGCCACCACGTGGCTGCATCGTCCTTGAATAAATACGCGAGGCCACGTAGGATGTTCGAGTCCGCAACCTGAGCGCACTCGCTATACGCTTCAATAGCGTCAATAAAAGCTTCTACCGATTCCTTCGATCGACCGGAGAAGGTTGCTTTACAGCGGGCAAGGGTACCATGCCCTAGTAATGTGAGTGACTGAGGAGTGGATGCATTTTCCCGCGCCACCGAGTCGAGCAGGTCTCTGAACGCTTCTGTCTGCGAGCGCTGAAGAGATGCAATAATAGCAGCCACGTGTTCATTGGAGAACGTGGCGTTAGCGTCGGGGCACGGCAAAGAGGACGCGTCGCCGCCATCTTGTTGGTCGGACGCTGCGGTCGGCGTTTCGGTCGCGAGGGGACGGGGAATGCATCGCTGGCATCTTCCCTGCGAGTCAAACTAGCCGCTCTGCTTCTTGTCACTGGCATTTTCACTAGGTATAGGTATTCACTATTTTCACCACTGTACTGTTCTGGTTACACAAAACGTTGGAGCGCCACATATGAGAGAGAGAGAGAGGGTCTGTAGGATTTAAACACTGACACTTAATCACGATAAGTTTATTGTGAACAGAAAACAATCACAGGTACCTACTGAGTGAGTTCTAAACCCTTAAAGTTAAATGGTGTAATATATTCGCAGAACATATATGAAAGCAACCGGTCTTGGTGGGCTGAGCGGTAGCGAGGTGGCGCGCGTGCACACGGAGGGCCCGCGCGTGGCGGACTAAAAGGGCGCGCGGCGGCATGGCGCGCGTAGGTATTGCGCGACGTACAGTCGCGTCTGTGTGAGTGCGCGGATTCCAAGAATTACGTGAGTGTAGGAGACGCGCCATCTCGGTACCGGAACGGGATACGACCGCGGGACGCTCTGATTGGTCGAGCAGATGATGTGTGGGTTGCTATACAATCCTTTTTTAGGCAGTCGTGGTAAAATACTCTTACCAGTGTATTCGCCATGAGGTACAATCCACAAACACTTTCCTTAAGAAATTCACAAATATAATCAACTTTCCACCCAAATAATAAATGATGCCATAAAACTAAAACTGTTTCTTGTGTTAGCGGATTTGCCTATAAATTGCTTTTAGGGCAAAGATACCTTGATTTTCAAAGTTGGTATATTTCACGGTAGCTTCCTTGGGAATTATAGGGGAGCACTAAGAGAGGATTTCCCGACATTCCCATGGGAAAAAAATATTAGGTCTTTAGCTATGAAATAGCCGTTCTGCAGTACTGGCCATTTCAAATCAAAATAATTTTTGTTTGGCTAAGAATTCTAATTTCAAATTAATTTGATTTTAAAAACATGTTTTTTTTCCAAAAGTAGTCATTTGTTTATTGATTAGTGTTACATTTTCATCGCATTTCAATCTTTTTCGTCATCATGGATACGTTAAAAATTCGAGTAATTATGGAATATGAATACGGTCGTGATAGCAACGCGGCACAAGCGGCACGCAACATCAACGACGTTTACGGAGCTAACACTACAAACCAACGCACCACCTGTTATTGGTTTGCTGGCTTCCGTTCTGGAAATTTCGACCTGAAAAATGAACCTCGCGGTCGTCCGAAGACTGGTCGACAATGACAAATTAAAGGCGATTGTGGAAGCTGATGATACACAATCTACGGCTGAATTAGCAGCAGCTTTCGACGTTAGCGTCAAAACAATATTGGTCTATTTGCGTCAAATTGGCAAGGTAAAAAAGCTTGACAAATGGGTGCCCCACGAACTCAATGATCATCAGCGCGAAGTACGCGTCGAGACGTGCCTTGCACTGCTCAACAGACACACAAATGAAGGAATTTTGAACCGACCGCATTGTTACCTGCGATGAAAAATGGATTCTGTTTGATAACTGCAAGCGCTCAGCAAGTTGGTTGGATCCTGGTTCAGCACCTAAACAATGCCCTAAACCAGGGTTTCTTAAAGTGGCATGTGCACCAGGGGTCCGCAGTAGGTCAGTTAACTCTTAACTCTTACTAGGAAATAGTGTAATAATCTCGTCTCCAAGAACTCACCGCGACGACAACGTATCGTCAGTCACAAAACATTAGTTAATTGAACAAGGACTAAACTTCTAGGGCAGGGTTTCTTAGCAGCGGCAGCGCAGTTATTTCATGTAGCTCATGTCTTAATTGACATGAGATCTAAAGCAGTTTTGAAGGCTGAATTTGAAGCAAAAGGTCTTGGCGAGTTTTGGTGTTCTTTGAGTGAAGCTTACCCTCTTCTTGTCAAGCGAGCTATGTCCGTTCTGATACCATTTGCTACTACGTATCTTTGCGAGGCAGGGTTCTCGGTTATGGTGTCGATAAAAACAAAAAATCGTAATCGTTTGAACGTCGCCGATGACATGCGCCTTGCTTTGTCGAAGACAACCCCACAATTTAACATTCTTATCGAGGCCAAACAGCAACATCCTTCTCATTAGCTTAGATTAGAAATAAGAGTAATCTAACTACCAACTAATAAAAGTGATTTTTCAATATAAATATGGTGTGTTTTCTTTACTTAAAGTATTCTTTGACAGGGGTCCGTGGAATTATTTATATTGTGAAAGTGGTCCGTGACTAAAAAAAGTTAAAGAAACCCTGCCCTAAACGAGAACTTACCCCTAGAAAAGTGATGGTCACTGTTTGGTGGTCTAGCGCCGATGTGATTCATCACAGCTTCTTACCAAACGGTGACCATCACTTTTTGTCGCCGATGACATGCGCCTTGCTTTGTCGAAGACAACCCCACAATTTAACATTCTTATCGAGGCCAAACAGCAACATCCTTCTCATTAGCTTAGATTAGAAATAAGAGTAATCTAACTACCAACTAATAAAAGTGATTTTTCAATATAAATATGGTGTGTTTTCTTTACTTAAAGTATTCTTTGACAGGGGTCCGTGGAATTATTTATATTGTGAAAGTGGTCCGTGACTAAAAAAAGTTAAAGAAACCCTGCCCCTAAACGAGAACTTACCCCTAGAAAAGTGATGGTCACTGTTTGGTGGTCTAGCGCCGATGTGATTCATCACAGCTTCTTACCAAACGGGGTGAGCATTACTGCAGATGTGTACTGTGAAGAACTGAACACAATGATGGAGAAGCTGGCACATCTCCAACCAGCATTGGTCAATCGCTCGCCTCCGCTGCTCCTGCACGACAACGCGCGACCTCATACTGCACAGCAGACGGTCTCCAAGTTGCAAGAACTGGGGTTGGAAGCTCTCCGTCATCCGCCCTACTCACCAGACTTTGCGCCTACAGACTACTACTTTTTCTAGAATTTGGATAACTTCTTGGCGGGAAAAAAAATCAATACCCGAGAGGCAGTGCAAAATGCCTTTGAAGAATTTGTTGCCTCCCGTCCAGCTGATTTCTTTAAGAAGGGCAACAATAAACTGCCACTGCGTTGGCAAAGATGCATTGATTGCATGGGTGATTACTTCGATTAATACAAATAAAAAATACATGAAAATTCGTTTAAATTTTTCATACAAAACGGCAATTTCATAGGTAAAGACCTATTATTAATATTAAGTTTAATAATCAAAATGCTTATATATAAAACATTGAGGATAGACGGTGACCCCCAAACTAGACTTTCGTCTTTATCTTGGGGGTCAGAGTAGCGACATTTTAGTAAATGCAGGATTGCACACATTGATTACAAGAAAAAAACATAATTAAAATTAGTATAAACAATAAAACACATAATATTAAACAGACAACAAAATGAGATCATTATAATCAACAAAAATATTCATTCATCAACTAACAACAAAAAGTATGAGTCGAAAATTATAAATCTTAAAAACAATTGTTTAATGTTGATTATACATTAAAGTAATGATTCTGTGTTGAGAACAAATAAATGTTCCTTGCTACTGAATGTGTTTGACAGTATAAAGTGGGCGAAACACATTTATCTGAAATTAATAGCGTTGTCTCTTTTTCACCACACACATTTTAAACGCGGTTCAGCCACAAATTGCGATCTTTAATTCACTTACAACCATCCAAACTCCGCAGAGCGCATTGGACGTCATGGCACGAATTTGAAACGAAGCAGTTTAGGAACCTTAACTGAAATGTCTTGCTTTTGAATAGTTTTCAATTAGGTCATGGTAGGCCTCCAGGTCATTCAACAGAATCCCAAAATACTTGGGAAAAAGGCTTGGTACACAATCGAAAAATATTATTAGATAAAAAATTTTAGCTACATATAGGTACTAACAAGAAAAGTCATATGTGTACTCATCGAAAATATCAATTAAGTATAATTATGTGAGTATATAACATCGAAAAAAAAGAATAACAAATTGTCGAAAGTATCGTTGATTGATGCCAGTTTTATTGGAAGATACTACTGGATCGGATACAAAATGTACCAACGAACACCAACGAGTGTCGTTAATAGCTACCAATTCTATCACAAGATATTATTGGAGCTTAACAACAAAAATAGATTCCAACGAACGCCAATGAGTGTGTCGTTAACGATGCCAATTTTATCGAAAGACATTATTGGGTCTGGAATAAAAAAAAATAAAAAAAATGATACAGCGAGAAATCGTTAATGATGCCAATTTTGTCGAAAGACATTATTGGGTCAAAAACACAAAAAAAATGTTCCAGCGAGTAATCGTTAATGATGCCAATTTTATCGAGACATTATTGGGTCAGGAATAAAAAAAAAACAAATATTCCAAAGAGTTGACATTCGTTAATACAAGTCAATTATAACGCTTTGTTATGCCTAATCAAGTGTGGGTATTTGGATAAACAAAAGGTGTCAAGAAATCCTTAAGGTCAAACAATATTAAATCAAGAACACTGGCTACAGTCATCAAGTTAAGAATTCATCACATACTTAAGCACATATGGCCAATGAGTTAGACCGTTGAAAAAATTTTTGAGACGGGTTTCCTTATCAATCAATGGATCCTTGTGCGTCTTGCTAGCTAGAGTTAACTATTTAAAGGTTTATGTAAACAGAACCCACATAACTCTTGTTATTAGTACACAATTGAAAGTTACAAATAAACACAACGAAAATTATAGGTAAAATTAAAATCATAGCAAAGTAAACTCTCTAGAAAGAGAAACAGCTAAAGCGCAATTGAACAAGGTCCATGATAGTCAGTTCCTTATGCATTAAGGTACTCGTAACAAGTAACAAGTACCTGCCTTAATAAAATTGACACTTTAATAAGAGGCATACCTCTTTTGCCGATGTGGCAAAAGAGGTACGCCTCTGCAAAACAATAAAAGATAAAATGCTTGATAAAACGCTGCAAAACAATAAAAGATAAAATGCTTGATAAAACGCTGCAAAACAATAAAAGATAAAATGCTTATCTTTATCGCATTATAACAACAATATTAATTGCCTCTGCAGTAATAAAAATCACAAAGGTTATTATAATTTCTGCCCTGCAATTTTGCTGTATGCCTTAATTATTTTATGTATTATCTAAGTAAGTCAGTCAGTACGCTTTCGGATAGCATATCGGGCGCGACTCAATCCCATCTCATCCACCGCATTAGTTTTTAATCGTATTACTGAATTATAGCATCTTTATAATCTTTTATCCTAGTTTATCTTAAACTCACCCAAACCCCGAACATTGGTTCTTCGAGCCCTCGGAGCGGGACCATTACGCGTGTACCTAACTGTACTGTGTGAGAGTCTCGTTTGGAACTTCATTACCAGCCCCTGGAAAACAGAACGGATTGGATTTACTCCGTTCCTGATCCTGCTGCTGATCCTGACTAAACCTGGTTATCCCGCATCGCGTCATCTCATCGCGCCGCTGCTCCAGGTTTGTTCTTGCAGCCATCGCGAGGACATTTGATTTCCAAAGAAGCCTTCAGAAACAAGTAAGGTCTCTTTTTCATCTTTATAATGTCGGAAATGGAAGACATTTTGGCAACCCAATAACAACTAATCGAAGCCGTAGATAGGCTCTTTACTAATTTCAAGAAGGATGGTGTAGAGCGCAAGACCTCGGGCTACTTACGTCGTCGATTAGCTACCTTGGAACAATATTATACAGAGTTCCATAATAATCATATGACTTTGCTATCTTTTGATGAGCAACCCCACACATACTTCAGTAACAATCAATACGATCAAATGAAGGACAAATATAACACCATTAAAACTACTATTCAAAACTATAACCTTCTCGCAAACAGACCACAAGACCCTGAATTGAAACCTCCTACATTCCAACCCACTGCGGAATCTCAAACCTCGAACCCCACATCTCACGCTGCTTCTAAATCCTCTTCTCTTGAAGAGAGCAAAGCCGAAGCCCTCTTCAAAAAGCAAGCCACCAACTTTAAAGCTTTCTTCAGAACAACTTCCAAAATCAACCTTGATCTCGTCACGGAAAAATGGGAGTTTGAAGACATCTTGAAGTCAATACAATCTCGTTGGGCGGCTATTGACTCGCTATATTGGGAGCTGGACAACAAGTACGGCGGATCAAACCCCGAGTACGAAGAGCAATTTACCCATTACGAGGAATATTATAACAAAATCAAGAAAGACATCAATAAGAAAATGTGGTCCGTTGCGCATATTGAAAAATCTACTCCTAAAATGGAGATAGTCACCTTTGAGGGAACCTACAATAAGTGGATTTCGTTCAAAGATCTCTTTACTGAAGCAGTGAACAACAACCCCTCTTTGTCGAACGCACAAAAGATGCAATTCCTAAAGAGTAAGATCAAAGGTGAGCCCGAAAAATTGATCCAACATCTCCAAATCAGCTCCGACAATTATCATGTATGCTGGAACATCCTCAATCATCGCTATAATAACAAACGACTGATATTCATTTCTCACCTTAACAATCTCATGAATATCCCAGCTAATCAGCAACCATCCTCAAATCATATAAAACGCATTCACGACACTACGTACGAGAGCGTGAATGCTATCAAAAATCTGGGAGTTGATGTGTCTTCTTGGGACCTTTCCTGGTATGTATATTGTCTCAAAAATTGGACTCAGATACATACGAGGATTATCTGCAAGCCTTAAAATTCCGCGAGAGCTAGTGTCTTGGAAGATTTCCTTAATTTTTTGGAAACTAAGTTTATGATGCTGGAAAGTTCACGTAAGAAGCTTGAAAACTCCTCGCAAAAATCATCCCCATCTCAATCCAACAGCTATAACAAATCATCATTTTCAAAGGGTTCCAATTTTAAACGAAATTATAACAATCCTAAAACGAATTACTCAACTTCGCAATTCAAAGTCCAAACGCAAAATTAACTATCGCAAGCAATGTCCTATTTGCAACTCCAACGATCATCGATTTCATGCATGTCAAAAGTTATTGGAATTGCAACCTAATGAACGTAAAAATGCTGTTGCTAACTTGAACCTTTGTACAAATTGTTAATAATACATTCTCACGAAGGCAAGAAATGCCTTTCTGAAATAAAATGCAAAGAATGCAATAAAGACCTCGGCGGCGACATCGTCGCCATCTCCACATACCGTCCCAGAAAGTGTTGTGATTGAGTGTAGTGAAATTAGGGAAAAAGGGCAATCTAGTAGCAAATCTGTAAAAAGTGACCCTAAGCGACTAGCTCTATCTAGTGAGTGCTTACAAAAAAAGGAAGATTGAGGTTCTTCCCCGATCTTTCGCGTGTTTTCTCTTCCTGATTTAAATTGTAGCGATTTTGTTTAATTTGTAATGAATAATCATCTTCATCTCATCTTTTAACTTATCTAACTTTTTTTTTTTTTAAGTGTGGGAAATCATCAAATGACTCCTCCCGCTCTGGGTGAAGCAAGAGGGAGTGTCAGACTCTTACTGACTAAAACCCATCCGTGTTCCTCCTGGTGTCCTTTGCGTTTCAAGACTACGGCACCTCTTTCGAACAGATTCCGCAGCCCCAGCAGGCAAGGGAAGATTGAGGTTCTTCCCCTATCTTTCGCGTGTTTTCTCTTCCTGATTTAAATTGTAGCGATTTTGTTTAATTTGTAATGAATAATCATCTTCATCTCATCTTTTAACTTATCTAACACTTTTTTTTTTTAAGTGTGGGAAATCATCAAATGACTCCTCCCGCTCTGGGTGAAGCAAGAGGGAGTGTCAAGACTCTTACTGACTAAAACCCATCCGTGTTCCTCCTGGTGTCCTTTGCGTTTCAAGGCTACGGCACCTCTTTCGAACAGATTCCGCAGCCCCAGCAGGCACCTGCCCTAGCGGGCTCCGTCTTCCACGCTGACATCTCTTTGAGATGCGCTGGGATCGCAGCGCGCCGCCGACTCGGGCCTAGTTCTGATCAGACGGCGAGCCACCCACTGCTAGCCGTCCGCAGGCCCGCGCCTACGGCGGCCGGGAATCGTCCTGCGACTCCCGTCTTCTTCTGTTGCGGCGACTGGGACGTGAGGTTTCCCTCTCTCTCACACGTTCGGACTCCTCCTTTGCTATCATTACTGCTTCGCAGAAGGAGGTCATCGCTTCCCATGCCTCCTCGCTCCGGACCAAAGATTGAACCAAGGCCGGTCGCAAGAGGTCGCCGCCGCCGATCGCCTCGACGAGGACCCGGCGGTGCTCCGCCCAAGCAGGGCAGACCTCCACCGTATGCTCCACCGTGTCCTCCGGGCGATCCTCGCAGTGATGACACCCGGGCGCGTCTTCCCGCAACTTATCTAACCCTACATAACTATTTAAGTATTATTTGAACATTTTCCAAGCGAGACATTCACACAGTACAGTTAGGTACACGCGTAATGGTCCCGCTCCGAGGGCTCGAAGAACCAATGTTCGGGGTTTAGGTGAGTTTAAGATAAACTAGGATAAAAGATTATAAAGATGCTATATTTCAGTAATACGATTAAAAACTAATGCGGTGGATGAGATTGGATTGAGTCGCGCCCGATATGCTATCCGAAAGCGTACTGACTGACTTACTTAGATAATACATAAAATAATTAAGGCATAGAGCGCAGTGTCGCAATTACGCTGACATGTTCGTTATTATTCGGTGATTGACCCGAACATGCTCCCAAGGGAGTGGGAGCAAGGGATGAGGTTAGGAAGGCTATAGGCTATATATCATCATGCTAAGACCATCAATTTTTATCTGTGTTTTGACAGGTTGATGATTTAGATGCGAACTTGAAAAATGAAAGTTAATAAATAGAATCGTCATTCAGATCTTCAAATGATTTCGGTAGTAGTGGTATAAAGTGCCAGGGTTCCGATACGGTTATTATTAGTGTACAGGTACACACGGTGCGTGCCTTGTGGGAATATTTTCTTCACAGTTAACCCAACTTTTAATGGTTTTCATATTTAGCTGGCTCAACTTCGACTGTTTCACGTTTTTCATTAATCCTAAGACGACCCACTGACCAATGCTCCGTTCCTATTAGTCGTAATGTGATGTTATATAGCGTATAACCTTCCTTGATAAAATGGGCTAAGTATCAAACACTAATAATTCGTAGTTCCTGAGATTAGCGCGTTCAACCAAACGAAAGTCTTCAGCCCAATAGTCTATATCTATATATCTTCTATACTAATATATAAAGCTGAAGAGTTTGTTTGTTTGTTTACTTGAACGCGCTAATCTCAGGAACTACTGGTCCGATTTGGAAAATTCTTTCAGTGTTTGAAAGCCCACTTATCGAGGAAGGCTATAGGCTATATATCATCATGCTAAGACCAATAGGAGCGGAGCTGTAATACAAAACCTGGACGCAGACGAAGTTGCACGGGTCAAATAGTATTTGTACATAGATTTACACAAAACAAAGGCGCAGTCTGGAAAACCACTTGTTACTGTTGTTTATTTATACAACTCTTAGTAATTAATTAGCAGGATTATTCATTGCACCATTCTTCTTTTTTACTGTTGTTGTTTATTTATACAATTCTTAGTGATTAATTATCAGGATTATTCAGAGGAGCTCGTGGCTAGATAATAACAGCCGCACAGGGCGGTCTTCAAGGTTAAGTAACGCTTGCCAAGGTTGGTCTGTGGATGGGTGACCATCTTAACATACCGAGTCTCCTCCGTGCCTCGGAAAGCATGTTAAGCCGTTGGTCCCGGCTGTCATTGGTAGATCTTTGGCAGTTGTTACGGATAGTCAGAAGCTAGTAAATCTGACTCCAGTCTTGCCATGAAGTACCGTGTTACCCAGTTAATGGTTTGTGGAGGTCTGGTAGGCAGCCGCTCCTCGTAAAATACTGGTATTCAGCTAAATCCGGCTTGACTGGAAGCCGACCCCAATATAGTTGGGAAAAAGGCTAGGCAGATGATTCATAGCACCATTGTGGGTTTTATAGTGGCACTACACAGTCTTGCCAAGTTCTTATAATCTTCCAAGAATAACAAAGATCATTCAGACATTTGTGACAAAGAAAAAAAAAACAAACGTAGGAAAAGAAATTGACGAGAGATTATTATAGATCCACTTAAATGTAAGTGGTACTTTTCTCAATAGACCACCTCAGGTACCCAGATTACCTAAATAACCTACAGGGTCTCATAATATTATTTGTTCACGGATTGTATGGATGTTAAAAGAGACTTTGACCTCTGAGTTTGTGTTGTTTGGGTGTTTCTTCTCAGGGTAATCAGCTTGGAAACACCGGCCTCATCTAGTATAAAATAAAAAAAAATTGACGTTATTTCCATTTATTTTTTTTTCAAAATAAAAAAATACTTTTTTTTTTTAATAAATAAGAAAATAAATGGCCAGCGCATAACTACTGCGTTAAAAACTGAAATTGTAAGTTTAATCCAAATATTTATATTTAAAAACCAAATAAAAGTTGAAGTACAAAATTCTTGTTAATTAGTGTAGTTTTTTAAGTCTGCATGTACCTATATTATCTAAAGCTTGCTATAATTCCTAATAAAAATATCACATTAGAAAAAAAAGGTACAAATTCTAAACTAATGCTGAAACTTGAAATATTAAATCTAAACGAATGTGAAATACCAAATCTAAACAAATGTTTAAATACAAATTCATTTGCATGTTTAACGCGATGTATGTGACATGTCTAAATTCTAAATATTGCATTGTACCTACCTAACATAATTGCGTCCAAATGTTTAATATTGTAAATTCACTTGAAGAATAATTAAAATAATAAAAAGGAAGACATGGCATTCATAAATAAATGTTCCCTTCAACAAGTAGTTACGCCGGCACTGTGGTCCTAACACAAGCAGCATGCGGATGTATCCATTGGTTGTGAGCGAACTTGCAGTATTTGGTTGTGAGCGAACTTACAGTATTGGGTTTTTCAACTTATTACCCAAAGCCCTAATTATGTGATTATTTAGTGAAAACAACAGTAGCGTTGTTTCAGCGCTCCTTACATTTATGGTTAATGCATTCCACAAACAAGCTGCTTGAATAGTGAACGATTTGTCAAAGACGGATGTGGAATTACTTTAATTAGGTAGTCCACGAATCAATTTGGCTAGTCAACTTTAACCCCGTTGTGCTGAGAACAGCTTCCAGTCTACACAACTCTTTATTTGGGTAACATGACAGAACTTGGCAAGACTGTGTAGTGCCACTATAAAACCCACAATGGTGCTATGAATCATCTGCCTAGCCTTTTTCCCAACTATATTGGGGTCGGCTTCCAGTCAAGCCGGATTTAGCTGAATACCAGTATTTTACGAGGAGCGGCTGCCTAACAGACCTCAACAAACCATTAACTGGGTAATACAGTACTTCATGGCAAGACTGGAGTCAGATTTACTAGCTTCTGACTATCCGTAACAACTGCCAAAGATCTACCAATGACAGCCGGGACCAACGGCTTAACATGCTTTCCGAGGCACGGAGGAGACTCGGTATGTTAAGATGGTCACCCATCCACAGACCAACCTTGGCAAGCGTTACTTAACCTTGAAGACCGACCTGTGCGGCTGTTATTATCTAGCCACGAGCTCCTCTGAATAATCCTGATAATTAATCACTAAGAATTGTATAAATAAACAACAACAGTAAAAAAGAAGAATGGTGCAATGAATAATCCTGCTAATTAATTACTAAGAGTTGTATAAATAAACAACAGTAACAAGTGGTTTTCCAGACTGCGCCTTTGTTTTGTGTAAATCTATGTACAAATACTATTTGACCCGTGCAACTTCGTCTGCGTCTAGGTTTTGTATTACAGCTCCGCTCCTATTGGTCTTAGCATGATGATATATAGCCTATAGCCTTCCTCGATAAGTGGGCTTTCAAACACTGAAAGAATTTTCCAAATCGGACCAGTAGTTCCTGAGATTAACGCGTTCAAGTAAACAAACAAACAAACTCTTCAGCTTTATATATTAGTATAGAAGATATATAGATATAGACTATTGGGCTGAAGACTTTCGTTTGGTTGAACGCGCTAATCTCAGGAACTACGAATTATTAGTGTTTGATACTTAGCCCATTTTATCAAGGAAGGTTATACGCTATATAACATCACATTACGACTAATAGGAACGGAGCATTGGTCAGTGGGTCGTCTTAGGATTAATGAAAAACGTGAAACAGTCGAAGTTGAGCCAGCTAAATATGAAAACCATTAAAAGTTGGGTTAACTGTGAAGAAAATATTCCCACAAGGCACGCACCGTGTGTACCTGTACACTAATAATAACCGTATCGGAACCCTGGCACTTTATACCACTACTACCGAAATCATTTGAAGATCTGAATGACGATTCTATTTATTAACTTTCATTTTTCAAGTTCGCATCTAAATCATCAACCTGTCAAAACACAGATAAAAATTGAGGTGCTTTTTTCACAGATAAAAAAAATAGTTTGTTGGACATTCAAAGATCAAAAGCATTTGATTTCAAATAAACCAAGGTCGGTCAGTCAGAAACATGGAAGCTATTTGCACGTTCCAAAGCGTAGATCTCTATGGATAAGTACGTGCAAGAAACTCCACCTACGGACACCATGTACGCTCTTTACCAAGTGATTGATATTGATGCGGACACAATGTCAACAGACACACACGATGACAAAATCCATGATTAGGCGAACATCAACATTTTTATTTCCTATATAAAATACTATAATAGTTTTAGTAGAATAAGACAGTATTACTACTGGCTTTCCTTCTTTTTCTCCCACCTTTTTCTAATTCGAATACTTGACTTTTTCATGAGATAACTATTCAATAGGGCTATACCTATTGATGATTAAACTGGTTATAATTATTTAGATAAATACGCGTTACGGCTGTGAACCGTATTTTGTTCAACATACAGCTTCACACCAGCAAATTGCAAAAAAACAATATCTATTTAGAGATCCGTCTGCGAAATATCAAGCTTTAAAGTTTTTTTTTTTTTTTTGTTAAAGTTATCGTTGCTTAGAGAAAGTAGCACTTCGCCCGCAACTTTGTTCGCGCGGCTTTAGCAGGTACTCCACGAACTTCTCCTATACCTCACTCTATAAAGGGAAATGTGTAAATTATAACTTTACCTTTCGCCACCAACGATTATGTTCCCGTTAATTTACTTGGTAGATAATTCCACACAAATAATGTTATATTTTCGAATTTATTCGATGAGTAGTGGTTACTCGGAGATCGTGAAACAGGCCCTCCTAAACGTAGGGCATTTCGCAAAAACCGCAACAATTTTCATACTTGAGAGTATTTTTATACCAGTCGTAACTTTTATACGAAAGGTGTGATTAAAGTAATTTACGTGTACATAAGCAACCTAAATTATCAAGCCATTTAAAATATCATGAGACATTTCACCCGGGTTTTGATTGAATAATTTGAACAAAAAGCGATCATTATGACCTAACCATAATGGTTGGTTGTTATGTACTAACAATAGGTTAAGATTTTACTAACACTATATGGATCAATGGTCTGAATTAAATAAATTATTATTATTATTTTTGTTTTTGACATTCTCGGGTCCCTAGAGACCCGGTCCTTTGGTAGGCGTACGAGGGGCCGATGCCAACTCGCAGAGGCCTCTTTAGACATTTCAAATGGAATGAGACACCAACCGACGATTATCCCTGCAAGCACTGTGAAAGCATACCCAAGGACAATCCCCGGTTGGAGCAAAACTATTGCAAAATATGGAAACAAAAGATGAAAAACGCTATGGGTTTGGCTGGTTTAGTGGACTAATTACTACTACTATGGAAGAACTATTGGCCCCTGCCTGACCATTGACCCTTTAAACGGCTTTAAAATAGCAGGGGGTGACTTGCACACTCAATAAATGGGCCCCCCCGAAAAGGTTCGCTAGCACAAAGTGACGTAGCGGAAGTACGGTCAAGATCCCTACCAGCACCTTACTGGATTATACGTCCTTCTCCCGAGCACGTTTGCTCTTGCGAATCTCCACTCAGACCGGCCGATTAAGGCTAGAAAGAGGTGGGAGCCCTGTTCCTCGTCAGTGTTCACTCCGGCCAGCCAATAAAGGCAAGCCGGAAATGAACAAGATTTCTCCCTGGAGATCAGGTCCGTGGGGTCGCTAGTGCCCAACAGTTCGCCACAAAACTGCCTTGCGGATTTTTTTATTATGATTATTATTATATACTCTCGTGGACTTTTTTGTGGATATTTATCTCCTCTAACTGTAGTACACCCCTTTGCTCAGTTGTCAATGGTTTCCACAGCGTACGCTAAGGATTTTATTGTTATTTTTTTCCACACCTTGGGTTACATTATCGACGTTTTCATAATGATCCCTAATTTATTTTAAAATATTCTATTGCCTATGTTCATCAGGGATGAACTGAATGTAGGATTCTAATTATGAAAGAATTTTTCAAATCGGTCCAGTGTTTTCGGAGCCTATTCAATTCAAACAAACAAAGCTATCCTCTTCATAACATTAGTGTAGAAGTGTAGATGAATAGAATACGCTTCCCGCGTCTGTCTGTCCCTATGTATGCTAACATCTTAAAAACTGCGCAACGGATTTTGATACGGATTTTTTTAAATAGATAGTCTTTCTCGAAGACGGTTTTAGTATATTTTTTGTAAAGGTTTTGTGTAAATTGGCCTGATATATAACATGATCTAAAAAATTGTTTACATCGCATGCGCTGCGAAATCTATACATGATAGAACAAAACAATGTACTACAGTTTTAGATAATAACATCAACGAGAAAGTCCGCGATAGCATATGTCTATCTTTTATGGTTAAATCACAATAACCATTTTTAAGATATTTAAATTTGATATAAAATACTGCTTCATTTGCAGAGGTGTTTTAAATATGTTAGTCATCTTGAGTGTTTAATTAGAGCAAAATTGTCGTCTGGTTGTCTATTGCACTTTTGATTTCAGCTGAACCACAATACAAATACAAAATACAAAAATAGTTTATTGTGACAAATAGAAATTACATCACATTTGAACGTGTTCGGAGCCTCCAGTTAAGCAAACAATGCCTGTATTAGAAGGCTCCGAAACAATATTATTGACTCTTGTAATTAGATGTTCACTTTGTTAGTTTGGGCTAAATAAACATCCGCCGTAGCGGGTCGCTAGTAATACTAAAATTCAAAGTCGATGCAATGCCGTCTCAAGACCCGCCACCAAAACATTACAAAATATCTCAAATTATATTGATTACCTGTAGTATCAATTTCATTCGTTTCCTTGTACAAACGTCTCTAGTCGGGTCATCCTTGGACATATCTGAAACCAGCTCGGAGTAGTACCCTCTTTTAGGGATACTATCCCTTGTTTTATTATCGTACACCAAATCATGTTGTTCAATCTTTTTTCTTTTGCAGTACATATTAATAATGCAATTAAAATGATCACACAAAAAAATATGTTGTTGAATAACACGTGTCACGTAATTACGATAGTATGTACCTATCAATTGTTTTTTTTTTGTGTAATGTAAAATAATTACAGCCAGTCTTTGGCGCTATCTATTGTAAAGTGGGTGACAGACGTGCGAGCAAGTACACGTACAAGTGGCTCGACGAGCTTTAGGCTTTCACCCGTGTGTAACCGTAAGCACGCGTACATTAAAGCCGTCGAGTTGTTTGTGTTAGCGATCCAACAGGTTTGAAATTTTACTCGTAGCTCGCCTCGGCAGTCAGCGCCGCGAGCCGCAAGCTGCGAGCCAATACTTTGTTTTGTGACACGTCGAGTGCTATTGTGTTGCAAAAAATACTGATTTCTAGCATTTAGTTATGACCGTACCTAACCCCTAACACCAGATTTGACCTAGCGGTAGTGTAGCCTAATAAAAAAAAATTCAAATTGCGTTACAATATTTTTTTTTAAAACCAGGTTTACAGTAATTGTGATCTTTAGATGAACCTGCATACACAACTTCATCCTGGTTGTGAAGCCATACTCCGCTTATTTCCGTACCACTATCATCATTATCACTTCTATAATAAAAGGTTTATCTAAATACAAATCATGTTTTAAGTATTTTTCTTCTAACCTGCGAACATGTTTACAATTCTGATCTCTCATGAACTGTAATAGCGTCAAAAGCTTCTCTAATTAGGCGGGGAATTTCAGCATTTTCAACCGACTTCTTCAAAAAGGAGGAGGTTCTATGTTCGGCTGTATGTACCTTTTTTATGTATGTTCACCGATTTCTCCGCCAATTCTGGATCGATTTTAATTTTTTTTTTATTCGAAAGCCTATACTCCTGAGGTGGTCCCATTGTCACCAAGTCAGAATCTGATGATGGGATCCCATGAAAATCGAGGGAAACCCTTAAAATTTATAAACACATACACTGTTTTTCATAAACTTTCTAACGCAATTTAGATATTTGTGCCTGGTAATCATCATCTCATGTTGCTGAGCTGATGATGGAAGGTATAAGTCAGGATCTGTATTGGGTTTTGAGGACCAATGAAAGACACAGTTATGATTTTCATATAATTATTTATTATATTTGTTATTAGGAGAGGTGTGTGCGCGCTCTCGCTTAGTCCTGACGGAGCATAGCGGTACGCTAACATCTAAACTATAATAAAGCTATGCACAATGTAAATACGTATGAAAGAGAAAGACTCTTAAAGTACTTAAGTGGGACCGATATATTTTGTTATATTTCAACACCTGATGATGGGATCCCAGGAAAAATGTTTGTTCAGCGATATTTTCGTCAATTGTTAACCGATTTGGATGATTCTTTTTTTGTTTGGAAGAGTATTTTTTTTGACTAGTTTTATTCAAATTTGGTAAAGATCTGATGAAGAACTTCGGAGGTAGGCAACGGAACTCTTCAGTAAATGATAGCAAATGGATTGGGATTTTTGTAATCGCATGTCTGTTGATTGTTTACACTAGTTCATAACATAATATCACACCGGCACGTTGTGTTTGTGGTTTCACTTTTAGGTGGTACCTGCGTACCTCTAAAAAGTGAAAAATAAAAAAAAACAACTTTTTAACAAAAAAAATAAAACCGACTTCCAAAAACAAAACACCACAAAGTAAATAATAACTTTAATATCGGAAGTCGCAAAAACGAAATAACCAAAAACACCGACTTCCGAAATTAAAGTTAATTTTTTTGTGCTCAATATTTACATAGGCAACTTTTCTTTTCATTGTGCCCCATATGTGTTCAATGGGATTGAGATCACAGTGTTATGGTGGTAAATATAAGCATTAGTGTCTATTGTCTTCTAAAATTTTCGATCTCATATGCAGGTTCAGGCTTGTTTCTCTTAATTATTTCTAAAAGCTGAGGTTTTTCTCAAATCCTCTCCGTTGTCAATTTTATTTTGGGTCAACCATAATTGCATATCTGTTTTTAAGGAATTCGTATTTGGGACTTTATTCACACAAATACGGTGACAAAGAGCATTATCCATCACTGTCATGGATGTACACAAGTTTTTCAATAACCATCTTTTTAAAGTAGGTACTATTCATCTCGTCATGATAATCACCACTTCTTGTGTATGATTTAAATACAAGTAGTGCATTTATAAGAACCTTCCGATTAGATTGAGATATTTTAAAACGAAATCCCACCTTGTGAAGCAGCTTTCACAGACTCTCTCGCTGTCCTGTGTAATTTATTTCTGTCTTTAAGACCTCTAGAAGCTTTTTAACAGTAAGGACCTCTTTTTTAGCAGAATAAAATTCATGTACTTTCCTCCGTATAACTCTCATGTCAAAATCATCAACATACACAAATCCACTTTTACGTTTTCTGTCCTTGCCTGGTGTCCGTATTTTTGTACCAGTTTCTTCTGCTGCGTGCCCTTCCTTAACTATTTTTGAAATTAGTCCTTGACTCTCACCTGAAATATAAGATTCTAAAATAAATGTTAGTAGAAATTTGAAATCTGGCAGGTTAGTTGGCTCACTCACTAAGCAGGTTACCTAATAGATGTACGTTACCGTTACGCTAACCTGCAGCAAGAACAGAAACGAATATTTCGTGGACTTAAATAATTAGTTACGTATCGGGTAATTTATAACAAGAAAGTTTACAACACTAACCTGTCGCTGCCGAAATTCGTTAGTATATTTGATTAAAAGGAATAATCGGAGACTCCGCCCGAGCTTCAGAATAATGTTTCGAGCATCACTTTTAATAGCTTTCGGAATATTTAACTTTTTAAATTCAGCAATATCACGACAAAACAACCAAAGAACCCGAATTAAGTATACACTGACAATCTAAAAATATTTCAACATGACGGCCGTAGTTCCAATTTTCGCCATTTCACAGATAAGTTGGTAGGAATGTATTTGATGTTTCGTTCATTCATTCCGTAGATAGAGAATAGATTATACCTATTATTATACCTATTCTCTGTCTACGATTCATTCACATTAAACATATATTACACTGTGGTAGACCGTAGACATCAAATAGAATACTCGGGCAACAATAACAGCAAATACCAAGTACTTAGCCCTGTAATAATAAGCCCGCGACTACCGAGCAGCTTAGAAGAAGTTGTGCTGCTGTCTCATTCTCTTCCATGCAGGCTCGCATAGCGGGCTATCAGTGACTCCTATAGCACTGATAGCCCGCTTATACAGAGTTGATACGACAGAGGGGCATTAAATTACACTACGTATACTATACGTGTTTAGTATTCATTCCATACGGTACAAAAACAAAAGCGCCAAAGATGGGAAAATATTTTTTTCATACATGATCTTACAAATCAGAATAAAACGCAACCACCCTTTGTAAATAAATTAGATCGACCGTTGATAACTAGGTAACACAGTGGCAACGTCGCGCTTGCCGGAGCGTGGTGTGCGTTATCTCGTGTCGAGGCGGGAGCCGGGGCGGTGGGGCGGCCGGTGACTTAGGCCTCCGTTCGCGCTGGCTTTTATGTTTGGTAAGGCTTTGAAGTACGCGCACAAAAACAAACACACAAAATTTTTAAATTTTCGATGTGTCCTCCATTCACATTGATGCACAAATTATACTGACGGAGAATATTGTTATTTATTTTTCTAATTAAATCACTGTCCATCGCCAAGAACTTTTATGGGCAATTGCGGCTGTCACCATACCTTTCTCTGCACGTTCGCAGAGTTAAAGCTGCGATTCCACGGAATTCGCCGTAAATTAAAATCATGACAGTGTATTCTGACGCCGTGTAAGTTACACGAGGCATTGTTTAACACTTTAATTACACACACACACACACACAACCAAAGTTAAATTACGTGTCCTACCACCATAAAAAACAGTCAATTACAAAAAAAAAAAAACACTGATACTAAATAATAATAATTCCAAGTTACGTGTCCTGTCACAATAAAAATAAGAAATACTATTATTTAGTGTTCTATCACAATAACAAAACAAAATCACAATTGTCACAAACCACAAATTGTGACAAATCGTACGTTCCGAAAGGATAGCGTCGGCGCATTGAAAAAACAAGTTTTTTAGAGGCCCCACTTACCGATCGCAAAAAACTAGGATGCAGCAAACTGACCTATTTTTATTTCTCTTACGTGTCCTCTGTTAGTCACTCTCGTAGTGAAAGTGCAAATGTGTGTGTATTTATTGCTTCCTTGTTTGCACTGCCAACTTTTTAGTGAATGTACTTTCGACATGCGTCAGAGCGGCAACAACGCATCGTAGATTTATCGACCTATGCTTAGACTTAATCAGCTGTTATGCTTTCATAACAGCTGAGCAACAACCGTTTGAATAAATCGTGTTCAAGCGGTGCAAAACCTTTAAAAATTATTTGCGATTAAACTACTGCTCCTATTTAATTTATTTAAATGTTACCTAGTATAGGCAGTTTCAAGGAAAGCACCTCTGTCGTATCAACTTTGTATATATATAACTTTAAAAATATTTTTAGGTTTCCCAAAGACGCTATCGTCAAAGAAAAATGGATAGATGCACGGGTAGAGCTGATTGGATGCCAAGCAAAACAAGCACGATATGCTCCGAGCATTTTTTAGAAAGCGATTTTTTTACTTCAAAAAAAGGATATAGACACAAGAAAACTTTGTCCGCGTTAAGGTTCTGTACCCAAACTATGTAATAAGATACTATCGTAAGCCACTTGGCATAAAGAGTTCACGGAACTGAAGTGTAAACTATACCCCTTTTTTTGTCGGCAGTAGAGTAAGATACCCGAAGCATGATTTTGTAAGGCTTGTGGTATGAAAAAAAAATCTGGCCAAGAGCGATGTGGACTCGCGTTCAAAGGGTTCCTAACCAATTTCATTTTTGTAAGGTTTTCGTTTCTTACGGACGTTCGGAACACTAAAAAAGTATAAATGTGTGTTATTTTTATTGATTTATATGTAATAAGTTATATTTACATAAATAAAATAAAAACCTTTGAAATAATTTTTTTTTTTGTTTCTATCTACTTTTATATAATAAACTGGGAATATTTCGCTTACGCTATTTTCAAAGTAGAAAGCAAAACCTGAACTTTTCCATTTAAAATAGCTTTACGTTTAAAATTACGTTACACATAAACAACGATTCCAACAACAAGTTTCATGTATGGCTCCCATACAAAACTCCAACACCAAGCGAGTCACCTTATTGGAATTTCGAAAAAAGTTATCTTATTTATCGATATCGACAATATAAGTCTAAGTTCATGTGTCACAGCCATAATCGAGTGGCAACTTAGCAATAAGGTTCATTACTCTATGTTCGGATAACATAGAGTAATGAACCTTATTGCTAAGTTGTTTTATTTATAATTGCAACCATTGACAATACCGCCATCTATGGTCGACTAGCGGAATTTACTCGTAAATTCAACTTTGAATGAATTCAGAAAATGAAACGCCTTGAGTACTTTTCGCTTTAAAGCAAAATAAATCCTACGTGTAGGGCCGAAGGTATATTTTCAAATGTATGTTGTTTGACTTATTCTTATTTTGACCAAAATTGAAACGACCAATCAATCGCATCCTTCATTTGTGTTGAATTATATGATTATCGGTATAGTTGTGTGAGTGTGGCGACATAGGTTCCGATAAAAATTTCGTTGCATAACATTTCCACCCTGTTTTTTCTATTCCGTGATCTACGCCATTGAGATAGGAAAACTCCAAAGACATTAAACGTATACTACCCAGTAGACAGGACATAGCGAACAAAACCGTAATCCAATAGTTATGTCCTAGTGGTCATAAGTCGCTCAGTCTGTCACCTCTGCATGTCAAGTCGTATTTATGACCGCTTTACCGTGGCTTTATCCACCAAAAGAAAAACATTTTCTGCGATAATATAGGTGTGCAATATTCTGTTGCAAATCTCGTTATGGTAAAAAAACAAGACCTAAGTTCGGTTTATTTTCGTAAACATTTTTTATATTTGCGCAGCAATGAATTAGAATTCAATAATTTTAATATTTTTTTGTAGAATTTGCATTATTTTTTAATATACGCCTTCTATTGCTGACTATTAGCCTTGTCTGGTAAGAGATGTAAGTAATGTTTTTTATTGATTTTGTTACCGATAAAATTTAATGGGGTAAGTGAATAATTGAACATAGTCCTGTTTGATTTAAATGTCAATAAAGGAATAAGACCTATTCTTTCAAGTAGGTTTCTGTTATTTCAGATTTCCGAATGTAAATATTGGATAACGCGAGCAGTGGAAACGGACGGTTTGTACAGGTACACCGTAGAGAAGAAAATTGCCTTCCAGCCGCTTTGCATCAGCTGCAAATCGAGGCAATTACTACATAAATAAAATATTCTTAATTTCGAATATTTTTAAGGCCTTATTTTACACTCGTTTGAGAGCCCTTATTGTTGTTTGCTCTTGTTTGTTTACGTACGACGTCTGATCTAGTTTACTTTTCATGGATCACAGACCATACCTAATAAATTATACTAGTAATTTGCATAGAAAAGGAATTGTCTAAATAAATAATTTATAACACACTTGCTCAAAAAATGCATTTACGAAACCTGTATTTATTATTCGAAAATTAAAAATTACGCACCGTACAATGGAACGTGTGGTAAAATAGGTACTCTCACCTAAGTACCTACTTTATCGCATGCTCCATACAACGGAGAGTGCGGTAAAGTAGGTACTTTCGTACCGTGCGTATCCGTTACGGTTATTTATTTGTTATTTCCAAAAAATTATACAAGGATTTCCACTAAGGAGTTTCAGTATACGAAAATAAGAAAAGTTTAGAAGCTGAAAAGAAAGGTAAAATAAAGCACAATATACTTTTCAATGCTTCCTTGTAATTTTCAATAATACTCAATAAATTATTAACTAAATTAATAACAACTTTTCTTGGCAGGAAAATAGCGAATACCACAGATTAAACATGACCGCCACATAAAACTAAAGCTCATTCATTTTAAATAGGTAAGTACTATAAATTCATCTTAATTACAAATGAAACATCAGAAAACTAATGTTGATATTCATTTCAAGTATTTTGAAGTTTAGTTTAAAAAATTTAATATCATCAAAATAATAAAAGATAGCAGTTAATAAACTGAATGAGTTAGTTGAGTGAACAGGCTCCTTCTGGGTACGCTCGCTCCATCGTAGACTTTGTCTCTGTCATCTCTGACATAGACTAGAATCAAGAGCAAACCCATTGCAAATAAAAAAAAGAAATAATGAACGTTTACATGTCTCAATTTAATACAAAAGAGAAAATGAGACAAAGATGAGACGACGATGTAGTTCTAATTTTAAATTTGCAAATTCCTGCCATTTTAATACTGCAACTTTCCGACTTATATCTAAAACCAAGAAGTTTGTCATATAACCTATTGTACTGTTTTCTCGTAAATGTGTTGTAAAATGTATGATACACGTGCGTATATTGGTATTTACAAATTCGAGACTATGATAAGCCCACTCGTTTGTAAAAAGTAACTTACCGCACTAATATCATAAATAACTAGGTATTACAATGAAACTGCTGCATTTTATTACTTTCTTAATGTTTTGCCATCTGTTTGAATGTTTTCAAATAAACATATCTGAACATATAGAAAAAAAAACATAATTTACTACCGAAAGTCGATATCTCTAAACGGTTAGTAACATCTCTAGCACACACTGGCCACCTACCGGACGATAGCTGAATTAATACGTCTTAATTTAAATGTCAAAATGTAATGTACCTATTTTGCTATTCAAACTCAAAGCTATTTATGTCGTCACTGGGCTAGAAGATCATTGTTTTTCTATGAAATTACTTCTGAAAGCCGCTCTATTGTATCTTTAATCTCTTTGGAAAACTCTAAGAAAGTATATTATGACAGATGACAGAAAATATTATTGTCTGTGAATTTTCGATAACAAAATGTGATTTGTGAACTTGTCGCATTGCTCAAAGAACTCGTAGACGCATGCGGTTGCGGCACGGTTTCCGGAGTATTCAAATGAATGTCGCTATTTTGTTTTACAGATCTGATTGAAAAAAAAACTGGCCAAGTGCGAGTCGGACTGGCGTCCTTTAACCTTTAACATGTTATTTTAACACTACAGATTTCTTATAGGTTTTCCAGTAATCTTTAAGTATATAACTATAACCTACATTTATTTTTTCAAAATTTTAGACTCAGTAGTTTCGAAGATAAGGGACCCATCCTCGATATGAGACTATCTTCCTGAAATGCGACTTTTATTTGACAGTAACATTTGTAGTAACACCAATAACGAACAATACTACATCACACAAACAAGGTTTGATGAGATCCTCTCCTATAGAATGGTTTTTACCTACTGTGCAATGATTTGTAATTTATTTTTACTATTTGGCTACGTAGGTATTTCATTAGATTAGGTCGTTTTAAGCTTCTTTGTTACCCCCACAGAATCACTAATTTACCCCCGCGGGTGTAATTACGCCCAGGTTCGGAACCACTGATGTAAGTGAAGCTGACTGTGGTCGCACGATCTCTTTCTGAATACATACATAAGAACGAGACAGTAATGTCTATTTTCTTTATGTTACTTATGTATACAGAAAGAGAGCGTCCGGCCATAGTCGGCTTAACTTAGAACTATAGATGGATAAAAATATACGAACTATGAGAGAGTTGGCTACTTTTTCTGATTTGAGTAATCGGTATTTTCTTAAAAATGTATTCTGGTCACACTGTTAAGATATGCCATAGAGCCATAGACCTGTAGTCAATTAGTAATTTTTTCATTTGGCAAGTCGCCAACACCGAGCGAGAGTACCAATTACTATACTACTACTATTAATAGTCTTTGATACCAGTTATAGAATAATGTCTGTCGTCTCGCCTGTAAAATCGTAAATAGCAGTCCTGCAAATTAAATTACAGGCCATGATTGACATGATTCTAATAATAGTAATGTGGCTTGTCGTGTAAGTGTTAAAAATCGGGACTTCGGAATTAGGTAATCATAGGAATTTATTGTAATGGATAAATTGAAATCCTTGTAGTGGAATGCAGGAAGATCCTTGCTACTTTCATGTACATGAGTTTAGTTGGGTTAGCTTCAATATGGCGTGCCGGACTGCATTCACATCATCTGGGGTCGTGGGGTCTAGCAGTTGTATGAAATTCCCACCTAACTGAGATCCCCATTGTAGTAAATTGTGTTCTGTATCGTGTTTCATCTAATTGTCCGGATTGACAGTTCTTGTCGTGTCTAATGTCGTGGCTGTATTCACTTTTGTCGTTTTCTAATGAATTGGTTCTGTCGATAAAAATGTGTCATCAGTAAGCCTTCTGTTCTTGACAGATCCTGAAATGGTATTTAAAAAAAATGTCTGTTGTAGTAATACAATTGCAGCAGGCTTTCGTTGATAATTTGATGAATACAATGAACTTTATGTTCTAAACCAATCTAACAATCTTTAAAATAATTGTAACTAAATTTCCTACTCAAAAATGTGCCTTTGTTAATAACTCAATAGTGACTAGTTACACATATTATGCTGTATTTTGTGTAGATTTGTCGTAAGATTGCCTTAGTTGATTTGATTAATGTACAAATATCTCACTGTACATTAAATTTGTGAAGAAATGAAGATAAATTGCTATAATAACAGTTGCTTGGTCACATATTTGTTGTCTATTCAAAGGATATGAAAAAAGGCAGTCATTTTAGTGGTTTACCAGATATGCACAGGTTGATTTTAATGTGAAGCAGCACTTGTTGATATTGGTCTAGAGATGGACCATCGTAACATTCCAAAACTGCTCCATGTATGTAAATCGGACTGGTTTCCGCAACTCATGACAAGCGTGTATTTTGCATGCAGAAAAAATATTACTCCATGTCACTGATAGAATATTCACCTGTTGGTCCTAGCAATTGTTTGTAGATCTTGGGCAGTTGTTACGGTTTGTCAGATGCCAGAAAATGTGACAATTTTGCTAAGAATCGTGCTACCCAGTTACTGAGTTATGGAGTTCAGATGAGTAGTGTTTCAAGTTAACTGGTATTCAGCTGGCTAGGCAGAAAATGACAACAGTCTTGTGGATGTTTCACGATTATTAAATTTTCTAAACCACACCAACCCCTACTGTTTTCTTGGAGTTGAGAAGTTATTTAGCATTAGGGTATTCAGGGTGAATCTTAGATAGTTTTATGTCCTGAAACTATAATGCGGTCCATATACATACAAACAGTTTTATCAAATGGTATGATGAATGTGAATGGCTGGCATAAGTAGAAAGTTTACTAATAATTTATCTTGCTGAAATTATTTTTGCATTTGTAATGATTAGGGACAGAAGATTTTTTTTTAATTTTCTGGCTAGCAGAAAAAAATGTCAATGGTTTGGTACCATTGGCATGGAAGTGACAGGCTGCTAATATAGCTAAGATAGGTGATCATAGTAAAGATAATAATGTTTCTTCAATTTTTTTTTGTGAATAGAATACTCGGTCTCAATCAGTGAAATGATTTATCCTAGTTTAACTTTCAATTACCCAAAACAAATAACAGAAGAATTTTCTGCTCATCTGGTATTTTTCAATTACAAAAATCACAACACTTATTTTTTGCCAGTTTTCAATACTAAAATGTTCTTCCTCAGAATATTGGTGTATACGGCAGTATCATCCAATTTGCTTTTATTTTGTTGGGTGTATTTAATGTTGCTTAAGCTTAGTTTTGGTAGTATTGAAGTGTAAGGAGGACAAAAGCAGCTAAGGCTCTTCGCGTACAATGTATTGCTCAAAACAGTTTCTTAGTCAAATTGTCACGATTGTCCGTGTATTCCCGTTCGTCCCCTCGACTTCGTCCCCCGAGGGGGACGAACGGGAATTCGTTATTTATTTTCCCGATGGTCCCTCAAAATTTTTTGGGGGGACGAATGGGAATAATTTATTAATTCTTTTTTGGGTCTATTGCTCCCACTAAATAATATAAGACTGGTGGTTTTAATTGGTAAAAAAACAAAATTGAAATAAAAATCAGTCATTTATTAAGGAATAAAAATCACAGTAAAAATCACAGAATCAACTTTGCGATAACTCGCAATATTTTTATATATAATATTTTTTTAATTATGAATAAAATTCTCCTTATAACTAAAAATTATGATTTAAAAATCTGTGTATACAGATTACAATAAAAAAAGTCTGTATTATATTACAATTAAACACTACAAACAGACTTTTTACCATTCAGGTTGTTTCCTTTTGAAATATAAGTCACTATTTTTCGTAGAGTTGCTTATATGTATGGTGGCAAGATTTTACGTTTTACGTTATGTAAGTGATTAGAAAAGTTTACTCATTATTTTAACACATAAATAGGGTCAGTAAATTATCACACTTTCAAAAGCAAAATTAAATAAAATACCTAAAATATCACGAAATCAAGATAAAAATAACAAAAAAAAACTTATCGTACTAATTTTTAAAAAGTCACATTTGCTTATATGTATAGGTATACGGTGTCACATTTTTGTGTTACATATTGTATAAGGAATCAGAACACATTAATTTTACATATAAATAGCGTCAATTAGCACAATTTCAAAATCAAAATAAAAAACATATACAAAATCAAAGTGAAAAAACATGAACACAAAACATCATAGAGGGTAACAACAATAAAAAATTCACAAGTATTGAAGAAAGTAGTCGAGGTCATAACAGTAGGCAGTAATAATTATTGCACACAAAGCCTAGAGATTACATCAACGTACACAACCATCGAGCACTTTACTTATTATGATTAATACCTACGTAAGTTTTTCTAAAAAATGTCCTACAGTTATTTCTGAATTAAGAAGTTGCATTTGGCAATCCATAATATATTGGTCTGTCAAGATTGAATGTAGCTTACGCCGTTTTGGATTTTGTTTTGCTTTCACGCTGTATAAGTTAGAGTCTTGATGTAACACCGTAAGCAATTTTAAAATATTAGGTTTTTTTTTGCCTATGGCACTATTTAATTTAAAATGCCACCCTTCGGCAAAGTTATTAGTACGGTGTCGTTTTCCAAAACTTCACCACACTTTTACGAAATTCGATTGAAGCCACTGCGATAGCATGTATTGCCGAAATTTTTCACTTTGGCTATCACCGGGGCTTTCGCTAGCGATATAAAACCAGCCTTCAAAAATACGTTCCTCTGGTAATAATGGAAGCACCGCACTTAGGGCTACTTGACGTCTTAAAGTTTTATTTTTTGTTAGATTTAATTCACGGCCTTTCCTCCAAATAGCATTATTAAAATGGTAATAACAGCCGTGGATACTTATCTCTGGAAAAATTGTACGCATAGCAGACATAGCTGCTTCTTCAAAATCACTGGTAAATGATGTAGGATTCCAATCGTTGATTTGAGATTTAACAAGTCTGAAAAGTATCTCGTATGTTTCTTTTTTACGGTTTGACATTAAAGCGTAAAATAATGGCGTCATAGCTGTGCTTTGATTATTACTTCCTAAATCACCATGAACGGTGTAGAGCTGTTGGAATGGAGGTGGACAACTCTTAAATGTACCGTCACCAAATATATTTTTTAAAACTATCAATTTTTCTTTAGCTTCTTGGGAACAAAAAATGAGTAAGCGTGTGTTACCGTAACAGTAATCTGCTAACAAAAATGATTGAAATTTTTGAGGAACCTCAACCGTTTTAACGTCATTGAAAGTGATTTTACTCATATTATAAGTGCTATTTCGATGGCGATACAAAGTGCTTTTGATGTTTGCAAACTTAGGAATATCTTTGGGTAAAGTTACTTTATCAAGTCCTTCGTCCAAAATTTTCGAAATTGTTGAATTAAAGGCGGCTGGTACGCAAGGTACATCATCAGAAGTTATATTTTTCTTGCATTCATCAATATGAATGTCTATTATGTTTTTATTGAAGTCCGGTGTACAGGATGTGGGTGTTTCCGTTTTCATCCCAGGAGTTAAAAATAATAATAATTATTCCGCTTTCAACCCGCAACAAAAATGGACTCCGTTTTCAACCCACGGCATAGTACATAACTGTTTAGTAACTTATGTAAGTAACGTTAGCAGACAAACAAACTTTGTTAGAAAAATCTTTATTCATAATTAACACAACTAAGTCTTTAGAATATTGATATCTAGAAAATCACAGATTCGTACTATTATCAATTCTACATTTTAAAAAAATCACAGATTGTAAGTATTATTCATCCTACATCTAAAAAATCACAAATGATAATTATTATCAATTCTACATTTAAAAAAAATCACAGATTGTAAGTATTATTCATCCTACATCTAAAAAATCACAAATGGTAATTATTATCAATTCTACGTCTAAAAAAATCACAGATTGTAAGTATTATTCATCCTACATCTAAAAAATCACAAACTATTATCAATAAATTCTACTTCTAAAAAAATAACAGATTGTAACTATTACCAATTACATATACATCTAAAAATCACTGATCGTAACTATTACCAATTACTTATGTATTTAAAAATCACAGACCGTAACTATTACAAATTATACATCTAAAATTCACAGATCGTAACTATTACAAATTATACATCAAAAATCACAGATCGTAACTATTACCAAATTGTGCATATAAAATCACAGATTTAAATTATAGCTTTATGATTTACATATGAAAATTATCAAATAATTTACAATAAATTAAAAAGTAAATGGTACTAATTTCTCCAGACAGTGTCCGATGCTAATTTTACCACAAGAAAGATCACTTAATGCTGAATTAATTATTTTCTCTCTCTCCAAAACATCATTGTTACGTGGCCTTGATGATGAAACTTGTCCAGTAAAACGCGTGTTTTGTAACTTGGCATCTTTATTTATAATTGTGAGGAATTGGAGCATATTGAGAGTCTTCTTTGTTGCCACATAGCGGTTTAGGGTTGCATGCCAGCTTTCTAGTGCATTTGTAGTTCGGTGTCTTCTATTATTTGCGGACCACAATGTTGGGGGATATTTACCACCATTCATATATGTTTGGACAACATAGTCATTAAATTTAACAATATTGTTTAAGGTGGGACAGTCTTCCATAATATATAGGAAGGCATCATCAATCATTTCCTGAGGTATTAAAGGTAACGGTAAGTATTAAACCCACATGTTTTTTCAAATAGTTTTTTTTTGTTAGATCAAGCTTTTTGGCTTTTTTGTGTATTGATTGACAAAAGTGAAAATAACAAGCTCTTGTCTTCGTTTCTGGCGAAACAATTTTTAAAGCGTTTATGGCTGCCGGCTCAAAATCTGTCAGAAACTCTAAAGGTTTCCAGGTTGGTATTTGCGATTTGATAAGTTGGAAGAGTGTTACATATGTTGATTTCTTTTTGTTTAAAAGAAGACAGTAAACAAGTGGTGTGATACCTGTTGTAGTGTCTGTGCTGCCCATGTCACCATGAATGACATATAGCTGCATAAATGGTCGTATGCAACATTTAAATGTTCCGTCTCCAAAAAACATTGCAAGTTTACTCATTCGATCTCTAGCTTCATGTGTAGCGAACGCAATTATTCTATTATTGCTATCTTCGTAATCAAACAGTAAAAAATCTTTGAAGGTGTTCGGTATTTCTACTTCACTTTTGTTCTTAAATACTAATTTAGAAACATTTTGACTTCTGTTTCGGGCATCGAAAAATGCTGTTTTCACACTTGAGAACTTGGGGATTTCTTCTACTAAATCTAACCCTTGTTCTTTTATTAATAAAACTTCATCTTCGTAGATCTGTTGAATAGGGCGACCATCGGCAGATTTGACTTGTTCTTTTATTTTCTTCATAGAGTTTTTAATTAAAAGTTTGTTATAATTAGCATGGCAATTACTATTGTGTCCACTTCTATTAATAATTTCACTGTCCATTGTTTTTATAATGCCAAAGCAAGAAGGCGCTTTCGCACATCGCCATATTATGGAATTGTCCTTATTCACTCTTTTTTTATGGAATTCTCTACCACCACACACTAACACTGGCTTGTTTCTTTTTGACAGGGTAAAATAAACTTCGGAATCAATGTTTTTACTGGTACTTGGACCTGGATTTTGCATTTTAACTGCTTTAATATCACTTTCACAGCAACTATGCTCCTGTCGATCACTTACGACTAACTAACAGATAAGAGAAACAAAGGGTATAACAGATTAGCAATATTCTTTAGAAATATTGCTTTCTCTTTCACTCCCTCTCCGGCTGAATGAAATAGACATAGTGTCTGTGCCTGTGTGTGTGTGTATGCGCGTCTGTGCCAAGGAAGTGACGTCGTAAATAAGTACCTATTCATCAAATTATAAATATACAAAGTTTAAATAGTTTAAGATTATTTTTCTGTCTGTACAAAAAAACAATTATAAACTGCAGTGGGTAGAAACCGGAATATATTTTAGGTAGAATACGGAAAAAACAACTATTATTATGATTGTGGGTAGAACACGGACTAAGATTTGGGTAGAAAACGGAATAAAATATTCGTGGGATGAAAACTTGGGATGAAAACGGAAACACCCCAGGATGTGTGTGTGGTTTCTTTCAAAATTTGATCATTCTGCAATAAACGTGCATAATTTATTTACCCATTGTCTGGTTTTGCATGAAAAAAGAAGTCAAAAAAGTAGGTACTTACTTTTATGGTTAAGGTCCCACTGCACTTATTCTTTCTTCTAAGATGACATTCCCATACAACAGCTCCACTTTTGTTTTGCCTTTTCCTTAAAAATTGGTATCCAGCACGCAGAAGCACGATTCCACCTTTCCTTTGTATATACTGCAAACAGCTTCCTGTACTACCAGAGGGACCAGGATGCGCTTCTTGTGACATTGTTAAGCTCTAAAAAACAGGAGACAACAATTACACACTTATTAATATAATTTAGAATGATATTTAATATATAAAATTAAATACTAAAATTGAATACAAATATTGATACCGTACATTATTAGCATAAATTAATAAGACATGAGACAATATAGTATTGACTATAAACAATCTAATAATATTTGTAACTTACAAAAATGTAGGTACTTACATCAGTAGTTTTCCGCAGAACTCGTGTCGAATATATATTATTACATTAACACCCGTGCACTTTCATTGTTTTGTCAACACTAACCCGACCGGTCTAATTTAAGGATAGGAAAGGGAGAGAATGTCAGGTAAACCAATAGGATTTACGCAAATAACACAATGTTATCGGCACTCTTTTGTTAACTACCAGAATCGCCGGCGCTTCCCGTCAGAGTTGCTATATTTAGTGTAGGTAAACATAATGAAACAATGATAAACTTAGGATACGTTTTATAATTCATAAAAAAATAGAGAAGAATTTTGTAAAATAATGATTAAATCTAACGAAGAAACTAATTTAAAAGTAAACTACGAAACATCGAATAAACATATTTTCTGCACAAATCTTTTTAGTGGGACGAATGGCACTAATCGAAGAACATATTCCCATTCGTCCTCTCTTGAATTAGGATTGGGACGATCGGGAACAAATTAAATATTATTTTTGTAAATTCCCGTTCGTCCCCCTCGGGGGACGAAGTCGAGGGGACGAACGAGAATACACGAAATTGTCAGCTCGTGATGTAACAATTTTGTCAGCAGTTTGTTTACATATTCTTCCAATACCAGTTGGAGCTCCTTTACCATGTCCAGCTTCGTGATAGTTTCAAGTGAATCCACAATTTTTAATATTCAGAGATTCAGGTAATAATTTACGTCATAACTAAGTAAAACTAGAAAGCCACATCGTTGGTATGGGACTGTGTTACAGAGCAGATTTTCTGATAGTGAAACCAAACATTTTGTGATCTTCCCTAAATAACATAGGGGTTATTTAGGTAAGATCATCTCCTCGATAAGAGATGGACTAGTTGTTGGTTTCTTTTAAAATTGGTTCAAATTTTAGTAAGGCAATTTTCAGTTTTGGTCTTGAGTCGATTTTTCAACATCTGGTCAAAAGCTGCGCAAACAAGCCAAATACGTTGATAGCATCTGAATCGTCCCCATTTTGTCATTATTTGTTTTTTTAACCGACTTCAAAAAAAAGAGGAGGTTCTCAATTAGCTGTATTTTTTTTTTTTTTATATGTTTGTTACCTCATAACTCCGTCATTTATGAACCGATTTGAAATTTTTTTGATTCATCTGAAAGGGTATACCTCTCGATTGGTCCCATTGTCAGAATCTGATGATGGGATCCCACGAAAACACACAATACATAGGCACATACAATGTTTTTCATGATTTTTCTATCGCAATTCAGATATTTCTGCCTGGTAATCATCATTTCATGTTGCTGAGCTGATGATGAAAGGTATAAATTAGGATCTGATGATGAGATCCCATGAAAAATGTTTTGTTCAGCGATACTTTAGCCAATTGTCAGCCGATTTGGATGATTCTTTTTTTTTTTTGAAAGAGTATTTTCCTAGACTGGTTCCGTTTCAATTTGGTGAAGATCTGATGAAGAACTTTGGAGGTAGGCAACGGAACTCTTCGATAAATGATAGCAAAGGGATCGGGATTGCTGAAATCGCATGTTTTTTTAGTGGTTACACCAGTTCTTAACCCTTTAAAGCTCAAAAAAAATATTGCATTTATTTATTATTATTTTTTCATTTATTGTTTATTTAGATCTTACAAGTGCTCAAAAAAATAAAAATAAAAATCTGGTATACATATATATCCAAATATAGTATGTTGTAAATGTGCTACATTGCGAAACACAAGAACATGTACAGGTTGAAATCAGTGTTGTATATTTACAACAGTGCCCACGTTACAGAATAAAATGTAGATATAAATGAAAAACAAAATATATTAAAAAACATATTTATTCTACATTATGAAAGTTTCTCCTATATAGTAACCAGGCGTTATTCACAGATATATCAATGACTTGTGAAAAGATTGCCATATACCAACGTTTGGTTTTGAAGGTAGATCGATATAAAGCTATCAACATATCAGCGAGGTCCACTCCACCCATATGGGCATTATATTGTTTCACAATTTGTGGACAGTCAACATCTACTTTAGTTTTAGTTTCCTTCGACCAGCGTTTTATTTTTACCATGGGATGGGAATCCACAAATGAGCTAGCTAAAGTAACTACCTTGTTGTCAAACCATTTGACAATGGCAATTTTGTTACTATTGCACACAATTTGATGACTGGAACCTCTGCCTTTCTTAGCTAATTTTTTATCTGAAGTTAATAAATCTGCACAACCCCTGAGACGATTCCCTTTGATGGTACCCAAACTAAAAATGCCATAATCCTCGCGAAGTAAATGTATCAACTCTAATGACGTGAAGAAATTGTCAAAATAAACGACAGCGGGCTTGTTGACAATCGTTTTACAGAGGGCTATAACTACTTTGGCTCCTAATCCGAGACTGTCTTCATAATCAGAAAAAGAATTAAATCTGAAAGTATCGTCACCTCCATATGGAAGAAAATCATACACTAAGCCAGAAACTCCAGCCCTTACAAATAATTTAAAGCCCCATTTCTTGGGCTTTTTTGGCAAGTACTGTCGTCTATTTCCTGCTCTAGTGCCTTTGTAAGGAACCATCATTTCATCTATGCTGTATCTTCCTTCTTCTTCTAGTCGTAAACAATTAGTCCTTACTTTTTCTAATATCGGCCGAACCTTAAAATAACGATCGTTATTCAGATCCGAATTATCCACGAAATGCAAATATTTTCTCATTAGCTCGTACTTTTTTAGACTCATCACATCAGCGGCAGGAGAGTATCTGAAATCATTACTCCAGTAGTCTCGATATGACGGCATTCTTACAATACCCATCATAATTGTGATAGCTAGAAAATCACGCATATCATCTCTGGTAACGTTTATAGATTTACCTTCTTTGCTTTGCACAGAATATAAATTGGTGTGCTCCGTAATATAATCTATTATATCTTCAGAAAAAAAATTAAGAAAATAGTCTAACGGAGATTCTGTTGCGGTACTACTAGTGCTAAGATCAGGCATATCAAACTCTGCTGGATATTTGAATTTCCCACGCTGCCACTTGAAACTAAGAAGAGGTCTCTTGTACTTTTTTACTCTTTTAGCTACAACTCTTGGTTCACAGTTAGCACTTCTTTTTGAGCGAACTCTTGGGCTTAATGGAGTATTAAGTGGTGATAAAATTGACGAAACTGAATTTAAATTTGGGAGCGGATTGGGTGGTGTGTCCGAAGGAAAAATACTACGTATTACTGGAGTCAGTGGAACCGTATCTTCATCAGATAATGTCGAAAAGGTTTCTTTTTGCACTGGACTATCAAGAACAAGATCCAAGTTTTCTAAAGATGAACGAAGGGACCTTGGTTCTGAGCTGAAGTCAGAAGATACATCTTGACGTTCGGTGATGTTTTGAATAATAACTTCGTCTTCAGACGAAGAGCTATCGGTAGACGAGGCCGCTTCTGGTGGAACCAAAGCTAAAATTTGTCTTGCTCTCTGCCATTTTAAGCCTCCCTGGTATAAGCCGCGCAGATAGAGAATAGATCTGAAAATGGCGGCGGGTACACATGATACGGTTGGCAAAATAAGTTCTCAAACATCGATTATTGACTTTTTTTGTTATATATTATTCTTTTTTAATATTATTAATTAATAATAGTAGAAATAATGACAAAAATATTAATTAAATAAATAAGGAGCAAGGGTACATTAATATCACTGGATTTTAAAATTTGTCTTTATTAATTGTGACATATCAGAATCGTATTACAAAAATACCACCTCACATACATACATAAAGTCACGTTCTTATCCCTTAGGCCAGTAAAGTAAAGGCGGAACTATATTAGACCGACGCACACGTCTGAGACGTCGCCGACGTGTGTGATAGGTATGCACACTAGACTAACGCCGCCGACGCGTAGGCATGTTTTGCGCGATCATTTCAGTTGGTTTTTGAACAAGACAGGCGGTACCTGCCTAGCTAAATGATTATTAGTTCTCTACAAGATACAAGAAAAGGATTTAGTTTAAAAATGTACGAATCAGACAGAGAATTTGAAGTTTTCATTTATTTTTATGGCTTTGAAACGACCAACAGGGGAGAAAAGGTTTTATAAACCGCTTGGTCCAGCAGTATCCTGGTCATCTGAACCCATAATTGGTTCAATTCCCTCCATCAATTCATTATAATCCTCCATGGACTGGCCACTTTCACAGTCCTGGTCTTCATAGTCGTCACTTTCATCTTCGCTGTCGCTGTTCATACCGACACTGATAATGAAGTCCTCTATTTCACTCTCCCTACCTACATCGCGATTCCAGTATTCTTCTTCGACTCTTTTGATGTGGTTTACTTGTTTCTTCCAGTCGTCTCGCGTAATTGAAGCTATGGCCTCTTTTGTGAACTCCTCAATTTTGTTTTCGTGTTGCTCCACATTTTTATCTGCGACCCGTTGTTTTATTAAATTCCAAACGTGTTCTATCGGGTTCAGGTCGCAGTTGTAAGGAGGGAGTCTGAGGACTTCATGGCCATGTTCACGCAGAAGTTCGTCCACCAAATACTTTTTCTCTGGGCGATGCTTTTTTAGCTGCATGAGCAGCTCTGCTTTAGTCCAGTCTTCTTCAAATGAGACACCGTGCTCCTGCATCCATATCTTTAAGTCCGCTTTGCGGGTTGCAGTCGTTGGCGCTTTATCCAACTGCATACTGTGGTAGGATGCATTATCCATGACGAGAATGGAGTTTTCAGGTAGATTTGGTATTAGTTTTTCTTTTAAATACACTCAGCGGCACGGAATGTGGCCCAAGCGCGCTATATGGTTTATTATCAAAAATGAAACGCAAAACAGGGTTTTTTTTTGTTGTAAAATTTAAATGTTTATTCGAATCTTAAATGCGAATGATTAATTAACAAAAAGTGAGTTAACTTTATTAAAAATTTACAAAGTTACAAAAAAGACATTAAGCTCTAAGTTTAAAAAAAATGTTTTACAATTAAATTTACAAAATAAAGCTATGGTACTTAAAATTAATAGCGCGTATTTCCACCTCTGGCCCTGATGACCGCCTGCATGCGGTCAGGCATGCTGTGGATTATGTTTTTAATGTCCACATGGGGTATTTCTTCCCAGGCGGCCACCAAAGCGGTTTTTAATTGACTGATAGTCTCTGGAGGGTTGGGACTGGATCGGATGCGTCTTTTAAGCATATCCCAGACATGTTCTATGGGATTCATGTCTGGGCTTCGTGCCGGCCACTCCAATTTATTAATTCTCACCTCCGACAGGTAATCATCCACGCAACGTGCAGTGTGAGGTCGGGCATTATCTTGCATTAAGATGAAATCTTCGCTACCGATGAATCCCATGAATGGTAGAACGTGTTCTTGAAGGATCTCTTCAATGTAGCGCACTGCCGTTAGACGACCTGCAACTACTGCCAACTCTGTGCGTGCGTCTGAACAGATCCCTCCCCAAACCATAACTGATCCACCATGGAAACTGACGGTTTGCCTGGTAGTTATTGGCAGAAACCTCTCCCCATGCCTTCTCCATACACGTTCGCGGCCATCTGGAGCTCTTAGGGCCACTCTGCATTCGTCAGTCCACAGAACTTTACTCCACTGCTCGTGTGTCCAATTTGCGTGTTCGCGAGCGAACCGAAGTCGAGCTACACGATGGTGCCGGAGCAGTTCTGGACCTCGCGCTGGTCTTCGAGCACGCAGATCCCGTTCCTCCATTCTCCTTCTTATTGTCCGCTCACTTACGTTGACCCCTCTTGCCGTTTGTAGCCGCTGCCGTATTTCAACCGCAGTAAGGAACCGATTTCTCAAAATTGCGAGAGCGATAAATCGGTCATCTCGCGCTGATGTACACCTAATACCGCCACTTCCAGGTCTCCTCGTGTAAAGGCCGGTCTGGTCGTACCTTGTTAAGGCGTACCTGACAGTTGTACGCGGTACATTTAAAGTTTCAGTAATCTCTCGCTGCGTTCGCCCCTGACTCCGAAGCAACACAGCTTGATCAACTTGAGCTGAAGTTAGAGGCATTATGTTCCAATTCTGGAAGCATAAATTACTACAGATTAATTAAAAAATAAAACAATAAAGATTAAAATGCACGATCATTAGAATATCGAGTTTTAACTCACCCGTGTCTTGTGCGTTGCAGTAACGAACTAACGTTAAGTGTCACAGAAATGAAACAAATTAACAAATTTAAGTGCTTACCCTCTTAAATTAACAAAAACAAACGTCCTGACAAACTGCCACTTGAAATTCTTATACGCGATATCAAAATCGCCTGTTATCGGTTTGTTTAAGTTTGGGCCACATTCCGTGCCGCTGAGTGTATTTCGTAAAATTATTACCATCCATCTCGTCATGGTAGTCACCTTTTTTTGATTAGGTTTAAATAATAATCCTGCACCCTCCACAAACCCATCCTCTGAGCCGGCATGAACCATCACCCACCTTTGTCCGGGACTATCATTTTTGCGAACGCCTTTATCGGTGGATGACTGCCAGCACTTGCTGACAATATAATGGGCATGGATCCACGACTCATCCATATATACAACTTTCTTTTTTTTCCGCACCCATGGCATCATTTTGTCGGAGGCGGCGTAAATATTTAACTCGCCACGCTTTTATGTTATCGCGTTCTATGAGCACCATTCGGTTCTGGCGGCATTTTTTAAATTTAAATCCGAGCTTTTCTTTTAAAATCTTTCTTAATGTCGTTTTGGAGCCTTTATAGTTTAAATCAGCTCTTGCTGACGCCAGAATCTTGTTCAGCGTAGTAGGTACCTCCTTTCGAACGTCGTATATTGAGGCAACAATATTTCTAATAGCACAAATATCGAAGCTGTCCATGGGGACACGCGTATTATTTTTGCCTTTTCTGCCCTTACTCGGCGTACGGATCTTGGTGTTGGTTTGTTCTGCAAGTTTACCTGAAATAAGAGTAAAATAAGAGTAAAATATTACTATTACTGTCAGTTATCGTTATAGAGCGACGCCGTTCGCAGTTTCGCACACGCCGGTGAGTACGATCAACACCATGAATGACTTGATCGATACGGGGCGTCTGTGGACCCGTATTTTCAGATGCTTCAAGTTTTGAAGATGATACTATCTACACTATCTACAGCTATGATGATGGATGAGGATTGATGATGGTGATGGATGATGTTGAATGATAATGATGGATGATGATGGTGGTGGGTGATTCTGATGATTGTATGATGATGGCGATATTGGCGATGGATGATGATGATGGACGATGATGATGATAATGGTGGGCGATGATTATGGTGTTTGATGATGATGAATGTTAATGGTGATGGATGATGACGATGGCTGATGGTCAGCAACACTGAACTTAGTCATACTCGCTACCAAAAGGACTCGTTTCCAGGCCAGAAACTATTTATACAAAAACCACACTCGTTTCCAGGCCAGAAAATCTATATAAAAAAATCATACTCGATCGAGGTAAGGCTAATCATCTTCAAATAAATTGATTTATCTATCTGTCTTGGTCACGCCCATAAAGCAACCGCGTAAAATAATGTGTAGGTACCATGTAATTACCTTCTTTCTTTATTCTCGATATAGTAGCCATCGATAAATTAGTCGCCATCGCTGCGCGTGCGGCGCTATACTTTAACGGATGATAACGCTCCAAGTTCTTCTCTTCGTCAAAGTATTTTATAACGTTGTAAACAATCTCACGTGCATCACTGTGAAGAATCTTTCCACGTTTTCGTGAAGCCATTGTCAATCAATCACAAAATGTCAACGTGCGTAACAAAAACTTAACGAAAATAAATAACAATCAAACGTAACGCAAACAAATAACAATCAAACTCAACAAAAACAACAATGAATATCAACGAAAACAACAAAATAACGGAACGAATTTAACGATAACTCGGAGTGCGTCAAGTAGCGTGGAAAGCGAATCCTGACTGACTATTTTTTTGTAGCGCGTGCTTCGATGTGTGAGTATAGACAGCGATAGAGAGTGAGCGAGAACGCATGCGAGCGGACGCCATTTTCAGATCTATTCTCTATCTGCGCGGCTTATAATAAGAAAAAAAAACAAACATGCAGCAATCACCAACACCAAACATAAGTTAACACAAGTTTTAGTAAAAAACGACCATATTAGTAATAGCGATATTCATTAATTATTTACTAATCTAGCTTACTCGTACATTAGCAAACTTTCAGAACAGTCAATATAAAAACATAATACCGTCAACTCCCATAAATGTAAAAAAAACACAAAACCCATACAAAGAAAATAATAATTATTCAGTGTTAATAAAAGCGCGACGTGGCACCCGTGCAACGTACGAAATTAAAAGTAGGGTAAGGTGGTGCAAGAGTGCGCACTTTTTAAATGAGGCTTTGTATTAAAAAGAATATGATAGTCAAAGAAATCAACTTAATTTATTTTAAATCTCTATATATCTTAGAAAAAATCACCATGAAGTTAAACAAGTTTTTACTATAATTTTAGGTATAAGTATAACATAACACAAAAATGAGAAATGCGTACTCTTATACAACCGGTCGTATAAGAGTGCGCGCCAAGGTGTATAAGAGTGCGCATTTTAATTATGAGCGCATAAGTCACACTTAAAGGGACCTTGGCCAAGATAGGCGGTACAATTCTCGTGCCACCATTCTTTGCAGTCTGAACACTCAATCCAATCTTCTATTATAGGCTCTTTGTATATTTCTTGGCAGCCGACACAGCGCCAGTTCTTCTTTTTTGGAGCATTCTTTGGTTTTTTAGGTTCTTGATCTATTTTTCGTGCGTTTTGACGTTTGCTGGGATTAGATTTTTGGGGTCCTTTCGGGTCAATTTTAAATGCTGGTTTCTTTTTCATATTAATTTGCATTTCTACTTCAATTTTGTATGGTGAACTGCTAATTATGTCAGATTTTTTATGTTTTCTGTTCGATATTTTTCTAGCCTGAGCTTTGGGAACGGGGCATATATCTTTTACTGTTTTAAAAACAGAATCTTCAGTAGAAGTTCCTGGAGTAGGAGAGGATGTCGCGTATGCAAAAGGATTTTCTGTTGCGCTGGATAAATTCTGCGTTGATGACTCGGGTGCCGTAAAATTATTTTCAACTGAAGCCACTGTGACATCCTCTGCAAGTCGTTGTTCATCATGTGAAGGGTCTTTGTTGACTGAGGCGCTCAGAGGCAGTTGTGATGCTGACTCAGATTCAGTCGATGCTCTTGAAGCTCTCTGTGTTGTATCTGTAGCATTAACATCTTCAGGATCTCTATCTGTCACTGAACTTGCTAAATAATCTAGTTCAGTGAAAACGTCCGGATTGTAAGGTACAATGCCAGTCACTTTAAAACTCTGCGCAGCACAAGCCAAAGTAGCAGTTTTGAGGTATGCAGGAGTAAAAATGGCAACCATCTGAAATACAGTGATTGCCCGTCCAGAATGGTTCCGTAACCATTTCTCGCATTCATTGGCATAGTATTTTTTCAGGACTGTGAAATCCACAATCAAGTGGCTGCATTTTGTGGCTTGTGTGAGGAGGTAAAGTCAGTGCAATAATGTGGTTATCTCGGTAGAAATTTATGGCGCTGATTGTGCAATGTGAGACGTGATTATCCAGAATGAGGAGGACTGGGCTTTCTTTGGTTGGCTTGACATGGTCCTTAAAATGTGTTAACCAATTTATGAAAAGATCTGAATTGATATAACTTGAGTCAGATATCATGCCGATTGATCCAGCAGGTGCATCATCCAAAAGCTCGGCCTTCATCCTTTTTCGTCCAAATATAAACGCAGGTGGCACATATATACCCGATGCACTCATAGCATTCACAACCGTAATGTTAACACCCCTCTCTGCACTAGATATTTTACTTACTGATCGTTTACCTTTCGTACTCAATACTTTTGGGGGCTTATTAGGCACAGTAGTTATACCTGTTTCGTCCATGTTAAATACTCTGTGGGGCGGGAAATTGTATTTATCTAGCAATGCTGATAAGTTGATATAAAATCGCTCGACTTGTGGCCTGTTAAAACCCATAGCGCGGGCAACACTTGTCGACGTTGGTTGCCTTAGTGAAATGTTTGGATTGCGACGTAGATATCCTCGTAACCAATCTTTTCCTGCCAATTTAGTTTCCTAATCTGTGCGGAATTTTATTTACTGTTGCAAATTCAAAAGCTAACCCTCTCAGTGTTTTCGCTGTCATGCCAAAATACATGTCATCTAAAAGTTTTAAATGTTCAGAGAAGTCTTTTTCCATACGTTCAGTAAATGTTGTTTCGTACCTGCCCAATTTTGTGGCAGGTTCCAACCTCTTTAGTCGTTTTCTCAAAGTTGACTCTGCCATACCGAGGGCGGCAGCAACTGATCTTTTCGATTTACCCTTTTCTATAAGCTTCCGAGCCTCCTCCATTGTTTCAGCCTGACAATTCTGTCGCTCAGTCTTTCTCTCTCTCCTAGACATAGTGCTGAAAATAAATAATAAAGCTTAAAGTAGGTAATCTAACCAAAATTATTGAAATACTAGAAATCTCAGATGTATAAGAGTGCGCGCGCACTCTTACACGCGTCACAGTGCGCACTCTTACACGAATCGGCCTAACGCGAAATGACGAATCACTAGCGACATCTCTTGAAAAACATCGTCATTTTCTCTTTAAAACTGTTTGAACAGACACTAAGTTTTGAACATAAAAAGTTTTGATTAATGTTTCCTGGGTAGTTTTCAAACTGTATTCAACGAAAAACACAAAAAAATTATATGAAGAGAAGTAAAAATCTATTGGCTTACCTAAAATCCACGTAAATAGTCGTACAAAAATTATTATTCGGGAGCACAACGGCGCTCACTTCAACACCAAAATACGACTGAAGTTAGTTACAAATGTCACTCAGTACTCGACGTAGGATAGATGCGCACTCTTACCGACCGCGCACTCTTGCACCACCTTACCCTACTTATGCTAAAGCTTCGCAGTGTCGCAAATGTGCAACATCGGTAAATACGTGCTTATATTTCATAGTAGAATATGAATTTGACATTGGCGTTATATGACACAATTGTAAACACTCATAAACAATAATATTTCAAGTAATAGTTGTCAATAAATGCATAAAAACTATTTATATTTATTAAAATTCACCGGTCGTCCACGAGCGCAGTGTCGACGCGACGCCATTTTGGTCACAACTACGTAATGATGCGCGTGAGTTGGTTCAATATTTTTTTCATAGATGGCAACAGTATATCCATTATTAAAATTTATGTAAATAAGAAAAAATAATGATGGTTCTTGCAATATATTTTCTTGTTTGGATAGTTGCATCGGTGCAACGTTGCGAATTAAAGGGTTAACATAACATTGCGCCGGTACGCTGTTAATGGGTAAGCAGGTACCTAGGTACCACTAAAAATTTAAAAATAAAAAAAACTTTTTTACCGACTTCCAAAAACAAAACACTAGAAGGTACAAAATAACTTTGGAAGAAAGACAAAAACTTTAATTTCGGAAGTCGGTGTCAAAAAACGAAAAATTAACCAAAACACCGACTTCAGAAATTAAAGCTTTGTAGTAGACCACAGAATTAAATAAATATTAATATTCGCTTCATTTTTAGTCAAGCGTGAGTTGTTGAGTTGTTCCTATTTTTTTTTATGCCGTTCGGCTCAGTTTCATATAAGGATCATTGAATGAATGAATGATATATTTATTTGTTCTTAAAATCTATGGGTATGTATGGGTATATTCGTAATTTCCGCCGTGCAAATATTTAAATATGAGCATTTCTCAAAATTTTTGACCATAATTTTAAAAATCGTCTTAAAATATAATATGTATATTTAGGACACATTATATAAAATACTGCTAGCTAAATCTAGACAGATTCTGAATTTCTGATTGGTTTTTTGTTTTAATAGAGTTTTAATATAAAAAACCAGTAAAATATTAGTTAAGGACGAAATAAAAGTTCTTATTTTGTTACTTGGAAATGAGTGAAAACCATAAAAAACAGGCAGACTATATTATAAATTTATGTTTTTCTATGTAGATCATGAATTAAACAACATCTTGACAAAGTAAAAATTGCGAAAAATATAATAAATTAAATTGTTTTTAGCAGTACTGAGTATTTTTTGTTACCAGTTTCACTTTCTAATCAAATTGTTTAGTTTTTCTTTATGATAGAAAAAGAAGGATGCTATATTTCCTATTTATAATAATAATGTTTATCATGAAGTTGTTTAACTCTTTTCGGCATAAATATTTATAAACATAGATAAACACAATGTTTTTGTATGAAACTATTGTTTATGGTTTCAGAAAACCAAATATGGATATTAAAAGCGAAAAAACATACGGTCAGGGTGTGTTATAGGGTGGATACCTAGAGTGACCACTGTGAAATAAGTAGGTATTCTTTACAATAATCCCAGTATTTTTATTCAAGAACAAAACAAGAGTCATCATCTGCCTAGCCTTTTCCCAACTACATTGGGGTCGGCTTCCAGTCAAACCGGATTCAACTGAATACCAGTATTTTACGTGGAGCGGCTGCCTACCAGACCTCCGCAACCCATTAACTGGGTAACACGGTACATCATGGCAAGACTGGACAGACAGATTTACTGACTTCTGACAATTCGTAACGACTGCCAAAGATCTACATATGACAGCCGGGACCAACGGCTTAACGTGCTTTCCGAGGCACGAAGGAAACTCGTTATGTTAAGACGGTCACCCATCCACAGACCAACCTTGGCAAGCGTTGCTTAACCTTCAAGATCGACCCGTGCGGCTGTTATTGTTTAGCTACGAGAACAAAACAAGAGTATTATATCATAAATAAGAGTATAGTAGAGTTTTTTATTTATGATGATCTTCAAAGCATGTCTTCCCGTCTCGGTAACATAGAGAAACTTTACATATTTTGCAACTCCACACTGTACGAACTGGCAAACTTTTAGTACTGCAAATGCTGCAGGGTATTTCTTGAGAGATGTGCATATTTGTCAAAATTTATTAAAATGATAAAAAGTTGTATGTTTGTGTTTTTTTATAACTAGATCGACAGATTATAACATCAACATGAAATTTTCACTTGAGGCCTCCTTTTAGCCCCCCAAAGATCAGAGTTATAGCCCCTCAAAGTTTTAAGAGACATGGTAATGACAATTTTCAGCACGGTAATGACAAATTGAAACACGGCAATGACAAATTGAAACACGGCAATGACAAATTGAAACACGGCAATGACAAATTGAAACACGGCAATGACAAACTGAAACACGGCAATGACATGTTTGAGACACGGTACGCACAATCGCATCACGGTAATGACAATTTACGGCAGGTTAATGTTTGGCAAAGGACAATGGGCAAAAATGTATGGAACGTGGTACCCGCTCCAATAGTCCTCATTAATATATCATTGAATAGACATTTTGATGCAGAAAAACGTCTACCATGGCGCCTGTCCCTATTCACGTTTGGAAAGCAGTAATCTCACTATCTATACTTATTATTATAAAGCTTTAATCTCAGGAACTGCTAGTCCGATTTAAAAAATTCTTTCAGTGTTAGATAGCCCATTTATTGAGGAAGGCTATAAGCTATATATCATCGCTACGCTACGACTAAAAGGAGCCGAGCAGCAGGGGTGAAACCACGGGGAACAGCTTGTGTTTTATAAATGATGAAGAATTTATTACAAACTACTTATATAAGTAAAATAAAGCTAGAATAACATGATATAACACATTTAGGATTCTATTATTAAAAGAAGTAAGAAAACAAGCATTCTTTAAATACAAAACATATATTTTATCAATAAGTGAGTAGATTTAAAACATTACATATCGGTATCAACTATAACAGCATTGAGGAAAGATGCCGGAGCAGTAAATCCCGTATGCCTCGCATAGCCTAAGTACCATACGATGGACACTATATGTGCACAAGTGCCGATCGTACGTCGCCCGGTTAAACATGTGCAATACTGTTGGACAATATTATTTGCACTGCTGATTAATATATAACAAAAATATGTTTTTACACGGACATGTCGCGACTGGATTCGTCCACGCAAAAGCCAGGCATCTTCGTGTATGCCATAGTCTGGCAGATCATCAAGTGCTCCCTCTCTGTACGTTTCAATTATATATAGACCATTTGATAAATGCTCGGCACAGTAAGATCTTGCCAGCTTGAGTTGGTATGTACCTAGCGCTAATAGAATTATATCCTCCTCCGTCATTGAAGGGAAGTTTTCAATCTGGCTCGCTTCCATCCTCTGAAAATCTACTCTTCTGTGGTTAAGCCGTTTTCTCTCTACATACATATGCAGAAGATTCGGGGTATCTATTTTCTGCCTTATTAAATGGACGAATTCGTCTGCGTGTACGCTATCCACGATGGGTTGGTGGAAGTGATTCGTGATAGCTGCGGCAATCTTAAAATCAGTGAACATATTGGGCAGTGACTTATTAAAATATTTTTGCCGCAAAAGCTTAAAATCACGTTTAAACCGGCCATTTGCCACTTCCACAACCCACCGGCATAGCGTTACCGATCGAGCTTCGTTGGATTGTTCAGTGGTCAGCTGTGTCTCTTGGCGGTTCTTTGTTGGTGGGACATAGGATTCATACCCAATGAGGTCCAAGCTGTCCCTAAAACCTCGATCTAATATAAAAGCATCGTTTGTTCGGAGTAACCAATGTAATGGATGTTGTCCATCATTCATAATATCGCCCATTATTTGCGCATCTGTTTTTGTTGCAGCGTATGGACCCATTACATCCAATATATATCCATCAGTACATACAAGTAGGAAAGGTTTCAGTAGATTCTGAAACTTGTGTAAACTGTAGGATAATCTTTGGAATAAAAAGTTCGAGCTTTTATTTATGTAAATGTGAGTACCATCACCAATCAATAATAACTTATCATTATTTTCATTTCCAAATAATGCTTTTGGTATAGTTAGATTTTTTTCCAATAATTGTTGTCTGTCAATGTGATCCACTCCCAAATGCAGCCCGACATAATTGTTACTGAGACACTCCCTCACAATAACCAATAAACGTTCGAGCTTTCGTCGTGACATGTTAAATAATGTCGCAAGTCTTTCATTTGGCTCCCCAGAACGCAGTTTTGTTAGATAAATACCTAATGCAGTTTTCGGCTCTCTACATCTTTCATTTAGTGCAGGTGTTTGTACCAATATATTATCAAACTCTTCGCACTTACGTCCTGTCCAAAAGTGCATCTCTTCGTTGGTTAAAGCGCCTCTCGTGTTGAAGTCTAGCCGAGGTCCACGTTGTAAGGCCATTCTTAACATGTCACAAATGTCAGTAAACTGTTCTGTATTAAAATCATGAGTGACATTACATGTTTGAGGTAGCTCATCCCAAACGTTGTTCTTTAAGTGCTGTGTACACACTCTTGCACCATTTGGAATATAAAGCTTATATTCACAAAAGATGTGAGTTTTAATTGTTATTGGGATTCGATGGCGAGTTGCGTTTGGACAGTTGTTAAATATACAATGCCGTGGTGTGTTTGGAGCACGTGTATACTCTGAAACTTGAAATTCCTGAACATTTTGCACAGCTTCCGGCACAGCTTCCGGCACTGCTTCCGGCACAGCTTCCGGCACTGATTCCGGCACTGCTTCCGGCATTGCATCCGGCACTGCTTCCGGCATTGCATCCGGCACTGCTTCCGGCATTGCTTCTGGCACTGCATCTGGCATTGCTTCAGGCATTGCTACGGGTACGGCAGGGTTCGCATGTCTTCTCACTGCATTATCAGCGGACTGCCAACATCGGTGACACACACGTCGTGTGCCATCGAATACCACCTGAAAGTAGTAAAAATATGATTTAATATATATTTTTTTGGAACTAAGCTAAAAAACTGAGAAAACAACGTCACGTAAATACAAAATATTAAAGTGTCGATCGTAACCTAACAACACTTTTGTTATAGTAAGCGCAGATTCAACAAAGTCGTCGGGCCATAAATCATTTCTCTATGTCCATCTTGCTTGCACTTATAAAGCTTATGGAACGCTAATGCAAAATAATAGGGCATTGGAATAATAAAAGTGACTTTCGAAGGTCCGATGACTCCACACGTGCGCACAGTGTCCAGGTAGCTAATATCGAGTTAGAAAGAATAAGCCCTTTTCTTTGTACTGCTAACCATTATCTATTGTTATTGGTAGTGACCGTCTTAAGTGGCAGCACCTGTGCTATACTTAGATTAAGAGTATAAACGGCACGGACGAAGGGATAATGAAATAAAACCACACCTTGATTATAATAATGGAAGTGCTTACCTCCAGAACAGCATGTTCATGAATAAACGCAGCGAACTCAGGGCGCGTTCTTGACAGATTAGTTGTCAAAACATGTTGTTGGTATCTTCTGGTATATAAAGCTCGCCGACACATTACACAGTTGAGACGTTCCATTGCGATATTCCAGTTCGAAAAGCAAATCAGTATAGTCCACAACACTAGCACAGGTCAGCGTTAATTAGAGCGGGTAACAAGTCCAGTAGGAGCGCAGGGGTCAGTAGTTAATAAAACCGAGTTATGAAAGCACAAAAGAAACTCAAACAGCAGCTAAACGTCGTCACGAGCGCAAAACGAACGAGCGACTGACGCAGGACGCGAACACGTCTGGTGTCAGTCGATCCCCTCCTCTCCCTCCCCCGCTGCTCTTGCGCACACCCCGCGCTCAGGAGCAACGGGACTCGAGTTAAAATGAGGAGTGCATGGCAAAGTCTTACGTAAAAACGTTATTAATAGAAAACATGAACGGAAATGCCGAAAATATTACCTTGGTACTCATTTTCTTACATAAATAAGTGGTAACTTATATACTCGTATATGTATGTTTATCGCCGGGGCCACGAGACTGTCTAAACAGGTTACTGTGGCCCTGGAAAGCAAAGGGAAACTGAAGGAACAGGGTTTTTATTAGTTAGTAAGACTGTCGTTTATCTTCAAACGTAATCAGATTTGAGAGTGGCGGCTATAGTAAAAATTGTTCCTCTTGGTAAGACCTTTTAAACGACACTACAATCATATCTATTGGAGCCGGGTACCATTTTGCTCATTCTTCTTAGAGTTATTGAATCATGTCCATTACATAAATATTAGTATTAAAAAAATTAAATGAGCTTTGCTTAATCGAATACTTTATTTTTTCTTTGGTAGACTTAGATCTAATTCATCTAATTAACAAAACAGTCTCACGTTCGAGGTACTCTTGTTGCATATCAAGGTTTTGGTAATTATTTCTTTTATTATATTTAAAGATGAATATTAACATACAATAATAAACATTCAAAAGCTGTTGCTTACAATAAGGTACAAAAGAGAATAATTGAAAATAATAACAGATTTTAAAGGAACTGAATAGCTCAATAAATGAAAATTAAATAATAACAGTTAAGAAAACTAAATAAAAACACTTCCTCTTATAGCTTCTAAAATAGAGATAAAATGAAAAAAAAAAACACAATTCTAGGAACTCAAATTATAAAACTTAACAAAACAAAACAAAAAAATAATCTAAAGAAATAACATAATATCTTCAACAATTTATGAAATGAACTTTTTTCTAAATTAAAACAAAACAAATTGTTCTAAATTGCTGATCAAACACCAGATCTTTGAACGAAATCACTTAAAAAAATACAAATTACAGAAAGAAAACTTTGTCCTCATCGTTGCACAGAAAGAATTCTTTCGGATTTTCTGAATTAACTTTCAGTTAAAGTTTCTTTACTATTGAAATCTGTGGAACTTCATCCCTGTCAACTCTTTTTGTTGTTACAAACTTGAGCGATGGCTTTTTGATCGTTTTAAAAATTATTATAGAAAATTCCATTTCATTGTTTTGTAGCTTAATTGCTTTTATTGTACCCACGTAGTATGTCCATCTTCTCCTTTGGTAATAGCGAACAAGTACACGATCGTCAATAGAATAGATATCCACAAGAGATTGATTTTCAAAAGATTTTATGTTACCAGAACTGTCTTCATTTAACAGCTCACAATCTCGATTCTCAGTAAGCTGAAGTACATTATTAGCTACACTAGATTTCGACTCGATATCCTGCATAAAAGTTTTAGGACAGATTTCAGTGGTCTTTAAATCAAGTTTCAGGGATATGTTACAGGCAGCTGTTGCCAGTACAGACAGTGAGTTCGGATCATTGTTTTCACCCTCGTATGCCATAATTTTGTCTATATCATTCCATGAGGCAGGAGGATTTGGGACGACATCTTGTAGAAACGATTCAGTACAAACTTCACTGATAGAATCAGGTTGCATGTGAGGGGGGTCAAATAATGATCCAGGAACAGATGTTCCAATATCCTCTATGAATAACTCAGAACAATCTTTATTCAAGGTCGCATCAGGATTCAAGGGTAAGGTGTTGTTCGCAGGGACAATGACAATATTCGATGTAATAATAACGCTTCGTTCGGTCCTCTCAGAATTGTCCAACATGGGCAAATTGTAAAACCCTAAATGTTTGCCATGGAAACATGATACAGCCTTGTTTCTGCAATTCTCAGAAATACAGCTTTGTCTTCGCAAGACTATACTGTTTTCCGAATCTTTATTCCACACTATTTGGTGAACTTGCATCATACCTTTGAAAGGTCTGAGCAGTACGGATGGCAAGAAATATTCTTTTTCATAAATATCATACTCCGATACGTATTCCAGGACAACATTTTTTATTGCTTTCTTCATTTCTGTCGCAAAAGTGTCTACATCTGGTATATCTCTCCCATAGCGAACAATTTGGTCTGCTGTTCTTTTCAGTGTTGCGCCGACGCCATCTGGGGCTCCTTTTCCGTGGCCAGCTTCCGTGGCCAGCTTCCGTATAATTCCACGTAATACATACCAAATTCTTGAGGTACCAATGTAACTTTGTGATCATAAAATTGATAGTCTTGTTTCGATACTGGCTGCAGGTAGAATCAGTGATGATGTGAAGGGTATCTGTTTTGGGTGCTGTATTTTCTATCTTCCACCTGGCGTTAATCCCGGCTATTGCCAGGGTCCGCCTTCCTACTTAGCTTCCTCCACTTTGCCCGATCTTCAACATCCTTCTCAGTCAGGCCATTGGCTCTCATGTCGGACTTGACGACGTCCAGCCAGCGCTTGCGAGGGCGACCACGGGGCCTAGCCCCAAGAACAGCCATATTCATGCATCTCCGACCAACGTACTCCATAGGGCGGCGCATGATGTGGCCATACCATCGCAGACGACACTCTTGCAGTTTTTTCCCCACGTCACGGACACCAAGACTACCTCGGATGTATGAGTTGCGCATGCGATCGGATCGCGTTACGCCACTCATCCACCTCAGCATCTTCATCTCCGTGACGCGAAGCTCCTGGGTGTGTCTGCTTAGTGCTGGCCAACACTCGCCCCCGTACAGTAGGACAGGCCGAATGATGCATTTATATATCTGCCCCTTGAGCTTCGGAGGCATTTTGCGGTCGCATACAACGCCCGTCACCTCGCGCCACTTCGCCCAAGCCGCGCCAATACGTGCTTGGACATCGTCGTCCACGATACCAGACTCGTGCAGCACGGATCCAAGGTACCTGAACGTATCGGACTTTCTGATCAGGTCCGAACCTATTCGGATGGTGTTTGTATCCGTGCTGCCACAGGACATGTACTCAGTCTTCGCCACATTTAGTCTCAGACCACCGTTTTCAAGCGTGTCCTTCCAAATGTTGACTTTGCGCTCAAGATGGGCTTTGTTCTGATTAACGAGGGCGATGTCATCAGCATACATCATTAGCCATGGAGGCTGATCTTGGATGTTTGCCGTAACTACATCGAGCACTACGTTAAACAAGAACGGGCTAAGAGCCGAGCCTTGGTGAACGCCAACAGATATTGGGAAGCCATTCAATTCGCCAACAGCGGTCTGGACAGAGGACACGGAATCGCGGTACATGTCTCTGATAATGTCAATATAGGCCTCGGGAACGCCCTTGAAGCGCAGTGCCCACCAGATGGACTGCCGAGGTATACAGTCGAAGGCCTTCTGCAGGTCTAAAAAGGCCATATGCAAAGCTCTCCTTCTCTCTCTGTAAGCCTCAGCCAGATTCCGTAAGGCGAATACTGCGTCCATGGTGCTGTTACCCGCCCGGAAGCCATATTGACACTCAGAGACAGTACACTCGCTACGGAGCCGTGTGTCAATGATGCGCTCGAAGAGCTTCATGGTGTGGCACATGATCTTGATACCGCGGTAGCTACTACAATCCTGTACGCTACCTTTGCCTTTGTATACAGGGATAATCAGGCTAAATCGCCACTGGTTCGGCATTTCCTTGGTGATCAGGATGCGGTTAAAAAGATCCGTCAGAAGGTCCACGCCATGTGGGCCCATCGCCTTCCACACTTCAATTGGCACATTGTCAGGCCCGACCGCTTTCCGGTTCTTCATGTGGCGAAGAGCAATGCGGGTTTCGTCAGGGGAAATAGGGGAAATAAGTCCAAGGTTAGGAGGCGGTTCGGGAGGAAGGTTATGGGGATGCTGTTTGTTAGACAGCTCCGCGAAGTATGTACACCATCTCTCCTTAACAGAGGGGGCATCGTAGAGCAGCTTACCCTGGGCGTCCTTTACACAGAGACATTTGCTAATGTCCCGTGCAGCTTTCTCCCGGGCACGCGCCAGCTTTAAAATAAGCTTTTGCCCCTCTGCAGTTTCCAGCTTGTCGTACAAGGGCGCCAGACTTTTGCTGCGGGCTCTGGGTACAGCTTTTTTGCAAGCGCGCTTAGCCGCTCCATATGCCTCCCTGTCATCCGGAGAGTTGGACCCTTGCCACTGTTTAAATAAAACCTTCTTCTTCCGAGTCGCCTCCTGCACCCCGTCATCCCACCAGCACGTCTCCTTTCCTATGGTGCGGCCACCACGAGAAGTGCCAAGGACGCGCTTACCCGCACCGGTGATTGCTGAATGGATCCTACTCCAGGGCCCCTAGTCTGCTAATTTTTATAAATTCGTCATTCCAACACGATGCCATTGTCATTTTGCTAAAAGTTCGTAATCTGCTAAATTCATAATGGTCCTTCACTGATCGTTCAGTTGCATGTCAGTGGTCTCGTAATGAAATCGTAGTGGAACGACAGTGTCGTATTGCCATTATTATAAAACCCGTTTGGAGAAATAATTTTCGAAAAACTGCTATTAAATTTGAACATTAATTTATGCCAGATTGCTATTGTATATAATTTTACATATTATTTATTAGTGTTCTATGAAATCTGAAGTAGTAACAAAGTCGTAAATAAAAAATACGAGATGAAACTCATTTATATTTTATCCGTTTTGCTGTCAAAGTCAAATATGACATTAGTGACATTAGGTACTGTTTACTTTACTGACGTTGACGTGTTTTTATTTGTTTTGAAGCGACCGGTGTTTTGCAAAGAGCTAATTGAATTTTAATGTGAGCGTCATTAAAAAATCAAATAATTTATAGATTTGTTTATTGCTCTTTTTACTTCTCAATAACGACATCATGAGACTGTGCATCAATTGCGGAATAGCAACGGAACGCTGCAATACAATAGGAAGGTGAATATTGGAAAATGAATCATTCTTTCTATTGTACAGGAATGGGTTAGTATCTGATATTTCTATATCGTAAACATTTAACATTTTTGTACGTAATATTTAATGTAAACAAACTAAATGGTGTAATAGGTTCTTTTAAGTTTTCTTTTAATGGTTTTATTTTTAAAAGTAATACCAGAATGTGCAACAAATTCAAATTCAAAACATCACCAATCCAGAGTCCAGACTAAATCTGTATGGTCAAATTACAACCTATTCTCTCTCTCAGAGGGGAGGCCAGCGTCCCTTCAATGGAAATGTAATATGGCCACTTATGTTTACCAAAATTAGCCACTCAGATGTTTATTTCTAAATGCTAGTGCTAGACCTAATAGTCAAATGATAAATGTTTGTTTCAGATAAATGAAAATGACTTCATCTTCCAAGCTTGCTCTTGATGAAAGTAGACCAGATGGAAATGAACAGACACTAGGACACCAATGAGTGTTATTCAATGTGGATGTTGTCTTCTGAAAAAAGTTTGTCCTCATCAACTTTTACAGTACAGAACTGGTACAGTGCAAGAGTGTAATATAATGGATTCTGCCATGCTTGGTTAGTTTACTAGTTTTATTCACGGGTTATGAAAAACATTATTTAGTTTAGTTTTGTTAACGAGGGCATAGAGAGTGTTATTTTCATCATCTATCTATACTTATATATTAAGCTGAAGAGTTTGTTTGTTTGTTTACTTGAACGAGCTAATCTCAGGAACTAATGGTCTGATTTGAAAAATTTTTTCAGTGTTAGATAGCCCATTTATTGAGGTAGGCTGTAGGCTGTATATCATCACGCTAATACCAACAGGAGCGGAGCAGTAATGAAAATTGTGACGCAGATGAAGTTGCACGGCACGGGTCAACTAGTACTAATATATAAAGCTGAAGAGTTAGTTTGTTTATTTTAACACGCTAATCTCAGGAACTACTGGTCCGATTTTAAAAATTCTTTCAGTGTTAGATAGCCCATTTATCGAGGAAGGCTATTGGCTATATTATCACGCTAAGACCAACAGGAGCGGAGCAGTAACGAAAATTGTGAGGCAAACGAAGTTGCGCAGGTCAATTAGTATTTAATATTAGTCAAGCTCTTAACATCAACATTTCTCATTTGCAGGATTTCATTAATTCAATGTCTCTGTGTAATGGCACCCTGTAATGTGGATACATATTTTCAGGTGGGTGCTTCAAGTGTGCTTCGTTTGATGGGTGCGAGCAAATAGAGCATCCCGGTATTTCCATTCAGGCCCCTCACCATCTGGGGCATCTTCATCAGCTGTGAATGAGCAGAACAGTCAAGACATTCCTCATTTAGAAGAACCTACCTACACACATATTATGATAATCCTAATGAAGAAGATGATTAAAACGATTTACTTACTGCTATGTTTTATTTTTATTTTAATATAATACTACTTCTGATTACTGTACCTGATATAAGTTAGCACCCTATTAAATACAATATAAGCAAAATCAAGCCAGGATGATGCACATGGCCCTTGTCTAAAAAATATAGTTTTCTGAAAACTTCAGCTTAAAGAAACTGAAAGCCTGAGCACTTTTATAAAAAATCATCGTTATAGGATGCAAGCACTGCAGCATAGCTGCAAGTGCATTCTAGAGTATATAGTCTTAGATCTCTATAACGACGAATGTTTGATAATATTTAGTGTAGGAAACATAGCCACAAATATGCATTTTTCTTTATCTATTTTTGTTTGAACGAGCTAATCTCTGGAATCAGTCAGATTTGAAAAAATATTTTTATATTGTTAGGCTATACGGGAACGGAAGCAATCGAGATATGCGCGTACAAAGTCGCGAGCTAAAGCTAGTAACTTATTTAAAAATAATAACCTAAAATATGGGCAAATATTATCTGATTTGGTCAGTGGGTCAAAATTGGGCTCGTGAAACCTTCCTAAATGCTCTAATTTATGGCGAAATCCAGCTCTGTAACGCCAGGCCCAAGTTTTTATGGAGTTACGGTTTCTCCTTTCGGCTCTCATTTGAGTTTCTCGAAAACCACTGACACCTAGCGCTTGGCTACAGCAGCCGCACCAATGAAGGGCGAAGTTTGTCCAAAAAATATTGGATATAAAACGCCGGTAGAATGGCGCAGTGACTGGAAAGGCAATGACTATACAATTATGTTCTAATAGTACCTAGGTCACTGATCGATGGAACTGTTAAAATTTTAGCAGATTACCGCATACGACTGTCATTATGTACGAGATTACCATTTTATGCCATTTCGTTCAGTGGAGTGTCAGTGATTGTTCATTGGAAAGTCATAATGACACTATTATGTTAGTAGATTACCAAACTTGTCAAAATCAACAATTATGAGATCAGTGATCGACCATTCTGACACTATTGTAATAGCAGACTTGGGGCCCTGATCTCTTGAGCGGACTCATGCGGAGCACTGATCTTAAGATGCTCGACCTCCGCGATGAAGTCCGACTGCCTAGGACCATCAAGCAACCACCACTTAGTGCGGGGTTTGCGTTTCTCGGTCACTCTCTTCTTCGGTACAACCGCAAAGTCCAGGACAAGGAGGCGGTGTTGAGCCGTTAGGCTTTCGCCTGGGATGACTTTGCAGTTGGTAACCTTGCCAATGTGGCACCGTCGCACCAGCGGGTAATCTATTTGGGTTGAGTAGGCACCACTACGGTACGTAATAAGATGCTGGGGCTTCTTCTGAAAGAATGTGTTCGCGATGGCTAGGTCAGACACAGCGCAGGTGCTAAGTATATTGACTCCCTCTGCGTTTAGCTGGCCATAACCAAAACCACCGTGAACACGTCCATACTCTCCAGCAAACTGACCTACGTGACCGTTGAGATCCCCCCCAACCAAAACACCTTCGGAATTCGGGATAGCGCGTAATACGTCCTCGAACTCATCCCAGAAGGCCTCCTTTTCAGACTCACAGCAACCAGTCTGAGGAGCATAGGCGCTGATTAGGTTCGTTACCGACCCTTCGAACAGCACCCTAACTCGCATCAACCGGTCGCTGCATCGGTCTACTTCAAGGAGTCCATCCTGAAGGTCCTTAGACAGCACCACGGCCACTCCGCTCCTACCCGTTGGTGATCCGGTGTACACTAGCCGGTACCCCTGCCCGATGTCACGTGACTTATTTCCCTTCCAGCGCGTCTCCTGAAGGAAGGCGCACTGCTGTGCTGTGCTGTATTTTCTATGTACTTTAATATAGGGACGAGGTGGCCCCAGACACCGAGGGCATCATGGCGCAGACAATCGCTATAAGTGCAAAAGCTTTTGGGCGCTGTTTCTGGAATATAGACAACACTTGTGTGCAGGCTGATCTGGTTCCGACTTCCACCAAAATGCATGGCTTGAACTTCGATGTTGTGTTTTGTCGAGTAGTTTTCGCTAAAATCCATGTGAATTACTGCCTCATTTGACATTAGTTGATTTTTAAGGGTAGTCGTACATTCATATTGGTTGGCGATATTTGCACAGTGGACATAAAACTTTTGTAAGTCTTTCATCATAATCTCAATAACTGTTTTTGGAGAACCTTTATGTTGTTTTTTTTCAGTGATTTTTATTGTTTTGTTACCAGTTTTTGTCTTAACCTCTTTCAGCCCAGACTGCCACATCGAGTATTGTATTTCTACGGAATTATCAAATTCCATAATTTTTGGAACTTTGTTGATACAACTTGGGCATCTTCTTTCAAGACAAGCCAAATCGTGAATGCTGCAAACAGTGGCAGACAACACTTCACTAGAAGACTTCTCTTGAATTATTTTGTTCTTCCAAAGTGCCTGTGCAAGCAGTGTCATATTCTCATGTAGTTTGCACATACAGGTTTCCATGTCTTTGTCAGTTGGTGTGACCACCCAAAATGGTTTATTTTGACAGAACAATGAGTAGCTCACTGTATACTCATGAGTTTCCAGAAATTTCTTATGTAAAGGATCATGACCATCAACGGTACTGGTTTTTCTCATGCACCAAGATAAAAATTATATTACAATTATTTTCTTTATTTTTGAAGTCATTCTGCATTTAGAATGCCAATTTTGTATAGGGGTTTATTTTGTAAACTTAAAAATTTATGAAATTGTTTTGATAAAATGAATTACCTACTGCCGGCTATTCTTACGTTAAAGTGTTGCCATAATCAAAATAAGTAAATATATTGACAACTCTTATCGATTTTTTTTGTATACGATTACAAATTAATATAAATGTAAAGTCATTGGAAAGGTAAATCGCGGGGTTTTTATAAATAATAAAGCGAGATGATACTACTGTGGTGTGAAATAATTAGTATTTCACACACACAGTAGTCTTATTATTTTGCTTTCAAAACTTTTTAAAGCAATTTCACTTTGTTGGCTAACGATACATTGTATATGAATGATTGCATAGATTTTTTTTTAATTATCTTGCTTCGGTTTGATATAAATCGAACCTTTTTAATAAATTAATGATTATAGAACTAAATCAGTCACTTGAAATAATTATGTGTCGAGTGTATTTATTCGAGTAATCGATTTTCATTTAAAATCTAAAGTGGCAACATTGGTGTTCAAAAAGTCCAATGTCAATTGCGCGTGGTGCATGCTAAGTTTGTTTATTGCGATTTAAGTATTACAGTTTTTTTGTGTTGATCGAGTCCTACTCTCCACAGTAATTCTGTTATTCATTGTAACTATTTGTTTATTTCTTGTTTTCAATCACTATCGCTAACTTTAATGTGAAATTGTGAATCTTACGCCAGGACGTTTTTACGCCAGGAAGTTTTCACTTTGTTTGAAGTTTGTGTGTGATTTATTTTGTTGTACTGTACTGTACTGTACTACTTAGCGACTACTGAAAATGTCGACCACTTCGCGTGAGGTACCGACAACAAGAACAATCGACCGGCGAAACCGGTGTATCAACTGTTTTTTTGCAATCCTAAGAAACCAACGCAGGTATTCTTTGGAACAAGCTACTACTCAAATGATCAATGTGTTACAGTCATGGATAACTCCTACTCAGGTAAGCACATTCTATTAACGTTTTCATACCTATCAGTCTATTTCTTGATTTCTCAGACAGTTTAAACCTACCCAGTCATTCTCTCGTTTTTATATTTTAATTTTTGCTTTTTATAAATCACATATTAAAAACTATAGACAAATGATAGCATAAAATCAATGTCACAATGCTGAAATTGGAAGCACTCCGTGCTGTAAGCACAAGATATAATTATGTTGTGCGGCCCAATCAGTTACGACTTGAAGTCGGTGATTGTGACATTCCTTTGCTCATTCTATTATACTATATTCTAATGACCTTTTTTATTTCATTTAAAATATATTTTTTTGTTTGCAGCTGTCTCCAGGAAGTATAATTTGCTCCGAGTGTTTTGGACTGCTTCAAAATCGAGTTAACACAATGAGCGAAGGAAGTGCTATGCCTTTGCCTGCTCTTGGACATAGAAGAATCTGCTTTTCTTGTGGAAATTCTATCTTACGAGCACCAAGAACATACCCTGTGCGACATGATCGACAAGAAAGAAACATTTTAATGAGACTGGTTCCACTGCACTTGGTAAATATTTATTAGTATCTTATTGAAAATATGGAGTGTCTAATACAGAATCTGTCTACTTGGGCTAACAGAAAAAATATTTAACCCTTTAGTTCGCAAGGAAACAAAATCTGTATTTTTATGTTTTTATTTAGTTTATATGTGTCTAAATAGTGTATACATGTACAAAAAAATAAGTAAATAAATTTAGTTTGTGTAACTTTTGGAAAAACATACGTTAAAAATACTCAACGTTGCGATGTATTGAAAACAGTAGGTGATAAAATGAACGTTGAGTATTTTCAACGTCGCGATATTATGTAGGTTTTTGAGACTTTTGTAAAATAAACACTTATTCACAATTATCACACATTTATTATCAAAAATAAAATTGAAAAAGACATAAAAAGTACAATCAGTCATGATTATGATAAAAAATGAAGGATATATTACCTAAAAGGTACCTACTGTAATATATGATAGTTATAAAAACAGTTTCTTTTAGATACAAAACAAAGCCGTAAGTTACATTTTGTACAATTCACATTTGTATAACCTGTTTTACAGAATTTGCAACGCCCATAGGATATAAATGTAGGCCAGTGACCTGTGTTGTCATACCTGACTGAATCAGGAGGTCTTGGAGCACAAGGAGTTTGTATGTGCTGCTTGGCGTTGTCGACTTTTTCGTTAGTTTGTCTAATTCGGTTTTTGTGTAACAGTTCATTTGCAATTTGAACTCTAAACTTTTTCAAACTAAGACATTTTTTTGCATCTGGGCTTTCCCTTCTGTATAATAACCAGGCATTGTTTACGCATATGTCAAGAGTCTGGGAGAAAATCGCCATGTACCATCTTTTGGTTTTGAAAGCAGATCTGTACAATGCAATCAACATATCTGCCAAGTCTACACCGCCCATGTGAGCGTTATATTCTTTTACTATTCGAGGACAATTCACTTCAATCTTAGCTTTACTTTCTTTGCAATATCTTTGAATTTTCCCCAACGGATAAGAGTCAACAAATGAACTTGCTAGAGTGACCACCTTGTTATCCAGCCATTTCACAACAGCTATTTTATTGGTATTGCAAACGACCTGTTGACTTGTACCTCTATCTTTTTTGGACAATTGCTTGTCAGTCAACATTTTACTTTGACAACCTCGCAGGCGATTGGCTTTTATAGTTCCTAGGCTAAAAATGCCGTACTGTTCGCGTAAATGGTGAATCAACTCTAATGAAGTAAAAAAGTTGTCAAAGTAAACTGTTGCTGGCTTCGCTTCTATTGTCTGACAGCGCCAAAACAACTTTCGCTCCAAGACCTAAACTATTTTCATAGTCTGTGAAAGTGTTATTTCGAAAGGTGTCCTCCCCAGCGTAAGGAATAAAATCGTATACTAGCCCAGATACGCCAGCTCTCACAAATATTTTAAACCCCCATTTTTTGGGTTTTTTCGGCAAGTATTGACGTCTACTGCCTGCCCTAGTACCTTTATAGGGTACCATCATTTCGTCAATGCTGTATCTACTTTCTTCTTTAAGTTTTAGGCAATTGCGTCTTACCATTTCTAAAAGTGGCCGAACTTTAAAATAACGATCATCATTCATATCCAAGTTGTCCACAAAGTGAAGATATTTTCTGATTTTTTCGTACATTTTGACCGGCATGATGTCTGCGATCGGGGGATATCTTAATTCACGACTCCAATAATCCTTATAGGATGGCATTTGTACTACGCCCATCATAAGAGTAATGGCTAAAAAGTCCCGTATATTATCATTAGTGACATTTGCGCATTTGGCAGCATCATTTTGTACTGAATATAAGTTTGTATGATCTGTAATCAAATGAATAACATCTTCTGAAAAAAATTTGTAGAAGTAGTCTAAAGGGGACATCGTACTTGAATCAATCGGAACCTCAAGTACAGTTGGTTCGATATGTGCTTCATGTCTAAATTTGCCAGTTTTCCATTTGAATAACAACGGTTTCCTCACATACTTTTTTGTTTTCTTAGTAACAATTTTAGGTGTTGTATTTGCTCGCCTCTTGGAACGTGTCGCTGGAGATACATTTGTAGGAACTTGTGGGGATAAGACAGATGAAACTTGAGGTGATAAAATGGACGAAACTTGAGGTGATAAAATAGACGAAACTGACTGGAGAACTGGAAGTTGATGAGATGTTTTATCTGGAGGGAACATGTTATTCATGACGGGTGTCAATGGAACAGTTTCTTCATCGGATAAGAAAGGCGTGGGAGACTCATTTCTAGAACTATCAAGGTCCAAGTCATTAAGTGATGAAGGGTATGACCTGGGTTCGGAGCTAGAATAAGAGTTTTCACGTTTTTTTGTCCTGTCTTCAAATATAACTTCATCGTCAGTACTGGTACTGCTACTGTCTGACGGAGCATTCTCTGGAGGAACTAGTGCCATAATTTTGCGTGTTCTTTGCCATATTGGCTTAGTCTGAAGCAAGCAAAAAAAAAAACATGCAAACCACACCCAAAGCATGAGAAAACACCAATATATAAAATAAAATGTTAATATAACTACATGCTAAGAAAAGTGTTAGCAAAGCCGCAATGTTGAACATGCTCAACATACATCTTACGAAGTACTTTACTGATTACGTCGCAACGTTGAGAATGTTCAACGTATCACTTTATGAACTCTGTTCTCGTAAGTTAGTCAATAAAATGAAGTTATTTGTAATCATAATACTAAAATAGCTTTCTAAAAATAAAATACTGAAGTCCACTATCAGAAAAAACTATCAAAAGTATTTTTATAGAATAAAATTACCTGCAATCCGCGAAGTCGCTGCGACCGTGACGCCATTTTGTACAACACTGACGTAAAATGCGTTCAGAAATGTCAAACTGTTTTTTTTTACAATTACGTTTAGTTATTCGTTGTAGGCATTAAATAAAAACTTTTAAAAAGTTACAAATTTTTGAACAATATTTTTTTTAAGTAAACGTTGAGCCGGCTTATCGTTGCGAGCTAAAGGGTTAAGCACCTTATTTTTTTTAGGTTTCCAGAATGGAACGTGTATGTGCTGCATGTTGGAGATCAGCTATGAGAGAAGTACAGAGGCAACAGCAGCATGATTCAAATCGTCCTACTGTAGCACATGCTGTGTCAAGTGATGATTTCAATATTCCTGAGCCACCTCCTCTTCCATCTTCAAGACCAATAGCAGTTCAATTAGCGGCACCAAAAATCACATCATCTTTATATAGACGTGCTGCAAACACATCTGGCCACTGCATATTCGTTAATTGTTTTGAAAATGAACGTCTACTTGTACCATGTGCTATAAAAGATTTATTATTGTATCGTTATAAATTCTATGTACCATCTGGTGCACGTGTTTGTCGTCACCACTTGGATCACGGTTCTTGGAATGAATTAACCTCCCAATTGAGGGATTTTACTGGTAGTCAATTTGATAATATTATGACTATGATGCAGCGAGCAGCTAGTAACAGATTTGATTTTTCAAATATTAGGATGATGCCTCCATATTTATGTCATTATTGGCTTGGATTCAATGCTGACCAGTTTTATGATTTACTTAACAGTATCCCAAATCTAGCAGAACAGGTACCAAATGCTTCTATGGCCTTGTGCATATATTTAGTTAAGGTAAGAACTGGTGACAGTAATGAAAGGTTGCCTACTCTTTTTAATAAACCTCGAACCACTTTAGAACGGTGGATGTCAAAAGCAAGAAATTGTCTTGCACTTAGGATTTAATCATCTTACTGCACAAGATGTTGCTTCTCGAAATAAGATTATACCAGAAGGACTGTTTAGTAGTAGCCACCAGATGTTAAACCTGCAATAGTATATGTGATGCTACCTATGTTTTTGTGCAAAGTAGTTCAAATTATTTGTTTCAGAAACAAACCTACAGTTTACAAAAACTAGACAACCTAGTTAAACCATTTTTGATTGTGTGTTGCGATGGCCACATTTTAGAATGTCTTGGTCCATACAAAGCCACTCTTAATGATGCTACAATCACAAGTTTAAACTTAAATAATGAGGGATCTTTTATAATGGCGCATCCACACATGCCGCCGGCTTATGCCGCCGGGTTTCAGACCGCCTTGCCGCTGAATGCAGGCCGCCGGCTTTACCGGCGGTTGCCGGCGGCCTGCAGATGCGGTTGCAATTTTCGCAGTAGTGTTGTGACTTTCGTCGAAGTTAGTCGTGTACGTAGGATTGAAAGATGTTGGACTATGATATAGTTGCGTGTATCGCAAGTGTAGTGTTGTATGTTATTATTCGTAAAAAGAACCGCAAAATCAAACGAAGATATTGGGTCAGACCAAGTCTACGAAATAGGCCTAATGTGTCCCTGATACTTGAAGATTTTAGAAAGGATGACATAAACCGAAGAAATATTCGTTCGAAATTTAACACTTTTCTAAGGATCTCTAGTGAAGAATTTGAAATATTACTGAATTTAACTGGACCCATGATATCAAAAACTGACACCCGCTGGAGAAATGCTGTGTCAGCTTCCGATCGACTAGCAATTACTTTGAGATACCTGGCTACAGGAGACTCTTATTTTTCACTCGGTACGCTGTTTAAAGTGTCTCCACAAGTTATTTCTTTAATAATTCCAGATGTTTGTCAAGCGTTGGTATCTACATTATCCAATTATTTAAGGGTAAGTACAAATATCCGTAACATATCTATTCCTAGTCGAATTATAATATCTATGATTTTATACTGTACCTGGAACTTCACACACATTTTACATACATATAACTAGAACTACACACACAAATATCACAAACAATTTTATTTTACAGATGCCGAATACACAGGAAGAATGGCTATCAGTGGCTCGGAGTTTCATGCAGAAATGGAATGTACCTAATTGCGTAGGTGCCCTCGATGGGAAACATATACGTATTTCATGTCCAATTAATAGCGGTCCTGAGTTTTTTAATTATAAGTCATATTTCAGTATTGTTTTGCTAGCTTTAATCGATGCCAATTATAACTTTTTATACGTGGACATTGGATGTCAGGGCAGAATATCTGATGGTGGAGTTCTACGCAATTCAATTTTATTTGATATGATACGAGATGGAACTTTAAGTCTGCCACAAGCGATTCCATTACAAGGGAGAAATACACCTGTACCTTTTTATTTCATCGGTGATGATGCTTTCCCCATCTCACAGAATATAATAAAACCATTTTCTGGATATCATGCAAAAGGATCACCTGAGAGGGTTTTTAATTATAGAATTAGTCGCGGGCGCATGGTTGTAGAAGACGCGTTTGGCATTTTATCTAATAAATTCAGAATTTTACATTCACGCATTGGCTTACAAAATGAGAAAGCAAAACTTGTCGTGATGGCTTGTGTGCATCTGCATAATTTTATGAAGAGAAATGAAAGAACTACTGATGGAGTTTTGAACGAAGAGCAACAAAATATTCCGCAGATCGCTCTAAATGTAGAACCAAGTGTAATTAGAAATGAGCTAAAATGTTATTTTCTATCGGAACAAGGTCAGCTTCCTTGGCAATATCAATTATAATGTTTTAAAGAAATAAAATATGATTATTCAAATAATTGTTTTATTTAGGAATCAGAAACATTTCTTAACACTTCTATAACACTATTTTCGGTTAAATTATTTTCCAAGACTTGTAACAGACTGTCACTTGTGTTGACATCTGGGCTATTTTGCATTTCATAGTCTGATTGAACAGAGTAAGAGCGCGAAGTTGAGGGCGATGGTGACATTGTTGACGTTGTAGGTTGGCCTGTGAAGTATCCTGGACGAACATTTTGATAACGAAGAGGCTGAGTAGTATTATTGGTATCAAAATTCATCGGACCCATTCTCATTTCTGCTTCATAGACAATATTCTGGATTTGATGTTGTACTGTACACATCGTGTAATGATCCATCTTCCTCAACTTGCTACTTATACAGGGTGTCCCAGAAATCAACGTCAAGCCGAAATCGAGCATTAGGCCAAGTCGTAACAGTTATCAGAAAAATATGAAAAAAAATCTTGGTCATGTACTTTTCAAATTATAAGGATTCAAAAATAAATCTTAAAAACTGACACCATGTGATGATCTTTCAAGTCCTGTGACTGCGAATATTAACTTTTCTTCAGTTTTTTTTCTGTAATGTAACTACGAATAACCTTTCTATCAATTACAGTTAAAAGTTAAAACATGACTGCCTCAGTTTCAAAGAAAATCTTAGATTTTTACCCAACATTGAATTCAAAATAATTACATCACCCAACTTTAACCGACTGTACTGTAAAAAAAATGTACTACACTATTTTGGCAAGTAACATTAAAAGATGGCGCGTTTAGTCTGGATTCCAAAATGGTATGACACTTACTAATTGCTACTTCTTAATAAAAAAAAATAAAAAAAAACTTTTGAATAAAGTCGGATTTCATACAATGTCGACCGAGATGAATGCTGCTTACAGACGTCGCAATCTATCAACTCAACTGAGAGAGACACCGCTCTACAAAGAAAAGAGAGGAATTTATCCATCCCGTTTCTTTTTAGAGCACTGTCTCTCTCAGTTGAGTTGATAGATTGCAGCGTGATTAGCGACCAGAAGAGGGACGTTATTTTGACTAGTGTGAGCGAGACAGATGGTGACGCTACTTTATTTTCTTAATTAAACTTAAAATTCAACAAAATTATCAATTAGGAAACATAACTTTTGAGATCCTTCACAGATAAATCACAGTGATAATAAAAATTAGAAAAAAATAAGGTAAAGGTAATGAACTATGGTCTAACCTAACCTAACTAGTCCTGACTGCACCGAGTGCATATAAAGGAGACCGCCAGAAATCCATATATCGTTGGGCCAAAATGTGAACAGGAATCATTTATGTGTTATTTAATAGATAAAACACGTACATATCAATACCAGAAAGATTTTTTTCAAAAATCTATTGGAATTAGGAAGAAAATATGTTTTTGGGTCACTAGGTTAGGTTATGCGGCAAATGGTAAGAATTGTATTTATAATGCCAAAATGTACCTATTGTAAATACAAACTGTCAAATAGGCATATTGATTTAATTATTTGAAAACATATTTGTATGTTACTATTAGCATATTATTGCATAGCACAAAAAAGGAATTAGGTAGGTAAAATAAAAACAAGTTATTTTTTAAAATATTTTATTCACCTTCATTTTCATACTCAATTAAAATATCATCGAGGAATGGTGCAGGAGGTGTGATGGTATTTTGGTACCTTGCCCAACTAAGGTACCAGATTACCACCATTACATGTGCACAGCAACCCACTGTTCGCCTGCCGACAATGCAGTTACAACAATATTGTAAAATGGCTTCTTTACTTGTAAGAGAGCTGTCAACTAAAATATAAATAAAATATATTTTTCCACTCACATGTCTTGACTGAATGCGGCCTCTGACTAAGTACAAATTATTTGTAGATGACAACTCTCTTAGTAGGTCGCTGTCCACCTCCCTACATACTTCTATTTCAAATCTGCCATTTGCCCTTACATGCTCTGCATAATACGACCGTGCCTGTTTTATCTGATATGTGCCTAGAGATATTAATATTAGTTCAGAAAAGCTGAGCTGTGGAAAATCTGCTAAGTTACTTTGACCATCGATGCGTGTGAAATTAGCCCTACGTCTATTCAAATTATTTTGCTGCACAATATCAGCCAAAGCATTATTTACATACATTTTTTCATTCATTATGTTAAGTATTTCCACAGCATCAGGACGATCTCTGATAGGAGGGTGAAATCTATTCATTAGAGCCGCGGCCACTTCAAAATCTTTCATTAAATGTTTACTTGATACATTGAAATAGTCTTGCCGAAGCAATTTGTAATCTCTTTTGAAGCGGCCATTGACCACTTCTACAACCCGTCGACAAATGGTGACAGCTCGAGATTTATTAGCTGCAAGTGTGGACATTTGTGTTTCACCCGCCTGTAATGTACCAGGCACAAACGTTCTGTAACCACAGTCATTTAATATGGGCAAGGCGTCTCTAAATCCTCTATCAAGAATAAATCCATCACCAGGTCTAAAGAATTCTTTTAATTCCGAATTCGGTTTTGTATCTCACATTTAATTATATCAGCATCTGATGTTGTTGCTGGATAGGGACCTAAAACATCTGTGATATGGCCATCTGTACAGACTATCATAAATGGTTTCACCAGATTGGTGTATTTATGTAGACTATATGTTTTTTTTTTAATATGAGTAATTGGAACTCTTCTGAATATATGTGTATGTTCCATCAAAGATGGCCAATGGTCTTTCCTGCCCCTCAAAATTCCCAAACAAACCCTTTGGGATTAAAAGTGATTTATTTAACACTTGTTGCCTATTCAAATGGTGGAAACCCAAATGATGTGGCACAAAAAACTCGGTTAGGATATCACGTGCCTGTCCCATTAATACTTCTAGTGAACTCCTAGGAATTTTCAACATTGTTGCAATACGATCGTTGGAATCATCAGTTCTTAATTTCACCAAATAAACACCCAGTGCAGTACGACCCTTTTTCATGTTACGAAATGGTGTAACCTCATGAAATAGGTTATTAAATTGATCTTTCTTTAGTCCAATCCAAAAATGAACAACGCCATCATCCAAATCATCAAGATCGTCAAAATCTTTGAACATATGGTTTGCAGATTTTAGTGATAACATATCTTGAATATGCGCTGCATTAAAGACATTTAAATAATTGTCAAGGGCTCCACTAATAAATTGCACTGAATCTACATGTTTGTGAAAATCACAGAGTCGATTGTTTGGTGGAATATAATAATTATGTTTTTCCAGCATTACCTTTCTAATTGATAAAGAGATTCTGTTCCTTTCTCGGCCCTGACATCCTTCAATAAAGCATCGCGACTCTGTTTCAATAGCTCTAACATAGTCAGGTAGAACAATTTGGTTTGCGTAAGTACTTGCACCAGACACAACATTTCTCATTTGTATTGGAGGACCGTCAGTCGGTATTTGAGGTGATTCTTCTACAGTAGGTGCACTACTCGAGGTGGATGGTCCAGAGATAAAATAGCGACTGGCCCTATCAGCTCTCATCCAGCAGGGATGGCACAAGCGGCTGGTCAGTTCCACCTGTAGAAATAACCATACATGAATTATACGAGTCTATTAAATGGTAAACTCAATAACACATGAAGCTTTTGTTAAATGTTATTTACCGTTCGTGGCATTATCCATTCGCAAATAACATTATAGATCCGAGCTTCACGTTCAGTACTACTGTTCAAAGGGTGAAAGCGTGTCCGAAGAATAGAACGGCCACAGAGTACACACACACTTTGATGTCCAACCATAGTCGTAGAGCTTGAACTTGTTTCTTGATGCTCAGATTTCAATGTATCATTTGCAAGATTCCAGCAAGAAGAACACACATGATCTGCATTGTTAATCTGCAAAAGAAAAAGTATACAATGTTAGAATACCAGACATAATTTCGGTCAGTGACTCGTCCTAGCTGCGAGTCAATAGGTAAGGAATAAACAAACCGTTAAAAACTATCTCGTGATTAAATTATGCGACCGATTGATTGATCGATACCGATTAGAACCCTTAAATATGAGCGTGTAACGCCCCAAATCGGTACCAATTGAAAAATAATAATACAGCTATAGATACTCACTGTTTGAAGACCAGTCCTTGCTCTTATTATGGAAAGAACTGCTTCATCATTAAAGGCACACTTCCATCAGTATCGATACCACAACTCACACAATTCACCATTATCCAGTCTAAAGGTAGCCTTTCGAACTAAGCGTCACAAACGCAGCGTCTATAGCGTCACCAACACCGCGTCTATAGCGTCACCAACACCGCGTCACTAACGCCGCGACAGAGACGCTTTTGTGACTTTCGATATCCAGGACAGACGCACAGTCGCATCACACTTTCGCCGCGCGCCGCTCTGACCGGATTTATCTATAAGGCAGTCTTATCATAAAAAAATATGGATTTGCAACTTGTTTTGCTAGAAGAGGAAGAAGATGATGATGATCTTTTGCTTCAATACTACCTCAGTTTGGAAAGAGCCAATTTGATGTTCCAAATGTGAAATGAAGAAGGTTACTTCAAGATCTTAATACAACGACACCTAAGTGAGAACGATGAAATTTTCAGAGATTATTGTCGTTTTAATAAACAACACCAATACAATTTTATTTTTAATATAGTGAAAGAAGAGTTACATCCAAAAACAAGAAAGGATTGTATTGGTGCAGAAGAAAAACTATTTTTAACTTTAAGGTATGTTTATTTTTATAAAAATTTTAATAATTTAGTACCTATTAAGTATTCTTATTTATTCCTCGAAGAAGGACTTTTCAATATATTGTGCGAGTGTTAAGTCTGCAGGTTCCTCTTCATTGTCTTGTGATACAGGTGAATAGACAGGCAAATTATTATTATTGGAGACTAATTCCAGCGCATATTGAGGTCGAGTGACATTGTCTGGTGTATCCGGTGACTCAGGTGTATTACAGTCAATAGATATATTTGTTGAAGCATATGAGCTTGATGTATTTGGGCGATTACTTTCTATATCTGCTGACTCAACATCTAATGTCTCAAATGTCATGAGAACATCAAATATTGCTCTTTTTGCCTGTAATTTCCGTACAGGTTTCAGTTTTCTTAAAACTGCTTTAAAGTGTTCAGAAAAAGTCGACAAACCGTCATCCTCATCCCTATTTCTTAAATTTTCTAAAACTTTCTGGCGAGACACTTCTCTTTTCTGCAGGTACATTAAAATATCATCTTTCTTTGTACGTGTTTTGTTACACTTTGGAAAAGACGACGACGAGGCTGGTGAAGAGGTTCGTGAAACATTAATTAGGGATTGTGACGAATCATCGGTTAAGTTCGTTTCCGTTTCTAAAGGGTATCTATTTTGGGTCGACGTTTGACTACTTTGAGACTCTTGTGTAGTGATGTCATAGGGGTCAACGTTGCTAATAGTCGATCGTTCGTTTGGTGTCGATTCCAAAAAGGAAAACAACTTAAAAACTTAGATCTTGGATTTTTAGGTGCTGCAGACCCAGTCCCACTCTTGCTTTTGCGTTTCTGACGCAAATATGTGTCCTTTAGGTTTTTCCAGTGCTTTTTGCAGCTGTCACCTGCAAGTAAATTTAAAGTATTATTTTTCTTTTCCAGATTCATTGCGACAAGTGAGACATATAAATCCCTATCATTTGCCTATAGGATATCAGATTCTTATATTTCAACTATCATACGAAAAGTTCTGAGGCTACTTAGGCAAAAATTAATGCCAATCGCAATGCCACCTTTAACAACACAGGATTTCAAACAAATTGAAAAAGTGATGTGGGAGAAAATAATGGAATATGCCAAACTGTGTATCTAGCATAGATGGTAAACATGTGCGTATAAAAGCACCACAGCAGAGTGGTTCCCTTTTTTTTAATTATAAAGACTATTTTTCTATTGTAATGCTGGCCTTGGTTGACGCCGATTACAAGTTTGTAGCTGTTGACGCTGGTTCATATGGAAAAGAAGGCGACAGCAACATATTTTGGAAGTCGATAATTGGAAAAAAGATTGGAAGAAACGATTTCAATATTCCGGAATCTTAAGGTTTTGCCGGGAACCCACATCAATTTGCCTCATTTTTTGATAGGAGATGAGGCATTTCCTTTAGACAAGAACGTGATGAAACCTTATTCCAGAAAATCCAGACTTGATCGCCAAAAGGAGGTTTTTAACTATAGATTGTGTCGCGCTCGTCGCGTGGCGGAAAACGCATTCGGGCTCCTGAGCCAAGTGTTCAGGGTATTTTATACACCCATAGCGATTGCATCGGATACTTGCACAGACTTGATATTAGTGGCGTGTTGTTTCCACAATTTGTTACGCGATGGTTATTTGGAAATTAATAACAGGCCGTACTACATTCGCGATGAAAACCAAAATCCCAGCGAAAACATGATTGATTTGGCACCTACCACAAGTACCGTACACGATGGTATTAACGTCAGAAATGAATTAAAACTATTCTTTAACTCCCAAATCGGTCAAGTATCCTGGCAAAACAACTATTGTTAAATAAAAATATAATGAAACTGATTAATAAAAGAACTTACCACTTTTATTTAATTTTACCCCAATTTCAGACCACGTTTTGTCTTTCTTTCTAGTATTCCTATAATCTTCCACACTTAAATCATAAAGCAATGGGTGCTGAGACACCAATGTAATTAATATTTCATCTTCTTCTGCGTTAAAATTCTCAACAGATGCCATTTTTGTAAGAACAAGTAAAAAGTAACCTCAAAATACAGCGACACTGCAAGCGCGGCCGAGTGACAGACGCGGGCATCTGTCAACGCGGTCACAGCGGCACTGTGACGTCACTGACGCCGCGACAGTGAAGGTATGATTCCGAACCACGCTGCACGCAGCAGTGCTGCCGCAGCAGTGCTGCCACTAAGGTGCTGCCCAGCAGTGCTGCCTGCCGCGCTGATTCCGAGCAACGCGGCTGTGTCGCTCTGTTCGTGGTGATGCGTTGTTGTGTATTCGTTAGTTTACTTTGAGTTGACAAGATGTCGATTGATGACCAACTTTTATTTATACTGTTGGAAGAGGAAGAAGATGACGATGATTTGTTGTTGCTTTATGTCAATAGTAAAAGAAAAGCAACAGACTCGTTTTATAAAAGCAGTCAACGGGAAGGATGTTACAAGACGCTGATTAAAAACCATTTAATAAGTGATGAAGAAAAATTTAGAGAGTACTGTCGTTTAAATAAAAAACAGTTCAGTTTTATCCAAAGTTTAATTGCTGACAAAATTGAAGCAAAAGTTTCTCGCAAGGAAGTTATCAACGCTGAAGAAAAATTATTCTTAACATTAAGGTGAGTTAAGTTTATAAATTAAAAAAGTCTTGGAGACTATCATCGCTGTCTTGGTTCGATGTACGTAAATCTGTAGGTTCTGGTGATGATACATGTCCTGGTGATTGAACATCCGCAATAGGAGAACATGGGCCCGTAATATGTTGAACAGAGCTTTGGCCAAGTATTGATGAATGATGTGTATCTCTAGGGCCTACAGATAAATTCGTTGAAGACTCTGACCCTTCTGGTGAAGATGTGTAATACGAGGAACTCAGCGTATCTGATCTCTCCGTTCCGGTCGCAATTCTTGCTGCCAAGATTTCATAATCTGATACAACAGAGCTAATATGCCTTTTCGCTTCAGCCTTTTGTAAAGGCGGTAAACTTCGTAAAATGGTAACGTTTAATATAATTGCAAAAAAATTGTATATAATTGCAAAAAAGTTGTACGTCATCATCCTTGCGTTGGACAATAGTCTTTATCAAATCTTGCCTTTTTTCATTTCTTTCTTTCCAAATTTTTATTATATTATCGTCGCTATGTTTGTATAATTGCAAAAAATTTGTATATAATTGCAAAAAAGTTGTACGTCATCATCCTTGCGTTGGACAATAGTCTTTATCAAATCTTGCCTTTTTTCATTTCTTTCTTTCCAAATTTTTATTATATTATCGTCGCTATGTTTAAGGCGTTTTACTTTGATTGGAGTTTCATTAAGAACCAGTGATGTTTCCGTTTCCTCGGTATCTTGATTTTGTGATTCTCTTTCTAGGTGATCTAAATCAACACTATCCTCATTATCAGTTACATTCGGAGGTGAGGCTATTATATTCGTACCCCCCGATCTGTGTTCGGGAATATTGTCTAGGAACGACAACTGTTGGTACCTTTTGTCTATTGCGTTTTGTGCTGCGGCTGACCCAGTACCCGCCTTATTTTTTTTCTATATCTTGTATAGGAATCGCGTATCATTTTCCATTTTTTCTTGCAGTCATCACCTAAAACCAAGAACTTGATTGAGGTATGTTTTTCTGGATTAGTGTGGTATATTGTACAGATTTAAATACATAACTACATCAGACTATACTAGTATTGTTTAGATATTTAAATAAAGTTAAACAATCTTGATGTAACTTTTTAAGCAAAACACATTTCTAACAAATAAACTACTGCCTAAACTATTGTGGTACCTATTAAGATTGGTTTTTAGATGCATTTTACTTACTGAGCTTTTAAAATGAAAAAGAATAAAGAAACACATCGAGATTAAAGTTTAGTTAAATACCTAAACAAAATGAGTAAAGGATTTCATCATGTCTCTCACTTTGTTAAATCATTATTATTATTATTCTATATACAGGGTTACTGGTAACTCGACGTATTCCTTGCACGACGTCATAGTAGGATTAAAATGCAACAAATTAAGCCACCAAATGTTCTACCGAAATTCAGTAGTTTTTGAGCTAGTTACATTTTCAGTTTTTTTATGAAATTATTTACAGCGCGACTGTACTGAAATTTAAGTTAATATCACAGTTGATGCCGTAGCAGATCTTTGTTCATAATTAAAAGTTCAAAAATGTCAGAAACCTTGGCAAATATCACTAAACAAACATTTATTTTTATGTGATTTTTGCTGTTACTTTATACAAAATGTTGTCTAGTAAAAAAAAAAAATACTACGCCTTATGTACAAATTACTAGGAAAATATCCTTGTCTTATCAGCTATCCAAAAAGCTATGAAAGTTCATACAAAATTATGGACTACATTATGTGCGTCTCACAAAAAGGTCAAATCAAATAAAACCATTTCGTGAATATTAGCATTATTTTTAATAAAAAATCAGTTTAAAAACTTTAATTAAGTACACTTTCACACGTTTTGTTCGATGTGCTGCCCTCGGTTTCGAATACATGTTCTTATTCGCTTCCTCACTTCGGTTTTTGTGATTCTTGATGTGATTGTTGCCCTCATCTGGTTCGCCGCATTTGTTATTCTCTCTCTTAGTTCTTCAATTGAATTTACTGGGGTCACATAAACTAGGTCTTTCATATGACCCCAGACGTAAAAGTCTAGCGGCGTAAGGTCAGGGCTTCGTGCAGGCCACGGAATCGGCCCACCGCGCCCTATTCATCGGTTTGGATAGGTTTCATCCAGCAATTGTCGAATTGTGATTCGGAAGTGGGCTGGACATCCGTCATGTTGATAGATCATGTTTGCTCTTCTGTCTTCCGGTACATCCGCGAGCAGTGGTGTTAAATGATTTCTTAGGAAATCTTCATAAATTTCCCCATTTAGTGTTCGGGGTAAAAAATGTGGGCCAATTAATTTGTCGTCGATAATACCCATCCAAACATTAAGCGAGAATCTACGCTGGGATGCGGTTGGTTTCAGTTTCTTAGGATTTCCTTCTGCTTTCGGTGCCCAGTAATGTAAGTTGTGGTAATTTGTGATACCATCACGGTCAAAACATGACTCATCGGTCCACAGAATGTTTTTTAAAAAGTTTTCGCCTTCGGCGTCGGCACTTAACATAAAACGACAAAATTCAAGCCGCCTCGGCGGATCTCCCTCTTCTAATGACTGGACAGGTTGATAGTGGTATGGATGTCGGCCTGATAAATGAACTACAGACCAAACTTTCCACTGTGACATACCAAGCTCACGCGCTACGATGTTTGTCGATATGTTGGGGTCGTCAATAAAACGTTGAAGAATCAGCTCCTCCTCCTCAGCCGTATATCTCCGAGAACGACCAGTGTCAATTTGCCTGCTTCTTTGGACGCTGCCAGTTTCAGATATTCGCCGATAAGTCGATCCAAAAACACTAACGTGTGGGAGTCGGCGGTTGGGAAAGCGAAGTTGATATTCTCTCCGCGCCTGAGCAGCGTTACCGTCACTAAGTCCGTAACAGTACATTATGTCAGCGTATTCAGGGTTAGAATACGCAGCCATAGTAAGCACTTACGAAAGCACAGCACAGCACAAGAGCAAGATACGCGCCAACAGTTAGAGAAATAGCTAGATAACAAAACACGAGCTTGCGCGACGTAGAGTTGAAACTAACTACCGCTGATATCCAGATATGTAAAGTCACACCCCGTGTCATGCCGCAAGAACAATAGTGACCAATCACAAAGCTTGCCGAGTGTTTGGAGTTTAAGCGCAGATAAAAACTACGAATAACAGGAAAACGAAACAATAGGTTGACCGTCTCACAATTTACCTGCTCGCGATAAAACTCTTCCCTTCCCTGTCACACATGCAAAAGTATTGACAATCATATCTTTCTAAATAGGTGATAAGATAAGGATATTTTCCTAGTAATTTGTACATAAGGTCAGTATTATTTTTTTTTACTAGACAACATTTTGTATGAAGTAACATTAAAAATCACATAAAAATAAATGTTTGTTTAGTGATATTTGCCAAGGTTTCTGACATTTTTGAACTTTTAATTATGAACAAAGATCTGCTACGGCATCAACTGTGATATTAACTTAAATTTCAGTACAGTCGCGCTGTAAATAATTTTTAAATTGGCTTCAAATGATTTAATCTAGGACTTTTCATAAAAAAACTGAAAATGTAACTAGCTCAAAAACTACTGAATTTCGGTAGAACATTTGGTGGCTTAATTTGTTGCATTTTAATCCTACTATGACGTCGTGCAAGGAATACGTCGAGTTACCAGTAACCCTGTATATCAAAATAGTATTATGATTTTTACAGGTTCATGGCCACCGGTGAAAGTTTCAGATCTTTATCGTATTCATACCGTATATCTGAGAGCTATATATCACGTATCGTGAAACATGTATTAAAAGTTTTAAGGCAAGAATCTAACCTCTCCTAATGAAGCCTCTGGAGGAAAACGACTTTACAATCGTTGAAACATGTTTTTGGCATAAATGGAATATACCGAATTGCGTTGGAGGAATCGATGGCAAACATGTCCGTATCAAAGCTCCAAAAAATAGTGGATCCCTCTTTTTTAATTATAAAGATTACTTTTCAGTTGTCTTGTTAGCTATTGTGGATGCAAATTACAAATTTATAGCCGTTGATGTAGGTGCTTACGGCAAATAATCTGACAATGGCATTTTTCAAAAGTCAAGAATGGGCAATGACATAGCAAATGAAAGATTTCATATTCCACCACCTAAGAATTTGCCTGGAACAAATGTAACTCTGCCCCACTTTTTAATTGGAGATGAGGCGTTTGCTATTAGTAGCTTTATGATTAAACCATACCCAAGAATAACAGCGAGATTGTGTCAAGAAATTTATAACTACAGATTATGTCGAGCTCGGAGAGTGACAGAAAATGCTTTTGGTCTTTTAAGTCAAGTTTTCAGAGTTTTCTATTCGCCTATCGGTATATCGACCGAGGTGGTTGATGACCTTATATTAACAGCTTGTTGTTTGCACAATTTACTTCGGGATGGTTACCTCGAAGAAAATAGCATTCCACATTATCAAACAAATAGGTGACAACCTCCCTGACCAAAACATGATAGATTTAGTGGCTTCGGGTGGGTTTTCGAATAGCAATGGATTCGAAGTCAGAGACAAACTAAAAGATTTTTTCGTTACTGAGAACGGTTCAGTTTCATGGCAAGAAGCAGCTATTAGTCGAATACAATACATTTCAAGCAAAATACATTTTTAACCGATCTCCACAAAAGGAGGAGGTTATCATTTGAACAGTATTTTTTGTGTTTTTCTTTTTTCTGCGTTACGGTTATTCTTTTTTAAAAAGGTGTGTAGGTCAAAACATTCCACTACTTATCTACGTATATGTACCTACACTAACAATGAAAAAATAAACCTTTTCAATAAAAAAAATAACCGACTTTAAAAATGTGAGAGTACTGATCTGAATAGGTACTGATCATTTTCTACACCTACCCTCTTATTCATAAACTTAGTTATTTATTTTTTGCTTTTTAGTGCAGTAACTATTTTTTATTTGAAGTCGGTTCAATTTTTTCATAGAAAAGTAGTAAAATACTTGTAACTATTAGGTACATAATCATGAAATTAAAATAAAGTTGGTAAGAACATTTAGAGCCCCCGCAGACCACAGACTTTTTATCGGCCGATAGTTTAGTCGGGTTGGCCTGCTAGTACGCACACCGAGCCAACTAAACAGTTCAGTCGGTGATGAGTGCGCAAACTATCCAACAGTCTGCCGACTATTCTCTATTTGCTAGTTTCTAACCAACTGGTGAAAAGAGTGGTCGCACCGCACAATGAAAATTAATAAAACATTGTATAGAATTGTTATTATTGCTCTCATACACCGGAGGAGGAAAATTAAAAAGAGAGCCCGAGAGTATTGGGTGCATCCTATCTTTAGTGATAGATTATTAAATGGAAAATTTTACACTATGCATTCCAAATTACTCGATTACCCGAAAAAATTTTTCGCCTTTTATCGAATGAGCATAACTAGCTTCAACCAACTTGTCAAATTAATTGGACCAGGAATAGCGAAGGAGGATACAAATTTAAGACTATCTATACCTGTGGAGGAGAGATTGAGCGTTACGATAAGGTAAGATAAACCACAAAACATACTTTAAATTTTTTATTATAATTCAAATGCCAAGTTTACAAGTCGTATATTTGGGAATCTTCTGAAAAATTTGAATAATATGACTGGGCTGACATGTTGGAATCAGCTGGTGATGAAACATTTTGAATGGTTGTTTGTGGTAAAGTGGGGGGTGTAGAACCGGATGCATAAGCCTGTAATTGTTGTTGTGGCGGCAAGATGTTAGTCCCTCGTTGGTAAACAGGAAAAGAGTTCATGGGTTGTTGCAGTATGGTGTATGTTGGTTGAGAATGAGGCTGAACACGCCTACCAAGTCTTATCTGTTTAAATACGTTAAGAATACTAATCTTAGCATCGAGTTTTTCATCTGCGGTTAAATTTTTGAGTGATGGGACAAGAGACAATGCAAAGTTTACATCTTCATCAACATTAGTCTCATTTAATGCTTTTAATATTGCTTCATCCAAATCCGTATTCTTCGAAACACGAGTTTTCTTCTGGCGAGGAGGTGCGGAAGCGGATGGAGCAGTTTCTTCATCATCTTCCTCATTTTCTGTAGTATCCTGGGCCAGGTTCAGGTTACCTTCCGTTTGACGATTTTCCATGCATGGAAGTAAAAATAATAATTGTTCAAAGTATACGTATTTACGCCTCTTGACCGAAGCCTGCCCCGACTTTGTGTTCTTTTGTGCATTTAATTCTCGGCGAAAGCAAGTCCGTAAATTGGCCCATTTTTTTTGTATATCGCGGCCTGAAAAATAATAAAATATAATTAATTCATTACAGGTATCTGGCTACTGGAGCTAGTTTCAATTCATTATCTTTTGATTATCTGATGGGAGCTTCTACAATACGAGATATTAAAAAAAGTACATGTGAGCAAATATGGAATATGCTTCAACCGTTATATATGCCAACCAAACAAGAAGATGACTGGATTGAAATAGCAGACGAATTCTACAGTCGCACAAATTTTCCAAACATCATTGGAGCGATCGATGGCAAACATATACGAATGATACAGCCAGAACATTCCGGTTCATCATATTTTAACTACAAAAAGTTCTTCTCCTGCGTTTTGATGGCTTGGACAGATGCCGATTATAAATTTGTGTACATTGATGTTGGTTCTTATGGAACAGCTAGTGATTCGGAAATATTTAAAACATCAGAAATGGGTAAACGGCTTTCCGAGAATCGACTAAATATTCCTTCTGGAAGGCAATTGCCTAATGATGATGTTGGAGATGTTATTCCATTCTCTGTCGTAGGCGATGAAGCGTTTGGACTTGGAAATAATATATTACGCCCTTATACAAAAAGAAATTTAAACTACACCAAGCGAATTTTCAACTATAGACATACAAGAGCTCGACGCATGGTTGAATGTACTTTTGGGATTCTAGCTAACAAATGGCGCATTTTTCACCGTCCAATTGACGTAAATATTAATTTTTGTGTTAAAATTATTAAAGCTTGCTGTGTCCTACACAATTATGTACGAATCAAAGATGGAATACATTTTAAAGACACTCTCTACAGTTGTACCATGAATAACTTCAATACAAATGGAAATAACCGAGGAAGAAATAATATGAATAATGTGCGGCAATACATGTCGTCATACTTTATATCTCCTGCAGGCTCAATTCCGTGTCAATATAATAAAGTGTAATGTAAATAAATAAAAATGTATCGTACCTTGATTTGTTTTTTCTTGGGCACTAAGCTCATTCCAATCAGGAACAACAGCTTCACAAACTTCCTCCCACAGTTTTTTCTTCACATTTACGTCAGAGTACTCTTTTAAGTTTTTCTTATAAAGTGCAGGGCGTTTTTCGACTTCCTCGATCAAGTTTACGATCAAAGATTCCGAAATAAGCGACTGAGAATTGGGCGACGCCATTTTACAAAACACGCGCGGCCGACCATTCGCTGTCAAAGCTCGGAGCGAACTGAACTATCGGCTTAGTCGGCCGACTAAAAAATCGTCGTGTGTGCGCGTGTGGTAGGGAGCCAATACTGATTATACGGTCGGCCGATAGTTTGCCGACAGTATAGTTTGAATTGAATCGGGAAGCCCATCAAACTTGTTTATCGGCCGATACCAAATCGTCATAGTGTGCGCACTTGCTTACATCTGCGTACTGATTAAGAGCCCGACCAAACTATCGGCCGATAAAAAGTCTGTGGTCTGCGGGGGCTCTTACTCACTTGTTTTATTGATTTTGTTCGATATATCCTTCCATATATTTTCTTTTATTAACACGCTCAGCGCCATGTGTATCATTTTCGATACACACTGTACAAACACTTGTGTATCTTTTTCGATATACGAACACCATTCCAGTCTTTAGCCTCGTGTATCGTTAACGCGCACGTTTTTATACATTTTATACTACGAAAATATTGCTCTGGCCTAGGGGATTTTTCTGGTGTATTGGGGTTGAGATTGTAATTTTTTTTGGAAATTATGAAGCAAAATGTATGGGAAAGAAATAAAACAGTAAAATTATTTTGAATGTAGAACTTTTATTATATAAAAATCAAATGTAACCAAGGTTTGATGAAGAGAAAGTAATCTTATAGTTAGTGAGTATTATTGAAACAAGTTTTGCAAATTATTACATCACAAGTGGAACATTTTGTGTTAACTTGTGACGCTCGTACTACTTTGCCATTTACTTCAATTCCTTTCCTTTCGTACTTTTTGTAACATTCTGAACAACGCTCGCGAACTGTCCTTTCTCCAACTATATTCTTCACAAGATAGTGCTTCATATTTCCTGAGGCTCTTCTTGGTGTTAAAGTCGATGGTCCGGATTCTGTTACACGGGATTGAGTTGAGAGAGATTGTTATCATTTTCCTACTTTGGGTGACCACTGTCTTGAGGCCAGATGTTTTTGTTGAGAGCATTCTCACATCTCGTTTATCGCGCCATTTCAAGACTACAATTCCATCTTTGGTTTGCTTACAGCTCATTTCCCCTCTTTTCAGTTTAGCGGCAATGACATCTTTTGGTAGATGTTTTCGGTTGGATCTGAGAGTACCAACAAGATGGGTTTTTCGGCGTCGTAGTCTGTATGCTAGCGGGACGCTTGTATAATAATTGTCAGTAAAGATTGTTCTTCTTTCGTCAAGAAGACCTTCTGCAAGAGTCATAACGGTTTTTTCAGAAACATCGACTTCTTTTTCCTTTGATTTACCGCAATATACATATAGGTTCCAGGTATAACCCTTTTCAGTACAGAGCTTGAATACCTTTATACCATATTTTGCTGCTTTATTAGGTATACATTCAGTCAGTAAAGTATCGGGAATGGATGATTTGTGTATGGTTCCAAATTCAAATCTTTGTTTTTTTGTAGTTGTTAGATTGGCACAATTGTTTTCCATTTTGGCGCGGAGTTTGAGTTGCATCTGTTATTTATATTAAATACAGTGCTGGTTTTAGTAATATCATATATAGTGTGTCTTGCGAATTTCATAATGGACAAAAATATCGAACAAAGAGTTTGTCTTAAATTTTGCATCGCCAATGGAATTTCGTGTTCGGAGTCACTGAAAATGTTACAGAAGGCTTACGGTGAATCGACTTTATCAAAAACTCGTGCTTATGAGTGGTTCAAACCGTTCAAAAGCGGTCGAGATGTGATGGAAGATTTGCCTCGCTCTGGTAGGCCGTCAACGTCTGCAACTGAAGTTAACATCGCAAAAGTGAAGGAAATAGTGACTGAAAATCCCCATTCAACTCTGAGAGAGATAGCCGCCGAACTTACTGTATCTCACGAGTCGATCCGTACCATTTTAACTAATCATTTGGGTATGAAACATGTTGCTGCTCGGCTAGTCCCAAAAGATCTGAATTTTCTCCAAAAACTCAATCGCATGAAAGTCGCTGAGGACATGCTAGAACGAGTCAGTTCGGACCCAACATTCATGAAACGCATTGTTACTGGTGACGAGACGTGGGTTTACGAGTTTGACATGCAAACTAGTCAACAAGCTGTGTGTGTGGCACCCGTTTTCAATCGATAGAAGACATAAAGGAGAATTCGCGGCGAGAACTGAACTCAATTCCGGAAGCAGCGTTTAAAAAATGTTTTGATGAATGGATTATTTGTTGGCGCAAGTGTATCGTTTCTAAAGGAGCATACTTTGAAGGTGATAAAATAAATTTGGATGAATAACAGACATTTTGTGTATTATTGATCTTTTCCCGGTACTTTCTTGACAGAGTAGTATATTGGCGAAATATCAATCTTCCGCGCCAAGGAATAAGAGATTGGTCGACACAGATGTCTTTGCCCGGGGTGTACATTTTCTTATAGTTCTCAATAAATTTATCAAGCACATCTCTAATTTTGAACAACCTGTCCTCAGTATCTGCTTCAGTGTTATCCGAAAAATGCAAATATTTCAATATTAGCTCGAAGCGATTTCTTGGCATGACTGTCCTTGCCAATGGAACTCCGTAAAGCTTATGAACTCTCCAGTAGTCTTTTATAGCAGGCAGTTTGACCAATCCCATCCAACCAATCAGTGCCAAAAATTTGATCATCTCGTCGGCAGTGACTGGATACCAAGAATGAGCTCGAGCTTCGGGACCCACGTCGTCGTTAGCTAATAGGTTCTGTGTAGCAAAAAGATTTGTTTGTTCAACAATGAGCTCCACAATATCTCTTGTCAGAAAAAGTTCAAAGTATTCAACAGGGTTTGCAGTTGCCAAGATGCCCGTGTAAATATCTTTCATTCCTGAAAAAGGCACAGTATACGGTATCGGTTCTGGATCATCTGCAGTTGGCATTTCCCATTCTATATTTTGAATTTTTTGATTGACCCATTCAGACTCTGATATTTCTCCTGAGGTAGTTCCAGAAGTACTTGGAAGGTTGGCTATATCCTCTGATGGCATTGTTCTTGTGCGTGGAGTTCTTCGTCTATGTATATTTGGCAGTGCAGGTAACTGATCCTCTGAAAATGTTGACATTCTTCTTGATGTAGCTGGTGTATTCCAAGCTTCATTTCCACTATCTGATTCACTTGGATCGTCGTCATCTTCTGTACTGGGACAGAAATCGGGATCGTCCATTGAATCATCACTACTATAATCCATTTTTACAATATTCTAACGCGTCTTTCGGTTGTTATTCACTTTACTAACTCTTATTACTTATTCCTGAAACAAATGAGAAGAAAATTATGGAAAAACTATCTCTATTCCAAAATTCTCTTCTCATTCGCTTCTTTCTTTTTTCTCTGCTCCATTTGCATATCTAAAACAATATGAGAATAAATTATAAATTTATACATTTTGTGTATCTTTTTTGCACACATGGCCTATGAAAAAGTTTTGGGTGTTAACTATTTTTACAGACCAGTGTATCAAAAAAGATACACACTAGAGGGAGGGGGTTGGGAAGGGTGGAAAAAAAATTATCCGCTATAACATCTAGATGGTTTTAGGTCAAAAAAAAAATTTTTTTCAGAAAGGTCAAATTTGGGTGGTATTGGCATATAAGGCTTGGCGCTGAGCGTGTTAAATTATTACGATAATTAGTATGACTGCTATCGTAAAGGGCTGGATATAAAGTCACATAGTTAATTAACTGTTCCTCTTCTGAGTCAGAGAAATTCTTCCTTTTGTTGTCAATTTACGTATCAACATTCAAGTAGGTACTCTTGCTGCGGCGGCATACGCGTCACTACTGGTCTGTCGCGGCGGTAGGGCGACACTGACGCGCAGCAGTGCTGCCGCTACATTGCTGCCGCGACATTGCTGCCTAGCTCGGAATGTAATCTCATATAAGCCAATAGAAATTGTACGGGGACCAGTAGTGTCGCGGCAGCACTGCTGCGTGCAGCATGGTTCGGAATCGTACCTTGACGCTGCGCTCGAATGACGTTCCCTAGAATTTCATACATTTGCATAGAAAATCTATCTGTCGCAATGTCGCAGCGTCACAGCCGCGGCGCCAATGACGCCATAGACGCTCAGTTCGAAAGGCTAGGGGAGACCGGGGATGGTTGACTAACTTTTGACTCAAGCTCGTCTAACTCTGATGTTCAACTTAATATAACAAAAGCAACAGTTGATACAGATAGAAGAAATATTCAGGCACCTAAAATAGTAATCTATAACCTGTATATTTATCATTATAATACTTATTTAGTCAATTTTCTAAACCCCTGACGCTTGGTCAACCTACCCCATGTTCGGGGTAAGTTGGCCATAAACATGGGGTAGGTTGACCTAGGCAGTAATTAGTGTAAATAAAGAAGATTATAGTACAAAATAAAACATTAAAATGTATTAAATGATAGAAACTTTTTATTTAATTATAAACAAACTTAAATTTTTGGTTCATTCTCGGTTAATAAAGAACTTTAATAAAGGTAAACAGTCTCTTTTTAAACTATAGAATAAAACTTAATAATAAGTAAGATTAATTTTTGTACTTTGTGTTTCAACCTTAATTATAACTTTAATTATTTTAATAAATCGCTAATCAAAGATCAACAAATTGCTTTTATGAAAATATTATCAACATACATAAATTTGTGAGTATTTAATATTATAAACTATTACAACAGAAAACTTATTTTTATTAAATTAACTTATTGAAAATATAACAATCAATCAGTCAAGTTTTTAAGTATATCTCCTAACAAAATATTATCATCTTTGATTATTATAAACCACTTTAATCTTTTATCAAAACAAAAGTTTTCCTTTCTAAAACTAAATCTAACTATGAACACAACCAGTCACATGTTATCTAGTTTTAGTAAAGAACTACCTAAAATCAGACCGTCATATCAGTCATCTAAATCTGTATCACAATTCTTACATTCGTACATTAGTAAATTGCCTTTTGCACATCTAGAATGAGCCCATAACTTACATGTAATGCACTGAATCCACTCTTCACCAGGTTCACTGGCTGAATAGAGTTCGGTGCATTCCAGACAAATTGCGTCATCGTCGTCGCTTGTATCTAAAAGATCATCGTTATTCTTAGTTTTCTTTCCCTTCCCCTTTCCTTTGCCTTTGCCTGTTCCCTTGTTTTTTCCTTTTGTTTTGGGGGTAGTTTTTTCTTTTTTCATCTTTTTTATAGTATTCTTCCGTATTTGCTTCAATTTGTTTTCAAGAAGATTTTCTTTCTCAGGAGTGTCTGTATATATGGTGCTTTTACGTTTTCGTATGTTCATTCTATTTCCCAATCGAGGTGCTGCTTTCGGAAAAGGTCTAATCTCTTCAGGTAAATGTAAACTTTGATTAAGTTCAGGTGGAGGTGGTGTTACACTTGAGTGTGGTTCGATATGTGGAAGTATATCTTCATTAAATCCAAGTGGAGGTGGTGTTTCAAATGGACGTGCATCAATGCCTGACTGATGTATGTTTTCTATTTCTAGTTCTTCTTGTACGTGTTCTTCATCAAGAATAGAAGGTGATTCGCAAACGGTACTAGATGACCTTGATCTTTCGGGCAATACAGGAGGCATCAGATTAACAGAACCTTCACCTGAATTTGATTGAAGTTCTATAATTTGAGGTGAAGTAATCCATGAATTTGTTTGGGAGGTTGATGGAACAGCAACCGTACTTCCAATGTCTGCATTATTTTGCGAATTCGATGGACCTGCTACCGCACAGCCAGCGGTCGAGGATCTAGCGTCATCTTGTGCCTCTGGTAATGGTCTATCAGTCACAAAGGCTCCACTAAATTCAGACTCAGGAAATATGTTTTCATTAAGCGGTGAAATTCCGGTGACTCTGAATCCAGACTGTATATTGTCGATGGTAGCCGCCATTGGCAGAGATGTTTTTAACAATTCCGGAATATCGTAAATTGTGATGGTTTTTCCAGGGTGACTAGCTAGCCAGTTGTCGCTGGCTCTATTGAAATATTTTTTGAGAGGGCCGTAAACGCTTCTGTCGAGAGGTTGTAGTTTGTGGCTACAATGAGGGGGGAATGACAAAACTGTAACCCCATTGTTTTTGAAATAATCAATCACTTCGATAGATAAATGTGAGTCGTGGTTGTCCAAGAGCAGAAGAATAGGCTTTTCTTTACTGGGTTTAACGTGTTTCACAAAATGCTTTGCGTATTTTATGAAATTTTCTTCTTTCATCCACCCAGATGGGTTAGCGTCACCTTCTGAACCTACAGGACCCGCATTAATAAAATGGTCCTTGAAGTGTACTCTTGGGAATACAAAAAATGGAGGAACCATGTTGCCGAGAGCTGAAACTGCTACTGCAACTGTCACTAAAGTGCCTCTTTCAGCCGAAGTCATTTTCCCAAGTTTTTAATACCCCGGCGAGCTATGACTCTATTAGGCACATGAACTGTTGTAAGTCCTGTCTCATCAACATTCCAAATATCACCTGGGCTTAGATTTAATCGTTTATAAACTGTTTTCAAGTTAAGGAAGAACTCGCTTACGTTTTTTTGGTTGAACGACGTAGCTCTGGACAGGCTTGTAGCTTGAGGTGATCTTATTGATAACGAAGGGTGACGTTTTAAAAAATTACCAAGCCAATCTTCGCCAGCCATTTGTTTTGTATTCCAAGATTCAGGCATAGTTTTATTATTCCTTTTTGCGTATTCGAAAGCAAACTTGCGTGTCTCATACGGTGTTAATCCATAATATATGTCAGCAGCCGTCTTCAAATAAGCTTCCAGATTATTTTCTTCGTCATCGCTAAATATCTGCCTATTTTTTATGTACCCCACCGTGTCCAGGGTCAAATCAGCTCTCGTAGAGTTCGGATTACTTTCTAGCTTTTGTTTAAGTTTAGTTACATAACGATGCAACGTTTTGTATGGAATTTGATATTTCTTTGATGAGGCGTTTATGCTGTTATTATCGAAAATAACTTCATGGCAAGCTCTTTCTAAAATATCTTTTGGTACATCACCCCTTTCAGATTTTCTTTTGTACGTCCTCATTTTCTGTAAAAATACAATTACTGTAATTTAGTATGTGAGAGAAGACCATATAGTGTTTGCATTGATGTGCACATTAACCTGCCCGCCCAAATCTAGTAAGTAAGATCAAAAATAAGTAAAATTTATATTTATTTTAAAGGGGTTGGTTGACTAGGTAGTCTACCTACCCCGAACAAAATTTGTCAAACAACCCCTGACGCCATTTTGAATTTTACCGGCGTATCACGTGCAAACTCTAGCACTAACATGGAAGCAATACTGTGTAATATAGAATAAAACTATCATATTTACTTTTTGCACAACAACAATAATGTTTCTAACAGATCCATAGGCACAATAACAAAAAAAGTACGAACGAAAAAAATTACTTACCGGGACCAAAAACACAACATGTGATCCCACTCACGAACGCCGTGCGACTGGAGTGGCTCACTTTGCACAAGTTAGTGGGGCCTGGAGAGGCATCGTCGCTCGTGATTGGTTGATGAAAAACACGCGATAGTGGCGAGTTATTATTGCTTAGTCTACCTGCCCCTATAGTCAACCATCCCCGGTCTCCCCTACCTTGAGCAAAATCGGTGTCCAATAAAATACACAATAACAAGTATCCAAGTCCGTAAAGTCAATCCAAAGTCGTCAGAAAAATAGCAGAAATCGAGTAAGCACATCCGTAAGCGCACAAGTACGAAAACGAATGACGAGACTTGACACTACAGGAGTGACGTGGCATTATTTTTTTTTTGGATTTTATGACCTGGTAACTAGACCTTTAGGTCACGTCTTATTTTATTACAGTTACCGGCACGGTTCTTGAGCGCTCGGCGGAAGAGTGGGGATCGCTTTGCGCATCGTACACTTATGACAAATAAAACGCACACCCGTTTATTATTTATTTTTTCTAAGTTACGGTCTACGTAATTTGTTACTTAAAAGATTAAATAATGATTTATTAAATTGAGAAATGGAAATTGAGATAAAAAAAGGTAACTAACAAAAGTATTTCTAATTTAAAATTATAACTTAGTTTTTATAGTTTGTCAAAAATTACTAAAAAATCTACAACGTACCTACATACTTTTTTTTGTTAACATTTTTGACCTCTAATTTCATTTGTTCATTAATGAAATGAAAAACATTTTTACAAAAAATAAAAATATAATAAAAAAATAAAAATATTAAACGTTACGGTGATAAAGGAGTGACACCTTCCATTAAATCATTTTCCACTATTAAACTACTAGTACTAGTAGTTGGCATTTCATCATCATCTTACCTACATACTTTTTTTTGTTAACATTTTTGACCTCTAATTTCATTTGTTCATTAATGAAATGAAAAACATTTTTACAAAAAATAAAATATAATAAAAAAATAAAAATATTAAACGTTACGGTGATAAAGGAGTGACACCTTCCATTAAATCATTTTCCACTATTAAACTACTAGTACTAGTAGTTGGCATTTCATCATCATCTTCCTCGTCGTCATCACTATCAGTGAAGTCGCTATCACTATCGGAGTCGGCATTAACTCGAATTATCAATTCCTCTGTTAAAGTGTCAACAACACGATCACTACGTTTGTCCTCCTCTTCAATATTTTTTTACTTTTTCACACAACTTACTCCACTCGCTTGCACCCATTAATTCTACCTTTTCTTTTATGAATTCAGTCACTCCTTTGACGCTCCAAGTAACATTTTTCCTGGAAACGTACCCTTTAATTGCAGCCCATGCCATCTCAATCGGATTGAGATCTGAGTGATATGGAGGTAAACAAATTATGTCATGGTTATGTTCTGCCAATATTCTATCTATGCTGAATTTCTTGTACTTGTTCTTATTAGACTTAACCAAGTTGTAAAGCTGAGGTTTCAACATATCCTCACTATATTCTATGCCTTTTTCTGTTAACCAGGCCTGTAGTTCAGATTTTTTGGCATTTGATGTTGGTGCCGGCTCATATTGTTTATTGTGGTATGAAGCATTGTCAACTACCACAACGGAATTACTTGGCAGATTAGGTATTAATTGAGTTCGCAGCCATTTTTCATAATTATCAAAATTCATATTGTCGTGGTAGTCGCCTGTCTTTATACCTGCTTTAAATGTGAGTAGTGCATTTGGAATAAATCCTGTCTCGGACCCAGCATGAACAATGACTACCCGCTGTCCTTTTGAAATTGGTTTTTTAATACCTTTAGTTGACTCATCTGACCAGGCTTTGGGAGTCGAATGTGAAGAATCAACATATGATTCATCCGTATAAACTATAGACCTTCCTTCAAGTCTGTACTGGGTCATTCGTTTTAAATATTCAATTCTTTTTAATCGAATATTTGAGGTCTCTATCAGAACCTGCCTATTATTTTCCGTGTTCTTCAATTTGAACCCTAAACTTTTGATAATTCTCCTCAAACTTCGTTCAGAGCCTAGAAAATGTATATCCTGCTGCAGTTTTCTTCGCAGCTTTTCTACAGTGGGTAATTCTTTTTCGGTGATATGAAAATTTTGTATACACCTTTTAATTACTCCTTGGTCAAAATTATCAACACCTGTGATAGGTTTAGCTCTAGGTCGTTTTTTTCCTGGTGTTCTAAATACAGAAAGAAACTCATCGCCACAACTTTCTTTCACAATTCGCCTCACAGTTGCAACAGATGTGTTCGTAGCCTCCGCTGTTCTTTTTTGGACTTGTTTTAAATTACTGACTCCTTCTTCAGCCTCCTTTTTCATAAAACAGTTTACATGGTAAATCAGTTTTCAGGAGGTCAATTCCACTAATAAATTTACAACGAAATCGCAACAGAACCGTAACTAAACGACCGCTATTGAGCGTTTTTCTATTCTGCTAAAATAACAACGATATAAGTTTAGTTCCAGTTAAGTTGAAGTTAAAAACTCGATTCTACTAACACAACCGATCCCGAACGGAACGTTAACTTGTTAAAATCGCTATTCTACTAATGTTTTGACACAAGCGTCATTCGAAAACAAAACGAAACTTGAACGGAACTAAGCGTCTCATCTGTCAAAATTAGTCGCTACGGAAAATTTGGCTTTGTATAACTTTTTCTTGACTGTTCGCATTTATCCTTTAATTAAGATGATGTTCTACAATGAATATCTTAGTCTCGCCGATCAAGTAGACATCGGAAGAGTGAGAAGACGAAATTTGGCGTCAAGGCTACGTAATTTCTTCTTCAAATAAAACTTGATTTATGGGCGTTTGAAGTAGAAACTTGACGAACAAACGACTGTTTTGTAAAGTTATAGAAACAAAGAACTTGTATGAAGGAGTTCTTGAGAATTTAGCTTACTGATAAAATTATAAAAAATACAAGAAGTTTGAAAAATTAAGACGTTTCGTGGGATAAAATATTTTTTTTTACGAAATTTTAAGCGATAACGTATCTTTTTTTGTTAGAATAATAAACTATATTAGTTAATCTTGCCATATTAAATTTAATATGAACATATTTTCTTTAAACAATAGCCAAAAATAGCTGTCGAACGAGCGCAATAAATTCCCTTTCACCGCATTCCGCTGCAAAATAATATAGTACGTTCATGCGTAGTTCACGGAGAATACTGAACCCGTAGAATAAAAATATTTGTTGTACACTAGAGACACATGTCTTAACTATGTATTTAGTGAAAAAAAAAACATCGTTTTCTTGGAAAATGTTCTTCTAATACACAAAAACCAGAAAGATTCTCCATTTTTAAAACACAACAGGGTCATCTTAGTTTACAAATTTACGGAAAACTGATTATTCTTATTGACAAAAATTATAATGGATAGAAAGAACAAATACTGAATTTAACACTCACATGCTAAATCATTACAGTTTCAAATAAAATTTTCGTAAACTTTTTACGTTTATACAGCGTGTATCTGACATCGACGCACAAACGATTTCCAGGGGTCCAGGACATGATTCTGGACACCCCTGCTTTGGAATTTTTCGTCGGCTTTTTCGTCATTTTTTCATTTTTTTCAGGAGTTTTTTTTACTTTAGACTGCTCATAATCGTTATTCTGACCTAACCCAATAAGATTTTTAATTAAAAAGTCATTAATTCACTATTTTCACAAAAAAAAAGCAATGTAAATAAAACTTCAAATTAGGTAGCTATCAGCTGTGCAAAGTTCAAACGAAAGGTCAACGCATGCCAAGTAGGTACCTGCGAGTGAGCATGTCAAAGGCACCGCTCAAAAATACCGTCTAAAGACTGCCGTCATTAGAAAATAATACGTATCACAACAAAATAAAGTAAGCGATTTCAAACATTAAAATAATTGCTTAAAGACGCAAATCGGTTATTTTGTTGTGTGTCGCCAAATCGTATTTTCTTATAGCGGCAATACGTAGCGCGCTCTTTGACATGCCGACAATCGAGCCGATCTAGGTATTCTGTTGAACAGAGTGTTAGGGGCGGTTCAGTGTCTCGCTTAGTGGTGATGGTGACACCTGACCGAGATTTTTTTTTTAAGTGAAAGCTTCTTTAGCGACGTTGTGCACTTTTTTTGTGATGGGTAAAAAAATGTTAAGCTCGCGTCAAGACACGTGACCCTGGTGAAAATGCGTGAGATGGTGACCTGATCGAAAATTCGTAAGACGGAGGGAGAGAAGCACGTATTCAAGTTTTCACTTCTGCCGGCACTCCCGGAGTTTTTACTATTAATAGGCACACGTTGCACAAATCATAACAAGGCTTAAATTAAAATAAGTAATGTTACGCTTATCTCAATTGGTTCGGTTTCTTGCAGCTTCTCTTAGATCTTAATCTTTTTTTAAGGCGATCAAGTAACTACATGGTTAAGTATTTCAACAAAAAAAAATCATTTAATAAATAAATAGCCACCCATGATAGTTCCGCCACTGTACTGCACGTAGGTATGTCGGCGAAATCAAAAGAGAGTTCGAAAAGAACATTTCGTGATGGATTTTTGCCAGTTTCTTGTTGACGTTGATCGCGAACGAGTGTGCTTTTTGTGAAAGTCTGTTTTCGGAACGTTAGAGAAGATAAGTTTTAGTTTGATCCCAAAACTAATTTTCTCTCCGTGTTTGTGTGTCTGATTTAAAAATGTCATCTGGACTTGTGGAATCGGTGGATCGGGCATTGCCAGCTCACTCACCAGACTCGACCCCATTCGATTTTTTCTTTGGGGTTACGTCAAGGACAAAGTGTTTGTGTCCGAGTGCGCTTCCGCAGCCGAGATGAGGAATCGCGTCGTGCATGTGTTTGCGACGTTGCGTGAGGAGTGTGCTCAGGACCCAAAGTTTCTGCTCCGTGTCCACGTTGAAACTCTGGGCCGTGCTCAGATATGCGAGCGTGCTGGCGGCGGCCACTTCGAACCCAAGGGTGAGCGACCTTAAGGTGAGTTAGTAGTAGGTACTTACATTATCGGATCTCAATGTAGGTAGGCTGAAGCGTAACCAACGAAACACTATCACTAAGCCTCCGCTGTCCGTCCGTCCATAGGACTAGGTAATTTACGGGGGCTCGCATACAAGAAGCGTGTTTTTTGAGTTAAGGTATTTACAGAACCCTTTGTTTGAGAGTCCGACTCGAACATGGCCGGCTTTGTTATCAATTCTTATCAGAATCGCGTTCGTGATTTTAAGAGAGCATGTTCCACAAGGATGTATTCCAGCGACCCATCCAAGGTTTGTTTGGGTGAATTCATAGGTACAAAATTCGCGGATGGAAACCAAGCTCCAACCAAGGTCACCTTGGATTGGACATTGGATTCGGTAAGTACATCATTGTGGAACATGCTTAAGCTTATGACTCCTTAACTTCTGCGTAAACATGTCAGTTGTTGTCGGCTACGGGTGTTATTCGTCGGTACTTAGGTACTTTCTAAGTGAGTGAGGCGGTTCGGTAGGTACCTACGATACCGGATCTCAATGTAGGTACTTCAAGCTTATTTTTTATAATCAATCCTTATCTGAATCATTATTTTAAGAGATTAATCTTATGGCTCCCTTCTCTTATTTCTTCAAAAACAAGTTCTTACGATCAGCAGGTTAGTATTTCTGAGTGATAAAAATTATTCATTTTATGAGATAGGTATTATTGTTGTCGGCGAAAGGCGATATTGGTAGGTGCAATCAAAGTGACTTAGATAGTTCTGTAGCTGCATACCATTGTCACATGTACAGCGCGTGCGGCCACCACCGCGCGCGCCGCTATACTGAAGCTTGCGCGGCCGGCACCCATATTTATAACTTTTGAGCATTTAGAATCAGCAGCGCCGTCGCAGCCGCGGCCCGCAACAATGTTCTTACTCAGTGATAAAGCTATGTGATTGGTCAAGTATATGTCTGTCTTAACACTACTTGCAATCCCTCAAAATAGTATTTAAATAGTGCAAATAAAGATATTTTCATGCTACATCAAGTTAGTGTTATTATTTCTCTCCACCTAACACCACAGTGGTGACCCCGACGAAGGAAACAACATGACCAGCGGAGGACAAGAACTCTCGGGCGTCTCAACTGCGCTTCGTATCCCGCCCATCTGGCGAGATAAGATACGAGTATGGTTCGCACAATTCGAAGTCGTCATGGCTCCACACAAGAAAGGCGACCAAGCCATGTACGAGCTACTCATCGGTCAACTCGAGCGGCAGGATCTCGATGAGATCACTGACATCATCCTCCATCCACCTGAAACGCAGCGGTACGAAAAGCTGAAAAATCGCCTACTGCAAGTTTATGAAGAAACTGAGCAACGTCAAGTTCAGCGTTTACTAACCGAGATGGAACTGGGCGACATGAAGCCATCCCAATTACTACGTCGCATGAAGAACCTTGCTGGCGAAAACATCTCCGACTCAGCGCTCAGAATTATGTGAACAAATCATTTGCCACCCTCGATAAGAGCAGTGCTAGCCGTCAGCGACAACATCGCCATGAAATCCGACATTTACGACCTCGCTATGATGGCAGACAAGATTTTGGAGCAGACACAGCCTCAGGCCCTCGTTTCCACCGTCTCCACGAGCTCACAAGAACCTCCTCGTGCTAACTCAGCCCTGGAAGAAAAAATCGAGATGCTTGCGAGAGAAATCGCTGAGCTAAAAACAAAACAATGCACGCAACACAGTCGAAAATCATATAACCGCTACCGCCCAAGATCTCGATCACGGAGTTCGCCAAATCGACATCGCACACCCCGCGCATCACGCAGCAAGACACCGCACCGAACCGACCAATCAGACATCTGCTATTATCATAGAAGATTTGGGAAAAAAGCACAACGATGTACGCGGCCGTGCAGTTTTGAAAATTTACCCACCGCATCGGAAAACTAAAACCAGCGTTGGATGAGGCGGGACCCGGCGCAAGAGATATATCATACCGCCTATTCATAACAGATCGGAACTCGCGGTTGTCATTCTTGATCGACACCGGCGCGAATATATCGGTCATACCACGAAAAACAGGAATGAAAGCTGAGCCGACCGACTTTTGCCTGTACGCCGCGAATAATACCAAAATACCCACCTACGGCGAGAAGTCACTTCAACTCGATTTCAATCTACGGAGACCATACAGATGGAATTTCATCATTGCTGCAGTCAGCAAGCCAATCATCGGCGCTGATTTCTTAAAGCACCACCAACTCTTAGTTGACATCGCCGGCCGATGTCTCATCGACAAAGTTACGAAACTCAGCGTGAAAGCACCAATATCTTACTCCGCCGAGCCAACAGTACGAAATATCGACATCGAACAGGAGTACCATAAGCTGCTCAGCCTCTTCCCCGACATCACCAGACCTTCGTGTACAAAGGAAACGCCCAAACATCATGTAGAACATCACATAGAAACAACAGGCCCACCACTACACTGCAAAGCCCGACCCTTACCACCACATCGATACTTAGCTGCCAAGAAAGAGTTCGAGATCATGATGCAGCAAGGACTCTGCCGACCAAGCAAAAGTCCATGGTCCAGTCCGCTACACGTCGTACCCAAAAGGAATGGTGATATCCGTGTTTGTGGCGACTATAGAAGACTAAATGCCTTCACTACACCAGATCGATATCCAGTGCCACGCCTCATGGACTTCACTAACCACCTGCATGATATGAAGATTTTCTCAACCCTGGACCTTAACCGTGCATATATGCAATTACCAGTATATGAACCAGACATTGAGAAGACGGCAATAATTACGCCATTCGGATTATTCGAATTCCCCCGAATGTGCCCAGGCTTAAAGAATGCCGGACAGACTTTCCAACGTTTCATACACCGTGTGCTGAGTGGATTGGATTATGTATTTCCATTTATTGATGACGTCATCGTCGCATCAAGCAACGAAGAACAGCATAAACAAGACTTGCAAGTTGTCCTACGCAGATTAGATGACTATGGAATCACAATCAACCCATCAAAATGTAACTTCGGCAAAGAACGCGTCAAGTTCCTGGGTTACGAAGTATCAAGCGAAGGCATCAAACCACCAACAGACAAAGTCAAGATCATCGCTGACTACCCGAAACCAGTAACCGTCAATGACCTACGTCGATTTCTGGGCATGGTGAACTTTTATAGGGACAGCATTCCAAACGCTGCACATATTCAAGCTCCTCTCAATACCTACCTACACAACTGTAAGAAACGTGACAAGACCAAGATAAACTGGACTACGGAAGCAACAGAAGCATTTGAGTCGTGCAAGGCCAGCATCCAAAACGCAGCCTTACTCGCACACCCATCACCGACCGCAACGATGTCACTTATGTGCGATGCGTCCCAAAAATGCGCAGGATCCGTACTCCAACAACGCGTCAATAACAAGTGGATACCCCTAGGCTATTTCTCGAAGAAATTCTCAGAAACCCAGCAGCGATATAGCACATTCGACAGAGAATTGTTATCCATCTATATGGCCATCAAGCATTTCAGAAATACCTTCGAAGGAAGAGAATTAATCGTCTACACCGATCACAAGCCGCTTACATACGCCATACACAAGCCGCCGTCCAATAGCGATACGCAACGACGAACACGCCAACTCTTGTTCATTAGTGAGTTCACAACGGACATTCGACATGTAAGCGGAGCGAATAACGTGGTCGCCGACGCACTATCACGCATCGAAACAATCGACATTCCAACAGTCATCGAATACAGCAAAATAGCTCAAGCACAACAAAATGACCCATCGTTATCAACGCTACTGAAACAAAAAAACATACAACTCAAGAAGATCGTCGCGCCCGGCACAAATAAGTTGATATGGTGCGAAACATCTACAACAAATATACGACCGTACCTACCAGATGACTATCGTCGCATTGCATTCAACGCTATTCACGATAACAGTCACCCAGGGATACGCACCACACGAAAAATGATGCAACAACGTTTTTTTTGGCCATTAATGAACAAAGACGTCAACACATGGGCCAAATCATGTACTTCGTGTCAACAGTCCAAAGTCCAAAGCCACACACTCAGCGGCAGCGAACATTACTCACAGAGCGAGCGATTTCATCATGTCCATATCGACATTGTCGGCAAACTACCCACATCTGCATGCGGACATCAGTACCTCCTTACTATCATCGATCGCCAAACACGCTGGCCCGAAGCGATACCAATGCGAGAAATCACAGCTGATACCGTAGCAAGGAAAATGTACGAAGCATGGATATCCCGTTTCGGGTGCCCCAGCAAAATCACGACTGATCAAGGACGTCAATTCGAAAGCCAGTTATTTCACGAACTTGCAAGATTACTAGGCGCAGAGAAGACACGTACTACTGCCTACCACCCGCAGAGTAACGGCATAGTTGAGCGCTGGCACCGCTCGCTGAAGGTTGCACTAATGACGAGATTATCAAATAACCACAAATGGATTGACGAACTACCAACCGTGTTACTCGGACTACGGGCAGCTATTCGGACCGACACAAACACAAGTGCCGCACAATTAACGTACGGACAAGCATTACGTCTACCCGGAGAATTCATAACACCATCACCATCTACGCCTGCAGAGAAGTTGAACCACACCTACGTCGAACATCTGCACAACGTCATCGCGCAACTCACTCCGACATACCAACCGCATTCCAACACGCGGGCAGTGTTCGTGCACCAAGACTTGAAGACCTGCAAATCTGTATTCGTACGCATAGATGCAGTCCGGAAACCATTACAGCGCCCATATGAAGGTCCGTATTTGGTCATCGAGAGGCATGAAAAGTACTACAAGTTACAACTACCTGGACGTACTGCCAATGTATCGATCGACCGACTGAAACCGGCTTACACCATTAACACAGACCAACATAACTGCAGCCACACGAAAAACTCGACGCCAGCAATCATAGAAGACAGCTCCATCGACCCAACGAGAACCAGATCCGGCAGACTCGTCAAGATGCCCGTACGCTTCCGCTAGAGGGGGAGCACTGTAGCTGCATACCATTGTCACATGTACAGCGCGTGCGGCCACCACCGCGCGCGCCGCTATACTGAAGCTTGCTAGATTGGGTCGTCTCTCAATTCCCCTAGGGGAACCGGAGGTAACTGGTTTACCTATTAGGTATTTCAGTAGTTTCGACGCCGCCTGTATACACAGGCGGGTCATTGGGTTGTGGCAGTGGCCACGTGATGTCAAGTCCGGGCGTCTAGTCCGGTGTTTGCCTGCTCGTTGGCGAGAACTGCCCCCACCGGCAACGTCCCCGTGAGGGGAGCCTCCAGTGAGCGCTCTGCGAGCCAACGGCGTTCCTTGAAGTGTGGGCATCAGCTGATTATGGCGAGGTCGAGCACGACAGGGTGGGTTCCTGGCGTGCGCCCGTCAGCCATAATCAGTGAGCGGTGTCGGTGTTGGGTAGTGGTGCAGCGGGGATTAGGTCCCGCGGCAGCGGTCGGTCCGGTGGGCGTCGGTGGTAGGGTGCCAGCTCTCGCAGGTGGCGGAAGGAGGAGGCCCCCGCGCGGCTGAACATCGTGGTGGTCAGGCGGCCGATGAAATCGTCGAGGCTCTCCATGCGTAGGTCTCTCGCGATTACCGCGTTCCTCACGTATCTTGGGGCGTCTACGATGCTGCGTAGCGTCAGCGACTGCTGCGCGCGCAGCCGGTCTCGGTTAGTTTCCGAGACCAGCGCGTACCACGCAGGGGCAGCGTAAGTGAGTCGGCTGCGCACATACGCCTTGTAGACGCCCAGCTTCGCCTTGGGCGGTAGGCGCGATGATAAAACGGGACGCAGGAGAGCTCGAGCAGCGCGGGTTTGAACCACGACGTTCTTCACGTGGGGGCCCATGGTGAGTCGTTGGTCGATGGTCACGCCCAGATATTTAACTGTGCGCGACCATCCGACCTGTCGACCCAGCATAGTAAGGCGGGGTGGTTGGCGTCGTCCTCCGAAGGATATGGCTTGGGTCTTCGCCACGTTGACGGATAGTCGCCAGTCCTCCAACCATGGCGGGAGCGCATCCAGTGCTCGCTGCATCTTCACCGCCGCATGGGCGGGTGATAGCGATGTGGTAATGAGTGCGGCATCGTCTGCGTATAGCGCCAGCATGGCACCTCCACCGACGGGGATGTCGTCCGTATACCTGCCGTAGCAGACGGGCGACAGGCAGGATCCCTGGGGCACGCCGGCTCCGACGGAGCGAACCGTAGACAGGACGCCTTCAACCACCACTTGAAAGCGCCTGTTCTCCAGGAAGCTGGCCACAGTCTTAACTATTCGACGAGGAATAGTAGACGTGGACAGCTTGTAGAGCAGGCCGGCGTGCCACACGCGATCGAACGCCTTCTCCATGTCGAGCATCACCGCGACAGCACCCTCCTTCTTGTTGCAAGCAACAGTCAGATGATGCACCACTCTTGCGAGTTGGTGTGTCGTGGAATGCTCGGCACGGAAACCGTACTGTTCGTCGCGTGGTTGGATGTGTGGAGTCAGGTGCAGCAGTAGAAGCTTCTCGAAGACTTTCAAGAGTGTCGACAGCAGCGTGATGGGCCGATAACTTTCGGGCCTCAGTATGTTTTTCCCGGGTTTCGGCAGCATGATGACTCTGCCGAGTTTCCACACCGCGGGGAAGCACCCGGTCCGTAGGATGCCATTGAATAGCTGCGTCACGGTTGCGATTGCTCGCGGAGGTAGGTGACGCAGGGCTTCATTTGGGATCCCATCGGGACCGGGCGCTTTCCGCAGCGGAGAACGGCGAATCATCCGCTGCACTAAACCCGGGGAAAGGACTACTGGGTCTTCCGTGGGGGTTATCGGCGCGTTGAAGTAGGACTCCAGATGCTGCTGAATAGCTTCTACGTGCTGCACGTTGGAAGCTGGGTTGGGCTGGAACTGCTGCTCCAGATGGTCAGCCAGAATCTCCGCTCGGTCCTCGGCCCGGTAACGGAGGGTTCCGTCGCCGGCCAGGAGGGGCCTAATCGGAGGAGGCTTTCTGGAGAGCTGGCGGCACAGGCGGTGGATGCCCGTCCAGTCGTTTCCTGCTCGCTCGATGGCGTGGTACCAGGACTCGGTATGCACTGCCTCCAATGCACTCGAGATCCTTTTCGCCAGAGCATTGAGCTGGGATTTCATGGACGGACACCGGGTGCGGTTCCAGATGCGACGCAGCTTCCTCTTCCTGTCAACCATCGCCAGGAGGTGGGGCGGGAGTTGAGGCTGACGGCGAGCCGATGCTGCGTCTTGCTTCGACTCTCGAAGCACTGCGGTAATGGCAGCGCTGAGTTCTTCGGCAAGCGTGTCGACGTCAGCATGCGACTCGATGCGGCGGTAGGGGGCGTGCTCCGTCATGTGTTTGGCGAAGGCGCGCCAGTCCTGGCGGGGTCGTGGTAGTGGGGGCACTGATCGAGCCGGGGCGCTCGTCAGTACCACTAAGACGGGCTGGTGGTCCGAGAGGACATGATCATCCAGGACGTCTATTGACGGCGCGGCCGGGAGGCCGCGGACGAGAGTCAGGTCAATGACGTCCGGCATGTGGGCAGAGTTGTGTGGGTAGTGCGTCGGTACAGTCGGCCTGATCACCTCGTAATGGTTGCGATCTGCATGACTCAGCAGGCGTCGACCATCTGGGCAGATGGAGGCCGAGTACCACGCCGTGTGCTTCGCATTGAAGTCGCCCGCAACGATCGTCGCAAGTGGCGAGTCGAGCAGGGTGCTGACATCAGCCATCGCGAGCTGTTGTTGGGGCGGCTTGTAGAAGGCGAACACACGGGTGGGATTGCGGCCAATGCAGATCTCAACCCCGAGGGCATAGGCCGACTGTAGCGAAGGTGGTGGCAGCGGTTGGTGGATAACTCTTCTCCTTACTAGGACTGCTAATCCCCTGTACGCAGTCCCCAGTAGGAGAAGTGTGGTCCTCTCGGTACACAATGTACCCTGGCATCGTGAGCTTGGAGCTGCTCCTGAGGTGCGTCTCGTTGATTAAAGCAACGTCGATTTGACGTTGTCTCAACAGCAACCTCAGGAGCCTGGCCTTCTCAGGGGTCAGCCCATTGGCGTTCCAATGTACAATGCGTAGCTCATTTGCGGCCATGGGCGCACAGATCTGCTACGCATTGCAGGATGGTGGGGACCGGATCCCGCCCCTCCTGGATGGCCAGTAGCACCGAATTCAGTGCTCCGATGGCCAGGGTAACTAATGGGTCAATCGTCCCCTGCTTCGCCTTCGTCCCTCCGGGGAAGGCAGCGACCACAGGGGCCATTGGCCGTTGGTGTTGCTTCGGTGTTTTAGCGGGCTGCGTGGTGGTCGCAGCTGCCTTACTGCGAGGGCGACGCCGCCTTTTCCTCTTGGACCCACCCGCGCCAGTTCCCGCTTGTGCAGGATTGGCGGCGGCCATGAGAGAGCTCGGGGCGTCAGCCTCGGTCTCGCCTGCCGCGGATGCCTTGGTGATGTGTTTGACAGGGGCGGAGGTACGCGCCACTGTGCCGGCTCGTTTGTTCCGGGCTTCCTTGCGGAAGACCGGGCACGACGTGTTATTCGCCGTGTGAGCACCTCCGCAGTTCGCGCAGGTGGGTGGCGACTCTCGTGGACGAGGGCAATCCCTTGCTGCGTGTTCCTCGCCACAGCGCACACATGCGGGCGGTCTGTGGCAGTGGTGGGAGGAATGGCGGAACTGCTGGCAGCGATGGCATTGCGCGGGACCCTTCTTCCCGCGCCATGCTTCGATGGTGATCCCCGGCATACACAGCAGTTCGCTGGTCTGGTATATGCCCGGGGTTAAGTCAGGGGTTCGCTGCAGCTGGACGAAGAAGAGGCAGCCAGGGCGTCCGGAGCGGGTACGGATAGCGCGGACATATTCCGGCGCGTACCCTAGCTCACGGAGGTCTGCCTCTATGTCCGCTGGCTCTGTGTTCGCTGGTAGGCCGCGGATCGCCACTTTGAGGCTTTGCTCAGCGGGGAGTGAGTAGCAAAACCAGTTAATGTTTGCTTCTTTCTCCAGGTTGGTCAGATATTTTTGGACGGCGCGGTACTCGGTTTCCGTTTTCGGTAGAAAACGGACACCTTTCCCGTACGCACGTCCGTTAGGTGAGTGGCCTAATATCTTTTTGAGCTCCCTAAAGTGCGTTGGCCAGTCTGGCAGTACCTCCACCACGAGTGGCGGGTATCTTGCCGTGGCTTTGGGAGCTCGTGAGGCAGATGGAGCGGTGGTATCATCACCATTGCTGGTGGAGGCAAGTGGTGCGCCAGCAGGTGCGGTGGTGGCACTGCTGGTGCTCCTGTTGGGAGAAGCGGTGGTGGAGGCAGCGGAGGCGCTGTTCGCGCTTGTCTGTGGTGAGCAGCGTGGTTGGGCGGCTGCGCTGGCGTAGGACGCGCCTACGTCCATCGGCGAGGTTCGCATTCTGCCAGCTGATGGGAAGGGTGGCGTGGTAAACACCGCCTGCCTCTTCTCCGTCGGTTGCGGTGGGGAGGGGAACCTCTCCGGGGCGATCCTGGTTGGTGGCGCAATAAATTTGTGGTGGCCTTCCAGGGGTACAGCGTTATTGCGCTGAGCAGGCCGTTTTTCTCGCTGCGGCTGGGGCGCAGCGATGGTGGAGGGTACTGTGGCCTGTGGTGCCTGCTGAATCGGCGCCGTGAGCGGCGGTGGTCGGGCGCCAGATGTGCTGGGCGCGGTGAAAGTCGCCTGCGTGGTAGCGGGCGGCGGGGCGTCTCCCTCAGATGGGGTCGGTGTGGTGGCCAGTGGGCTGGCCGTGAAAAATTCCTCTCCTCCCAGGTCAAAAGGATCGACCGGGGGGGTGGTGGGTTGAGCGGCAGCAGCAAGTGTCGGGCGGGTCATGTGCTGCACGGCTATGAGGCGGTCAATGCCGGCCACAGCCGCGGCACGTGAACGCCAGACCGACCTTCTTCCGACCCCCGTGGTAAGTGGGGGGAGAGGGCGGGTTGGCCTCCGCGGCGGAGGGTATGTTGGAGGCGGTGGTGGCATTATTCACCACCGCTTGGTTAAATTTTTTTTTTTTTTTTTTTTTTTTCAGCTTGGGCTGTGCTTGACGCGCAGCGAGGGACTGTCAAGCGCGGTCCGCCGCCGAATTTCTTCAGCGCACGGCACCTGCCTGGCCCGGCCCCCGATGCTCGCCTCTGAAGGCAGGCCCGGAAGACCGAGACCGGCAGAATACCGTGCGTGATTTCCGAAGAAAACGGCTGGACGCAGTTGGTTTGAAGCTTGAGGCTTGTGCCTGGCTGCTTGTCGTGTGCAAGATTATGTTTGCACAAAAAGCTTGCACAAAAAAGCTTGTGTCGGACCCGAACGCACGTGTTCACTCAGTGACAGTCGGCGAATCCTGAAGCTTGCGCGGCCGGCACCCATATTTATAACTTTTGAGCATTTAGAATCAGCAGCGCCGTCGCAGCCGCGGCCCGCAACAATGTTCTTACTTAGTGATAAAGCTATGTGATTGGTCAAGTATATGTCTGTCTTAACACTACTTGCAATCCCTCAAAATAGTATTTAAATAGTGCAAATAAAGATATTTTCATGCTACATCAAGTTAGTGTTATTATTTCTCTCCACCTAACACCACAGTTCATTAGTTTATACCTACGTGAACGGATCTCAATGTAGGTACCTACTTACAAGTTTTCTTTTTTATTATCTTATCAATCCTTATCGGAATCGTGATTTTATGAGACTAAAGACATAGCTTGTCGATGCTTTTCTTCTCTTGAATTCTGCATAAACATGTTCCTACCATCATTAGATACCGTAGGTATTTCTGAGTGATTAAAAATGATTTTATGTGATATTGTGGTCGGCGATAGGTAGGCGATATTCTTAGGTAAGTACATTTAACGACAAAAGCTCGCGCGGCGTCGCAGCTTTGAGTGTGTTCAAGAAGTGTAGGTACGTACTCCGTACAACGCTCTCGCGCGTTTGGATCGCGTTGTTCACAATACACTGCGCGCTCGAAAATGACAATTTCTGTAACCGATCATTAGCGAGATTAATGACTTCCACAATTTGATTAGTGGCATCAGGTGTAGCCTTTTCGCGAAGTTTGCGTTACGATGTCCCGGACACCCTGTATAGGCTAAATCGTTCGTCACGATCGCGAGTTCCAGCGCGGAAAGCAATATGGCTGCGCTCTAAGGGTCGTCGACACACTTGGTTCGGCATGATACTTAGGTACGTAATACGATTTTTGGGTTTGTGAAATTAGATAGTGGGATTTTTGGATTTATATGGTGATAGTTTAAAATAATAATGTGTTTTAGAAAAAAAAGTGTAATATATTTTTAAATACTTAATTAAAATAATTTTTTTTTTAAACATTACAAACATTATTTACTTACTACGATAGGTTGTTTATTGTAATTTTAAAACATAAAACGTATTGTAAAATTATTTATACAGGGTGTAACAGAATAAACGCAATACCTCTTAAGGGGTCATTGAACTCATCATTATAAACAACTTTCACTGTGGGACCAAATCAGAAGTCGCGAAAAAAAAAATCTGCTATTTTATAAAACTATTTACAGGTAACATAATATGCATATACAAAAAACAAATTAAACTCAGGCGTTGAAGTATTCCTCCGCATCGCTGTCATCCGGAAACGTACCCAAAAGACTGGCAGCATTACCACGCTGAATGGCAATGCTAATTCTTTGAGCCAAGTATGAGCCAGCCCTCTGGTCACGTAAAGTGTCGATCAGATTACAGTCACAAAAAAAACAAATCAAACAGGCACTCGGGAACGTAATTTTTTTTCAGGATGGGAAATCATCAAATGACTTCTTCCGCTCTGGGTGGAGCGGAAGGGCGTGTCAGACTCTTACTGACTAAAACCCACCCATATTCCTCGTGGAGCCCTTTGCTTTCTAGGGCCGCGGTGACTCTTTCGAACAAAATCCGCAACCCACGTCATAAGCTACGTTAGGTACCGACCTTCACGCGGGCGAAGTCAAGAGGGCAAAACAATCCACATCATGTGCCTGAATCCTTCCGAACAGTATGATATTCCTCGAAACATATTTGTAAGCAGAGCGTCACATCACACTGCTTGCAAATATATTTTGAGCGACTCTTTTTGCACCATACACAACGTGCGTTTGTACTGGCGCCAAAGCCGACGAAATGGTTCCCCGACAGAATAGGACGCCTTGTCATTCCCGGTCCAGATGCCAGACATTTCGTGACGACCTGAACCGGAAATGATGCAGGCCTTCCAAATCGTTGAACCAATTCTTCGGCTAGGCGTTGTCTAAACGCACGTTGGTTAATTGTCTTGTGGACAGACTTATAAATTATGTACGAGTTCAGGATGGTAACATTTAAAAGGCGCCTGAACACTTTTTTATACCAGACCTGATTTCTGGATCTTTCTATGGGGTGTTAGGAGAGAAGTTGGTCTTTTCTATCCACACCCCCCATAGAAAGATTGTAGTCTAGTACTACTTGTGGCTTATATTTGTACCGCCCGTACTTTTCCTTGCCCGCTACTTCGCCTTTGTGAAAGGTGGAGCGCATGGCGACCAAGCTGGTGTCACGCCACAACATCACAGATAAATCCCGGCAATAACTGTGTAAGATTTCGCCAACCCGCAACTCGTTCTTACCCACACTTGGAATCCGGGACAAACTCCCTATTAACTCTGAGAGTCCCATAGCAATCGGTGCCATGGGACTTCAGGTATCTTGCCAAAAGGGGCGAGTTATAAAAGTTATCCATGATCAAAGTGTGGCCTCGACCGAGGAGTGGGTTGGCGAGATCGTACACAATACAGGTTGTCGCGTTAAGGTCGTTATATCTACAGACATTGAGTGTGGCAGACACGTGCCGTGAGAGACACCGACAGACACCATTTGTTTATATGTAACGTATAGAAACGTGCCGTGACAGACACCCCGGATACCGACAGACACCGTCATCGGCGTCCGCTCTCACTAGCAGTTACTGCATAGCTTTATGCCCGGTTTACATTATTCCAGTCCAGTGATCTAGCGAGATTCCAGTCCAGTGCTGGACTGGATCTGTAACGTCTACATTATTCCAGTTATTTAGAAGCCGTTGAAGTGTGAACACTAAAGTGACAATGATTTCAAGAAGAGATCAGTTTCGAAAATGTTTCAAACGTGCTCAATCACTCTTGCTACAAGAAGTTATTAATGAGGTTGATAAGGAACTAAAAAAAAAGGAACGGATTTGGGTGAGAAATTGGATCAGCGAAAGAGATCAAAAAGGAGGGTCAGCAATACTTTTGCAACAACTGAAGATAGAAGATCCCAATGAATATAGACTGGCACTGAGAATGACAGCAGAAAACTTTGAAGAACTGTTATCATTAGTTTCGATTAATATCCAGCGTAAGAATACGTTGTTCAGAGATGCTATACCCGCAAAATTAAAATTAGAAGTCACTCTTTCTTTTTTAAGTACTGGAGATAGTTACAGAAGTCTCAGTCGTATGTTTCGATTGCCAAAACCAACTATTTCAAAAATTATACCAGAAGTCTGTCAAGAAATTAAAAGGGCATTAAAAGACCACATCAAGGTAATATTTTTTTTATTAAGTATCATATCTATGACAAATTAAGCATTATTGAAAGCATTCATGATTATATTAATGTATTCTGGGTCATCGCTTACTACATTTATTGAGTCCTCGGTGGTTTGTGTATCTACAGACGCTGGACTATTCAATGGCATATAAGTACTATACTACTCGTGCTTGGTCTTGACGCATAATTGTAATTTGGTCTTTTCGGTTTTATAGGACTATTCAAATCGTGTAGTCGACATCTTGTTATCACACTCTGTATTTCTTCTTGGCCTAGGATAGCCTGTTCTGTAGAAAGGGTTCTTAATTGCTTCGCAATGTGTTTCCCGAAGATGTCGAATTCATCTTCCACTGTTTCTGATTTGGATAAATCGTATTGCATATCTTTCATGCTACTGACTATTGTAGACAGCTGTGAAATTTTACTTCTTTTCTTTCGCGGTTCTGATAGACTTACTTCTGGGTTTGTATGGGTAGGGTTGGTCCCACATTGGTCACTAGGTTGAGTATTGTCAGTATTTTCTTTATTTTGAGCATCATCAGTATTTTCCTGAAATTAAAATATTTTTACTTTCTTTTTGCAGATACCCACTGCGGAACAATGGAAACAAGTCGAGGAAGGCTTTCGGAATAAGTGGAACTTTCCTTTGTGCTACGGAGCGTTAGACGGAAAACACATAAAAATTACTGGCTCCTATGAATATGGAAGTACGAACTTTAATTATAAAAAAGAAAACAGCATAGTATTGATGGCTCTTGTTGACCATGATTACTGTTTTACGTATATCAATGTGGGCGCAAATGGAAGCGCTTCGGATGGTGGTATTTTCAAAAACTGTTCCATTTTTACTGAATTAAAAAATGGCAGTTTTATTCCAGAAGATGGAGTGATTGTGGCTGATGCAGCATTTCCACTAAAAACATACTTAATGAAACCATATCCTGGGGCTAATTTAACTTTTGAACAAAAAATATATAATTACAGGCTGTCCCGTGCTAGACGCATTGTAGAAAACGCTTTTGGAATATTAGTAAGTCGATTCAGAATTTTCGAAAAAGCTATTTCAACTAAGTTACATACTGTGGATCACATTGTGTATGCAGCTTGCTCTCTACACAATTGGTTGAGAAAAAAGTCAAGCAATTATATGACTACTTCTTGTGTAGACCATGACGATCACAACGACCATCATTTGATTAATGGAACATGGAGATCCGAAATAACCTCTTTAGATAGTATCTAAAGAGGTTATTTCGGATCTCCATTAGTATTGATAGTATCATACAGCAGGGCAGTAACAACTCAGCAACACATGCCAGGGAAAAAAGAACTCAATTTACTAATTATTTTGTGAACGAAGGAAAAGTACCATGGCAAAATCATATGATACATTGATAAATTTGTGTGTTTTAACAAATAATATGCTACTAAAATAAAAATAAATAAAAATCTTAAAATAAATACCTGTGTTTTACGCTTCACCATCACATTTTTAATAAATGAATTGAATTCGGCGAACCATTTCACTTTGGGTTGGTAAACATTGCCACTAGCACCAGATGTGGATGATTTCTTAATCTTGTCTAGTTCAAGGTAGTATGTCGAACGAATGCTTTTTATTTTGTTTTTCACATCTTCCGGTGTGAATCCTTCAATTTCCATACCAATGCACAGATTTTGCAAAGCAGTTTGGCGCATAGGTTTGTTTTTATAATGTTCTGATGTTATATCCCATAAACACGGATTTTCTCTGTATATAGTGACAAACTTTACAGTTTCGTCTTCAGATAACTTCTTCACCATTGTTAAATCCTTTTTCTTTGCAAAAAAGTCCGCAAAAACAACCAACACGTGTGTACTTCGTCAGCACTGGAATGGCACTGGATTGGCCGTCTACATTATTCCAGTTGCACTGGATTGGTCGCACTGGATTCAAAAGTAGACCGCGAATCCAGTTACTGGACTGGAATGCTTACTGGATTCAGTTCATTCCAGTGCCGGTTTACATTTTTCCAGTAAGCAATCCAGTACTGGACTAGATCGCTGGACTGGAATAATTTAAACCGGGCATTAGAAGAAAAAGCATGTTATTGAAAATGTTTAAACACTTCTCTATTGAAGATTTGTCCATTATTGCTAGAAGAAGAAGATAAAACAAAAAAAAGAGCAAAACGCGTGGCTGTTCATCCTATGCTTAAGAAAAGAAAATTAGAAGGAGAATACTGGACACTTTAAAGAACTTGTTGACGATGAAAAAAAATTTTTCATATATTTTCGTATGAGCCGGTATCAGTTTGACATTTTACTAAACAAAATTGAATTGCTGATAACCAAACAAGATACAGTTTTTAAGGAAGCCTTGTCACCAAAAGAAAAACTAGCAGTATGTCTCAGGTAAGATTTATTACAGAATTATTTATTATTGTGTAAACAAAGTGGAATACTATTCTAAGTGCCGATACACCCTTTCGTCAGTAAGGTCTGGCTGAAAACTCTGGCTGTATTGTTTCTGGCATAGGAGTATTGTCTTCATAAGTGTCAAATGTTGATGGCGTGGATACCGTAGAACTCGTTGATGGCCTGCTCAGTATGTCTATTTCCATGTCAGATACTATTTTAAATATCTTTGCTTTTGCAATAGCCCTCTCTCTGGGCGGAAAATATCGCAATGTAGTTACAACTCCAGCCATAACTTGTTCGATGTCGTCCGGCGGTGGAGTATTATTTTTACTCTCTATTATATACTTCATTAGTACAGTACTAGGTGTTTCATCAGTTGCTTTTTGGCCTCGTTTACCCTTTGGCTGAGGGTGCTTTGGAGTTTGAGCTGGGGAGGGTGTAGTTGGCAATGTACCAACTGTTTGTTGACTAACCTCAGGTGTAAATGTGTCAGTCGTTTGTTGCTCAACCTCAGGTGACTGAGCAACCTCTTCCTCGTGTGCATAATCATTAAAACCGGGTACAGGTGGAATTGGACATTTAGTCGGCCTTTCTTTCATGTACGGTAACAAAAAAGACATTTCTTCTTCGTACCTCCATTTTTTTTCACGAACACTAGCCTATCCACTTTTCGTATCTTTTTTCTTTTTATGAGAACGTCTGAAGGCATCTCGCAACAGTGCCCATGCTTTTTTACATTCATTTCCTGAAACAAGGAAAATAAATATCATAATCATAATATCATAATGTTTTTCTTTGCAGATTTTTGGCTACTGGGGACTCCTTCGTTTCTATAGCATTTAGTTATAGACTAGGAGTAAGCACTGTACACAAGATAGTGAAAGAGGTTTGCAGTGCAATAATAGAACGGCTGATGAGTGAAACAATGCCTGTCCCTACAAAAGAACAGTGGCAAAAAATCGCAGAGAAGTTTTGGAATACTTGGAGTTTTCCAAATTGTATAGGAGCCATTGATGGCAAGCACGTTCAAATAACTGCTCCGGCAAACTCTGGATCTCAGTTCTTTAACTATAAAAAAACTTTTTCAATCGTGTTGATGGCAATTGTGGACGCTGACTACAAGTTTATATGTGTCGACGTCGGCGCTTATGGAAAAAACCGTGACGGAGGTATTTTTTCAAATTCAAACATCGGAAAAGCATTAATTTCAAACACATTTAACGTTCCAGAAAGCACAAAGGAGATGGCTCAAAATCCATACACTAAAAACCCAGAATCGACAGCAATGAAATGTTTACCAAAGGGTTAGTTATAATAGACATTTGATGATACCAAAGGGAAATTCCGGATATCCGTGGGGTATAGGAGATATCATAAAAAATAATAAAACTATTTTGAATTGATGTTGTAATTGTTGTGTGTAATTGTTGATTATTCTGTTGTTTTATTTTCCTGTCACAGGTTTGGTGTAATAAGTAAAAAAAAAGCAAATATTTTATATAAATTATATATTTTCAAATACCTAAGCACACTGCATCTGAAAATCCTGCAGGTTGATTCAGGTCGCCTTCATGTCGGGCCCAGGCAAGATAATATATTATGGAAATAATGTGGGCACAACTGCCTAATGTGCGGCGGCCATGTATGCAGCTACAGCAATAATCGGTGATTGCTTGGCGATTGTATAGTATGTAGCAATAATAAGTTCTTGTTTGAACGTGTCTCGATTTAATTCGGCACCGTACTAACGTATTATTATTTCCTTCATCGTCATTTAGGTTCAGTCTCTCGGGATGCCTATATATTTCAATAGAATACACGCCGGTTGCTCTGACATGTTCGTAGCAGTAGGATTTTGCTAGCTTGATGTGGTACGTTCCAATAGCGAAAACAAGCAGCTCATCGTAAGTCATTCTTGGGAAATCTACTACGTCTTGTAACGTTTCCTCCATCCTCTGAAATGAAATGTTCCTTTGTGCGTTTAGACGGTGTTGATCAACGTAATCTGCTAGTACGTTTGGCCTATTCATATTTCTTTCTACAGGGTGTCTCACGGCAGAGTTAGGATTTTGAAAGGAAATAAAAGTCAAATTACATATTTTTGTGAAAACATTTTTATTAAAAATTATTGAACTATAATGCGGATTTTATGTTTTAAAGATTACATCTTCTAGATGTCTTCCATTTCGTAGCACGCACTCACGGAATCGATTCATCGCATTTTGCATAACGCGCCTAAGCAAAGCCGGCTCGATGTCACGTATTTCTCGTTGGATATTTTGTTTTAGCTCAGCGATATTCCTCGGAGTATTGACGTAAACTTTGCTCTTAAGGTACCCCCATAGGAAAAAGTCCATGGGGGTCAAATCTGGTGATCGCGGAGGCCACGCGATATCACCAAAGCGGGATATCAATTTTTGAGGAAACAATTCACGAAGTTGTTCCATAGTGGCTCTTGCAGTGTGGCAAGTGGCTCCATCCTGCTGAAACCACGTTCTTGAGCTGTAGGCTGGATGCTCTTGAAGTTGGGGTATAAAATAATTGGGTATCATTTGCCGATACACCTCACCAGAAACAGTTATCGTAGCACCTGTCGCATTTTAAAAAAAATACGGCCCGATTATTCCATTGACCGAAAGAGCACACCACACTGTCACTTTTGGGCTATGCAGCGGCCTTTGATGTTTTTGTCTGGGATTGACAACTGACCAAAAGCGACAATTTTGTTTGTTAACATATCCATTTAAATGGAAATGTGCTTCGTCACTCCAAAACACAGTATTCAAAGTGCGAAATCTCTCAATGACTGTCTGGCAAAAATTTTTACGTAAATTGTAGTCATTCCCATTTATTTCCTGCACTATCTGTATTTTATAGGGATGGAATTTCAAATCACGTTTTAGAACCCGCTCTACGGTTGATTTGGTGACGTTTAAAGCCGCCGCTCTTTTGCGTATTGACAAACGTGGATTGCGACGAACGCTAGCTGCCACTTCGTTTATTGTTTCTTCCGTCCTTGAAGTTCTGCTTGGGCCCGGACGCGGTTGATTTATAGCGGAACCGGTAGCTCGAAACTTGATAACCCATTTACGAATCAAATTTTCGCTTGGTCCATCGCGTAAACGTCTGATATTGTGTTGAGAACAAAACTGTCTCCGAGCCACAACGTACGATTCGCCACCTTTCAAAAACGCTTCGATAGCGAACGCGCGATGCTCACCCGACCACTGCGACATCGTGACTAACGAATCCGCACGAACGACGAAGCTACTGCGGTCCTCCCCCCGCGCTTACTTGCAACGGTTTTTTAAATATTCAAATTTAAAATAATAACTCTGCCGTGAGACACCCTGTATCATTTCTAAAAAGCTTTCAGTCAGGCGACTGTCGCTGTAACTCTCTTGGGTTGCGTTGGTTAGCGCTGCAGCTATTCGAAAATCTACTATTGCATTGGGCAAAGTATTATTAAAGTATCTATGTCGGAATATCTTAAAGTCCCTTTTAATTTTTCCGTTGGTGGTTTCTACCACCCATCTGACCAATGTTACTAACTAATCTTGATTTATTTGCAGCTTCAGTGGACAGTTGTGTTTCGTGTCTGCCAAGCGACTGTGGCGTACAGACCGTAAATCCACATTCTTCGGCATATGGCAATACATCCCGAAATCCTCTATCTAAAATCATCACGTCATCACTTTCAAGAAACCATCGTATTGGAGCCTCTTCCATGTCACCAGTGTGATTATCCAATATCTGTCGTAATATGTTAGCATCTGACGTTCGAGCATCGTAGGGTCCTGTGATTTCTAAAATGTAGCCATCTCCGCATACAATCATAAATGGCTTTATGAGATTGTCGTATTTATGTAGACTGTAGTTCATGCGCTGAAACAAGAAGTTTGAGCTTTTTTGCACGAATAAGTAAGTACCGTCTAAAACAATAATTGCTCTCGTTTGGTCTTGGGTTCCAAAAATGTTATTTGGCAAAATCCTGTTTCTCGCTACAACTTCTTCTCGAGTGATATGGTCGAATCCGAGGTGTCGTGGGAGAAAGTCATTTTCGAGACATACTCTCGCTTGTTTTATTTTACGTTGAATAGTTGATCTAGGCAAGCCAAAAACTGACGTAAGTCTTCGGTTAGGTTCACCGCTTCTCAGTTTACTTAAATAGATGCCCAACATCGTTTTCCCATTCGAATATTCGTTTAAAGAAGGTGTTTCATTAAATATGGTGTTGAATGGCTGGTGACTTATGCCAGTCCAAAAGTGAAGGGTATCAGGACTCAATTCATCTAGGTTTTCAAAATCGAGCTGACCTTTTTTTTCGAGACATTGTGTATATATCGCAATTATATCATGTATGCTCTCGCTACTGAAACTATCTTGCCGTTGGGTGACATGTTCCGGGAAATCCTACCAAGTCATATTCCTCAAATGGTGTTGACAGATGCGAGTGAGAGGTGGTATGTAGAATCGATAGTAGCTCATTAGATATGCCTTCATTGTATTGGACACAGAACGAAGTTCTAAGTTATGACAATTGTCAATCATACATCGTCTTGATGTGTTTGCCGCGCGCGTCAAACCTGATACCGGATACGATTCTATTGGTGGCGCCTGTGGTGTAGGCGGATGCCTTAAGCCGTAGTCAATACGCTGCCAGCATGGATGACAAATCAAACTGGATCCGTCACACTACATTATTGTATCAAGTATAAAAGGTGTTTTACCTTTAGGCCTTAAGGCCGAGCTCTAAAACGGGTACAATGACAAACGTGCCAGTACCTACTTTTAATCCGCTATTATCACTTATTATTAATGTATCGTGTTAAAATCTCACCAATCAAAGCTTTAACTACCTACTGGATTTCTACAAAATATGTATTTATAAATGTAGTACATAGAGACGAAAATGGAGTTCTAAAACTAAATACTTTCTTCTTGTTGCTGTTGCAAAGTGCCAAACATATACTCGACAAAATCTCGGTGTGATTCCAAAAACTCGAAAGACAACACATGGTGCCCCCTTCGTAGAACGGAACGGTCACAGGTCACACAGTGGTTATTTGTAGCCATTTTAAACAATGTTCAATCACAGGGAAACTCTTCAGTTCAGTATAACACGCCACAGTATCGAATCGGGAAGGAAAATCGGCGTCCAGTATAGAAAAAGCGAAGGTCAAGGTAAAAGAATTCACGGATGATTTCAAAACGCACAGATCACGATGATAGCAAACGAAGGACTGCGTTGACTAACAGTGTTTATGTTACCATCAGAAGCAGGTAGAAACAGGTTTACTACAAAGCAAGCGCGAGCACAAAAGAAAACCATTGTTACGGAGCAGGCCACCACTGCGCCAGGCGTAGGTAGCGAACAAATACTTTATCTCTTTCTAGCTTGAACAAAAACATGGTTAACAGATTCAGATAAAATAGTAGCTGCCTTTCAACGATACTTTATTATTAAATATCACTCTTTATTAACAAGGATTTGTAGTTATGATTTATTTTATAAAAAAACTTAAGCCCATAGTTTTGCGAGGAAATGAAAACATTTTTTTTATGTACACATTATTCCCATTCAGACCGCACATAAGAAGTTTTTGTCGACTCTGGTTTTTTTTTGGGCCATCTCCTTTACCTGGCACTGAAATTACAGCGCCATATGTTATCATAGGAGATGAAGCATTCCCTTTGACAACTTATCTAATGAGACCATATCCTAAACCTCAACTAGGTGACCAAAGAAAAAATATATTCAACGATAGACTATCTCGTGCAAGAAAAGTTGTCGAAAATGCATTTGGGATTTTGTCTCAAAAATTTCGTATCTATAACAGGAGAATACAACTTGATCCAGATAATGCAGACAATGTTATTATGGCGACGTGTATCTTACATAATGATATAATATCTGGTGGTTCTCAGCATTCACATAATGAAGAAGACATTATTGCATCATATTCTTTGTCAAACCTACCTAGACAGGGTGGAAATCATCAGGTAGCCGCATTTAATGTCAGAGAGAATTTTGTTAGGTTTTTCGAGTCACGCGAAGGAGCGTTAAACTACTAGGTGATTATATCGGTGTCCTGTCGTTTGACCATAACTATACTAATTTTAAGTTGAAAAAATATTATCTAATAAAAACCCAACATACTGTTGTTGTTGAAAGACTAATAAAGGCGTCATTAGCCTGTCAAGTCAAATTAAAATTAAGTAAATTATATTATGTGACTGTGTCTATTTTTAAAATAATATTTTTAAATATTGTTATGTTAAATAAAGATCTTTAAAAAAAAAAGTTAAAATACATTATAAAAAAATAAAAATATGTACTCACCATACTATTGAGTTTTATTCCTATTTCGTTCCACGCCAGGAGGCCTACCACGAGCTCTTAACGCGATCCATTTTAGGACCTAAACTGAACTTATCTTCTAATTCGTACCATGACGTCATAATAACTATTCAATTTTGGCCATGCCATCTGACAGCGATTGTCACAAACCGATTTGGTTTCATTCATTCAATTTTGTTTTTGTTTGGTACCATGACGTCTTATAGCAGCTCAACTGAAACGCTCAACTGTCAAAATAAACGAACCAACAAAAGTTACTTTTTCTCTAACATAACTGAAACGTTTGGTGAATTATTGACGAAAAAAAAAGGTTTTTTTAGTAGACTTACGAAACCCAATGTAAGTATACTTTCTTTATTCATTTATCTTTCCTTTTAAGTCTAAAATACCCATTTCAAATGCATTTTTTACCGCATTAGTTTTTCTTTCAGATGTCTGATGAACTACTTTTTTTGAAGAAGATTTTGCCTCACACTATACCCAAAAATGTAAGAGGCTTCAGTTACGCGGCCAGTTGGATCCCTTCAATAATTTTGAGGATGCCGAATTCATTAGGCGCTACAGGTTATCCAAAAATTTAGTGCTCGATTTGAGCGCCGAGTTGAGCCCAATGTTCAAAGAGCCTGTCAAGTCAACGGATTTATCCTTAGAGAACAAGGTAGGCTATCAACTTTTTTATGTTTTTTACAACTTCGTGCTATATACGTCCCAATGCATGGCATAAGGCCTTCCCTCTCCATGAATCACCAAAGAAATATAAAAAACCTCAACAGCGTGTTAGAAAATATTCACATTGAAATTGAGTAAATAATTGTTAAATAATAGCTTCCTTTTTAATTACATTATCTTATCAAATCAAATAATAAAGTAGGTGTAGAGAACAACAATTAAATACTAACAAATTTTTGTTTTTATGCTAAATTTCTAACTAGACAATTTAACTAGCTGATGCCCGCACTGGCCATTTATTTTGTTAAATAATATAGGTATAAGTAATATTTAAATTCTTACATAAATTATCAATAATATTAAAAAGATTGAGATCAATTAGGTAAATTCTAAACATGTTTAATTTACTGCTTCAGTGTTCAATAAATCAAATCTATATACTAATATATAAAGCTGAAGAGTTTGTTTGTTTGCTTGAATGCGCTAATCTCAGGACCTACTGGTCCGATTTGAAAAATTCTTTCAGTGTTAGATAGCCCATTTATCGAGGAAGGCTATATATAATCACGCTAAGACCAATTGAAGCGGAGGAGACGAAGTTACGCGGGTCACCTAACCACACATATAAGTCCTTTCAATATTAATGTATACCTTCAAGGGGTGGTTCCCTTGCAAGGTATCTCTTGAGTTTATCTATAGTGAAGTTGTAGGTACTATACTACTCTGTCAAGAAAGTACCGGGAAAAGATATATAATACACAAAATGTCTGTTATTCATCCAAATTTATTTTATCACCTTCAAAGTATGCTCCTTTAGAAACGATACACTTGCGCCAACGAATAATCCATTCATCAAAACATTTTTTAAACGCTGCTTGCGGAATTGAGTTCAGTTCTCGCCGCGAATTCTCCTTTATGTCTTCTATCGATTGAAAACGGGTGCCACGAAGTGGTAATTTGAGTTTAGGAAAAAGAAAAAAGTCAGCAGGAGCCATATCTGGTGAGTATGGTGGTTGCTGGATGGTATTTGTTGAGTGTTTGGTTAAAAATTCGTTCACAATGATAGCCTTGTGCGAAGGCGCATTGTCGTGGTGCAAAATCCAAGAATTTTCTTTCCCCAAATCTGGCCATTTTCGTCGAATTTGCTCTCTTAAACGCCGCATAACGCTCAAATAATATTCTTTATTTACCGTTAGACCTTCCGGTAAGAATTCAGAGTGCACAACACCGCGATAGTCAAAGAAAACAGTCAACATGACTTTGACTTTTGATCGACTTTGGCGTGGTTTTTTCGGTTTCGGTTCAGTTGGAAGGCGCCACTCCGAAGCTTGTTGACTAGTTTGCATGTCAAACTCGTAAACCCACGTCTCGTCACCAGTAACAATGCGTTTCATGAATGTTGGGTCCGAACTGACTCGTTCTAGCATGTCCTCAGCGACTTTCATGCGATTGAGTTTTTGGAGAAAATTCAGATCTTTTGGGACTAGCCGAGCAGCAACATGTTTCATACCCAAATGATTAGTTAAAATGGTACGGATCGACTCGTGAGATACAGAAAGTTCGGCGGCTATCTCTCTCAGAGTTGAATGGGGATTTTCAGTCACTATTTCCTTCACTTTTGCGATGTTAACTTCAGTTGCAGACGTTGACGGCCTACTAGAGCGAGGCAAATCTTCCATCACATCTCGACCGCTTTTGAACGCTTTGAACCACTCATAAGCACGAGTTTTTGATAAAGTCGATTCACCGTAAGCCTTCTGTAACATTTTCAGTGACTCCGAACACGAAATTCCATTGGCGATGCAAAATTTAAGACAAACTCTTTGTTCGATATTTTTGTCCATTATGAAATTCGCAATACACACTATATATGATATTACTAAAACCAGCACTGTATTTAATATAAATAACAGATGCAACTCAAACTCCGCGCCAAAATGGAAAACAGTTGTGCCAATCTAACAACTACAAAAAAACAAAAATTTGAATTTGGAACCATAAACAAATCATCCATTCCCGATACTTTTTTGACTGAATGTATATCTTTTTCTTAATTCCTTGGGATGATTCAACCAACCAAATTGTAAATTTTATTATTCCAGGTTTTTTCAACAATTTAGAATCCCAGGAGTTTTGGGATGCATCGACTGCACGCAAGTCGCCATCATAAGACCCAATGAGAACGAAAAAAGATATTTTTGTAGAAAACACTATCATTCCTTAAATGTTCAACTGGTAATGAAACTATAACAGTACCTTAATCATTTATAACATACTATGCTTCTATATAACATACTATGCTTCTGCCAGCGGCTTCCCACGTGGTCCCTAGGGAACATACTACCGGGATAAAAAGTGGCCTATGTCCTTTTTCAGGCTCTAGACTATCTGTGACCCAGTTTCATTTAAATAGGTTCAGTAGTTTGTCCTGAAAGCGCTACAGAAAGACAGAGACATTCTCATTTATAATATTAGTAAGGATTAAACTTAGTTACTAAGGACTACTGTTAAATAAGGAACATAAACTTTGGCACATTCATTAATTTTAACTTTGTACTTTTTTGTTGTTGTTAGAAATGTGATGCTAAGATGAACATTACAAGTGTCGATGCCAGCTTTGGTGGAGCTTCGCATGACTCTTTTATTTGGAATCAACATCCAGTAAAAGCTCATTTAGAGGCACTTGATGAGCCAACTTGGCTTCTTGGTAAGAAATTACTTACATTATAGAAATGTGATTATAGGAGCATAATGTAGTCTATATCTAACCACTAGTTTACGTATGTAGTGCAGTCTTGAGTGTATGTAATATACTTCAGTCAGTCAAATAAAATAATGAATGTCCATACCTACATAAAATAATATTCTTGTTTTTTATTAGATATGATTACTTTAAAACAGTCTAATAATAAGTGAAATGTTTCTTTACAGGTGACTCTGGATATCCACTAAGACCATACATGATGACGCCAATATTAGATGCTGCACCAGATACGCCTGAGAGATATTATACAGATATGCACATTAGGGCCAGGAACATTGTTGAGAGGACAATTGGGCTTCTTAAAGCACGTTTCCGCTGTCTGTTAGTGCATCGTGTTTTACACTATAAGCCTAAAGTTGCAGCTTCTATTGTAAATGCCTGTGTTATTTTACACAACATTTGCAATCTGGCTCAACTACCAATACCAGAACTGACAGATGCACAGGCTCGTCAAGAAGCCCAAATGCAACAAAACTATGTTGATGATGGGGATCGCAGCCAACAGACTTTACAGCAAGGGACATCTACAAGAGCTAGGCGTGTTCATCGGCCGTGGGCACACCGGGAAACCTGAAAAATAAGTTTTTTTTAATGTATTTTGAGTTTTTGTTTCATATTGCATATTACCACTGCAGAGTTGGGTTATTTATTTAAAGATCAATGTCTTTACTTAGCACAAAAGCTGAGCACTGCCATTCAAGGTGGAAATTAATAAAAACTTATATCCTTACCTAGTATTTAACCTCTCAAGGACCGTAAGCCTTTCAATTGTCTTGGTTGCTTGGTGCCTGACGTGTTAATATTATGTCTCTAATATCTTCGAGAGTGAGAGTTAAATTTTCTAAAATTTGGTTTCGCCTTGCATCTAGTCTAACTCTCTCTTCATCTAGTCTAACTCTCTCTTCATCTAGTCTAACTCTCTCTTTACCTAGTCTAACTCTCTCTTTATCTAGTCTAACTCTTTCTTCAGACATATTTACTAGAGCACGCCTTGCTGTATCGCGGCGCCGGAGGAGCGGCCGGTGCTGCTAGCGGGGGTGGGCTCGGGGTTTGCGGAGGGGGCGGGGTCAGAGCTAGCGCGGGCGCGGGTGGTGTAGACGCCACTGCTATCGGCTCAGGAGTTATCACTCGCATATCTACTGTCTCCATGTTGTGATGAGCCAGTATACTTTGAGATTGCTCACTATGAGCAGATATTGGAGCACTCCCTGCGTCAGTCCGATCTTCTGACGGCTGTGAATTTGAAAGATGTTAAGCAATGCATTCAGATAGGTACTGTATTGTGATAACATGCCAGTAGCACATTACATACTTACATTATCAAAATTCGGTTCCACTCCTATTCCAGGAAGACCTGATCCAAAGTCCTTACCCAATATATGCAGGAATTTTAGGTCTACTACTCTGTCAAGAAAGTACCGGGGAAAGATCAATAATTCACAAAATGTCTGTTATTCATCCAAATTTATTTTATCACCTTCAAAGTATGCTCCTTTAGAAACGATACACTTGCGCCAACGAATAATCCATTCATCAAAACATTTTTTAAACGCTGCTTGCGGAATTGAGTTCAGTTCTCGCCGCGAATTCTCCTTTATGTCTTCTATAGATTGAAAACGGGTGCCACAAAGTGGTAATTTGAGTTTAGGAAAAAAAAAAGTCAGCAGGAGCCTTATCTGGTGAATATGGTGGTTGCTGGGTGGTATTTGTTGAGTGTTTGGTTAAAAATTCGTTCACAATGATAGCCTTGTGCGAAGGCGCATTGTCGTGGTGCAAAATCCAAGAATTTTCTTTCCACAAATCTGGCCTTTTTCGTCGAATTTGCTCTCTTAAACGCCGCATAACGCTCAAATAATATTCTTTATTTACCGTTAGACCTTCCGGTAAGAATTCAGAGTGCACAACACCGCGATAGTCGAAAGAAAACAGTCAACATGACTTTGACTTTTGATCGACTTTGGCGTGGTTTTTTCGGTTTCGGTTCAGTTGGAAGGCGCCACTCCGAAGCTTGTTGACTAGTTTGCATGTCAAACTCGTAAACCCACGTCTCGTCACCAGTAAGGGCCAGGCCACAACAGTGCGTTGCGGCGTCGCATCGCAAAAACAACATTGCACAGCTATGCGATGCGATGTCGCAACGCAAAAATTTCATCGGATACGACATCGTACGACAAGACGCTAACCGTCAGTTCAGTTTCTAGTGAGACATGGACCGCACTGCGCGTGTTCTACTTCTGCTTGCGTTAAGGCGTATTAAGAAAAAGAAACAGAAAAGAAAGTACTGGGTGCACCCATTACTGACAATTATGAATAAAGATGGAAACCACTTCAAAAGGAAATATGAGGCGCTAAAAGTGGACGAGGTTAAATTTTTCGATTACTTTAGGATGAGTGTAGTAAGTTTTGAAGAACTTCTTAGTTTGATAAAGCCTCATTTACAAAAGATACATATTTAGAAAACCCATCGAACCTCTGGAGATGCTGGGATTAACTGTAAGGTAAGAAAAAAATAAACTATTTTTACTATAATCATACTGTTTAATCATTTTCATAATTTAGTGTTATTCAAAACTCGTATTCCGATTGTGTGTCATTCGTCAAATTTGTTAGTTCCTCATCGAAATGAATTTGTTCTGGCTCATTTACATCATCATTCCTTGGCGTTTGTGGAGACGATTGCATAGGTGCCGGTGATGTTTCGCATCCGCTTTGGAAGGCACTGCGTTGAATGGATGTTTGATAGCCACTCTGCATAGGCATTTGAGCTGATTGGTAGCCACTCTGCATAGGCATTTGAGCTGATTGGTAGCCACTCTGCATAGACATTTGAGCTGTTTGATAGCCAGTCTGAACAGTTGTTTGAGATGTTTGATAGTTTGCTTGGACGGATGTTTGTGAAGTTTGATAGTGGCTGGGATAGTATGATGGTTGGTGTAAATCACTTAATATCTGTAGGACACGACTTTGGAAAATTATTGTTTGATTATCATTCAATTTTTCCAATGATGGCAAAATTCCTTTAAAAAAAGATAAATGTCTACTTTCAGGTGTTTTTAAAGCAGCTATAATATTCTTCTCAAATTCGTCTTCGTCAATTTTTCTTTTACGCGATGCAGGCTGGTAACGTGGCATGACAGGTTGCTGGCTTTGTTGGGTTGAGGTGCTTGGTCTTATTTCTTCATCGTCAAGACTTGATGTTGTTTTATTTTGAGAATTCTTTTTCAGAAATGGTCGTATAGATGATATTGTTTATTTTTTTTGGCCCTAGCTCCGGATTTACATTGCTCGTTTAATTTTTTTTCGTATTTTGTAAAATTATCCTTGATTCCTCTCCATTTCTTTATGACATCGTTACCTAAAAAAATATGACGAATAATGATTTATTTTGTTTTCTTTCAGGTACCTGGCGACGGGAAATACTTTTAAAGATATGCATTTCACATATTATCGTGGAAAATCTACAATAACAGGAATAATAAAATTTGTTTGTCGTATTGTATGGAACATTCTTAAAAGGTTGGAATTACCAAAAATTACAACAGAGCTGATGGAACAAATTGCTCAAGAGTATGAAAAAAAGACCAACTTTCCTAATTGTATAGGAGCGCTAGATGGAAAACACATTCGTATATTGAGCCCGGATCACAGTGGATCCCTATTTTTCAATTATAAAAATTATAATTCCATTGTTCTATTAGCACTTGTTGATACGAATTACAAATTTATATATGTCGATATAGGTGCATATGGTAAGGAATGTGACTCCACTGTTTTTCAGAACTCAAATCTATACGACTTATTAAAAAAAGGTCAATTATCTATACCTCCGCCAAAACCGTTACCTGGCTTTCAAAAAGAAATTCCTTTTGTCTTCGTGGCGGATGAAGGATTACCACTGACAAATAATATAATGCGCCCATATTCTGGGAAGTTTTTATCGATAGAAAAACGAGTTTTTAATTATCGTTTGAGCCGAGCCAGACGATATGTTGAGAGCGCTTTTGGCATACTTGCAAATAAATGGCGCATATTTCATCGACCCATTAATGTTTCTTACGATTTCACAATAGACATTATAAAAGCATGCTGTGTATTACACAACTTTGTATTGAATCGAGATGGCGCACAAACGTTTGAAGAAATGATTATTGACGATTCTTTGCAAATTTTACACGAAACAACACATGAAAGTAGAACAGGAGCTAACATAATCAGAAACGAATTTTGTAATTATTTTAATAGTAACATTGGAGGTCTTAGTTGGCAGTTAACAAAAATATAAATGTTTATAAGTACTTACCGAGTTTTGTTTTTTCAACACTATTTAACTCCTCTTAATTTGAATATAAACTTGTACACACTTCCCTCCATGCTTCTGTTTTTAAAAATTTGTCTTTGAATTGTGATATAGTTTTGTCCCAAAGGACGGGACGTTCGTAAATTAAAGATATCAGGTGGTCGACATCGTACTGCGCCATATCGCTTAAAAAACACGTGCAGGTCGTTCAAAGTATGGACACCGACTAAACGGCAAAGCGTTGTCGCATCGCAGATTTGTACGTTGCGGCAGCGCATCGGAAATTTTCACGATGCGTTGTGCGGCGTCGTTGATTTTTGCGATGCGACGCCGCAACGCACTGTTGTGGCCTGGCCCTAAGGCCGCGGCCCCATGTCCACGGCGCGGCGCCGGCCGCCGTGTTACGTTGCGGCGCCGCCGCCGTAACACGGCACGACGTCGTGCCGCAGCACGGTGCCGCGGACGGCGTGCCGCGAGGGAGAATTCTCAGTCGATATTTGGCAGTTGGTGTGGTCGAACGTGTTTATTTGGAAATGGATCGCGAAAAAAGAGTTGTTCTCCTCTTGTTACTAAGACGAATGAAAAAAAAACAGAAACAGAGGAAATGGGTAAATCCATATATTTTAAAAATGAACCAAGACGGAGCTCATTTCAAAAGGAAATATGCAGCGCTAAAAATGTGTGGGAATGAGAAATTTTTTGAGTATTTTAGAATGAGCATTACCAGTTTTGAAGAACTACTTACCAAGATAGCACCTCGTTTACAAAAACAATATGTGTTCAGAAAACCTGTTGATCCTATGGAGATGCTTGGTTCAACTATCAGGTAAGAAATAAAACGAACTTATCAAAATATTATTATTTATTATGTAATCAAATCTTTTATCAAAAGATACAGGAGTCCAAATATGATTTTGCCCCTCCGGACTCGTGGTCCCTCTGCGATGTTCTTAAATCATGTAACTAGATTTAAGTAAAATCGTATTTGGAGTCCTGTGTGTTTGATAAAATATCGCTTAAATTATTTTATAAGTCTTCTGTGGATGGATTTGGCGAAGTCTGGCCATGGATACTTGTAGATGATAGATTACGAGTTGTTTGATAAGTCGCTGTAGCTTCTTGTGATCTTTGGTAGCTACTTTGAAATGCTGTTTGGTAGCTGCTGTATGACGGTTGATTGTATTGATATGTGGGTTGATTGAAATCTGTCAATATTTGCATTACACGACTTTGATAGGTCAATGTTTGGTTGTCGTCTAGTTTTTCCAGAAATGGTAAAATTAATTTAAAAAAAGATACTTGTCTGTTTTCTGCAGTTTTCAAAGTTTCGACAATTTGTCTCTCAAAATCATCTTCATCAGATCATCATTCTTTTATCAGAATGTATACCGACAATAAGCGAAGACCTCATTGAACACATAGCGGAAGACTTTGACAAAAAAAAACAATTTCCCAAATTGCATGGGGGCCTTAGACGGGAAGCACATTCGCATTTGCAGTCCCGCCCACAGTGGATCTCTTTTTTTCAACTATAAAAACTATAATTCTATCGTGTTGCTGGCACTAGTCGATTCTAAATACAGATTTATATATGTCGATATAGGAGCATATGGAAAAGAATGCGATTCGACAAATTTCAGAACACAAAACTATACGAATTATTATTACAACATCGATTTCCCATACCAGCTCCAAAGCCTTTGCCAGGCCTTCAAAAACCAGTTCCGTATGTCTTTATTGCAGATGAAGGCCTACCGTTAATGAGCAATCTAATGCGTCCATACTCAGGGAAAAATTTGAATATAGATCAGAGTTTTTAATTATCGTTTGAGTCGGGCCAGACGAAATGTTGAGTGTGCTTTTGGCATACTTGCAAATAAATGGCGTATATTTCACAGGCCTTTAAACGTAAAATATGATTTTGCAACAGACATTATTAAAGCATGCTGTGTATTGCACAACTTTGTTGTATCTAGAGATGGAAATAAAATGTCGGAAGAACTGTTTATCGATGACTCCCTTTTGGACTTGCAACTATGGATAACGTTTCTTTATCACATCCAGTAAATATAAGAGACGAATTCTCTAAATATTTTAATAGCGATGTCGGCGCGCTCAGTTGGCAATTAAGCAAAATATAACCCGACACCAAAAGACTACCTGGCTTCTATTTATCAAAAGTGGATTCTTGCGGGGAAGAGATGACGTCAATATAAAATATCACTGTCTGCGAGACAGACAAGTAAACACGGGCGGCCATTACACGGTTCTCTTTCTTAGTTAGATATACGGAATAATATATTGTTGGTAACGGAAGACGAGGTGACGTTATGAAGAAGTCACGCCACCAGCTGTCACCCGATGGAAGTATAAAAGGAGGCGCGCGGTGTGGCAACACCCCTTTTTTTGCTTGGACGGCGGTCGGAACGGACGTGCTACCTGACCATTATTGTGTACTAGGTTAAATTTAGGTTATATTTTGGTTCGTGTACTAATTATCTCTTTTGGATTGTGTGATTTCTATTTGATTAATATTTAAAGTGTTCATTTAGATATTTCCATATTTTTGTTAAAGTGCAATTTAAAGAAATTAAAGATTGTTTATTTTTTTAACTTATTTCACTAATTATTCCTAACATCACTCGTGGGATAAAGATTCACTTCGCCCACAAGTTATAAGTAATCTTTAGGCTTTTAATTTTAGATTAAAGCGAGTAGTTGTTAAAAATGGATAGATCGAGTCGTTCACGTTCAAAAACTAACGTACCGCGTTCTAAACGATCTCGTAGCCTCCATAAGCGGAGCAGAAGGTCACGTAGCAAGTCTCGGGATTGCGATCGCCGTTCCAGGCGCGAACGAGATCGTCGTGGGAGTCGCGTGAAGACGCGAAGCCCTGCGTCACCGCTTTGCCGAAGATCGCTTGAGACGATTGTCTCGCGGTTGAAGGCTTTAGAAGAACGTTCACGGGTAATAGCTACCCCGGAAACTACAGGTACTGCTACTGACGTTTCGACTGCAGCCACGGTGAAAATAGTGGAGGCAATACAGTCGTTAAAGTCAGTAAGCACCCATCATTTCTATATTTCCAATTTTGACCCTAATGTGCATGATGTTGACCAGTGGTTTGACGAGGTTGACAGGGCTCTGGTTTTGAATAATTGGTCACAAAATGAGTGCCTTTCCCGCGTTGGGAGCTGTCTGAAGGGAGATGCTAAGACTTGGCTTAGTGAATGGGTTACAAATGACCGTTCATGGAGCAATTTTAAAAAAGACTTTCGGTCACTTTGTGTTAAGAATATTGATGTGGCAAGTATTTTGTATGAAGTAATGACCTCGAATTCAGACAGTTATCCAACCTACGCTGAATACGCACGTAGATGTCTACTACGTTTACGAATCGTAAAAGGCCTATCAGACGAGTTGATAGCGGCGATTGTTATTAGAGGAATTAAAGACCCTCAAATCAAAGCTGCTGCTACTAATGCAAACCTGACGCCTGACAATCTCGTTAACTACCTATCTTCTTTCGTGAAGCCTACTCCTAAGCAAAATAGTGACAGTTCGCGTTCTAAAGATAAGAGCCCACATAAAAATAATTCTAAGCGTTCATTCGGGGGTCGGGGTCCCAAATGTTTCACTTGTGGTCAGATAGGGCATAAACAGGCGGCTTGTTTTAAAAAGTCGAAATCAAATGATGCGACTGAACTAAATAAATCTGAATCAATAAAATCTGAATCGAATTCTACCTCAAATAAGGCAGTATGTGCCTATTGCAAAAAAACGGGTCATAATATTAGTGTTTGTTTTGCTAAGCAGCGTGCAGATAATAAGCCTAATAAAAGTAATGTCAATTTTTGTTCTACCCCCAGTAAATATAACTCCAGTGATATAGTAGTGGGAATGGTTCAGGGTATACCTGTAGACATTTTGATTGATAGTGGGGCGTTAGAAGTCTCGTTGATTTCGTCATCCATAGTCAATCATTTTTCTTGTTCGAAGAAACCTACTAATAAACAATTGAAAGGAATTAGTAATTCCATTATTTTTGTTGATTCTTACGTCACAATTGTAATAGAGCTTGAGGAAATAACCCTTGAAGTAGATTTGCTTGTTGTGTCTAGTGAATATATGAACGCACCAATTATTATTGGTACCGATGTACTAAATAGAGAAGGACTTATCTATATAAGGACTAGGGAATCTCAACGTTTAACTCATAATAAAACTTTAACGTGGGTTTCCACGGTTCAATCTGGCGAGCAACCCAATGGTTCGAAAACCTCATTAATTGGGGAAAACCTTGAGAAACTCGCAAGAATACTTGATAAATATGCGGCATATATGATTTCTGGTACGGCTACGTCTACAGTTACCACAGGTTATATGCACATCAGATTGAACAGTGAGGTACCTGTAAATTATCGTCCTTACAAAATGTCTTACAATGAAAAGCTTAAAGTTAGAGAGATTATTCAGGATTTACTTAGTAAAGGCATAATACGTGATTCGGAGTCACCATATTCGAGTCCGATTCTTCTTGTAAAGAAAAAGGACGGATCGGATCGTATGTGCGTGGACTTCCGAGCACTTAATAAAATCACGGTTAAGGATAGATATCCTTTACCTTTAATTGA